>CM062815.1:1145126540-1146326540 GCA_031772625.1 Pinus tabuliformis
AACACCATCATATTCTATCAATAATTCAAGTTGTTTCCTTGGTTCATTAGTTAATTTCTCAATAGTTTTATTCTCTCTTGTTTCTTGTTTTGCAAGTAACTAGTCTAGTATTTTTTCATAATTAGATCTCGTGATCAAACTTAAAATCCAACACTTTATTACTAGCCACTCTTAGTGAGGAGAAGTAGTGAACCAAAAAACACAAGGTGGAGGTGGAAACACAAATGTTGACTATATTAATCTTTACTACTACCTTGGGAATGAAAACATTGGGCCCCATATTCATATCAGGGATATCCAAAAGTTAGCTTTGGATATCAATGTTTCCATCATCTCTCAAGTATTGAGCTATGCATCATTACAATAAGCATCATGCCCAAAAATTTACTTCATAGTAGAGTGTAGGTGCCCAAGTTTCTTTTATTAGTACACTATAGTCTTATTGAGCACGAAGACATAGCTAAAAAAATACAAATTGGGAAGATGACAAACTTTAGCTATGGGAGCACATTATTCTTATTTTTCTTCAATAAGTTATAGCCATAAATCCATGGATCACTCTTATTATTTCAGACCCATGAGAGTGTTGGATGGCTCAATGGGTTAAGCTCATATTGATACTAGGAGTTGGGGGTGTCAAGACTGCAACATTTGATAATGAGCTCATTTAGTGAGACTACCAAATAATCGCCATCAATGACTACCAATCTATTGGATTATATTGCTAAGGAGATCTTGAGCTATAATTTCCTCTCAATGATGCATGGGGAGACATAGATATGATTTTTCAATTTTTAACTTATTTTATTTCTATGATATTTATCTTTTTATGAAATAAAACTCATGAAGCAACATATATTTTGGTTAGAAAAACATCTAACAAAATCCACTTATCATGTAGATGTAAGAAAAATATGATCTAAGGGGCATCCACATTATTGCCATAGAGGCATAGGGAAAGACACACTTGATAGAGAGGTCGATAGAGTTTTTTGAGTTATGCAATTGAACTTTGAGGGCTTAACCTACTATATGCCAATGACACAAGTAGAAGACCTACCAGAGTATGATAAACTTTGGGCGGTAGGATTACCATGAACATGGGTGTAACTATTATAATTAGTGAAATGTTTCTACTTATAGGAACATGAACATATGTAATAAAATTAAAATAACATTTAAGTAGCCTTACTCATAGAAATTTATGGAGGATAGTGGAGTCACATACTTCTTACCAACCATTAGAATGAGACATCACCAGTTGGGATTCCAAGTGTACCACTAAAGACTGAATACCATAAGTAATTCCCTCCAAAAGTAGTTCAATAATAGTACTCTACTTAGTGACATTCTTGGTTGCTACACAAATACAAGCACCATCATAATTAACCAACTAGATTGTGAATGAATAAATTACCCAAGAAGTAGAAGCTAGATTCAAAATATGATAGTTGCACCATCAGAAAACCCTATTGTTTGCTTGTTGGGGCCTGACCCAGGTTCAAAGTTGATTTAGCCAAACAAATCCCAGTACTACTGGCCCTTTCAGCAACAGTCCGTGGAGCGGACTGAGGTCTCACCCAAAGTAGTATGGGAGGGTGCTAGAACTAGGTTTCCACACCCTGGAGATGTCTGATGAGTTCAAGTGGTCCGCGGTTTGATCCTACACGCAAGTTGCTTCGTGCACTTTCCCATACGTCGTAGCCTGAGATACTACCTTTGCGCAACCCTATTCAGGGGCTAAACGCTACGCTTCTATGTTATTAGTCAAGACCTTAATGGTATTCCAATGTTAGTTGATTATCTTAGCCTACTTGCATGCTTTAAGTTACACTTAACAACATAAACCATTCATATAGGTGCATGCAGTAAATAAACAATATATTTGTAACTTATATCAAACATGTATTAACCCAAGAACAGATGCACAGAATTATGATAAAACTTCTCTTTATTAATTTCTTCCTCGGTTATAGACTCGACTTCGCCCTACGCACTCAGCTGCAAGGGTCTGTGCACTCAGCTGCAGACTACGAGGCCTCTATGCACTCAGCTGCAGAGCCTTCTCCTACCCTACGACCCAAAGATACACTTAACACTTAGTCACTTAGACTCTTTCTTCTCTACTATCTCTCTTACTTTGCTATCTTCTACATTTAAAGCCTTACTCTATTTATACAATCCCATGGTCTGTGGACCATGGGTAGGCCAACATTACATTACAAAACTAGGGCGGACAACCTTGTGACTCTATCATACTCTTTGCACCTCGCGCTCGCAATTCGCGGAACTTTACAACAAAATTCAATCAAAACTTGGGCTTTGAGCCCCAAAACATGCCTTGGGGGGATTCCATGCCCAACAAGCCTCAAACACAAACATTGTGACTCGCCCTCAAGTCACTCTGTCAGCACAAAGATCTTGGTGCGGAGTCCCTCCAACTGTTCTCGAATTGCATGGAGGTCAGCAGTGCATTGAGATGCTGCTTGCTGGATCTGCTGCATACGCTGTCCCGAGACCTCTGTGTCCAAACTTATTCCATACATCTATACTGGTATCTATTGTATATGTTTATAGTCCCGCGCCTTTGTCTGGATCCTTGGAGCGTGAAGATTGTGATTCTGTCGGCTAGTCAGATAGCCGGCCCACCCGTGTAGGGCTTCAAGAGGCTGCCATTCACTTTTCCTGGGAAGCATTCTCCATTTAGTTTGACTAGCTCGACCGTGCCTCCATCTGTGACCTTAACCACATATGGTCCCAGCCAATGCATTTTGAATTTTCCCAGAAAATTTTCAAACTTACTGTCATACAGAAGTGTTGGCATTTTGGCACAGGTGTGGCATTACGGTACAGGTGTTGTCCTTGATGGAAACTCGATCTCAGTCCAGACTACAAGAATGAAGAGAAATTCCATATACGCAGGTTCATTAAGCCCAAGTTGCGTATACACGCTGGTACGCTATATACTAAGTCGCGGATACGCAGTCTCGCTATATACGAAGTCGCGTATACACGCAGTTTCATGAACAGAAAAGGGCGTACATGTCGAGAAGCTTTCTTTTGGTCCGTGGTAGTTAGTCCTCGGTACTTGAGCCTATGTTTTTGACCAAGGTATCTCGACAGGCGTGTTGATCCCTAGTTTTGAAGTTGTTGGTATTGGATTACTATGGTTTTGGCCCGTGGTATTGAGCAAGGCCTAAGACTATAAAAGGAGAAGAAGATCATTAGGCAAGTGCATTGAAAAAGTCTTGAATATCTGATAAAGAAAGAGATCTAGTATGCAGGTTCTGGGTTGCTTGATCTAAGCTAAGGAGAGATCACACCGGGTGATGGAAGACTAGATCTAAGGATAGATCGGGATCAAATGGTTTGAAATGAACTATCGGTATATGGTTGATTATGCGTATTTTTAGATCTGCATACTGACGCAATGTTATGTTCTGGGTATGACTGATGTCTGGTACAACTGCAAGTTATGAGAAATTATTTTTAGATCTGTACGCAGGTTGTCTTTGGTAAAAGCGCGTGTATACGCGGGTTGGTCTCATTGAAGTAGCGTATATCTTTTGAAGTTTAATTTTTGGGGTTGCAGTTGGGTCTGACTGTTATTGCAGAGTTCTGTAGTCTGCTCTGTGTTCTGGTGACTGGGTGTTGACAGGGTTTCAGTGGTTCAGCGATTCAAAGATTGATGATGCTAGTATTGGTTGTTTTGTGCTTCAATGATCTGTTATGAAAATTGATGAATTGTGGTCTTCAGATTGTAATGTTGTGCTTCAGGAATATCCAGTCTGAAAATGTATGAAAAGTGGTACCTGAAGGAAAGAAGATTGTAGGCCAGCACCTACGTACTAGTATCTTGGCTAGTACAAGAGCAAAGGGGGTTGGAGCTCCCTTCCAGGAGAGTCTGGAAAACGAGAGAAGGTTGTAGCCTTCTGCAGGTTGTAGCCTGCGTACTGGTATAAGGCTGCACCAGTACAAAAGATTGTAAACTGAAGTTTCTTATTAAAGAAAGATAGAGACGACTTGCAGCAGGTGGTTTTCACCCACATTGGGTTTCCACCTTATATCATGGTGTTCATGTGTGTGGCTTTTGTGTGATGATCTGTTCTGTTATACTGCACCTGTTTACTATGGTTAATAATGTCCTGATGCATTTACTGAAGATAAAATAACTGAATCTTAAGATTTCTGGTTATACGCTGGTTGCTTTAGACACAGTAGCGTGTACACGCTGGTTCACTTAACTGAAGTAGCGTATATGTTTCTGAGTATGAAATTGAAAAAGTTTTTCTGATAATACTGATTCACCCCCCCTCTCAGTATTATTTCCAACAATTGGTATCAGAGCAGGTCCTTCAGAGAAGCTTGATCGCTTGAAGGTAGATCGTTCATCATGAGCAACTACGAGAGAGAAGCATCAATCAGGCCACCGGTTTTTGATGGGACAAACTTCAATTATTGGAAGGTAAGAGTTACTGCCTATCTTCAATCTCTTGGTACAGAAGTTTGGGACATCGTAGAGACAGGCTACACTTTTCCTTCAGCTACTCCTACAGATTCAGCCGAGAAAAAGAAATATGAAACAAATGCGAAAGCAGTCAGTACTCTATTGGGATGTATATCCCAATCTGAATTCATGAAGGTGATGCACTATAAATCCGCAAAAGAAATATGGGACAAAATTGTCACGAGCTATGAAGGAGACGAACAGGTAAAGCGTGCTAAACTTCAAACTCTCAGGATTAAGTATGAGACTCTCAGAATGTATAATGATGAAAGTGTGGCTAACTATTTCCTTAGGGTAGATGAGATTGTTAATTGCATGAAAAACTTGGGTGAAGAAATAAAAGAGGCTATTGTGGTTGAAAAGGTTCTAAGATCATTGTCCCCCAAATTTGAATCTAAAGTGTCTGCAATAGAAGAAAAGGAAAATCTACGAACTCTTACTATGTCTCAGCTTCACGGAATTCTAACTGCTTATGAAATGAGAAAGGGAGGTCCATCAGACAGAAGAGAAGCTGCTTTCAAGGCTTCAGGCAAAGAAGATTATTATGAAGCAAGTCACATGCCAGAAGATGAAGAAGAAGAATCAAATTTTGTCAGAAATCTTCAAAGGGGTTCTGGAAGGTTCAGAGGTAAGTTACCTTTTAAATACTTTGCTTGTGGAAGAGTAGGTCATTATGCTGCCAAATGTCCTCACAAAGATAAGAATGACAAGGGAAAGGAACCTGTTAAATGGAACAAGAAACAGAATGAAAAGAAGAAAAGCTATTACACTCATGAAGATAGTGATGGTCTTTCAAATAGTGACGAAGATGAACAGGGTAATAGATATAAACTTTTAATGGCTTTTGAAGATGATGACTACATGGATGCTATAGATGTAGAAGGCTTTTGTGAAGAAATGAATAATCTCAAAGTTTGCTTAGAAGAGAAAAGTGCTATTATTGATTCTCTACAATGTCAACTAGCTGAAAAGGAAAAACATCTTGAAAAATTGGAATGTGAGATTGTTTGTCTTAGAAAGGAGATTGAGAAAACAAAAGCGATTAATCTTAAATTTGTTAAAGGATCTGAAACCTTGGATGAGATTATCAATGTGCAGCGTTCTCCTCTGATCAAGACAGGTCTGGGATATAATGGAGAAACATCTCAAGCTTCTACCTCTAAAAGTTATCTTGATGCAGCAAGGAAGAGCGAGCAAAGACCAAATAAAAGTCATCAGGTGAATCAGAGACAGTTTACCTCAAGAACAAATAAAGACTATCAAGAAATTCGGGGACAAGCTGCCTTAAGGACAAACAGAAGCTACAATCAGCCACAGGTAAAATCTTCCCAATTTGCCCCAAGAATGGATGTCAATAGAAGCTACAATTGGTTGGATGATAGATCTGATTATCGCAGAAATTTCTTTAATGGCCAATGTTTTTCTTGCCATAACTTCGGTCACAAAGCAGCTCAATGTGTTGCCTACAAGACAATCATGACTAGAGAAGCTCAAAGGCAAAGAAGTATGACTGGAACCATGAAAAGGACTTATAACAACTTTTCTGTTCTTGAAAATGAATTTGAATGCTCTATTTGTAATAACTTTGGTCATGAAGACTCTGAATGCAGGAGCAGGTTCTGGAAAACAACTCAGAAGGAACAAACCTCAAATGTCAGAACATGGAGAATAAAGGAACTGCAACCAGAAAGATGTGGGATAGCCTTTTATGCAGAAGGTCAAGAAAGTCTATGGTACATCGACAGCGGATGTTCGAAGCATATGACAGGGGACAAAGAAAAAATTGAATCATATACCGCATTAGAAAAGGGAAAGAAAGTTTCTTTTGGAAACGATATCTCTGCAGCCATAAAAGGAAAAGGCATTGCTCCGTTGAAAGAGAAGGTCAAAGCTAGAAATGTTTTGTATGTTGATGGATTGAAGCATAATCTTCTGAGTGTCAGTCAGATGTGCGATCAAGGAACAGAGGTAATATTTAGATCAAATGGATGTTGTGTTCGTGATCTTGATACAGGTGAAACAGTGATCAAAGGAAGAAGGACTCCAAATAATCTATACATATTTGAAGAAAGACAACAACAATGCTATTTGAGCAAGGATGATGAACACTGGCTATGGCATCGGAGGTTGGGGCATCTAAGCTTTCCACAAATAAGGAAAGCATGCAAATATCAGGCAGTTCGTGATCTTCCAGATATCAAAATTCCAGACAACACCATATGCAAATCATGTCAGTTTGGAAAGCAAACCAGAACTAATTTTCCTGAGAAGGAAGGATCAGCTAGCATGCCTCTTGAGCTAGTACATACAGATACATGTGGTCCATTCAGAAAAAGAACACCTCGAGGAGAAGAATATTTGATATTATTCATTGACGATTTCTCCAGGTTTGTCTGGTTAGGACTTATGAAGCACAAAGATGAAGCATTCAAAAAATTCAAATCCTTCAAAGCCTTGGCTGAAAATGAATCAGGACACAAAATTAAGTGCCTCAGATCTGACAGAGGTGGGGAGTTTACCTCAAATGAATTTTTCGATTTCTGTGAAGAACATGGGATAAGAAGAGAATTCTCTACAGCTAGAACTCCTCAGCAAAATGGAGTTGTGGAAAGAATGAACAGAACAGTCCAACAAATGGCTCGTGCTATGCTTGATGAATCAGGTACTCCCGCAACTTTCTGGGGTGAAGCTGCACATGCTGCGGTTATTATTCTCAACAAAACAAATGTCCGAGTAAACAGCACTCAAACTCCTCATGAGGTCTGGTGTGGTAAGACTCCTTCGGTGAAGCACTTCAAAATCTTTGGGAGAAAATGTTATATTAAGAATACTAATGAGAAACTTGGCAAACTTGAACCAAGAGCAGATGAAGGCATTCTTCTTGGCTATTCTCCACAGAGCAAAGCATACAAATGCTACAATAAAAGACTTGGCAGAATTGTTGACAGCATTGATGTTGTGGTTGATGAGAAGGGATACATTCCTAGGCAAGTTCATCATGAAGACATCGAAGAAGATGAAGGCTACCCTCAAAGACAGAATGACGAAGAAGAACCTCAAGAAGAACTAGAGGAGCAGACAAGAATAGAAGAGAAGACTCCATCCAGATATGTTCAGAAGAATCATCTAGAATCTCAGATTGTGGGGCAGAAAGAAGCAGGAGTACAAACAAGAAGAACAATTGCAGAAGCTTCAAGCTATTTGGCATTACTCTCTTCCACTGAACCAAAAAATGTGAAAGAGGCATGCAAAGATGAATGTTGGGTCAAAGCAATGGATGAAGAACTTGAGCAGATCGAAAAGAACAACACTTGGGAATTGGTTCCTAGACCAAAAGATAAGAATGTCATAGGGACAAAATGGGTCTTCAAAAATAAATTGAATGAAAATGGAGAAGTAATTAGAAACAAGGCCAGACTTGTTTGTAAAGGGTATGCGCAACAAGAAGGAATAGATTTTGAAGAGGCCTTTGCTCCTGTTGCAAGACTTGAGGCCATCCGAATGTTCCTTCCTCTCTCAAGCTTTCAAAACTTCAAGGTATTTCAAATGGACGTGAAATCAGCCTTTCTGAATGGAGACTTAGAACAAGAAGTATATATTGAGCAGCCAGATGGTTTCATTCTTGGGAATGATCCAAACCTTGTATGCAGATTGAAAAAGGCTCTCTATGGTCTCAAACAAGCTCCAAGGGCTTGGTACTATCGTTTGGACAAATATCTTCACCAACAAGGTTTTTCAAAAGGATCAGCAGATAGCAATCTCTATATGAAAGTTGAAAATAACAAATTGTTAATACTTGTTGTGTATGAAGATGATATTATCTTTGGCAGCAATGAAGAGGCTATGAGTCAAAACTTTGCCTTGGTTATGCAGAAAGAATTCGAAATGTCATTACTTGGAGAATTGACATACTTTCTTGGATTGCAAATCCAACAAAATGAAGGAGGTATTTTCTTGTCTCAAACCAAGTACCTCAAGCAGATCTTGAAGAAGTATGGCATGGAAGATTCAAAGCCAGTATGTACCCCCATGGTTACAGGATGCAGCCTCAGTGCAAATGATGAATCAGCAGCAGTTCATCAACCGACTTATAGATCCATGATTGGGAGTTTTCTCTATTTGACAGGTACCTGACCAGATATTATGCATGCAGTAGGAATTGTTGGAAGATTTCAAGCCAACCCAAAGGAAACTCATCTTCAGGCAGTCAAAAGAATCTTCAAGTATCTTCAAGGGACTCAAAACTATGGCTTATGGTATCCTAGAGATACAGATCTCACTCTTCATGCTTACACAGATGCAGATTGGGCCGGAAGTGTGGATGACAGGAAAAGCACAAGTGGTGGTGCATTCTTCATGGGTTCCAGATTAGTATCTTGGTTCAGCAAGAAGCAGAGTTCGATTACTTTATCTACAGCTGAAGCAGAATATGTGGCTGCGGCATCTTGTTGCACACAACTTCTTTGGATGATGCAGACCTTGCAGGATTTTCAAATCACTTGCACTCCACCTGTCTCTATCTTATGTGATAATACAAGTGCAATCAACATTTCAAAGAATCCAGTCATGCATTCAAAGACCAAGCACATACCAATCAAGTATCACTTCCTCCGGGAACAAGTACTTGAACAAAAGGTCAAGTTGGAGTATGTTCCTTCTAAAGAACAAGTTGCTGATATTCTCACAAAACCACTGCCCAGGGAGACTTTTGAATATCTCAGACAAAAGCTGGGAGTAGTTGATGCTTCATCCTGCTATTGAAGCTTGTCTGCTCTAAAGAAAAGTTGGTATACGCGTGTTGTATGAGGAATATCCGCGTACATACGCTGATTTTTGCAGGTGAAGTCGCGTATATGGAATTCTGAACAGCAAGGGCAGACTCTGGTTGGAGAAGGTCTGAGATGGGTATGCCAGAATCCTTCAGGCACAGTTTCAGGGGGTGCTGCAGGCATAGTTTCAGGGGGAGCAACTTAAAGTCTAATAAAGCATTGTTGGCATTTAGATGCTTTTGGTTCTAGTTCACAACTATTGTTGGTTTCAGGAGAAGGAGCACAGAAGGAAATCTTGGTTGCTGATCTAAAAGATGATTATCAGATGCTGCTGATGACTTTCATAAGTCTTGGTCTAGATTTTTCGTCTCTATGTCATGTATCTCTTTTGTGATATCTCTTTTATGGTGTCAAGGTCATGTAACGGCCTTTGTTGGTTTCCCCACTATGCCTGGGATGAATGATGTAATGTATTTGGTTGTTATATGTAAATTTCTGATGTATCCCCTCTTGGTTGGGAGTATGGATGTATGTATTGAGTCTTTTGGTGATAGGAAGGTCCTTTATGATGTATAAGTCTTGGTTCTCTTTGAAGAACATCTTTTGCAGATCTTGCCTATAGTCAGGGGGAGCATGTTCAGCACAACAGAGCAGAGATATCAGCATGTACTCAGGGGGAGCACAGCCCTTTGCCCTTGATGACAAAGGGGGAGAATGATTCTAAGGATCTTGGATCTTGGGGTTGCCATCAAGTCCAAAGGGGGAGATTGTTGGCATTTTGGCACAGGTGTGGCGTTACGGTACAGGTGTTGTCCTTGGTGGCAACTCGATCTTAGTCCAGACTACAAGAATGAAGAGAAATTCCATATACGCAGGTTCATTAAGCCCAAGTTGCGTATACACGCTGGTACGCTATATACTAAGTCACGAATACGCAGTCTCGCTATATACGAAGTCGCGTATACACGCAGTTTCATGAACAGAAAAGGGCATACATGACAAGAAGCTTTCTTTTGGTCTGTGGTAGTTAGTCCTCGGTACTTGAGCCTATGTTTTTCACCAAGGTATCTCGACAGACGTGTTGATCCCTAGTTTTGAAGTTGTTGGTATTGGATTACTATGGTTTTGGCCCGTGGTATTGAGCAAGGCCTAAGACTATAAAAGGAGAAGAAGATCATTAGGTAAGTGCATTGAAAAAGTCTTGAATATCTGATAAAGAAAGAGATCTAGTATGCAGGTTCTGGGTTGCTTGATCTAAGCTAAGGAGAGATCACACCGGGTGATGGAAGACTAGATCTAAGGATAGATCGGGATCAAATGGTTTGAAATGAACTATCGGTATATGGTTGATTATGCGTATTTTTAGATCTGCATACTGACGCAATGTTATGTTCTGGGTATGACTGATGTCTGGTACAGCTGCAAGTTATGAGAAATTATTTTTAGATCTATACGCAGGTTGTCTTTGGTAAAAGCGCGTGTATACGTGGGTTGGTCTCATTGAAGTAGCGTATATCTTTTGAAGTTTAATTTTTGGGTTTGCAGTTGGGTCTGACTGTTATTGCAGAGTTCTGTAGTCTACTCTGTGTTCTGGTGACTGGGTGTTGACAGGGTTTCAGTGGTTCAGCGATTCAAAGATTGATGATGCTAGTATTGGTTGTTTTGTGCTTCAATGATCTGTTATGAAAATTGATGAATTGTGGTCTTCAGATTGTAATGTTGTGCTTCAGGAATATCCAGTTTGAAAATGTATGAAAAGTGGTACCTGAAGGAAAGAAGATTGTAGGCCAGCACCTACGTACTAGTATCTTGGCTAGTACAAGAGCAAAGGGGGTTGGAGCTCCCTTCCAGGAGAGTCTGGAAAACGAGAGAAGGTTGTAGCGTTCTGCAGGTTGTAGCCTGCGTACTGGTATAAGGCTGCACCAGTACAAAAGATTGTAAACTGAAGTTTCTTATTAAAGAAAGATAGAGACGACTTGCAGCAGGTGGTTTTCACCCACATTGGGTTTCCACCTTATATCATGGTGTTCATATGTGTGGCTTTTGTGTGATGATCTGTTCTGTTATACTGCACCTGTTTACTATGGTTAATAATGTCCTGATGCATTTACTAAAGATAAACTAACTGAATCTTAAGATTTCTGGTTATACGCTGGTTGCTTTAGACACAGTAGCGTGTACACGCTGGTTCACTTAACTGAAGTAGCGTATATGTTTCTGAGTATGAAATTGAAAAAGTTTTTCTGATAATACTGATTCACCCCCCCTCTCAGTATTATTTCCAACAAGAAGCACTAAGTGATCTACCTTGAAGGTGCGTAACTTAATATGGCGATCATGCTAGGCCTTTTCATGTTGCTTTTGTACTTGCTGATGAAAACCAACCAAGAACTGTTCCTCCTCAAGTTATTCCAATTGCGCGAGCCTTTCTTCTAGAGCTTCGCGGTCTGTCATACCTGTGAGCGTTGCTATGCGTAAACTAGGTACAATATATTCCATCGGCATGATAGCTTCCACGCCATAAACTAACCAGAAAGGTGTTTGTCCCGTCAGTTTCTTGCACATTGTCCTATAAGCCCATAGTACTGCAGGTACGTGCAGGTCCCAATCGCTTCGCTGCACGTTGCACACTTTGGTTAGCGCAATCTCCAGTATTTTGTTGAATGCTTCTACTATCCCATTAGCTTGTGGGTGATACGGTGTGCTTTTCTGATGATACACATGGAACTCTTCTGTGAGCACACTGATGGTTTCATTCAGGAAATGTGTATTGCAATCAATCATTAAGATTTTTGGACAACCAAATCGGGTCAACAAGTTTTCAAGCAAAAACTTCGTAGCTGTAATGGCCATGCAATCTTTGACCGGTTGCGCTTCCGTCCATTGTGTCAAGTACTCTATCATAGTGATGATGTATTGTGCACCCATTTTTCCCTGAGGTTTGATAGGTCCAACAAAGATGATTGCCCATTTCTCGAATTGTTGCAACATCATTTGTGGATTCAACAACATCTCCTCCCTCCATGATGGTTTGCCAGTCCTTTGACATATATCATAGGCCTTATAGTGTGCTTTTGAATCCTCGTGAAGGGTTGTCCACCACAACCCTGCGCGAAGAATATTTTGTGCAGTCGCTCATCTTGAATAGTGTCCTCCTGCAACGCCCCCATGTGCTTCCGCTAGGATCTGACTTCGTTCAAATTCAGGTACGTACCTTCGCAATATCTCATCATTTCCCATTTTGTATAGGTGCCCCGCGATGACAGAAAAATCCACCACGCACACCACCAATTCCTTCTTCTGTTGGATAGAGTATTCCTTCGGCACGGTCCTTGTTGTCAGAAAGTGGATTATATCTTCGAAGTGTCTGTCCGCAACGTGCACAACAAAGAGTTGTGCGTCAGGTAATCCTTTCTCCAAACTAGTAAGTTCCTCTTATGTCTCAATATGTGACAAGTGATCCGGTCCTGCGTTCAGGCATCCAGGTTTTACCATGACCTCAAAGTCATATTCTTGGAACAATAAGAGCCACCTACATATGCACCCCCCCAACATAGGCTTATTGACCAAGTACTTTAGCGCGAAATGGTTTGTATACATCTTGAAATGTCCTCCTAGAAAATAGTGCCGGTATTTTTGGAGCGCATACACCATAACCAATCCCTCATGCTCGGTTGTGGAATAGTTCTTTTTGGATTTGGACAATCTATGACTTGCAAAACCGATAGGGTGATCCAAGCCCTCTCCGTCCTCTTGTGTGAGCACTACTCCTAGCACGATACACGACACATCAACATGGAAGTGAAACTCCACATCCCATTTTGGGAAGACCAGGATTGGAGCAGAGGCCAATTTCCCCTTTAGGGCATCCAAGCTCTTCATGCAATCATCATTCCAGCAAAATGTGACATTATTTTTCAATAGTTTCTCCATCGGCGTGGTGATTTGGCAATAACTTTTGATGAACTTCCTGTAGTACCCTGTGTGTCCCAAGGTAGTGCACAACTGTTTAACACTTCGCAGTGCTTCCAAATTCAGAATTACTGCAATCTTCACGGGGTCTACCATTAGTCCCTGTTTACAGACCACATGTCCCAGTAGGTTCCCAAAGGGAACAAGGAATGTGCACTTCTTAAGGTTTAGCACAAGCATCCAGCATCAAGCATAAGCTTGCTACGTGGTGCTTAACTAATCCAAAGACAGTCCAATAATCCAGATAGACCTCCGGGAATTTGTGGATATATTCTTTGAAGGCGGCAACAACTATGTGCGAAAAGATGGCTAGCGCATTCTTTAACCCAAACGGCATGATGGTGTACTGAAAACAACCCCATTCAGTGGCAAAGGTGGTCTTGCTCCTGTCTTCCGGCATGATTTTGATATGGTGGTACCCTAAGAACCCATCGGTGAAATAATATGCCTCTTGCCCGACAACATTTTCTAATACTTCATCTATGAATGGGGTTGGGAATGGATCGTGTACACAGGCATCATTCAACTTCCTGAGGTCCATGCATATTCTTATCTCACCCTTTTGCTTTTTCTCCTGCACTACCATAGGGCTCACCCAGTCAGATTCTTCCACTGGCTCAATAATTCTGGCTACGAGCATTTTGTCTAGTTCTACATGGACCTTTTCCTTGTACTTCGAATTCAAATGGTAAGGCCTCTTCTTAACTAGCTTCACGTAAGGTTTTAGGGTGATCTTCATCATCCCTAAATCGCCAATGATCCCTTTTAAGTCCGTAATCTTGGTCAGGAATAAGTATTGGTACTCGTGGAGTAACTCAGCGATATTATCCACCGTGGCATCATCCCAATAATCACCAAGCGTTGCATACTTTGGTTTAACCTCCATCCTAATGTTTACCTTCTTCATTTTTAGCGGCGTGGTGATGTTGGGATCTTCAATCAATGGTCTTCGAACCTCAAGATAACCTTCAGTTTTTGGAATGTTAATTTTCCGTGGGTCCTCATCATCCTCCTCAATATTTACATTGTAACACTCTAGCGCATAGCTCAGCTGGGTCACACATTTCAGCTGAAGCACTTCCATTGGCTCCTGGGGTGTTTTGAAGATATCTGCTTTTATTGCTTGTAGTGCATCATCAACAGTATCCCACCAATGATCCTCAAACGTGAATGTTAGAAGGAATCCTTCGCACAAGATATCCCATTCTCTTATGCCATGGCGGAGCTCTGTCTTAGTATACCAATTTATGGGTATGATATCCAGGGTATGACAGAACAGATGCACCCACTCAGGTTGTGGCTCTTCCCCGTAGACCTTGGTCCATTTTGCGAGGTGTGCACGTGGATCATCCCGTCCATCATATTTGTCTTTTAGCCGCATCTGAGGCTTCCCAAATCGTAGGCGCATCATCCTTCTTCATTCCCGCCAGTCCTCAAAATTCTGTTGGTGCACACCCCACCACCTTGCAGGCATAGCGTGCAGTGCCCATTTCAGAGCATCAAACCGCTGTTGTTCTGACACTTCTTTTTCAAATTTGTTCAGGAAATCATCCACCTCACTCAACCTATCATACATAGGCAGATCCCTTATCTCTATTCCCACGTAGCACAATGACCTTATCACCATGTTGCAGTTGAGCATGGTTACCTCGTGTAATCAGTTTTTCCATCGTTCTATCTCCTCGTCAAAATCTGAGGTGCAAGAACTTTCACGCTCCCACAAAATCCTGCCATCTGCTGTTGGATTCACCCAGTCTTGCTCCCACATGGTTATCTTGCAGATATAGACTAGATCATCATCGCTCTCACAGTCGCACACTGGCTCTGTGTAGTGTGATCCTTCCGCAGGGTCTAAAGGTACCACTACGTGTAGTGACTTTTTCTCAAAATTCATCTTACGATTCTTTAGATTTATCACTCCATTCATGTTAGTGGCCCAATCTATTCTGAGTAGCGCGGGATAGGGATTGTTGTCATCAACAATCTCTATCACTTCAAAATCTGCAAGCGCGCTCGCACCTTTGATATCTACCATTATTCCCTATAATCTTCCCATAGGTAGGATCTTTTGCTGGTTCGCCATTCATAATTGAATAGGAGACCATTGCAACACGAGCCTGCCCATGTGCTCCCATGTCTGCTTTGGAAGGATGTTCACGTCCGATCCTAGATCCAAAATCACTTGATCCATTTCATATTCCCCGATTTCCACAACCAATCTCATCTCTCTTCCCGTTTGCGTTGTGTGCTTCCTGAGCTTCTGGACTACGCCTAGTTCTCCTGATATAGCACATCTAGTGATGAGTTCTTGCAGTCCCTTCATGGCTTTTTTGTCACGCAACAGCCTCATGCATGTCTCCATAAAGGTAGTAAACATTGACGGGTCCATTTCTGGTTCCAATTTGTCTTTACTACTTGAAGTCGAGGCCTCCGTGAAGCTCTTCTTAGCTTTCATGAATGTCTCCTTAGTGCGCTCCAAATCAAATTTTGGTTCCTTTATTAGAGCCTTGTGAACCCGGGCACTCTCTTTGGGCTACTTACCTTTGTCATCTCCTCTCGTAATACCACTTCAGAGCACGATATTTACATTTGGGTCTTCCTCGCGTGGCTCAGACCTCATCATTTGTAGGTTCTGAATCAGGGAAGGTTGGAGTGTTCCTTTATCGTGCAGCCTCGCTGTCAGCGTGGGGCAGTCCTTCGTCTCATGATCAAACTGGGTACAATATAAACATGATGCTCTCATCGGATTTGTACCATCATGGGCATAATGCCCTGGCCCTCCGCAATTATAACAAATTAGCCATCTACGACCCCTTCTTGGCCCTATTCCACCTCAACCTTGTTCGTGCCCTTGAAATCTAGTGCACGCCATCCCTACATTTTGATCGAGGGCTCACTTTTCAACCTGAACTCTGTAGGTAGGAGTCTGATCCATCATCAGTTCATAACTTCTACAGGTACACTCATCATGGCCTACTGACCTGCAGAAATTACAGAACAACTGTTGGGATGTTTGCATATACTTCTGTAATAGATGGAAATTATCTGTAGCATGCTTCCCTCCTATCTGACAAATCGCGCACCATAATGCAGGAGCCATGCTTGGTCCTGCTTGTGCCTCTGGTCTCAATGGCATTTTCCCTCCTCTCACCAGGTAGTTCGCGAAGACTAGACAATGATCCTTGTCATGTCCCTAGCTTTTGCACTTTATGCACCATACCTCCTTGCGTGCTTTTGGGTGAGCTGTCCTGTCTTGTTTCAAAATTTTCATCTCAAGAAACAATTTTTTCAATTGCACGTGGATCTGTTGGACTCCCAGGTTAGGATATTGTATCTAGGTCTCATGCAGTATCATTGCAATCTCCAAGGCCTCAACCTGAGTGGATAGCTCATGCCGTGACATCGTGGTCCTTAGATGCAGCGTTAGCAACGCTACAAACCATGCACGGTGTTGCCCATCCGTCAAGGTCATGTTGGCTTCATGAATCATACCCTTCAGTCTCTGATCCAGCTCCCAAGGGGTCTCACCTGGAAGCATCATGATTTCCTTAAATCCGATAATCGACTGTGTCTCTGATTTTGGCCTGCTAAATTCCCTATTTAGCGTAGCTTGGATATCCACAATCCCTGTGTTTGGATTGTCATTGGAATGCTTAATGTACCACGCCAGTGCGCTATCCTGTAGAGTGCTGACCAAATTTGCTTTCTTTATGTTGTCATCTATGACTCCCTGTGCTTCCCATACAACCTTTACCACAAACCAAAATTGGTCCGGATCTTCATTCCCTACTTCTTTGCACACCGAAAACTTTATCCTGCTGGCCATATTGAACTATGGTGGTGGCGGAGGTGGTGTGGGTGAAGATGGTGAAAATGGTGGTGGTGTAGGTGGAAGTGGTATGCACGAAATTTGCTGTCTTATCAAACTGATTGCACTTCTTGGTGAAACCTTTGCGAGCTCTTCCTCACTTTCCCACGGAGGTGAAATCAAAGGGATAGTTTCTATCTTTGCGCTACCTTTGTTTCTATATATCCTCCCACTTCTCGTAGCCCCAAACATCAATTTATTCGCATAACCCACTTTTCACACAGTAGCATCTTAATCCAAGTGTTCAAAAATTTAATATACTTACCTCGTGGTCCTTTGAGGAAGCGTCGTTTCGCCTTGCTGTAGCTGACTGAAGTATCTACCGTGAACTTAGTGCTAAACCCTCCCATAATTCGATCGAGCCAATGGTCCACAGTGCACACGATCTTATCTTCCGATGCTTCTAATTTGCACACCAACTTTGGAGTCCACACAATAGGTTTGTCGAGCCTACACCTTCCCTGACTATCTGCTAGCTTCACAATCCACTCATACAACTCAGAGGGGAAGGATGCAAAGAAAATTTCATGGAGTTCCATATATAAGTAGTGCTCTAACCACTCTTCCTTCGATACTCACAGATTCCTGTTTTCCTGTGCCGCGAACTCGTGAATCTTCCTGTCCAGCCACTCTTCAATTCCTTTCTTTGTTGGATTCCAGTGATACGACATCAGACATCTCTTATGTAGATCCCGATCCTAGCAATAGAACCATTTGTTGGCTTTTTGGGGCCTGACCCAGGTTCAGAGGTGATTTAGCCAAACAAATCTCGGTACTACTGGCCCTTTCGGCAACAGTCCATGGAGCGTGGACTGAGGACTCACCTGAAGTATTTTGGGAGGGTGTTAGAACCAGGTTTTTTCACCCTGGAGATGTTTGATGAGTTCAAGTGGTCTGTGGTTCGACCCTGCGCGCAAGTTGCTTCGCGCACTTTCCCATACCTCGCAACCTGAGATACTGCCTTCGCGCAACCCTATTCAGGGGTTGAACACTGCACTTCTGCGTTATTACCCAAGACCTTACTGGTATTCCAATGTTAGTTGTTTATATTAGCCTAATTTCATGCTTTAAGTTACACTTAACAGCATAAACCATTCATATAGGTGTGCGCAATAAATAAACAATATATTCATAACTTATATCAAACATGTATTAACCCAAGAACAGATGCACAAAATTATGATAAAACTTCTCTTTATTAATTTCTTCCTCGGTTACAGACTTGACCCCACCCTACGCACTCAGCTGCAAGGGTCCACGCACTCAGCTACGAACTACTAGGCCTCTGTGTGCTCAACTGCAAAGCCGTCTCCTACCTTGCGACCCACAGATACACTTTACACTTAGTCTCTTAGACTCTTGCTTATCTACTATCTCTCTTACTTCGCTATCTTTTACACTTAGAGCCTTGCTCTTTTTATACAATCCTATGGTCCGCGAACCATGGGTAGGCTGACATTACATTACAAAACTAGGGCGGACAACCCTGTGACTCTATCATACTCTTCGCACCCCGCACCCGCAATTCGCGGAACTTTACAACAAAATTCGGTCAAAACTTGGGCTTTGAGCCCCAAAACATGCCTTGGGGGGATTCCATGCCCAACACCTATAAATTTTGAATCATCCAAATAAAGCTGATTAAAACAAAAGCTAATCTAAAACTACACTACCAATGTATAACAATTACAATGGAAAAATGCCTAAGAATTAGGATTCAAGCTAGTACTTCTTGAGATAGAGCCCATTTTTGGGCTCACTTGACACATATCCATCATAGTTCACAAGTTCATAAGCTCCCTTCTTATGTACATGCTTTAATATCTAAGGCCCATACTACATAGGCTTGAATTTACTTTTCCTTAAAGAGATCTTATCTTGACCATAGATTAGAACTAGATCTCCCTTGGAAAATATCCAATGATGGATAACCTTATCATATTAATTATTTGCATTCTTCTAATGTTCTTCATTAGCCATAGTGACATCTCCATGCTTCTCATCAATATTCTCTAAATGAGCAAGGTGTTCTTCAAGACTCGATGTGTCAGGTAAGATATTGACTAATAACTTCATTGAATCAATCTTTCATTTAATAAGGAGAACTTCTTCCACTCCATGAATAGGTTGGAAGGGAGTAAACCTTGTGGTAGTCTTTGATAAGGTTTGGTATGCCTAGATCATAGGATAAAGCATGATATTCTAGTTGGTATTATTCGCATCTATTGTGCACCCCAATATGATATTTAAGTATTTATTAATTACCCCTAAATTTTGACCATTTTATTGGGGATGGTAAGAAGAATAATTCTCTTAACGAAATCACTACTTCAAATCCAACCTAGACATCATCTTATTCTGAAAATGACAACCATAATTAGTGAAATATCTCTTGGCACATTGAACCTAACAATAAAATGACTAAAGAGAAGGAGTGTCAATTTGTCATTGTCATTTGAGAAAGTTGGAATGGCCTCTTCCCACATTGTAAAGTAGTTAGCCACTAGTATAATGTACTTATGCTGCCTAGCCAAAGTTGTGTGGAACATTGTGAAATCCACTCCCCACTTAGTGAAGGGGTAAAAAATGGTGACATGGAAAAGAGGAGTGGGATGCACATGCATTTTCCTTGTATAAACCTACCATGGATGACACTTTTTGACCACTTCCATGCAATATTTAAAAATTGATAGCCAAAAGTATCCCACCTACAAATTTTTTTGGGTTGTTACCAATCCTAATAGACATCCACCACATGCTCCACTATGGAAATCATTTAAAACCTTCTCCACATATTTGTGAGCCGGACAACATTAAACCCCTCGGTGATACAAAGTGTCATTAATGATAAGGTAGTTATTGGAAAAATGAAAAACATGACGTCTATCATCATGCTAAAAAGATGTAGGGAACTTCAAAGTCAAGAGATATATAAGGATATCCCCATAGTAGGGATCATTGGAGGAAATGAGAAATTATTGCTCATCTTGAAGTGACTCTGTTTCAAAGGTATTGTCATCCTCTCAAGGAAACTTTGAGTTTAACTCTAAAAAAACAAACAATTTCTTATATTTTGATGATGAAAATTCAAGATGGAATTATTATAAGATTACCATCCACTTATTGAAATTTCCACCTATGACCTACCTATTTATGAAAAATTGAAATGGATTGAAATTAGCAATACCAAACATATTTTTTAAGAGAATATAATGATCATGTCACTACACATCATGTACTTCTACTAAAGCTAGCTTTTCCATATTAAAAAAAATGAGATCAAGAACTATCAAACCTTGACTTAGGTAATAGATGACATGTCTCTTGAGCTTATCATCCTTCTACACCAAAACCATGGCAATAGTTGATTTGATTATTGCAAGATATCATAGAAAATATCTACTATAGTCTAGAGAAATAAGTAATCATGCAAATATCAAGGCATTTTTCAAAGCGTTGAAAGATCTCTAACCGAATTCATCACATTCAAATGGGACCCTCTTCTTTGGAAATCATCTGAAGCCTTTTTTTACTTAGCATATTTTATAATAAATCATTATATAAAGTTGGATTTTCCTTGTGAATCTAAAGTTGATTAATGATTAATGGGGGAGGAAACTATATTGTTGCCTCAACCTTTAAAGGATAGACCATAATCCCTTTATTGAACATAATAAATCCCATTAATCACCTAAAACCCACAAAACAATATGTTTGTTTGGATTTAGTTGGATCCAATAATATCAAAATATTTCAAAAATTAACTTAAGGTGATTGGGATGACCCACTCATTTTCGAGAGAAAGTGGTTATGTCATTGAGATAAGCCTCCACTATGTTCTTCATGTTTTGGAAAGTGTATGACATTACCTAATGGAGAGTCATTCTAGTGTTTTTGAGGCCAAAAGTCATATTATGATATGAAAATATTCCCTAAGGACTAATGAACATCGTCTTATGTTGATCCGTAAGACAAATTTCTATTTTCTTATAGCTAGAAAATCCATCCATGAATGAAAATATTATGATTTTGGCACATTCATTAATAATCGGATCTATAAAAGGAGTGGGTAATTTGTCCTTTGGACAAGTTGTAACACTCCCTTCCACCCCCTTGTAATATCTCAGGTTGTGGAAGGTTTTACTTATGTCTTAACCCAACCCTCAACTTTTTTCATGAAGATGGGGTTACGAAAATCCTATTTTTCTGATTTTGTCAAAAACCAAAATGAATATTTCCATCACATTTAACTCATGGAGATATTTTTGACAGTATAAATTTTATTTAAATTTGACTCCTATATTGAAAGTTATCCCCTTTTAAAGTTTAATCATTTTTTTTTTTTTTTTTTTTTTTTTTTTTTTATCGTTGAAACTACACTACTTCTATTATTTACATTAACAACAGTGAACGGTTACATTCAGGTTTACAAGTCACCAGAGGCCTGGGTTGGCGCTCTTGCTCATATAGCTTCATTAAGTCAATTACCCGCGCAGGGGCCTTCTTCCTGTGACTAAGCGCCCACGCAGGGGTTATATCATTGTGATCTCTACTAAAACTGGAAGCCCATGCAATGGCAGAGGAGCTATGAAAACGAAACCAAACAAAAGTACCTTTCCCACGCAGGGGCAAAAAAGAGACCTGTAGGAAATTCATCAGAGTCCCACGCAGGGGACAAGACACGCACTGAACAGCATAATTGTCTGACCAAACAAAAAGATTAACGCCATACATTAAGCATTGGTGGAAGGGTAAACGGCATACAAAAAAACCTGAGCTCGAGCTGAGAACTGGAGCTGGGCTGAGCCCACGACTATTCATCTGAGTCTTCCTCCGAGTCTTCTGGATAAATCCAGTATTCACCTTCTGGTGGAGGTCCCCAGTCATACTTGGCCTTGCCCTTTGCAGGTGCCGGTTGAGAGGCTGGTGGAACAGCTCCTGGCTCAGATTGTGCCCCAGCTTTTTCCTCAGCAGCTTTGGAACTCTCTGCATGCTGAATTGGGGCACGGGGTAGCTCCCCTCCCGTAGGATGAATTGGGGCATTGGGTTGCTCCCCCCCTTCTTCTTTCGCCTCTTCCATGAATAATACTGAAACATGAGCTTGAATGCTTGAATTACCTTGGGCATTGCTGACAGAGAAAATCGCTGAGCCATACGCCGGTAGCGGAGTAGCTCCTGGGTTCTGTGGCCTGGCATCCATGAATTGCTGCGATTGGATGGGGTTGGCTTCCTCCACCCTGTGGCACAGACAGCGGCAGCAATTTGACGACGGATTGACAGGGGGGCGTGAGGCTCCTCCTCTTCCGGTGCCGCGTCGACTAAAGGGCCTCTGTCTTGGCGGCATGACTTCCAAACGACCAGCACTTCCTTTGGCTGCTTTTTCACCGTTCCAGTGAGCCTGAAGGTGGCTTCGTGTTCCCTCTCTGAGCCTTGAAACCCAGAGACCCACCTCCTCAATTCGAACAGACAAACATTCCCCACTCTCTCCAGTCTTATGCTGCAGTTGTTGGCATTGGTTCTGGTGAGCCATAACTCGCCTCTGCCACTGCATCTAAGGCTCATCTGAAACCATAAATGGCCGTCCCTTCGCTCTATTGATCTCACGCTCACTGGCCAGGGCGGCGTAGAGCATTTAAGGTGAAGTTTACGCTTGAGCCCGCCCATGTAAACCATGTGGCGTACTACCCTCCCCTAACGTGGCACCCGCATCCGGGAAAAGTTTAATCAATTAACTCTTACCACATCATCAATATGTTGTCGCATGGCCCTACCACATCACCCATGGTCCAACATGGTGCCCACATGGACACATCAGGTCATCGTGGCACCTGCCACCTAATCCCACACTAGCAGGACCCACAAGGCCTACTTCACCATGTATTTCCATAATTCCTTATTACATACGGTTTTGGGGGGAAATCTGGGTGCATCAAAATTTCCACTTTGGCATAACCCCCCACAAACCCCTAGATACATCCACAAAACAATAAATATTAACCCACAAAATTATTCCAGCACGTTGGGCCCCACCCCAAATATACTATGCTTCCTCCAAAACTTGTTTCAACACATATTCGAGCCCACAAAATTATTCCACCACCTTGGGCCCACCCTAGATATACTATACATTTTATGAAATTGGACTCCAATAAAATTTGGGCTTGCACAAATAATCGACCGAGCAAATCACTCTTATGGAGACCACCCCAAATACTCTACACTCTTCACATGCATCCAGAGAAATGGCAATCTGGCCCATTTATAAACATGCATGAGGCATGACCAACTAGAATTATAGACTCCTGAATACATCTGCCAAGCCCAAAGTGCATTTGACCTAGATACATGACCCTGCCAAAAATATGTCCAAACCTAGAAACAAATCCAATGTCATTTATGTTTGGACTTAGAAATTCTAAGAACTTCAAGGGACTCAACCAAATTTTTCTTGAAGCCTAGCATTTTTTAGAACACCAAATTCTATAGGAATGAAACCCTTATTCAAACATCAAACATTCTAAATATTTTACATTTCCATGATATAATCAATGGACCCATCAACAGGCCTACTATAATGCACTAAAACAAGCCATATCATAGGTATACAAGTTAGTTGGTCAACCATGATTAGATAGTAAATCAAGAATTCTTACATAAATTACACAAGATTAATCATTAGTCATAAGCATAATAGGGCATATCATATCTTGTAGTCTAACATACATAACCAAGAATACTTATATTTATATATTTAGTTAGTTGATAATTGAAGGAGGGACTTACACTCTCCACCCAACCATAGGTCAGCTACACTGCAACCTTTCTTGTAGCTAACCACCCCTGAGTTAGATCTAGGGTATGAGGAAATTATTTCACAAGGAAATTGTTCACACCAATGGGTTGAACATGAATTGAGGAGATGGAGTCCATTGTTCTAGTGCTTCACCATCTCAACATCCACCACCAAGTGGTCCACTCACTTGTTGAACTTCACACAAGCCACCCAGGCTTAGACAAGAACTCAATGGTTATAGACTTAGTTACATGGATTATCTCGAAGGATCACAGAGGGTAGGTCATCAATTCAAGTGAAAATCATTATAAAATAGGGGAACACAAGCCAACTAAGGCAGACCAACTCCCCCCTGCCCACGCGCGAAATCCCAGAGCATCTAGTTTAACCCCCCTTTTCTTTCCTCTGCCTACTAGAGCCCAAATTGGCTCTTCAGGTCATTATATTATTGATCTACAAGGGGGATCCCCAAAGGATTGGGAATTGCCCCACCCCTTTGTACCGCCCAGTCCAATCACACCCTTCATTTGTCAAGAGGTGGCTCAGTTTGTTACGCCACCTACTCACTCTTCAAGTGAGGGCACCATTTCCACTTCTTCAATTTGTAACGTTCATCCATGATATATTTCAGCTTACATTCATACATAATCACATCACATAACACCTATCAAAAAACTGAATCATCGAGTATACAAGAGACCTTGCTATTTATTCATTCAATATGGGTCATGGATTTTCAAGAAAGACAAGCAAGCAAGCAAGCTTCATGTATTAAAGTTTCTTTAGGTAATGTACGTGAGCAAGAAATTTTTCGTTAAGACAAGGATATGTAATTTTTTCCAATCGTTATTTGTGTTAATTTATTAATTAGTTTTTAAATGAAAATTATCATACGTTTAATCAGAGGTCTAGCTAGCATGGTCTTTCCACACTAGCATTATAATCACAATCACCATTACAATAAGTAGGGTAGATAGGGGGATGTTACAAACCCCACCCCCTTAAAGGAAAACCATCCTTGTTCTTATGAAAAATAGAGGACATAAACAAAACCAAGCTCTATATTTACAACTCTTTATCTCAGCAACATTTCCCATGTCCTTAATTGTCAGGTCGAACCATGTCATTTATTGTGCTTAGGGTTTATTTAAGGAACAAATTTATCTCATTTCTTCCTATGTATGCTTTATCCCACTGAGTATGCACATTACATTTTAAATTCATTTTTCTTCGGTTTCCTCTTCCTTGTATTCACAGACCTTCCTAGTGTTGGCATCCCCTTCTCTACTTTTGTTAGCATTCTTTCTAATGTGTTGTCCTTGATGGAAACCTACTTGATAAAGTTGTTAACGTTATGATAACATGATGGTTATGTAGATTGGAATAGATGCTACAGAAGTGATGAACAGAGAAATGACCAATCAAAGACAGATGAATGTTAAATATGAAGCTTGGGAAAGTATACACGGATCCTATTAATAAGGGCTGCATACATACACAAGTATTATGAATAAAATTCATGTACATGATTCACACCATGGTAATGTGGATATGAAGGGTCATTACCATGTTATTGGCCCATAGTAATGGAAGCGACAATGGTTATTTGATCTCATCAAGGAATACCAATGACATTACTAAGGGATTAGCCTAAGGTATTGAATAAGGCTAAAGCTATATAAGGATATGGAGATCAAGGTGTTAGGTGTGCAAGTAATGCACTATAAATTTGTGGTATGAACTAAAACAGGTGTGCACTAGGGAGCAAGGAGAAGACTCAGATCTGAAGATGTGGTTACATATATGCTTGATTGATTTGCATGTTGAGAATGTCTAAGTAACTAACAATGATATATCTGTGGTTATAATGATGATGTGATCTAAATGAATTATTCAAAAGTTTGTAGTAAAGGTTACGGAGTGTGAAGATTATGTTTACAGTGAAATTTTTCAGATCTGTACACAGGTTTGTCATAGGTTAGTTATGTATATGTGCAGATATGCTTCTGGGTAGTCATGTATATATTCTGCGAAGTGTTTTTCAGTGTGTGCATATTTGTACGTGGATGTTGTGTATGGTAAGCACGTACATACGCCGACATGCTCTATGGAAGTTGCATATATAAATTAGGGTTTTGTAATATGGCTTGTTTATGGCATTTGATTAGTTCTGTTTTGATTGTTGTTGTATGTCTATGATGTATTTACTATGATAATCCATATGTGAGAGTTTTTACTAGGTTATATATGGAATGGTATATTGATTGGTAATGATGCTACAATATGGTGATTTGTGTTTAGCTCAGTAATCTATGATTGGTTCAAGTGATGTGTGATTGATGGAATTTTCTATGTATGGTTCAGCGATTGGTGATTCATTGTTTAGTATTCTAAGATCTATATGCAAGTATGATACAGAGGAAATGCATACATACGTGGGTGTGCTACATAAAATTAGTGTATAGTCTTTTGAAGTATATATGATTAGCGTTTACAATGACAAAAATTGGTTTATGTGATGAACAGAGTATGTCTTGGTATATTTATGAATGGTTTTGCATTGGTAGGATCTCATTATGATTGGTATAAATTGGTTGCAATAGTTTATTTAGATTCAGTGATTGGCTTTGTTGGTATTACAGTGATTCAGTTAGTTCAGTGATTATCTTTCAGATTCAGTATTTAGTTTGACATTGAGCTTGATGATGGAAGTTGGTCTAGTTTGAAAATATGATGAAAGGTGGCCTACAGGTTTGATGTTTTGATTCAGGTGGATCTAGTATGAAATATTATGAAACATGTTCCATAAGAGGTGCTGACAGTTAGAGCCTTCAGTGAGAGAGTCAAAGCTTCCTTCCAGTGGTACTAGTAAATTTTTGCAAGGGGTAGGTGCTCCCATCTGGTAGGAGCTGATAAATAAGATCAGGGGGTTGGAGCTCCCTTCCAATGGGTGCTAGAGAATCAGAGAAGGTTGTAGCCTTCTGCAGGTGGGTGCCTTCTTGCTGGTAAGAGTCTATGCCAGTACATGATTGTAAGATGTTTTCCTTTATAATGAAAGAATAGGACATAAATGATGGTGGTAGTGGTTTTCTTCCACATTGGTCTTCCACCTAAAAATCATGGTGTTCTCATGTTTTGTTGTGTTGATTATGTGTGATGGTTTATTTTGTTCTTACTGCCCATGGTTACTATTTAATTAATGAACAAATAAGTAATGATGCATTGGTTAAAGATGAACATATGATGAAATGTATGAAAAGCTAGTTAACTGGATATATTACTGGAGTTGTGTACATACAATGGTTGCATGAATGACAATAGTGTATAGAAATCAGAATATGAAATGAAAATTTTAGAGTGAGCTTAAAACACTAATTCACCGGCACCCCCCCCCCCCCCTGCCCTGCCTCTCAGTATTTTTCCCAACAATTGGTATCAAAGAAGGTCCCTCAGAAGAAGCTTGATCGCTTAAAGGGAGATCCATCAAAATGGGTAATCAAGAAGGAGAATTTTCTATTAAGATACATTTGTTTAAAGGAAATAACTTTGTATTTTGGAAGGTTAGAATGAGAGCATTTTTGCAAGCACTTGGAGCAGATGTCTTAGCAAAACAACTTCAAGAAAAGGAAATGCATTGTGAAAAATTAGAATATGAGGTTGTGACTCTAAGGGAAGAATATGAGGAAATAAAAAAATGGGTAAAGGCATTTGAATCACTAGAAAGGATTATCAAAGAAAAAGGATCTCCTCTAATCAAGACAGGAAATGGTTACATGGCTTTAGATCCTTAGTGCAATAACAAGAAAAAGCATCACGAGGTGTTTCAAAAGGAAACTGAATTAAGTCACTCATCTGAAAGAAAATATCCTAGATCAAAGTCAAGATCAATCTCTAGGCATACAGTTTGGTGTCATAGATATTGTTTCTCTTGTAACTCATTTGGGCATAAGGTCACTGATTACAGGTTAGGCACTCGGAATGGAGGCAAAATATGGGATATGTTGTAACACATAATTAGAAATTGCAATCAAATTTGGAGGAAAAAGGACCATCAGTTGTTAGGTCCTTATAATACTAGTGATTCCCCCATTACTATTGTCATTGTAGCTCTTATTTTTATTGTTGTGCCCTATTGTCCCCATATTGTTATTATTGTGCCCCATAGAAGCCCACTATTGTTATTGTTGTGCTCTTATATTATTATTGTTATGCTGGCTTTGATTATATTGTGACCCCTTAGACTCCTATATATAGAAAGGAGGTTTTGGTAATTTGTATCATTAAAGAATTGTTCATTTGTATAATGTAAAGGAGGCTCCCCCCTCGAAGAGGCTGATTTTTAAGGTGTTAATCTTTCTTTTCTATCTTTCTGTGAGCTGGTTTCATAACATTTGGTATCAAAGCTTTGGATTCTAGGGTTTCGCTGCTCCAACCAGGTCATCGTGGAATTTTCGCTATAAATTTTTGTTTTCTACGACGTTTCAGAAGCTCAACAAAATACCCATTTGAGATGAAATCATTCTGAACCTCGGGTCCGAATTTCAGATATTTCTCACTATAATTTAGGAGATATGATCTGAGGAAGTTAGCGTTTTTGTAGACCCCCAAATTACAGTCCAAACAAGTGACCTTGGGAAAATCGTCAAAACTTTCTCTCTGAGCATCAGATTGAAATTATGTAAGAATTTATAGAAAGAGGACGGATTGTGGTTTTCTGTATATAGCTT
The DNA here is from genome assembly GCA_031772625.1 of Pinus tabuliformis. NCBI lineage: Eukaryota > Viridiplantae > Streptophyta > Pinopsida > Pinales > Pinaceae > Pinus > Pinus tabuliformis. The sequence goes on from CM062815.1 coordinate 1,145,155,177, forward strand.
TCAAATCTGAAGGTAGAAACAGTGACACGTGGCACGTCGTATAAGTTCTCTCTACTGAAAAATTATATAATCAGGTCATCTTAGGTGATTGGGCATAACGCTTTCTTGGAAAATCAAATTTCAATCAAACTGGTGGCATTGGAAAGAGGATTCAGAGGGATACTGTAGGAAGAAATTTCATACCTTAGAGAACAACAATTATAGAGATACACTAGATTCAATATCAAGCTTCTACAAAGCGAAAAAAGGTGTGTAGTCTTTTTAAATTTTTTCATAATTTTGGGTTGAAAAATTAGTTTGAAGTTCAAAGGGCATAGTGAAGAACAATTATCATTAATTGATGCCTCAAGAAAAATAAAATGGAAACACCTAGTAAGCAACCTAAATTCTCTAGCATGACTCATGAAGAAGAGGAAGAAATGCAACATGATATATCAAAATTACGAGACCAAGTGCAACAAATTTCACTCTTACAAAAGGTAACAGAAGCTAAGATTGATGGTTTAGGGAAAGGCATGGAAGCTAAGATGAATGGAATGGAAGCTAATATGAATGGCATGCAAGTTAAGATGGATGGGATCGAAGCTAAGATGAATGGCATGGACGTTACGATGGATGGTATAGAAGAAAAACTGAGAGGAAACATGGAAGATTTGAAGATAGATTTGACTAAGTTGCTATAGGAAATGCTTACTAATGGGGAAAGGGTAGTAAAGGAAACTCATGATGAGTACAAAATAAATGTTAATCATGATTTCATAGACTCTAATGTTGGATTGAAGACCCACCATGTTCCAAATATCGATATGAGGAAGTTTGATGGCAAGGATCCCGCAACATGGATACTACATATGGAGCAATTTTTTGATCTCCATAATGTGCAAAACACACAAAAGGTACGCATTGCAATTTTATATTTGGAACCAAATCAGTTTGTATGGTATGAATGGCTTTGCTCTCGTAAACAAATTGTCAATTGGGCAATTTTTATGGAAGAAATGATAGCACATTATGAGGATAGAAAAAGAAACACCTTGTTTTAGCCAATTAATAAACCTCAAACAAAAGGGTTCAATGTTAGGCCCCTATACTACTAGTGTAATCCCTTATTGTTATTAGTACGACCCACTTATTATATTTATGTACCCACATAGTGTCCATATTGTTACTTTTGTGCCCCATAGAAGCCCACTATTGTTATTATTGTGCCCTTACATTATTATTGTTATGTCGGCTTTGATTATGTTATGACCCCTTAGACTCCTATATATAGAAAGGAGGTCTTTTCATTTGTATCATCCAAGAATTGTTCATTTATGTAATGTAAAGGAGGTTGCCCCCTCGAAGAGGTTGAATTCTAAGGTGTGGATCTATCTTTTTCTTGAGTTGGTTCATAACATTCATTGATGGAGCACATTGAGGACTTCCAAAAATTGAATATAAGGGTAAAAGATATTCCATAGGAGCATAGGATTGATGTGTTCATAGGGTCTTTAAAGGATAACATCCAACATGAGGTTTGCCTTTGGGAACTTGACTCATTGGAGAAGGCATTCAGGTTGGCAAGAAAAATGGAAAGCAAAATTATGGCAACAAGGAAGCCTACCACTCACAACTATAAGGATGGAAGTGTTGTTTCCCCTAGCCTTCCACAATCTACAAGTTTGACACCCCAACAATTGGAAGAAAAAAGAGCAAAGGGCTTTGTTACAGTTGTGATAGAAAATACACTAAAGGTCATAAGTGTGCCGAGAAGAAATTATTTTACATATATTGTGAAGTGGAGGAAGAAAAGGAACAAGACACGTCAAAAGAAGAGGATATACACCATGAAAAAAACCCTAGAGAAAGAAGAAATGAATCTGATTCCTCAAGCAATCAAGATAGAAGGACATATCAAGAAGAAAAAGGTAATATTGTTGATTAATTCGGGCAGTACCCATAATTTTATTCATTGTAAGATAGCCAAGGAATTGAATTGCTTCTTATATCCAGCAGCAGCGTGTCTAGTGATGGTTGCAAGTGGAGGAACCATAAATTTCTCTGGAAAATGCCATAATATCAAGCTATCCATGGGAGAATATGTATTGAATAGCCCAATTCTTTCCATTCCAATGGGTGGTGCTAATGTTGTACTAGGAGTTCAACTGCTACAATCGTTGGGTACAATAGATTTTAATTTTCAAGAAATTTTCATGAAATTTTCTTCGGAAGGAAAGGAAGTTGAATTAAGAGGTATTGTAGGGAAACCAGGAAACTTAATCAGCTCTAATGGAATGACAAAGCTTCTAAAGAAAGAACAATGAAGTGTAATTGCACAATTATGTTTGCTAGAGGTTCCTGCATCGAAATCATCTATTTCTCTAGATTTCCAAAAAGTCTTGGACAATCATTCCAAGGTATTAGAGACTCCCAAAGGTCTCCCACCTATTCGTGATCATGATCATGCTATTCATTTGGCTTTAGGAAGTGTTCCTCCAAACATCAGGCATTACAGATATCCCTATGCCCAAAAGAGTGAAATTGAACGTATGGTTGCAAAAATGCTAGAGGCTGGTATAATTCAACCTAGTCAAAGTTCTTTCTCTGCTCCAGTAGTATTGGTGCACAATAAGGATGCATCATGGTGCATGTGTCTGGATGATAGGGAGCTCAACAAGCTCACTATTAAAGACAAATTTCCCGTTCTTGTCATTGATGAACAATTGGATGAATTGCATGGATCAATTTACTTCACCAAGTTGGATCTTCGTTCAGGATATCATCAAATAATAATGAAGACTGGAGACATTCCGAAAACAACATTTAGAACTCATGAGGGTCATTATGAATTTTTGGTCATGCCTTTTGGCCTTACCAATGCACCTTTTACATTTCAAGGTTTGATGAATTCCATTTTCAAACCCTTCCTTAGAAAATTTGTGTTAGTATTTTTTGATGATATACTAATCTATAGCGAGTGTTGGAAGGATCATGTTCAACATGTTGACAAGGTGCTCAAACTATTGGGGGAGAAACAATTATATGAAAAATGATCCAAATGTTTCTTTGGAGTATAAGAGGTGGAATATCTGGGCCATATTGTATCTCATGAAGGTGTTAAGGTAGACCCTAGCAAAATTAAAGCCATTAAGGAATGGAAAATCCCCAAATCCATAAATCATCTGTGAGGATTTCTTGGGTTGATAGGGTATTATCACAAGTTTGTTAAGAATTATGGGAGAATAGTAGCACCTCTAACAATATTATTGAAGAAAGATTCATTTTTATGGACTCCATAAGCAACAAAGGCCTTTGAACATATTAAAGAGGCAATGTGCCAAGCACCGGTCTTACCTACACCAGACATCATAAAAACCTTTATTGTGGAAAGTGATGCCTCAAGAAATGGAATTGGTGTTGTTTTAATGCAAGAAGAAAGACCCATTACTTTCGAAAGTCATCCAATCAAAGGAAAGTATTTACACAAAGCTATTTATGAGAAGGAAATGTTGGAAATACTACATGTACTTAAGAAATGACGACCCTACCTAATGGGAAGACACTTCAAGGTAAAAACGGATCATGATAGCCTTAAATACTTTTTAGAACAAATATTATCTTCAGAAGAGAAGCAAAAATGGGTCACAAAGATGTTGGGTTATGACTTTGAAATCATATACAAAAAAGGGAAGAAAAATGTTGTGGCAGATGCACTCTCAAGAAAGGATGAAGATGTGGATGCATTTCTTTGTGCCATTTCTATTATCCAACCAGATTGGATAAACGAAGCAAGGGATGAATGGAAGAATGACGAAGAAGTGTGGGCACTCATTCAAAAGTTACAACAAGATCCCAATACATCTGATACATTTAGCTGGAAAAATGATTCATTATGGTACAAAGATCGCTTATACCTATGTTAGAATTCCCAACTCAAACAAAAGATTCTTATGGAATTTCACGCCTCTCCCTTAGGAGGGCACTTGGGATTTTTAAAAACTTACCACAGAATTTTTTTTAGGATGGCCTTAAATTGGATATTCAAACATTTGTGGCACAATGTTTGGTTTGCCAACAAAATAAAGTTGAAACAATTAAGACCCCGAGTCTATTACAACCTTTATCCATTCCAAGTCAATGTTGGGAGGAGGTTTGAATGGATTTTATCACAGGTTTACCCAAGTCTGAAGGAAAGAGTGCCATCATGGTGGTAGTTGATAGACTTACCAAGTATGCACACTTTTGTGCATTATCTCATCCATTTAAAGCCAGTACAATTTCTACTGCACTTATGGAAACAATTCAAAAGCTACATGGAAACCCAAAGAATATTATAAGTGACAGAGATCCCATTTTCACTGGAAATTTTTGGATAGAATTATTTTATTGTCTTGGTACTCAGTTAGCTCATAGCTCATCTTATCATCCTCAATCTGATGGGAAAACTGAGCTAGTAAACAAATGTTTGGAAGGATACCTACGTTGCTTTGTATCTGATAAACATACACAATGGGTCAAATGGTTTCCTTTGGCTGAATGGTGGTATAACACTTCCTTCCATACTGCAGCAAAAATGACCCCATTTATGGCACTTTATGGATATCACCCACCATCCATCACATCATATTTAAGAGAAAATTCTAAGGTTCAAGCAGTGGAAGATCACATCAAGCATCAACAACAAGTTCTCCAACTCTTAAAGGATAACCTAACTTTGGCACAGAATAGAATGAAACAACAAGTAGATCAACATCACAGTGAAAGAAGTTTTGATATAGGTGACTGGGTATTTCTATGGCTACAACCATATAAACAAATTTCCCTCAAGCAAGTTAAGAAGGATAATAAATTATCACCAAAGTATTATGGTCTGTACAAGGTGTTGCAAAAGATTGGTACTATGGCATACAAATTGGAGCTTCCTGCAACTTCCAAGTGCACCTAGTTTTCCATGTTTCATGCTTAAAGAAGGTTATTGGTGACAAGCTCCCATTTCAAACAATATTTACAGAACTTGACGAGGAAGGAAAAATCATATTGGAACCTGAAGTAGTCACAGAAGCAAGAACTCAACAAGAACTTACCCGTTGAAGATTCCACATGGGAGGATGAGAATTTTATACAGAAGCATCCATAACTACTCAAGCATTGAGGACAACACTTTTTTGAAGGGGAAGGGCATGTTAGGTCCCTATAATACTAGATATTCCCCCATTAATATTGTCATTTTAGCCCTTATTGCTATTGTTGTGCCCTATTGTCCCCGTATTGTTATTATTGTGCCCCATAGAAGCCCACTATTGTTATTGTTGTGCTCTTATATTATTATTGTTATGACGACTTTGATTATATTGTGACACCTTAGATTCCCATATATAGAAAGGAGGTTTTGGTAATTTGTATCATCAAAGAATTGTTCATTTGTGTAATGTAAAGGAGGTTGCCCCCTCGAAGACATTGATTTCTAAGGCGTTGATCTTCCTTTTCTATCTTTTTGTGAGCTAGTTTCATAACATCAGTCATAGATGTAGGGAAGATTGACCCTAGTGTAGTCCATTTCTATTAAAAGCATACTTCTAACAATGACCGCTGTTGGGAACGGGATACCCCAAGGACAGTTTTGGGGTTAAAAGCCCATGTTTTGGGTCAAATTTCATAATAAAGTTGTAAAGTCTTCGCATTTTGTGGTCGCGGAGTGTGAAGGTGTCATGAGTCATAATGGTTGTCCACCCTTGTTTTGTAAAGTGTAAAGTCAGTTGTAAAGATCGACCCATGGTCTGCAGACCATGGAATTGTATAAAAGGAGCTAAGAAAGTAAGCTCTAAGTAGTGATAAGTCTTGAGCGATAAGAAGGAAGTCTTTAGAGAAGTCTAAGTTTTAGGTCTTAGCGTAGGTAGAGGCTCTGTAGCTGAGTGCGTAGAGGCCTAAGGTAGAAGTCCGTAGTTGAGTGCATGAACCCCTGCAGCTATGTGCGTAGGGCGGAAAGAGTTTGTAATCATATGAATATATCAATAAATAGAAGCATTCTACAAATTTTGTGTCTTTGTTTCCTGTTAATGCATCTTGTCATATTGTGTATGGATTTCATTTACAATGCTTATGTGATGCACGAACATATGTAATTACGCTGGTCAATTAAATGAAGTAAGAATATCTGTTTACACAGTGCTAACCGTGATCATTTAATAAGATAAGTAAGACACTTAAGATAATTTGGGAATCTGTACAATACGCTACCCTAGCAGTGCGAAAGTACCTGAACCGCAGGTTAGGGTTGCGCGAAGGTCAATTGTACCCCTTCGCGGAGGCACCAAAGGGCGGAATAAAGGGCTAGACAGACAGATCCCTAGAACTTGGGGACCTGTGCGAAAGCAGGAACAGACGGTATAAACCGACATCATGACCATCTCATGGTGTGGAAACTTGGTTCCAACATCCCCCCATACTACTTCAGGTGAGACTTCGGTCCATGCTCCACGGGCTGATGCTAAAAGGGCTAGCAGTGTAGGGATTTGTTTGGCTAACTAACGTTGAACCTAGGTCAGGCCCCACATAGCCAACAAATGGTTCTGTTGTCGGGACCAGAATCTGCATAAGAGATGTGTGATGTCATATCACTAGAATCCAAATAAGGAAGAGGTTGAAGATTGGTTGGATAGGAAGATCCACAAATTCGCAGCGCAGGAGAACAGAAATCCTCGACTCAAAAAGGAATAGTGGCTGGATAGGTACCTATATACAGAAATCCACGAGATCTTTTTCTGTTCCTTTTTTTTGAGTTATACGAGTGGATCATGAAGCTAGTGGATAGCCAAGGAAGGTGGAGACTTGTCGGTCCTATTGTTTGGACCCTAGAACTAGTACAGAGACTGGAAGCCTTTGAGGATAAGATCGCCCATGCTGTCGATCATTGGCTCGATCGCGTTACAGGAGGATTTGTGACTGAATTCACGGTCGATACCTTAGTTAGCTACAATGAGGCAGAGCAACGCTCTTTCAAAGGTCTGCGAGGTAAGTACTTGAAGTCTTTGAATACTTGGATTAAGATGTTACTGTGTGAAAAATGGGTTATGCAGCTACCTTGACGTTTGAAGCTATGTGAAATGGGAAGACTTACAGGAACGAAGGAAGGAAGGGTCCTAAATATAGTCCAATGATTTCACCTCCATTAGGTGACGAAGAGGGAGTAGCGTAGGCTTCTCCGAGAAGTGAAATTTAGTTAATAAGACAAGGATTCCTGCGACTACCACCTCCACCCACACTACCTCCAACTTCGCCACCATCACCTGTGACTTCACCCATACCACCTACACCTCCACCATAGTTCAGCATGGAAAATTCAGTGAAGCTCCCTTTGTTCAAAGGCTTGGGAAATGAGGCACTGGACCAATTTTGGATCGTTGTGAAAGCTGTGTGGAAAGCTCAGGGTGTTATAGATGATCACATGAAGAAGGAAACCCTAGTTAGTGCTCTCTAGGATCATGCAAAAACTTGGTACATTAAGTACTCTAATGATGGCCCAAATGCTGGAGTGGCTGACATCCAGACTGCACTGAATAAAGAATTCAGTAGGCCTAAATCTGAGGCACAGTTGATTGTGGGGTTCAAGGAAATCATGATGAAACTAGGCAAGACACATTGGGAATTATATCAGAGGTTGAAGTGTAAAATCTGTGAAGCTAATATGAACTTAACAAATGTACAACACCGTGAATGGTTCATGGCTTCGATCCTACCACACCTAAGGGTTGCGCTGTCACAACAGAAGATAATGACTCAGGCAGAGGCCTTAGAGATTGCAATGAGACTACATGAAACATCAATTCCGGATCTGAATCTGGGGGTTCAACAGATCCATGCGCAGTTGCAAAATCTTTGCCTTGAAATGCAAAGTTTGAAGTAGGGCAGAACAGTTCGACTGGAGGTGTGCGAAGAGGTATGGTTCCTGAAATGCAAGGGTCAGGGGTATGACAAAGACCATTGCCTGGTCTTTGTGAACTATATTGCAAGAGGAGGAAGCTCAAGCAGGATTGAGCTTGGGGCCTGCGTTGTGGTGCACTATATGTTAGGTAGCAGGAAAACATACGATGGATAACTACCATTTGCTGCAAACGTTTGTACAAACACCACAACAACTGTTTTGCAACTTCTGTAGGTCGGTAGGGAATTATCAGTGCAACTGCAAAAGCTATGAATTCATTATGGACATAACACCCACCTATAGCTTTCAGGCAGAAATGCGCCCCCCTAACCAGAGCGCAGGGATGGCACGAACAGGCTTTTAGGGGCGCGAACAAGGCAGAGGGAGGGGAGGACCTGGCAGAGGTTGGGGACAACTAATCTGCTACAATTGCGGAGGACCAAGACACTATGCCCATGATTTCACTAACCCAACACGTCTGTCGTGAAAATATTGCACTCTGTTTGATCATGAAATGGAGGACTGTCCTACACTGATAGCGAGGATACATGACAAAGGGGCGCTACCACCTCAACCGACTCAGAACCTGCAGATGATGAGGTTTGAGCCTCACGAAGAGGATCCAAATGTGAATATAGTTCTCCGAAGTGGAATTGCAATAGGAGATGATAAGGGGAAACAACCCGAAGAGAGCATGTGGGTTCATAAAGCTCCAGAAAAGGAGGCTGAATTTGTTTTGGAGTGCGCATGTGAAATGTTCATGGAAGTAAAGAAGAGCTTCGTTAAGGCCTCCACCTTAGGGAGAAAGGATAAGACAGATCAGGAGATGGAACCTTCTATGCTTACGACCTTTCTAGAGACCTGCATGAAGCTGCTATGCGATAGTAAGGCCGTGAAGGGATTACAGGAGCTTATAAATAGATTCACCGGAAACACTCCGAGTGAACCGCACATGGTATGAAAGATTGGTAAGCATAAAACAAGGACAAGACGAGAGATGAGGCTAACCATGCAGATAGGAGAATATGAAATGGACCAGGTTATTTTGGATCTGGGGTCAGACGTGAACATCCTACCAAAGCAGACTTGGGAAAGGATGGGAATACCAGTGCTGTAGTGGTCTTTGATTCAGTTAAGGATGGCAAATCAACAAAAGATCATCCCCATGGGGCGGCTGTAAGGGGTGACTGTAGATATTGAAGGTGCAGGCGCGTTGGCTGACTTTGAGGTAATAGAAACTGTGGATGACAACAACCCCTACCCTACGCTCCTTGGCATTGATTGGGCTACTGATAGGAATGTGGTAATCAACCTAAAGAAGTGAAATATGATATTTGAGAAGAAATCTCTCTGCGTAATAGTACCCCTAGATCTTGTTGAAGGATTGCGCTATACTGAACCAGTCTGCGATTATGAGAGCGATGACGATTTGGACTGTATCTATAATATAACAATGTGAGACCAAGATTGGGTGAATCCAATGCCGGATGGACGAATTACATGGGATTGTGAGAGTTCTTGCACCTCCAACTCTAATGAAGAATTAGAGCACTGGCAGAATCAATTACATGAAGTAACCACTTTAAGCTATAAAAAGATGATTCGATCACTGTGCTTTGTGTCATCAAAGGTAAGAAATTTTCCCACTTATGATGGCCTGAATGATGTAGATGTATTTTTGGACACATTTGAGATGGAGGTACTAGAAAAGCAGCGCTTCCAGGATTTGGACTGGGCACTACATGCTACACCCACAAGATGGTGGGGTACGCATAAGGGTAGCTTTAATGATTGGCGCGAATGTAGGAGGATGATGAGGGGAAGCCGAAGGTATGAATGACAGACAAGTATGACGGGAAGGACGATCCGCACGCACACTTGGCCAAATGGGCCGAGGCTTATCGATCGAAGCCCCAACCTGAATGGGTTCACTTGTTCTATCACACCTTGGATGTCATCCCGATGAACTGGTACTTGGAAACAGAGCTCCGCCATGGTATAGGTGAATGGGATATTCTGCGCGAAGGACTGATAATGACATTCAACTTTGAAGACAGGTTTGACTGTATTGATGAAGCGCTACAAGAAGTGAAAGCAACAATATTTAGGATACCGCATGATCCTTTGGACCTGATTCAACCCAATTGGACTACTCAGCTGAGGCATGCACTGGAATGCTATAATTTAACGCTGAAGAAGAAGATGAGGATCTGCGAAAGATTAACATCCCTGAAACAAAGGCTCACTGTGAGGTTGAGGGACCGGAGATTGAGAATCCTGATATAACTACACCACTGAAAATGAAATAGGTAAATATTGGTACGGAGGCGGAGCTCAAAATTGTGAATATTGGAGATTACTAGGATGATGCGATGGTGGATAAGGTTGCTGAATTGCTCCGTGAATACCAGGATTTTTTCCCTACCAAGTTTACAGAGCTAAAAGGGATAATAGGAGACTTGGGCATTATGAACATCATGTTCAAACCCAACGCGAAGCTGGTTAAGAAAATACCTTACCATCTCAATCCGAACTATAAGGAGAAGTTCCTCTTAGAGCTAGACAAGATTCTCGCGGTAGACATCATTGAGCCCGTAGAAGAATCTGATTGGGTAAGCCCAATGATGGTACAGGAAAAGAAGCAGAAGGATGAAACAAGTATATGCGTAGATCTCAGGAAGTTAAATGACGTTTGTGTACATGATCCTTTCCCGACTCTGTTCACTGATGAGGTGTTGGAAAATGTAGGTTGTCAGGAAGCGTATTCCTTCACTAATGGATTCTATGGGTACCATCAGATCAAAATCACACTGGAGGATAGAAGCAAGATGACCTTCGCGATAGAGTGGGGATGTTTTCAGTACAATGTAATGCCTTTCGTATTGAAGAATGCACCTGTGATTTTTTCACGCGTAGTCATTGCTATGTTCAAGGAATTTATTCATAAGTTCCTGGAAGTGTACTTTGATGACTAGACTATGTTTGGGCTGGTGAAACGCCATGTAGCAAGTTTGCGCCTGATGCTAGATACATGTTGAAGATACCAGATCGCGCTCAATCTGAAGAAATGCCTATTTTGTGTTCCTTTTGGGACTCTGTTGGGTCATGTGGTTTGTAGATAGGGACTGATGGTAGATCCCATGAAGATCGCGGTGATACTTAACTTGGAAGCACCGAGGAGTGTGAAACAGCTGTGCGCTACCCTAGGACATACTGGGTATTACAAAATGTTTATCAAAGGCTATGCCCAGATCACCGTGCCTATGGAGAAGTTGTTGAAAAATGATGTCACATTCTGCTGGAACAAGGACTGTAAGAAAGGCTTGGATGTATTGAAAGAAAAGATGGTCACCGCGCCGATTCTAGTCTTCCCAGATTGGAAGAAGGAGTTTCATGTACATGTCAACGTGTCATGTATAGTGCTAGGAGAAGTATTGACACAGGCTGGTGGAGGAGACTTGGACCATCCTATAGTGTTCATAAGCACAAGGTTATCCAAGGCAGAGAAGAACTATTCCAGCACCGAGCGCAAAGGGTTAGCCATGGTATACGTGCTCCAAAAGTTTAGACACTATTTTCTGGGTGGCCATTTTAAGATGTATATGGATCATTCCACGTTGAAATACCTGGTCAATAAGCTTGTGTTGGGGGGGAGAATCTACAGGTGGTTGTTATTATTGTAGGAGTATGATTTTGCAGTTATTGTGAAGCCAGGACGACTAAATGTGGGACCAGACCATTTGTCACGAATCGAAACAGGGGAAGAGCCCACTAATTTGGAGGAGGGATTGCCTGACACGTAGCTATTTGCAGTGCATGTCGCAGATGGTCATTTTGAAGATATCATACAATTCCTAACGACAAGAACCGCCCTGGAAGGATACACCGTCCAACACAAGAAGGAGTTAGTGGTGTGTGCGGAAGACTTTTCTATCATTGCTAGACATCTTTACAAAATGGGGGAACTGTGGGAGGACATTATGTAGGGACTGCGACTGCGCAGAAGATTCTACACACAGGGTTGTGGTGGCCAACCCTCCATCAAGATTCAAAAGCTTACTTCAAAGCGTGTGATGTGTGTCAAAGGACTGGCTGGCCATTGTGGAGGGATGATCTACCTCTGATCTGCAGATGACATTACAACCCTTTGAGAAATGGGTGATAGATTTTGTGGGACCCATTCAGCCCCAAGGGAAGAAAACGGGAGCATGATACATTATCACCGCAACGAAGTATTTGACTCGATAGGCAGAGGCACAGCCTGTAAAGGATTGTACAGGTGCAACTGCTACAAAGTTCCTCTTTGAGTATGTATTAACGTGATTTGGATGTCCAAAGATTTTTATGTGTGATCACGGTACACACTTTTTGAATGAGACGATCAGCGTGCTTACAGAGGAATTCCAGGTGTATCACCAGAAGAGCATGCCTTATCACCCGCAGGCTAATGGGATGGTGGAAGCATTCAATAAGGTGTTGGAAATAACACTGACCAAGTTTTGCAATGCTCAGCGAAGTAATTGGGACCTACGCATACCTGTAGTACTATGGCCCTATCGGACGACATGCAAGAAGTTGACTGGACAGACACCCTTTAGGCTTGTATATGGCATTGAAGCAGTGATGCCCATGGAATACATTGTGCCTAGTCTATGCATAGCAGCACTCACGGGTATGAAGGATCGTGGAGCCCTGGAAGAGAGGATCACGTAGCTGGCTAAGCTTGAGGAAGAAACATTTCTAGCTGGATTTCGCCAATAGGTCCAAAAGCAGCACGAAAAAGCATGGCATGATCGGCACATTAAGCTGCACACCTTTAAGGTAAATGACATGGTTTTGTTATATGACAGTAAGTTTGATAATTTTCAAGGGAAATTCAGAATGCACTGGTTAGGGCCCTATGTCATTAAGGAGATTACTAATGGAGGAGCAGTTCAGTTGGTCAAATTGAATGGAGATCCCTTCCCAGGAAAGGTGAATGGCAGTCGATTGAAGCCATACATCGGTGGTCTAGCCATGTGACTATATGAGGGTAGCATAGTCTTAACACTCCAGGCAGCTGAAAGGAGGCGCGGGACTATAAACTACACTGCCCGGGTTGGGGAGCTGCGCGATTGGAGGATTATGCGAAGCAAGGAAGTGTCACAGGGTTTGTGACAACGTGAAGGGAATTGTGCTACCCAGGGAGAAATCGTGCAGGTCAGCTGAAAAGTGACCGTTGAAGTCACTGTTCATGATTTGACAGTAGAAATGCGGCCAAATGGACCGAGCAGCCGACATTTAAGATGAAATTTATGGGTCAAATCCTTGAAAATTTGCTGCCAATCCGGCATTAATGAACCGAATGTGGGGGGAATGGTTGGATTTGAATTCAAAATGCCCTATAAATTACAGGTGGCTGCCCAGCGAAAAACACTTGGCATTTTGAGAATTGAGTTGTTAAGCTCTTAGGTGCACATGAACCGAGATTTCTTCGAGGCTCTGATAGCGAGTTCGGCATTTGAGAAGTTACTAGAGACGACACGAGCATTGTTGAATAGCATCATGTCAGCACAACAGAAGCTATAGATACCGAAGAAGTGACAGTAGAGGAGTCGGTGTTGGAAATTGTTATGGAGGTAGAAAAAGTTGCTCCAGAGGTTGCTGAAGTATTAGCGGAAGTCCCAAAATCACCAAGGATGCCAAGACCAAAGCTGACCCCAACCAAGGAGAGTGTGAAGGATAAGAAGGGCAAGCAACCTGCAATACCGGTGTGCACATCGCCGAGAAGAAACCCACCGAAGGACAAGCCCACCGCATAGGAAAAGGGAAAAGCCATCAATCTAGAGCCGAAGGAGGAAGAAATCGAAGACATCCCGATGGATGATGAGGATGTGGGGATAGACATGGAGGAAGTTGAAGCCCAGGGTGCTGACCCTATCACTCGGTTGCCTGAGTATGTCCCTCCGCACAAGGGTAAGACCAAGGTGCCAAAAGATATCGACGAGAGCAAGGTCCCCTTGCAAACCCCTATGGTATCAGATGAGATTGTTTTTGAAGGACCGCGCTTGGCGTGGGTTCCTCTGTTAAAAATCGAAGACTAGGACTTGGATGACCATGAGAAATTCCCACACTTGGTGATCGACTAGCTGATGCATCGCATTATTGACACAACCAACGGGACGACCGCATTGGAGCTACGGAAGTGGCTCGGAGGAGTAGACAAGGCAAGTCTGCTAAGCCTGCCATGGGTATTAACCGCACTCCAATTATAATATTGGTCATCAAACAGTTGCTATGCTTGGTGCATGATGGGTGTCTATGGCTGGAGGATCCAATACCCATCACTGAGAGATTGATCCACAGAATCACATAGTTTCCCTACATAGGAGAAAATATGGCCATGATGTTTGGTGGAAAAGGTGGTGAGTAGGCCCTTGCGGAGGCCATGAAGGAGAAGTTTAAGCTGGTGAAGAAGCCACACGGATATGCCATATCTAGTATCAGTGACTTTGCCGTAAAGGTGGCCACACAAATTTTGGCAGGGAAGGTGACGAGGAAATGTCGCGCCGATGAGGTGCTAGTGCCTGTTGTCGCGTTAGCAGCCCAGTGCATATAAGGAGTCCAGTTCAATTGGGCGCACTATCTCTGTGGTGAGTTCCTTGTGAACTGCTGCGAGGCATAGGAGCTCAACAAAAAGTTCCACTACGCGTGACTCTTGCTGTCTATTGTGTTGGTAGCATGGGAGCTGCCAGAGGACAGTGAATTCCCCTCCATCGCACCGGACCTACCAGAAGCAACGAAGTACACTTCGCTGTGGACGACCAAGGATGCACAGTGCATTAAGGACAACAAGATCTTCTGAATCTTGATGGAGATGAACATCCGCATGGCCATATATCAAAAACCATGATTGTCGCCTACGGTGTTTACCAACCTGCAGGGCTACGCAGAGTTTAAGGTAGATTTTCACCATGTGTCCATTAGGGCACAGAAGGACCATGCGCAGACATGGTATGACTTTCCTTACCTAGAAACGGATGATGAATGATGCCATTGATGTAGTACTTGATCGTTGGCGGGCAGAATGGTGCACTACAGTATACTTGGTGGTGAGAGGGAGTAAGTCCGCCATGCAACGCAAGAGGGAGGAGGCCAAGCACAAGATGACATAGCTGGATGAAAAGAGAAAGAAGGAGGCCGCTAACAAGGCCTAGGTGGAGCGCGATGTCTCTCATCAAACAAAGAAGCAAACAGGTGGAACAGAGTGGGGCTCTAACAAATGTGCGAGGTCACCTTCACTCGAGACAGAGGAAGAGACGGATGAGCAAATAGAATAGGACGACGTGGACCCACAAGCGACGTCCACCCGCATCAAATGTCCAAGGGAGCAAGAGAAAGGAGGGTCCAAGAAGAAATCCAAGGCCACTAAGACATTGTTGGACCCAATCACCCCAACAGAGGGTGATTTGCATGACATCAGCGACACGGTGCAGGATGTCACTATGGAGGGCCTACAATAGGTTGAGCAGCAACAACAATTAATATTGGGGGCTATCCAGACAGGTCTATAGGAGCTGTAGACCCACGCATCACAGGATGGCATGATGTCCACCAGCCTTGCTATTGGCACTTCAGAAGCTGCTGAGATGCTGCGTGCAAAGGTCTCCAGTGCGATAGTGCTTCCTGATGGAGCACTGACCACGGAGAATGAAGATGACAAGCCCAATGTAGAAATTCTGCAAATTCTCTACAAATCTCGCTCTGAGACCTATGTAGAAAATCTGACTGTAGATTAACCCGATAATGCAATATAAATCAAATCAAAATACTATAACCTACTTCTACTATCAAAGTTTGCTTTACGGAAGCTTAAAGATCGAGTTGAACAATATAACCAGAAGAAGAAGAATCAATGAACCATACACATGAAAATACTTTGGGGAAAGCCTCAACTAAAAACCCCACTATCTATATTATCATACAAGGTGGAAATACATAGGAATTATACAAAGCCTTAGCTCTCATAGCTAGCCAGCTCTCAGTACAATCCTCACAGATGCTCACAGGCAATCCTAGCTTCTCACAAGCCTTCCTCTCTGCCCTCCAAGCTCCTATTTCCTTACGCAGTTCCTCTCTAGGATGATCTCCTTCAACCAAGTGGAAAAACTCATTCACCTAATGGATGATCACCTGATCTCACGCACTGTCAGAACTACACAATCCTCCATGGAATTATTCCTTCTGCATGCATGAGTTTTCTTTATAGGAAAACACATGCAACTGATAGTACATTGTCCTTGACTTTAATCTCAACTGGGTCTTTCTCAGAATAGACATGCATGAGTTTCTGATGAGGGAATCTTCAGTTAACTGGAGTACGCTAGTTGAGTGCATGCATGCATCAACTGACTGTTAACTCTCTATTAGTTCCTCAAATAGTTTGGAACTAATTTAACTGGACTTAACTCAGTAAACTGAGTTAACTAATTACAACTCAAATATATTGGATTTAAGAGATCTGTGGTTTGTGTCTTTTGAATCAGTGATTGGAGAATCCACAGTTTGAACATCTTTATACCAACGTTTCAAATCCCAAGTGGGATCCATCATCAGGGTTGAAGAATGATGATAAAAGAAGAGCAATAAGGCAGAATAAATACTAATGAGGAAGAAGATTAAGGAAGAACATAGAGTCGGCTAGAATTTTTAATTTATTATATATAATTTTATTTTATTTTTATTTTTATTTTATTCATATTAATAATTAATATTTATAATAAATTAATTATTATAAATAAATAAATAATTAATAATAATAATATTTTATTGTTATACATATTAATTATTATAAATAATTAATATTTATAATAAATTAATTATTATAAATAATTAATAATAATAATATTTTATTGTTATTCATATTAATTATTAAACATAATTAATATTTATTTATAATTAATTTATAATTAATATAATAATTAATATATTAATTAATAAAATTAATAAAATACTAATACAATAATAACCAATTATTATATAATAAATAATTAATTAATATTGTATAATAAATAATTAATTATTATTGTATATTAATATTATAATAATAATTAATTAATTAAAATAATAATTAATATAATAATTAATATAATTATTATATAAAGTAAATTAATACATTTAAATCATATTAGTAATTATAAATGTTTAGTGTTTATAGTTGATTAATATAATAATTAACTAAATAATATGTATAAATCATATTAACTAATTAATATATTAAATCAAATTAATAATTAATATTTATAGCTAACTAATATAATAATTCAAATATTAGTTAATATAATAGCTAATAAATAAATTAATATAATATTAATATAATAATAATCAATTATTATATAATAATTAATTAATTATTATTATATAATGATAATTAAATAAATATTATAATAATAATTAATTAATTAATATATTAATTAATATTATAATTATTAAATAAATTAAATTATAAGTGATTAGTATTTATAGTTGACTAATATAATAATAATTAACTAAATAATATTTTTAATCATATTAACTAATTAATATATTAAATCATATTAATAATTAATATTTATAGCTAACTAATATAATTTATTCAAATATTAATTAATATAATAGCTAATAAATAAATATAATATTAATATAATAATAATCAATTATTATATAATAATTAATTAATTATTAATATATAATGATAATTAAATAAATATTATAATAATTAATTAATATAATAATTAATATATTAATTAATAATTAATATAATAATTATTAAATAAATTAAATTGAATTAATATATTTAAATTATATTAGTAATTATAAATAGTTAATATTTATAGTTAACTAATATAATAATAAATATATTAATTAAATTATTATAGAACTCTAATGATGTAAAACAGGGTAAAAAATATAGAATAAGAGTAGGAGAGGGGACAACATACCAAAGGGATGCATTACCTGGGGATGGGTTGGCGACTTTTAATTTCTTTGATCAAGGGGAACTCAAATATAACTCAATCTTATCTCCTTAATTTAAGGCTTATCTCCTTAATTTAAGGGATAACTCTTGCATGACTTTAGAAAGACTTCTAACTTGTATTTCTCCAACTAATTAAGTCAAAATAACTTAATTAATTATTTCCAAGTAGCTGTTAAGACTAAATTCGATTTTAATTCACAATTTAATTCAAGGACAAGTTAAATTGGAATATTCTGGATTCTATTTTTATCATTTCTTGTTTCTATTTTCAACTCTCCCTCTCAACAAGAAAGGAATTCAAATCTATCTCGATCATGAACCTTTGGAGTGTTATGCAACACTTCTCTCTAGTGTTGTTGTTCCAACAACTCCAGAAACAAAAAAAAAATCCAACCTGAATCAGTATGGTGCATCTGTCATCAAAGTCTCCGACTGCTATTGCCTTTGTCAACTGAAAACTTTGCACTTCTGCTGACTCTGACTTTTTGCACTGTTGTCAATCCTTCTCTGTTCTCTTCAGTATCTAACTGCTCTAGCCTCTGTCACTTTGATCTCTAACTGCATCAATACCACTAATTCATCCCGCTACTATGTACTTTGGGCTCCCGTAGCAAGGTACGATCCATGAGATAAAACCTCTGAATGGACCCTGCCCAATCTCAGCCTTCATGGGACTATCACTTCACATCGCCCCACCTCACACCTAGAGGTATGGCTGCATGTGATCCCTTTGCCCACTTGGATCGAAATCCCCCCCTAATGGAGGTATCTACATGAGTGGATCTCTTCACTCGGTCTCCTCTCCACTTCTCCAGTTGTGGCTCCTCCACACTTTTCTGAGACTTCTTCTGGGGCTGCATGTTAAAAGGTAATTTACTCTCCCTCTCAACCACCAAGTGTCTAACATTTTCCTTGCTCCTCAAGGCTTTGCATGCATCTTGAACCTCAAGAGCATGTTGTGACCATCAACAACCCCCCTTTTTATTAGTGTTAGTAATAACATTAATAAATGGGGACCCTTCCAAAAAAAAATCAAATCTTAGCATTTAATGTTGACTTTTGTTTTTAGAATAAAACAAGATATCAAAGTGGAACTTGCTAAAACATGTAAATTTACCTTTTCATACTCCAAGTGCATAAAACATCAAAAACTATGAGTTTCCTTATAAAAAACGCTACATGACCATAAAACCTAAGAAAAAGCTTTATAACGGAAAGTCTCAAACATTAAGAAGAGCTCAAAAAACCCACTTTTAAACAATTATTATCACATCGAAAAAGGCCACAGAGGGCATCCCTTATAAAAGCCACCCCATAAAAGTGCGATCCACGAAAATGCAAGATCACAAAGCTTACAACCTCATCACATCGCAAATTTTAATACTGCGGCATTACATTATGTAACACAACCAAATATCGCGAAATGCGATAGCCTCTCACAAATCGCATATCGCAGCAGCCCAACATAACGATGGTTATTAACGATAGCAGGTTTTGCGATATTGCGATCTGCGATATTGTGAAGCAAATCACAAAATCGCTTTTATCGCAGATCAAAGGGCTCAGAGTTCTAGGACAGTACTTTCCGGCATTTGATGCAAAATTATGAACATTAAAGTTTAGCTTAATGTTCCATTAGTGGTCATTTATTAAAAACGATCCGAATCAGGGTAAAGGACCATTTGACACAAGTTGATATCTTTTGATATGATTTAGAATTAAAGCTTTCCCATCACCTTATTTTTGTCTTTCTATTGATTTTTCCTGTATCATCCTTATCATATCTTTGCTCTCTGCTTGCAACTTTTAGGAAGAATACCCAGAGCGTAATATATGAAGAAATGGGGAAGAAAAGCAAGGCTCCTATGTCTGAGAAGACAGAAATGACCCCATTATTCACAGACACCACCTGTAGT
The DNA here is from genome assembly GCA_031772625.1 of Pinus tabuliformis. Taxonomy (NCBI): domain Eukaryota; kingdom Viridiplantae; phylum Streptophyta; class Pinopsida; order Pinales; family Pinaceae; genus Pinus; species Pinus tabuliformis. The sequence continues at coordinate 1,145,174,993 of CM062815.1, forward strand.
AGGGACGTAGGGATATCTACCTAGGAAGCTATGTACTAGTTGTTAGAGGAGGAAAGCCCAAGAATTATGAAATTTACAGTTACAACAGATGGACGCAGCTCTTCTGAAGCATCCCTAACTGAGCTTGCATGCTCATTTCTACACCGCATCGCTGCGAGGTCGAAGATACTCCCCTACACTGATATGGTGAAATGGATTATAGATCACCCAGACATATCTGATAGAGAGTTCAAGACGGCCAGCCAGCAAGTCTTGGGGTCCTTTACTCCAAGACATACATACCTCTTGCCAAAATGCCATGCTAGCTACAAAAACAATTTGTACAAAAGTTCACCAAGGGGAGCGAAGTCTTAGCAGAATGCACAAAGCACTGGTCAAACAATGAGGAAAGATTGAAGAAGGATAAAAATGGTATGTATGCCACTAGCTCTCTTTCTTCTCCTTACTGTTTTGCCGCTGCAATGCTATGTAGATTGTTTGGGAGACCAGACATCAACAAGTTTTCATCAGAATGGTTACCTCTATTGGATGCAGCTACCAATGCCACCATAATGGATTGGGCCCAAATTCTATTAGATAATTTAGCCACTACAATTTTAGGATACAGAACTAAAAGAAGCTTTACTTCAAGGGTTTACCCTCCATTCTTTTTGAGCGCCTATGTCATGGATGCTATTTGTTTTGTTTCCGATTTCCCTATTATGGGATGGAAGTGGACGGTACAAAATCCACTTCCCATTCAGGTTTATCACAAAGTATTATGGGAATCCAATTTCATCCCACATTTCTTCAAGATTTGTCATGGAGTTATGCTCCCTATTCATAAAATGCTCTACAACCGAGATGCCCCAAGGTTTTCCCCAGAGGCTGAAGTGGACATTCTCCCTGTGGCAAGGTGGTTTGGGGAAGAGTTGTTCACATATATCAGAGTGTTTGGTAGCATTGCTTCACCCCATGTGCTACCTCTTTATGTCCCCGATAAACTAATGGCCAGGGAAATAGCTTATCAGACCTGTGGTGTGGGGCCAATGAGCAAGGTATTGGAAGACTCCAAGAAGGCCATTTGGCCCCAGTTTCCTGTAGTATGCGAAGCCTTTGCATTGCATGACTTAGGTCATGCTTTCAAAGAAGTTGATAATATGTTATGTTTACAACTACCAAAGCTCCCCGGGAGGCAATATGATCCCTTTGGTGTTGTAAGTAATTTTACTACAACAGTTAAAATAAAAGTGTTTTCCAATGAAGAAGATCCCTTTGACGATGTCTTTCTGTAGAAGAACACTTTCAGAGAAGTTCTACATATGGCATGAATTAAGTTTGACCAAGAAAAACTCCAAAAGTTTGACAATTATAGAAAACATAGGTTATCAAAGGTCCCATTGGACCAATTGCTCATCGAACCAATAAGAGAGCCTACTCCCAGTGTTAGCATAAGTGGAAGTTCGAAAGAGAAGTCTAAAACTAGTTATGAAAAAGAATTAGCTGAAAATTCTGGTGATCAGTCTGACAATGAACACAACAGAAGTGAGGGGTCAATTAAAGACATAGCTCAATCTACAGAAAAGCCTGACCAACAGGCTTTGTCCCCAAAACAAGCTGAAGTTCCCACTCCCCTTACAAATCCAACAAAGCCACTTGTAGTGTATCTAGAAGGGGAATGGGAGAATTTTAATAAGTTAATCAACACTAAAGAACAAAGCGCAGAGCCACTGACAAACCCAAAAGAGACAGCCACAAAAATGGTGATAGAAGGGGCTATCAATACTTAGGAAACAGAGCATATTCTTGTTGCTCCGTCATCTGAAATTGTACTAAGGATAGAGGAAATTCCTCCTCTAGATGTATTTTATAGCCCTCAACATAAGGCTATCATCAGAAGGCAAAGAAAGAAAAGAAAGCTAGATGTCGTGCTCACTCCAGAGGATGAACCTCTGGATGTTCTTTGGAAAGACCCCACTACAGACCCATCGGAAAATCTAACTAGGCTCTCTCAGATCGCAGGAGCATACGCTTCGGCAACAATTGATAAGGCAACAGAGGTTCAATTGTTACTTAAGGAGAAAGAGGATAGGATTTTGTTTTTGGAACAACAACTACAGCAAGTTAGCATCAATCAAGAAGAAGAAACACAGTTAGAAAAACTCGAGTAAGACTTCTAGCAGATGCAATTGGATCATCAAAGCAGTTTGGCTAATAAAGAAGAATAGTTACGAGGTATGATAGAACTGCATAAAGATGATCCCAAAATTGGGGAATTTATCACAGAAGCACTTGCTCTTAATGCCCAGCTCTTGCAACAGGAAGAACTACTCTGCCAGAAGGTCTCGCAATGGAATTCCCATTGTGAAATGAGCAATAATATTACAAATCAAGTCGTATATTTACGACTTGATTATGATTTAATTTTTAAGAAGGTTTCAGACTTCTTGAACTGGCAGAGATCTAAAGAGGGAAAAATAGCAGACATGCCCGGAATTGACAAGTCACACAAAGACATTTTATTTGCGAAATGGGATTCCCGACTTAAGGAAGCAGAACAGGCGATGGAAGAGGCAGCAATAGCAGCGAACAGTGTCATTGAGTGCATAAATGAAAATCTGCACAAGGCCAATTTGACATCAGAGACTACCCCAGGATTCCTTCCAAAGGCACAACAACTTCAAACAAAGTGGAAACAAACAACAGAAGAAAACGCAGAGGTGATTAAACAGGTAAAAAGGTTAAACTGGGACACATACTAGTAGTATCTGGTAAAGCCACATAGTCAATGGATGACCCTGAAATGCCTCATAACCTCTGCCGAAAAGATAGTGCCAGCTCTTGCCACCATCGTATTTGCAGGACAATTAAAAGCTGAAGTCGGCCAAACGACATTCTTGAAACCGATGCTGGACATTTGCGATCTAAAGGATCAAATGCAGTATTTATCATAGATACAGTTTATTTTTTCTTAAAATGAGGCAAGTCGTTTAAACCGTCTCACCTATTTTTGTAATATTTATTTTTAGATTTCATTAGAATAGTATTTAAACCCCTCTCATGCATTTAGAGAGGGGTCCAGAGTTTTATCAAAAACAATTCTTCAGAATGTTGATTTTGCCCCCCACTGAAGAGGTTTTGATAAAATAAATGGAACAAGATTTATTTTCTATATGTGTTTGATATCTGCTACTAAAATGTACTTTTGTACTCTTAGTGGATGTTAAGTTATTGGAAGATAGATCTATATTGCTGCAGCTCATGAGTAGAACTCATTATCAATGGTATTTTTATCTCCTAATACTTTTTACTTATGTGCCAAGTGATAAATCATTTTCAGTTATTGATATATGAAATTTGAATGCTTAGTTGTCATTATTGCACTTCTGTATGGTGATAACTTACCTTTTTATGTTGAATATATGAATAACTCTTATGCGATATATTTCTCATAATTGTTTCGGCTAATTTTTTATACGAAACAATCATTTCTAATGGATTCTTTTCTCGTGGTGATTGAATGATTTTCATTATCAATTACTGTCAGAAATTATTTTAGATCGCATAAGTAAATGTTACTCCCGAGACAGTTTAGAGTTAGATGTTTTCTTTGATTAAAATAGATTGCATATGATAGTTAAAAGATAGATTAGATTTAGAACAAGCATTCACCCCATAAAACCCCAAAAAAGAAAAACATCATCCCGTTAGAACACACACATCATAAATAGATTGGGAAACTGGTCCCATCATCCCCAGTCGGAGCCACTATTCCAAACGGAAAAGGAGCTGCATTAAGGTCCAGACTAGGTGGTTATCCCCCTTGTTGTAGACCCGATTTTTCGAGCCTTCAACATATTTGGTTCTAGAAGGAGGGCTTGACTGTGAATGGCAAGTAAATCTACATCTTCATGCCATTCTAAGAGTAAAACTCCCTCACCATCACCCTCAACTTCTCGTTCGCATTCTAAATCTTCCATCACTGAACCAGAAGTTGAAAAGAAAAATACAAAGCACATTTCTAAAATCCCAAGCAAGCCAGATCATTCTTCTTCAGATCCTCCTAAATTAGAATCTTTAATTCATAAGTTACAGGGAATTTCCCTATCTCAAGAAGAATCTGAGTTTTCCCAAGGTAGTGTCACTTCTCATCTGACCCCATCTCAATGACTGACTAGATCACAAAGTGAAAAATTAGGAATCCCACCAGTTGAGTTTCCTTTACCAAGTCGTAAGAAAGCTAGGAAAACACCAGTAGAATCTCAGAGTGAGGTTCTATCATCATCTTCGTCTACCATCCCATCCATATCATCACAAGTTCATTCATCCATCCCTCAACTCCAGATCGTGGTTCACACAGGTACATGAGAAACATCCTACTCTACCCAACCACCTTCAACTACTACCACTCCTCCTATTCATACTCCAACAATGGCAGGAAATCCACCACCAAGGCCATGGGCCAATCCAGGAGCTGTAAGAATGCCTGCACCTTTAGATGACATAACAATTTATTCTAAAAAACGCAGTAGTCACCTCAGAGACTTAAAACAGATCTTCCAACGATGTCAAAAATATGGGATCTCACTTAATCCAAAAAAATTCTTTTTTTGCATTAAGTGAAGGAAAGCTTGTCGGATTCGTAGTGTCTAAATTTGGAATTCATATCGATCTAGATAGGATTAAGAAGATTTATGAGATATCAATACCCCATAACAAAAAAGCAATGCAGTCTTTCCTTGGTCAGATCAATTTTGTTAAAATATTTGTCCCTGACTTCTCGAGAATCGTGTCACCTCTCCAAGCCATGATAAAGAAAAACTCTCTCTTCAAATGGGGTCAAGTTGAACATGAAGCGTTTGGCTTGATAAAACAAGCAATTATAAATGCCCCATCGCTAGCGACTCCAAACTTTTCCGATCCTTTCACTTTATATACATTTGCCTCTGAGAAATCGTACGCTGCAATACTCACACAGGCCAATCAAGACAAAGCCAAAGACCCAATTGCCTTCTTCAGTTCAAACTTGCAAGGAACTGAATTAAATTACTCTGACATTGAGAAACAGGCTTATGTGGTATTCAAAGCAATCAAATACTTTAGACCCTTCCTTCTCAAGACTCATACGAAAATAATAGTACCATTTCTAGCGGTAAGAAATCTTTTGGTACAGAAAGATGTGGGCAAAAAGAGGGCAAATTGGGTCACAGCCCTGCAAGAATATGATGCTGAAATTAAACCAGCAAATATTGTAAAAGGTCAAGGTTTTTGCAGGATGTTGGCTGGAGCATCACACATATCAGAAACGTAGTCTCCAAATAGTGAGGTACAAATGTACGAGGTAAGCCTAAACGACGTTGAATTGAGGTATGCTGATATCATGTTCTACTTAAAAAATGGATATGCTCCTCCACATTTGAATCATACAAAGAAAAGAGCCCTGAGGCTAAAAGCTAAACAATATCAAATTGTAAATGATGTACTCTTTAGGATGAATTATGATTATGTTCTCCTTAGATGCCTTGAGAAATCTGAAGCAGAAAAAGTATTGTAGGAACTTCATGATGGACCAGCGGGTGGACACAACATAGGAGATGCGACAACACATAAAATCATGCGCGCAGGCTACTATTAGCCAACTTTATTTAAAGATGCACATAGCTATGTAAGGAAATGTCAAATCTGCCAAACTGCTACTGGAAGACAGAGGAAGCCATCATTGCCATTACAGTCGATCAATGTCGATCAACCATTTGAACAATGGGGATTAGATATAATAGGTGAGATCATTCCTCACTCTTCTAAATAGCATAAATACATCCTTACAACTACCGATTACTTTACCAAATGGGTAGAAGCAGTTCCACTCAAGATAGCCAACTCTGAGAGTATCATCGAATTTATAGATCAATTCATAATCACCAGGTTTGGCTTACCTTCTACTTTAATGTTTGATAATGCATCATATTTTTCAGGTAATGTTATGACTGAATTTGCACTCAAAAGAGGTTTTAAACTTAAATATTCTGCTAATTATTATCCACAAGGAAATGGGTTGGCTGAATCAACAAACAAAAACCTTATTAGAATCATTAAATGAACTATTGATCAAAATCATAGAAACTGGCATAAGTCTTTAATGTACGCTCTTTGGGTAGATCGAATAACTCAAAAAACTTCTATTGGCACTTCTCCTTTTCATTTAGTTTATGGGAAAGAAGTGGTCCTACCAACAAATCTAGCTTTTCCTTCTTTAGTCTTAGTTCAGTTCATTGAAGAAACCCCTTCCTCATCCTTTCAATTAAGACAAAGGTAGATCCTTAAGCTTGAAGAGGAACGAGAAAAGGCTAGAATTACCCACGCGCATCATCAACAATTAGTAAAAGCTTCTTTTGATTCAAACTCGGTGTCTAGAAAATATTTTCAACTTGGAAACTTGGTATTAAAATGGGATAAAGCCCATGAAGAGAAAGGAAAGCATACTAAATTCCAATGGATGTGGCTTGGACCATTCCATATTGTCGAACTCATCGGTCCATTAACTTTCATGTTACAATATTTAGCAGGGAAAAGAGAGTCTTTACTTGTTAATCGACAGATCCTAAAAAAATATTTCCCATAGAAGATGATCTCTTCTATTTTCTATAGATTATAGCTTTTAGTTAAATATTTCTTTTAATAAAACAAGTTGAGAACATTTACTTTTGGTTTCCACAAAAAGAATAGTGTCTCATGTCAATTTTGTTTTTTCGCTTGTATAAGTGGGAATGGTTAGGAAAATTAATCTTTATTTTTGAAACATAGGGTCAAGTGCTATCAGTCTGAAAATTTCTACTTGTTCTTTTGTTTCAACTATACAAATTTTGGTTAGAATCTGCCTTAGGAAGAAGTTCTCCTCATATTGGTCATAAAAGGTATCAATAACAAAACAAAGATTCTCTATAGAAAAGCTATTTTTAACACTCTACAATTTTCGTTTAGAAAAATTCTTAAGGAACCAATGACTTCCTCCCCACTTTAGGAAATTGCGAGATTCAAAGAGTAATCCAACTATGCACTTCAAAATTAAAGAATAAGAGGTCTCATCAAGAGTTGGCTTATCATGATCATAAAGATTATAACTAACTGACATTGCCATACTACATACCAAAACAGGGAAATGGTTGGAGATTGTTTCAATCGAAAGACAAGGGGTCTCATCACGAGCCAACTTATTCAATTAAGTTATAAATCAAGTGAATGGCACTGTCAATTTTTGCCACCAAACCAAGACATTGTTCTTTAAGAATTAAAAGAGAAATAATAAAAGAAAAAGCAATAAGTGTATATGAGGATTTATCTTTGAAAATTGCATGCTTCTTAAGTAGGACACTAGATCATTGCTGGGTAACAGGTAACCCTATCGAGGCTATGGACGCCTGCTGGCAGTAGAGGCTCTACCTACGACAAATGAGTACATCTAAACTGATCTAAGGAGATGTCTTTGTTTTTATCTTTACAAACCAAGTAATGACTGATATGAGTATAATGACTAACTCTGGGGAGAAGATAATCAGAATAAAGATAGTTAGAACAAAATGTTGTTGTTAATAAATAGCATTGTTTACCTTATATTGCTACAATGAAGTTTCATTTTCAAAACCATCTCTATTTTAGAAGTTTTAAAAAATTCAAAAAACCATCATAGGTAACTGGTTCTTTCAAGTGAATTGCCAATTGTTGTGACCATTAACAACCCCCCTTTTTATTAGTGTTAGTAATAACATTAATAAATGGGGACCCTTCCAAAAAAATCAAATCTTAGCATTTAATGTTGACTTTTGTTTTTAGAATAAAACAAGATATCAAAGTGGAACTTGCTAAAACATGTAAATTTACCTTTTCATACTCCAAGCGCATAAAACATCACAAACTATGAGTTTCCTTATAAAAAACGCTACATGACCATAAAACCTAAGAAAAAGCTTTATAACGGAAAGTCTCGAACATTAAGGAGAGCTTAAAAAACCTGCTTTTAAACAATTATTATCGCATCGCAAAAGGTCACAGCGGGCATCCCTTATAAAAGCCACCCCTTAAAAGTGCGATCCGCGAGAATGCGAGATCACAAAGCTTACAACCTCATCGCATCGCAAATTTCAATACCGCAGCGTTACTTTATGTAACACAACCAAATATCATGAAATGCGATAGCCTCTCACAAATCGCATATCGCAGCAGCCCAACGTAACGATGGTTATTAACGATAGCAGGTTTTGCAATATCGTGATCTGCAATATTGTGAAGCAAATCACAAAATCACTTTTATCGCAGATCAAAGGGCTCAGAGTTCTAGGATAGTACTTTCCAGCGTTCGATGCAAAGTTATGAACATTAAAGTTTAGCTTAATGGTCCATTAGTGATCATTTATTAAAAATTATCCGGATCAGGGTAAAGGACCATTTGACGCAAGTTGATATCTTTTGATATGATTTAGAATTAAAGCTTTCCTGTCACCTTATTTTTGTCTTTCTATTGATTTTTCCTTTATCATCCTTATCATATCTTTGCTCTCTGCTTGCAACTTTCAGGAAGAATACCCAGAGTGTAATATACAAAGAAATGGGGAAGAAAAGCAAGGCTCTTGTGTCTGAGAAGACAGAAATGACCCCATTATTCACAGACACCACCTGTAGTAGGGATGCAGGGATATCTACCTGGGAAGCTATGTACCAGTTGTTAGAGGAGGAAAACCTGAGAATTATGAAAGTTACAGTTACAGCAGATGGACGCGGCTCTTCTGAAGCATCCCTAACTGAGCTTGCATGCTCATTTCTACACCGCATTGCTGCGAGGCCGAAGATACTCCCCTACACTGATATGGTGAAATGGATTATAGATCACGCAAAGATATCTGATAGAGAGTTCAAGACGGCCAGCCAACAAGTCTTGTGGTCCTTTACTCCAAGCAATTTAAGATGTATGTACCACTTGCCAAAACCCAGGCTAGCTACAACAAGCAATTTGTACAAAATTTCGCCATGGAGAGCGAAGACTTAGTAGAATGCACAAAGCACTGGTCAAACAATGAGGAAATATTGAAGAAGGATAAAAACAATATGTATGCCATTGGCTCTCTTTCTCCTCCTTACTGTTTTTCTACTACAATGCTATGTAGACTATTTGGGAGACCAGACATCGACAAGTTTTCATCAGAATGGTTACCTCTATTGAATGCATCTACCAATGCCACCATAATGAATTGGGCCCAAATTCTATCGGATAATTTAGCCACTGCAATTTTAGGATACAGAACTAAAAAAAGCTTTACTTCAAGGGTTTACCCTCCATTCTTTTTGAGTGCCTATTTCATGGACGCTATTTGTTTTGTTTCCAATTTCCCTATTATGGGATGGAAGTGGACGGTACAAAATCCACTTCCCATTCAGGTTTATCACAAAGTATTATGGGAATCCAATTTCATCCTACATTTCTCCAACATTTGTCATGGAGTTATGCTCCCTATTCATAAAATTCTCTACAACCGAGATGCCCCAAGGTTTTCCCCAGAGGCTAAAGTGGACATTCTCCCTGTGGCAAGGTGGTTTGGGGAAGAGTTTTTCACATATATCAGAGTGTTTGGTAGCATTGCTTCACCCCATGTGCTACCTCTTTATGTCCACGATAAACTAATGGCCAGGGAAATAGCTTATCAGACCTGTGGTGTGGGGGAAATGAGCAAGGTATTGAAAGACTCCAAGAAGGCCATTTGGCCCCAGTTTCCTGTAGTATGCGAAGCCTTTGCATTGCATGACTTAGGTCATGCTTTCAAAGAAGTTGATAATATGTTATGTTTACAACTACCAAAGTTCCTCGGGAGGCAATATGATCCCTTTGGTGTTGTAAGTAATTTTACTACAACGGTTAAAATAAAAGTGTTTTCCAATGAAGAAGATCCCTTTGATGATGTCTTTCTGCAGAAGAACACTTTCAGAGAAGTTCTACATATGGCATGAATTCAGTTTGACCAAGAAAAACTCCAAAAGTTTGACAATTACAGAAAACAGAGGTTATCAAAGGTCTCGTTGGACCAATTGCTCATCGAACCAATAAGGGAGCCTACTCCCAGTGTTAGCATAAGTGGAAGTTCAAAAGAGAAGTCTAAAACCAGTTCTGAAAAAGAATCAGCTGAAAAGTCCAGTGATCAGTCCAAGAGTGAACACAGCAGAAGTGAGGGGTCAATTAAAGACACAGCTCAATCTATAGAAAAGCCTGACCAGCAGGCTTTGTCCCCAAAACAAGCTGAAGTTCCCACTCCCCTTACAAAGCCAACAAAGCCACTTGTAGTGGATCTAGAAGGGGAATGGGAGAATTTTAATAAGTTAATCAACACTGAAGAACAGAGCGTAGAGCCACTGACAAACCCAAAAGAGATAGCCACAGAAATGGTGATAGAAGGGGCTATCAATACTTAGGAAATGGAGCATATTCCTGTTACTCCGTCATCTAAAATTGTACTAAGGATAGAGGAAATTCCTCCTCTAGACATATTTTATAGCCCTCAACATAAGGCTGTCGTCAAAAGGCAAAGAAAGAAAAGAAAGCTAGATGCCGTGCTCACTCTAGAGGATGAACCTCTGAATGTTCTTTGGAAAGACCCCACTACAGACCCATTGGAAAATCTAACTAGGCTCTCTCAGATCGCAGGAGCATATGCTTTGGAAACAATTGATAAGGCAACAGAGGTTCAATTGTTACTTAAGGAGAAAGAGGATAGGATTTTGTTTTTGGAACAACAACTACAGCAAGTCAGCATCAATCAAGAAGTAGAAACACAGTTAGCAAAACTCTAGTAAGACTTCTAACAGATGCAATTGGATCATCAAATCCATTTGGCTAATAAAGAAGAACAGTTACGAGGTATGATAGAACTACATAAAGATGATCCCAAAATTGGGGAATTTATCACAAAATCACTTGCTCTTAATGCCCAGCCCTTGCAACAGGAAGAACTACTCTGCCAGAAGGTCTCGCAATGGAATTCCCATTGTGAAATGAGCGATAATATTACAAATCAAGTCGTAGATTTACGACTTGATTATGATTTAAATTTTAAGAAGGTTTTAGACTTCTTGATCTCGCAGAGATCTGAAGAGGGAAAAAGAGCAGACATGCTCAGAATTGACGAGTCACACAAAGACATTTTATTTGCGAAATGGGATTCTCGGCTTAAGGAAGCAGAACAGGCAATGGAAGAGGCAGCGACATCAGCGAAAAGTGTCATTGAGTGCATAAATGAAAATTTACACAAGGCCAATTTGATATCAGAGACTACCCCAGGATTCCTTCCAAAGGCATAACAACTTCAAACAAAGTGGAAACAAACAACAGAGGAAAAAGCAAAGGCGATTAAACAGGTAAACAGGTTAAACTAGGACACATACTGGCAGTACCTAGTAAAGCCACATAGCCAATGGATGACCTTGAAATGCCTCATAACCTTTTCCGAGAAGATAGTGCCAACTCTTGTCACCACCATATTTGCAAGACAATTAAAATCTGAATTCGGCCAACCGACGCTCTTGAAACTGATGCTGGACATTTGCGATCTAAAGGATCAAATGCAGGATTTATCATAGATACAATTTATTTTTGTTTTAGTTTATTTTTTCTTAAAATGAGGCAGGTCGTTTAAACCGCCTCATCTATTTTTGTAATATTTATTTTTAGATTTCATTAGAGTAGTATTTAAACCCCTCTCATGCATTTAGAGAGGGGTCTAGATTTTTATCAAAAACAATTCTTCAGAACGTGCATTTTCCCCCACTGAGGAGGTTTTGATAAAATGAATGGAACAAGATTTATTTTCTATATGTGTTTGATATCTACTATTGAAATGCTCTTTTGTACTCTTAGTGGATGTTAAGTTATTGGAAGATAGATCTATATTGCTGCAGCTCATGAGTAGAACTTATTATCAATGGTATTTTTATCTCCTAATATTTTTTACTTATGTGCCAAGTGATAAATCATTTTCAGTTATTGATATATGAAAGTTTGAATGTTTAGCTTTCATTATTTCATTTATGTATGGTGATAACTTACCTTTTTATGCTGAATATATGAATAACTCTTATGTGATGTATTTCTCATAATTGTTTTGGCTAACTTTTTATATAAAACAATCATTTCTAATGGATTCTTTTCTCATGGTGATTGTTTTTATTATCAATTGTTGTCAGAAATTATTTTAGATCGCATAAGGAAATATTACTCCCAGGACAGTTTAGAGTTAGATGTTTTCTTTGATTAAAATAGATTGCATATGATAGTTAAAAGATAGATTAGATTTAGAACAAGCATTCACCCCAAAAAACCCCAAAAAAGAAAAACATCATCCCGTTAGCACACACACTTCATAAACAAATTGGAAAACTGGTCCCATCATCCCCAGTCGGAGCCACTATTCCAAACAGAAAAGGAGCTGCATTAAGGTTTGGACTGGGTGGTTATCCCCCTTGTTGTAGACCCGATTTTTCGATCCTTCAATAGAGCATACAGGTTCTTAACTCATGAACCGATCTGTTTCACCTATCTCGTGGTGATGTGTCTAAGGAAAACCTTTCCCTTATGTCAAGCAGTGAAAATGGTCTTTTTCACCTCTATTTACCCTACATTAATTGTCAATCCAGGTATAATTTTTTATCTTGAAGAGTGTACTCAGTCTGAGGTGGTCATTTGTCAGAGTAATGCTAGTATTATAGTGCTTTTAAATACAAGAGTAAACAGATGCTTGAAATAAAAATCTATTCTCGAAAAGAAACTTTAGCACTCTGAGATTTAAATCATTCACTTAGAAAACTACAACAACTTATCAGTCAAGGGTGCAGTAATAATAACTCATCCCTTTGTAAACTGATGTAATTGAGAAGCAATTTAAGGAAAAGATCATCAACCTAGGAACTGGACAACAATTTTCAATGTTCACTACAGTTTCAAATCATTTTGTGCGCATCAAAGCAATGATAGGAAATGGAACAACGACTGACCTATTTAACTCAATTGAACAGAAAAGCTTTAACCGATGAAAATGAAGTAGTAATTGCAATATTCACTCAGAAATGGTTTAAACAGCAAACAAAAATGGGACAACAAACTAAAGGAAGCTATGAAATATTGAACAACAACTTAAACCAAATGTAAATGCACAACAAACCAAATCAAATGTTATACGCAACACTGTTCTGTTAAAGGAACAATAATCTGCATTTCGGCATAACAATGGTTAATCCCAGTTGTGAAGAAACAGCAATTGCGATCACGGTGGAACAACAATCCCAATGAACAACAATCACACTTGGAAGTAAACTGTAGATAAATAGACAGTAATACCAATTTATAAATACACAGCACTATTACTCTGTAATCGAACAATAACGGTAATCTGTTAAGGAATAGCAATGTTATATAATAATATCAGTTTGGCAAAGTAACAACAATATGATATAACTTCAGAATGAGTAGCATAACATTCCTGTGTAGAGAATAACCTTACTATTCAAATGGGAATCGAAATATAACAGAGCTAATACATAAATAAGGGACAGCAGATTATTGAACAGAGTAGATAAGAGAAATCAAACCACAAACGACTTGAAATCAAGAATTAATGGTACAGGAAGTAAGTGATCCACCAGGGCCGGGCCCGTAGCCTCCAGGGATGCACTGCTTATAATTACTCTAGAATCAAAGATGGAAAGACAATAGAATTTATATATTAAGCATCAAAATAGAGTTACAGGAATCGCTCTTTTAAAGAGAGTCGATGATCAAAGTTTCAAGTACAATAGTGAATTTCATAAAAACAAAAATAGTCCATTTTGGCTAGCAATGCTGCCCCTTCTTATAGCAGCTGAGAAGAGATGTCAATGATGCAGAGAATCGTTGAGGTAGCGATTCCTCAGGATCAAAGGATCCTAAGGGATTCGCCATACTGTTGGCTCTCAGATATCTTCTCATTCTCTTGCGCCAATTTGGTACCTCCTCTTCCTTTTGCTGGTTTGTATGCTCCAATCTGGATCACCTTGTTTGGATGCGGTTCCCTATCAAAGGGATAACAGTTGATTGCATCTTGTCGTTTCCTTTAGAGTGGTGATTTTCCGTTTTCCTCTTTTTCTGCATAGAAAAGGGTAATTATTAGTCATCTTACGTTGCACACAAATCTTCTAGATTTTATCATAATCTCTCATCATATACCTATTTCATAATGTAAATAAGTTATGAATTTAAAGAAAGGATGACAAAATAAGTGGTAATCACATACCTTCTCTAGTGCTCAACACACCCCCCTGCTTACCGTTTTTCATGCCCTCGTGAAAACATTGTAATTGACATGCAAGGCAGTGAGGGAATAGGCTGGAGAAGGGATCTCATGAGGTGGTCTACAGTCATGATTCCTAGCTAGGTGTTCAGAAAGATGTCCTGTCTAACCTTCAGGCATTTCATATAAGGCTTGGTATCCTAGTGAAGGGTGCCAAATGACCGGGCTTCAGAACCTACAGCCTAACCAAGACGGGTCTTCTCTCAAAATAAGGTCACCATAGATGCCCAAGCGGTCAACAACTAGCTTAAAGTTCTCATAATTAAATGATTCCCTGTGTTGGATGTTCGGGTTAGAAGTCTGATATTGGAATTTGGCTGCTGGAATGGCAAGGTCTTTGATGGCAAAGAAGTATTCTACCCCTTGCCGATTGATTGCTGTGTGAATAGGTCCCAATGCCTCAATCACACCTGGAGTTCTCATTAGGTTCCTATGTTTATTCCATAACTGCAGTGGGTCTCTAGGTTCAGCTCTCACCCATAAGTCTAATCCATTCTCTTGTCTTTGAAAGACATTGTAGGCTTTAAGCCACTTTATTTAATTAACACCAAAAGAAATAAATTCTTGCAGTTGGAAATCACCCACGAAATGGCTAGGATTTTGCTCTGTTTCTCCATCTAATACAAGATTGTGAAAATAAAATTCACATAACAGTCTCTGAACTTTCACCCCATAATTCTTACAACAGTTTATGAAGTCATCAATGGTTTTTATTTCTATAGGCACTCCTGCTCTAACAGCTTTAATTTTCAATTGTAAATATCTTTCCATTAAAAACAAAGCATAGTTCCTAGCAAGTGCT
This sequence comes from Pinus tabuliformis, assembly GCA_031772625.1. Taxonomy (NCBI): domain Eukaryota; kingdom Viridiplantae; phylum Streptophyta; class Pinopsida; order Pinales; family Pinaceae; genus Pinus; species Pinus tabuliformis. Next base: position 1,145,190,134 of record CM062815.1, read on the forward strand.
CTACATGCTAGCACGTTAGTATACAAAGAGCATAAGGTATCCATTTGTTTGATGACTACGTCTAGTCTATGAGTTACCTTTGTGACTCTTTCTTCTACTTTTCGCCATCCTTCAAGGGCCTGAGTTTCTGATGCATTAATGTCTTTCAGCTGCTGTTGCAATTTATCGTATTTTTCTCAAGAGACAGTCTGCTCTGTGAGTGGTCTTTTGTACAAATGGCGCAAACTTGAACTGCATCTAATGGGCATGCTTTCTGGCTGTGTTTCTTTCTGCATCTGGGACAGAAGATTGCCAGATTTTGCTCTGCCTCTGCTTGTTTATGCTTGGCTTGCATAATATCGATCTGCGTTGTCAGAGTCCCCAATATATCAGTTTTGAAATTTTCTAATAAATTTCCAATTTCTGCATGAGTTACTCCTTCTGTAGAGATCTTGTTATCCCTTGTAAACCTGTCATGTTCTGCTGGTTTTAGTCTTGTGCTGCCTCGTGAACCCCTGATACATAAATCAATAATGTCAGCAAAATTTTCTTGATAAATATCTCCTTTTCCCATAATATTTAGTGTTTCAATCCATTGTTCCTTAATACCTTTAATTAATGTTGTTTTTAATACATTATCAGGTAAGGGTAATGATGCATAAGGAGATCTTTGAAGATTATAATGAAAACATTCAACATACTCTTCTAATGTTTCATTAGGTCTAGCTACCATCTGAAATATTTCATCTTTTAACTCTCTAAACCTATAATAATCTTGATATTTTTTCAGAAAAGCTCCTTTCATTTGATCCCAGTTATTTATAACACCTCCACCCAACCCCATAAACCATCGTAAAGTAGCCCCTTTCAATGTAGAGGGAAATAATTTCATCTTTTGGGGATCGGTGGTATAGTCATATCCTCTGCACAGCACATCAAATTCAAATAAGAATGCATCTGGATCTTTTGATGTAAGGCCATGGAATGTAGGGATGTGCTGAAGTGGAATGGCCTTCATAGGTGCATTAGCTATAGTATCTACAATGGGATATTGTAGTGTGGAGGTTTGGGTGTTTGGCTAGTTTTGGGCCATTTGGTCAAATATGTGCCAATAACCCTCTGGGATGTCTAGGAGGGTATTCCTAGGCTGTCTAGAAGGAGCAGGAATGGCCTTAACAACACTTCCTTGATCTAGGATAATGAGAGCTCCTTTCTGAATTAATGTTTGGGGGGATTCTTCGTTTTGAATAATCTTTACAGCACTTCCCTTATCTGGGCTACTTAATGGCTAAATTATCCGAAGAGGAGATCTTGGTTCTTCAGTTTCCCCTGTTTCTCCTCTTCCTTCGCAGAGGTTGCTAAGGTTCCCTTCTTGTAATGATTTTGGGCTAGAATTCTCAGTTTCTTGAAAATATTGCTCCTCAGTTTGGCTATGCACCTTAGCCAAGGCTATAGATGGTGATCCCATGGCCTGAAGGGAAATAGTAGGTTGTCTAGAAGCAACTTTTCTAGGTCCTACTGAAGGCTGAGATTCGACTTTCTTAAGGATTTTGTCTATAAAGTTTGATCGGTCAAGGGTCACCAGCTCCTTAGCTTTTTCAGGTTTGGGTGGTGGTTTAGGATTCTTTTCAGGCCTTTTCTGCTTAGTCATGCACACAAATCAAATGCTAATTTCTACCCAAAATAGCAACAAATCTGCAGGAAAGCGGACAGGGGAGCAGGGCTGTTACATGCTCCATACGCAGGTTCTTACCTTCTATTTTTAAAACCCAATTCTCTCCTAGCAGGTACTTACACTACTCTAAAAAGAAACAAATGGCTACACTCTTCCCCGACAACGGCACCAAAATGTCAAGCAGTAAAAAGGGTCTTTTTCACCTCTATTTACCCTACATTAATTGTCAATCTAGGTACAATTTGTTATCTCAAAGAGTGTACTCAGTCTGAGACAGTCATTTGTCAGAGTAATGCTAGTAGTATAGTGCTTTTAAATACAAAAGTAAATGGATGCTTGAAACAAAAATCTATTCTCAAAAAGAAACTTTAGCACTCTGAGATTTAAATCATTCACTTAGAAAACTACAACAACTTATCAGTCAAGGGTGCAGTAATAATAACTCATCCCTTTGTAACTGATGTAATTGAGAAGCAATTTAAGGAAAAGATCATCAACCTGGGAACTGGACAACAATTGTCAATGTTCACTACAGTTTCAGATCATTTTGTGCGCATCAAAGAAATGACAGGAAATGGAACAGCGACTGACCTATTTAACTCAATTGAACAGTGAAGCTTTAACCGACAAAAATGAAGCAGTAATTGCAATCTTCACTCAGAAATGATTTAAACAGCAAACAAAAATGGGACAACAAACTAAAGGAAGCTATGAAATATTGAACAACAACTTAAACCAAATGTAAATGCATAGCAAACTGAATAAAATGTTATACGCAACATTGTTTTGTTAAAGGAACAGTAATCTACGTTTCAGCATAACAATGGTTAATCTCGGTTGTGAAGAAACAACAATTGCGATTACGGTGGAACAACAGTCCAAATGACAACAATCACACTTGGAAGTAAACCGTAGATAAATAGACAATAATACTGATTTATAAATACACAACATTGTTACTATGTAATCGAATAGTAATGGTAATCTGTTAAGGAACAACAATGTTATATGATAATATTAGTTTGGCAAAGGAACAACAATACGATATAACATCAGAATGAGTAGCATAACATTCTTGTGTAGAGAATAACCTTACTATTCAAATGGGAACCATTAATATAACAGAGCTAATACATGAAATAAGGGACAACAGATTACTGAACAGAGCAGATAAGAGAAATCAAACCACACACGACTTGAAATCGAGAATTAATGGTACAAGAAGTAAGTGATCCACCAGGGCCGGGCCCTTAGCCTCCAGGGATGCATTGCTTATAATAACTCCAGAATCAAAGATAGAATGGCAACATAATTTATATATTAAGCATCAAAACAAAGTTACAAGAATCACTATTTTAAAGAGAGTCGATGATCAAAGTTTCAAGTACAATAGTGAATTTCATAAAAACAAAAATAGTCCGTTTTGGCTAGAAATGTTGCCCCTTCTTATAGCAATCGAGCAGAGATGTCAATGATACAGAGAATCATTGAGGTAGCGATCCCTTAGGATCAAAGGATCCCGAGGGATTCACCATACTGTTAGCTCTCAGTTATCTTCCCATTCTCTTGCGCCAATTTGGTACCTCCTCTTCCTTTTCCTAGTTTGTACGCTCCAATCTAGATTGCCTTGTTTGGATGTGGTTCCCTGTCAAAGGGACAACAATTGATTGCGTCTTGTTGTCTCCTTTAGAGTGGTGATTTTCCATTTTCCTCTTTTTCTGCATAGAAAAGGGTAATTATTAGTCATCTTACGTTGCACACAAATCTTCTAGATTTTATCATAATCTCTCATCATATACCTATTTCATAATGTAAAGAAGTTATGAATTTAAAGAAAGGATGACAAAATAAGTGGTAATCTCATACCTTCTCTAGTGCTCAACACCTTACTGAAGACAACATCGTAGCTTTTGTCCTCCAACATCTCTACTGATACCAAGTTTTTCTTCAGTCCAGGCACATACTTCACATCTGTCAAGGTGATACGAGCTCCATGCTCCCTCTTAACAGCAACCGTGCCCACTCCTGAAACACTATACTTTCCATCGTCACCCATCTCTATGTGCATCTTGAGGTCTTTTTCCTCCAAGGTACTGAATAAAATTTTATCACCAGTCATGTGGAATGAGGCTCCACTGTCAAGATACAATACACAACCCATCATCGATGAAACCATGCATGCGATGAGGCTAAAGTCCATTTCGAATTGATAGGCCAATGCCTCACCTTCTGATCCTTCTGAGGATCCCTTCTTGGACTTCTTTGATGGGTAATTAGTCGCATAATGTCCCATCTCATGACAATTAAAGCATCTCACTTTAGACTTGTTACTCTTCTTCCCTCCATGAGAAGAATTCGATTTGGAAAGGGAAGCCTTCTCCTTCCCTTTCCTTGCCTTACTCGCTAAGGCCATATTTTCTTCATCATCATCCTTGGATGAAGAACCATCTCATGTGCTCCTCCTGATCTCCTCCTACATGAGATTCGACCACAGTCGTTCCCAATCTGGCAGTTTCTCCGTTCCATTCATAGAGTCCTAGTAGCTATTCCAACTCTTTAGAAGGCTAAGGAGAGCGAGGCTCACTATATCATCATTGACAGTAGTTATTCCCACACTACCAATCTCATCTCTGCAGGTGGTGAGCTTGTTCAGATATGTGGAAATAGTATCGCCCTTCTCCATCTTAATTCTTCGAAGCTTATCCTTGAGCACCAATTTCCTCTGGTCGCTACTATTCTGGTAGAGGTCCTTCAATGTCTTCCACATTGAAAATGGAGTATCCCTCCGATGGAGACTTAAGACAATATGGTCTTGAACTCCCTCAAGGATGATCCGTCCTGCCTTTGCCACACACTTCTTCCACTCAGCCAACTCTTGTGCATTAGTTGTAGCTGGCTTTGGGGTTTCTTGATCAATGAAATCCTTCAGACCATTATCTTCTAATATAGCCTCCATGCGATCTTTCCATGCTATGTAATTCGAGCTACCTTCCAAGCATACTCGAGTCTCAAGCCATAGAATGCCATTGGCCAATCTTGAAGTATGATATGAATTTGATTTGCACCTGCAACCCCAAACTTCAAACTTTGAATTCTCTTCTCAGTATACTTTCATAGCTTCGATAAACTTCGCTCCGATATCGTGTAGAAATTCTGCAAATTCTCTAAAAATCTCGCTCTAAGACCTATGTAGAAAATCTGACTGTCGATTAACCCAATAATGCAATATAAATCAAAGAAGAATACTATAACCTACTTCTACTATCAAAGTTTTCTTTGCAGAAGCTTAAAGATCAAGTTGAACAATATAACCAGAAGAAGAAGAATCAATGAACCATACACATGAAAATACTTTGGGGAAAGCCTCAGCTAAAAACCTCACTATCTGTATTATCATATAAGGTGGAAATACATAGGAATTATACAAAGCCTTAGCTCTCACAGCTAGCCAGCTCTCAGTACAATCCTCAAAGAGGCTCACAGGCAATCCTGGCTTTTCACAAGCCTTCCTCTCTGCCCTCCAAGCTCCTATTTCCTTACGCAGTTCCTCTCTGGGATGATCTCCTTCAACCATGTGGAAAAACGCATTCACCCAGTGGATGATCACCTGATCTCACACACTGTTAGAATTGCGCAATCCTCTAAGGAATTATTCCTTCTACATGCATGAGTTTTCTTTATAGGAAAACACATGCAACTGATAGTGCACTATCCTTGACTTTAATGTCAATTGGGTCTTTCTCAGAATAGACATGCATGAGTTTCTGATGACAGAGTCTTTAGCTAACTAGAGTACACTAGTTGAGTGCATGCATGCATCAACTAACTATTAACTCTATATTAGTTCCTCAAACAGTTTGGAACTAATTTAACTGGACTTAACTCAGTGAACTGAGTTAACTAATTACAACTCAAATATAACTCAATCTTATCTCCTTAATTTAAGGCTCATCTCCTTAATTTAAGGGATAACTCTTGCATGACTTCAGAAAGACTTCTAACTTGAATTTCTCCAACTAATTAAGTCAAAATAACTTAATTAATTATTTCCAAGTAGCTGTTAAGACTAAATTCGATTTTAATTCACAATTTAGTTCAAGGAAAAATTAAATTGGAATATTCTGGATTCTATTTTTATCATTTCTTGTTGCTATTTTCAACACCCACAGTCAGAGCCCTCAAGGGAGTAGGGTTGAACATGGCAGTGCTCCCTGGTGAGGCACTCCACCTATTACAGGATGGAGTGATTGCGGAGTTGAGTGCCCGTGAGCATCGTGCCCTATAGGTGATCAGCGAGCAGCAGATTAACAATGAGCAGATGGCACCACAGTGATACTCTGCCATCGCTGTCATGACCGAGGTAACCACGCAAAACAAACGAATAATTCAGGTCGTAGAGGAGGCATTTCGAATGGTCCTGGAGTTGGCCATTCTTGAGGAACAACCGGTCGAGGTGCATGTCTGCAAGTTGGCTATAGGGGTGTGCAACACTCGCACAGAGATGGCTCGGGTTCAACTGGAGTTGAACCTTCAGATTACTGAATTGCAGTTGAAGGCCTAGCCTTCAACCCCACAAGAAGTAAAGGAGAGACGTGCAGCTGCTATCACAGAAGCGATATCGATGGTCAACAGTGTAGTAGCAGACTACACACAAATTTTTGAGCAGCCGTTCGAGGTCTTGATGAGCCTACAAGAGGACCCTAATGTACAACGAATGGAGACAGAAGTGCGAGCACTCCAGCAGTGCTATGATGAGGTCAAAGGCACAGCATGAACCATTTTGGTCACACAAAGACTGGAAAAATTGCAGGAGGTCAAGCAGTTAAAAGAACAGGTGGATGCAACGCAACACAAAGATGCAGTGTTGAAGGCGTGACTAAAGCCCTGGCTGGATGAGGCTTATGTGGTTATGGCCTCTACTGAAGGAAAGATTGTGACTCTGCAAGCAACTCAGCAAAAGCTTCAGGCCGACAGTTCAAGAGCAGTGACCGAGTAGATGGTTGAAGAAGCAAAGCAAGCGGCCACACAGTGCACTGTCGAGGTTGCAATCATATAGGTTGAGTTGGGAGGTCTTCGCACTAAGATCTTCACTCCACAAAGTGACTTGAGGGTGAGTCACGATGTTTGTGTTAGGGGCCCGTTGGGAACGGGATCCCCCAAGGATATTTTTAGGGCTAAAAGCCCATGTTTTGTGTCAAATTTCGTAATAAAGTTGTAAAGTCTCTACATTTTGTGGTCGCGGAACACGAAGGTGTCATGAGTCATAAAGGGTTGTCCGCCCTTATTTTGTAAAGTGTAAAGTCCAATGTAAAGATCTACCCATGGTCTGCAAACCATGGAATTGTATAGAAAGAGCTAAGAAAGTAAGCTCTAAGTAGTGATAAGTCTTGAGCGATAAGAAGGAAGTCTTTAGAGAAGTCTAAGTTTCTGGTATTAGCATAGGTAGAGGCTCTGTAGCTGAGTGCACAAAGGCCTAGGGTAGAAGTCTGCAGCTGAGTGCGCGAACCCCTGCAGCTATGTGCGTAGGGTGGAAAGAGTCTGTAATCATCTGAATATATCAATAAAGAGAAGCATTCTACAAATTCTTTGTCTTCGTTTCCTGTTAATGCATCTTGTCATATTGTTTATGGATTTCATTTACAATGCTTATGTGATGCGCGAATATATGTAATTACGTTGGTCAATTGAACACAAGTAAGAATATTTGTTTACGTGGCACTAACCGTGATCATTTAATAAGATAAGTAAGACACTTAAGATAATTTGGGAATCTATACAATACACTACCCTAGCAGCACAAAAGTACCTGAACCGCAGGTTAGGGCTGCGAGAAGGTCAATTTTACCCCTTTGCAGAGGTACTGAAGGGCGGAATAAAGGGATAGACAGATAGAGCCCTAGAACTTGGGGACCTATGCGAAAATAGGAACAAAAGTTATAAACTAACATCACGACCATCTCAGGGTGTGGAAACTTGGTTCGAACATCCCCCCATACTGCTTCGGGTGAGACTTCGGTCCGCGTTCTGCGGGCTGACACCGAAAGGTCCAGTAGTGTAAGGATTTGTTTGGCTAACTAACACTGAACCTGGGTCAGGCCTCATGCAGCCAAAAACCACAAAAGTGATGTGAGGTACATGACCTCATGAAGAGCAAGTGATTATTATGAGGTCTTCAAGATCACTGATGTATGACCTCAAGTGGAGCTATGCATGAGTATCTTGGTGATGGTTCACTATTTTAGTTTTATATTCATTTTTATAATGTTTTGGTATTATTGACATTACATCTGATGAAGTAGGAGTGAACAAGAACAAGTATGGTATGTTCATGGGAGTTTTTGTTATGAAAAGTTCAATTTTTTACTTTATGCACGTGGATCACATGAAGAATAGTTGCCTGTATAAGTGGGTTTTGATGTAGACAATCATGTATGTTTCTTTGAGATGAAGAAATAGTGGGATAGAATCAAGGGGATTTTTGATATTCTTCAATAAGTTATTATTGGCTTTCTCGTTCTGATATTGACTTGTTGCATACTGTTAATAATGTTTAGGAATGATGGTTGGTTAATGATGAGGTTATGAGTCGTTGCAAGTCTTATGCTATTTCTGCTAATGAAATGATTCTTTAATGTATTTGGTTGATTGATGAGGTGGATATGATTATATTTGATAGTGAATAGTTGACACAGGTTCAGGGGGAGCATCTTCTATACTTCTAAATGGTCTATTGTCGGCATTATGGTTTCATAAGCATGTATTGTTGCATATTTTTACTAATGTTTGGGCATTTCTACTGTTATTACTGAAGATTTATATACCACTTCTCTGACACTAGTTATCAATGATTCTCCTTTGTCCTATCTTACTTCTTGATGAGGAGGATGTTCGTGCTTCTTCTACGATGCTGCTATTAAATATTCATGTTGCAAATTCCTATATGATGGTTTATGATGACTAGCATGATCTTACAACCTCATTGTTGAGGTCCTACTCCTAGTTATATATGTCATATATGTCCCTTGATGTAAATGGTCATGTAAAGACCCATGCTATAAATCATTGTAAAACTCAATCATGTATGGGCTATTGGGATCAAGTCATGTTATGTATGAAATCCCATTATTTTTAAAAACTGATGTAATGTTGGGTCAAATATGTAACCCTGTTGTGTTCGGTGATTGATGTATTCAGGAGTCATTGGTGATAGGAAAGGTCATAATTGGTTAAGTCATAAAGTCTTGTACTTTCATTGTATATCTTTAAAGATTCCAACATATGCTCATGGGGAGCATGGTCAATATGCAACTTTTATATTCAGGAGATCAACCCTACAAGTGATATTTGCTACAAAGGGGAAAAGAAGTCTTCATTCAACATTGGTCAACCCTTTGACCTTGATGTCAAGGGGGGGAGAAGTGTGTTTTTTGGAGATAAAATATTGGTGAGAATCCTTTGTATTTGTAGATGATTACAAGTGGTGACCAAACACCAAAGTGGTTGCCATCAAGTCCAAAGGGGGATATTATTGGCATTATGGCTAATGTGTTTTCCTTGATTTCAACCTACTTGATAAACATGCCAACGTTATGATAACATGATGGTTATGAGGATTGGAACATATGCTCTAAAAGTGATGAATAGAGAAATGACAGATTAGAGAGAGATGGATGTTAAATATGAAGCTTGGGAAACTATATGTGGATCCTATTCAGAAGGTTCACATACATATGTAGGTATTGTGAGGAAAAGTCGCATACATAATCTAAACCATGGTAATCTTAATACCAGGGGTCATTACCATGGTATTGGCCCATAGTAATGGAAGCGTCAATGGTTATGTGATCTCCTCAAGGAATTCTAATGACTTTACTAAGGGATTGACCCAAGTTATTGACTAAGGCTAAAGCTATATAAGGATATGGAGATCAAGGTGTTAGGTGTGCAATTAATGTGTTATACATGTGTGATATGATTTGAAACAAATGTGCACTAGGGAGCAAGGAGAGGACTCAGATCTAAAAGATCTGAAGATGTGTTGACAGATATGCTTGATTGATTTACATGTTGAAAATTTATAAGTAACTAACAATGATAGATATGTGGTCTAAATGAATTATTCAAAAGTCTATAATGAAGGTTGTGGAGTGTGAAGATTATGCTTACAGTGAAATTTTTTAGATTTGTACGCAGGTTTGTCTTAGTTTATTCGTGTACATACATAGATATGCTTCTAGGTAGTCGCGTATATATTCTATGAAGTGTTTTTCAGTATGTGAATATCTATACGTAGATGTTGTGTATGGTAAACGTGTACATGCTATGACATGCTCTATGGAAGTCATGTATATAAACTAGGGTTTTGGAGTATGCCTTGTTGATGACATTTGATCAGCTCTGTTTTGATTGTTATTATCTGTCGACAATCTCTTTATTATGATAATATCTATCTGACCGTGTTGACTAGGTTATATGTGGAATGGTATATTGATTGGTAATGATGATACAATATGGTGATCTGTGTTTGGTTCAGTAATCTGTGATTGGTTCAAGTGATCTATGACTGATGGAATGATCTATGTATGGTTCAGTGATTGGTGATTTAGTGTTCATTATTCTGAGATCTGTACACAGGTGTGATACAGAGGAAGCACGTACATACGCGGATGTGATACAAAGTATCGTATATTGTTTTGAAGTATATTTGATGAGGGTTTGCAATGAAAAAAATTGGTTTCTATGATCAACATAGTATGGATTGGTATATTTATGAATGGTTGTGCATTGGTATGATCTGGTTATGATTGGTTTAAATTGGTTGCAATAGTTGATTTAGATTCAATCATTGGTTTTCTGATATTACAATGATGTAGTTGGTTCAGTGATTATATTTTAGATTAAGTATTTAGTTTGATATTGAGCTTAATGATGGAAGTGGGTCCAGTTTGAAAATATGATGAAAGGTTGCCTATAGTTTTGATGTTTTGAGTAAGGTGGATCGAGTATGAAATATTACGAAATGTGGTCCATAGGAGGTGTTGATGGTTGGATCCTACAGTGAGGGAGTTATAGCTTCCTTCCACTAGTAGCTGGTAAATGTGTGTAGGGAGTAGGTGCTCCCTTTCGGTAGGAGCTGTAAACAATATCAGGGGGTTGGAGCTCCCTCCCAGTGGGTGCTGGAGAATGAGAGAAGGTTGTAGCCTTCTATAGGTGGGTGCCTACGTGCTGGTAAGATTATGTGTAAGTAAATACTGTAAGATGTTTTACTTTATAATAAAATAAGAAGAGAGAGATGAAGACAACGATGGTTTTCTCACACATTGGGTTTCCACCTAAAATTCCTGGTGTTCTCATGTGTTGTTGTGTTTCTTATATGTGATGGTTTATTCTTATCTTACTGCTCATGGTTACTATTTAATTGACAAATAATGAAATAATGATGCACTCATTAAAGATGAACATATGATGAAATATATGAAAAGTTAGTTAACTAGATATACATTGTTTCCATTTAGTTAATTCGCGTACATAGACTGGTGTCATGAATGAAATTATATTATAGAAGTCGTATTATGAAATTAAAAGTTTAGAGTGAGTTTAAAATACTTATTCACCCCCCCAATATTTTTCCCAACAACTTCATCAATCCCTCAACGGATCCATCCCTTGGAAAGGATTCCTCACATAGGAAGAGTCTTCATAGCCAAGGGATCCCTCTACCTTTATTTAATAGCACAACTTATTAGTCATGGAATCTCTCATGGAAATCAATGCATATCATAGGCTTCCAACATCATTGCAATGTCCTATTTCTTGAGTTTCGCAACTCCATTATGTTGTTGTTTCATATTCTCATAGTATCATGCTAATGTTTCTTTCTTTGTAGTCATCCTCACTGATATTTATGTTGGATAGGTCAATAGTTCACCTACATTATTGAAATCAAATTAATTCATAACTTAACATAAATTTCTTTAAATTGATAATTGATACTTATCTATATAGTTACTCTTGGATTCCTATGGCTCACAAGCACTAAATGATTTCATAAAAAAATTGAATACTCAGTGTTTCATAGCTCCACATAGTCTTTAGCCAACTTCGTATCTAAATATATTTCACCGAGTTGTTTCTCCACCAAGGGAAGCACTTAGTGGAGAATATACTGCTCCATGCAGTCTTTTCATATAGCTCCATCCATAGTCCAACTCACTGATTAGTTTCACCACAAAGGGAATCGCCCAGTGGTGGATATACTGCTCCACATAGTATTTTTGTATAAGTCCAAATAAGCCCCTCACCCCCTCTCGCTTACCTCTGTTGGAAAATCAAAGAAATTATATTAGGGTTTTATTTTTCTTTCTTGATAATTACTTGTGAGTGTGTTGGATTTTTTTAATTCTTTATTATCTTATCTTTCATCAAGAAACTACCATATTATGTTTGTATGAAGATCACAAAAACAAGAGACACAATACGTAGGCACTATGCCAGGGAAAATCCCTCCTCGAGGGGAAAACCTAGTCAAGAAAATTCTTCCTTTCAATAGTATTATTTGAGACTCTTCACCCTAGAAAAAGACTAAACCTTCCCTCACTCCAAGTTAGATTCCCATATATTTGACCTCTTTTCCAACCACTTCGACTAGGCAACAGCTTTTGGCATCAGTGAAACTTGGAAGACTTCGATCTCCCAAACTAGGGGACGAAATAGAGAGAGAGAGGCACCAAAAGTTTGATTTTATTCTTCTCCATAGACTTCCCGAAACTCGCACTTCCTTCAACTTCCTTAGACCTACTTCAACCTACTTCTCACTTCTCCAACTTCTCTTGAGATATCGAACTAGCTTGAGATGAGATACTCCAAATGACTTTGACTTGCTTTTATTTATAGGCTCCAAGTGAGGTCGAATTAATGTCCTTAGGCTGACTTGATCTCTTCTAGTCCGACTTGGTGTAGAGGATACATAAATTATATTTGACTCAATAGTAAACCTTTTTACATGATTCAAAAGCCTAAGAAGGGTCTTTATGAATATGCAATTACTTTGTAAACTCAATATTAATCCTAGGAGTCCACAATGGGGACTTTGACTAATATAATGATGACTCAAGAATGAAACCCATGATTTAATAAGTCACTATTACAATAATAAAAATTATTTTCTTTATTATTTTTACAAGTACATTTTATGATGAATCAAATACATTAAATGAATACCGAACCTAGTTACAATTTCCAACAACCTCCGAGTGAGTGTGGGTATATCATCTACCATTAAGGTACTCATCTATCGACTAGAATATCATCATACCTCTAGGCATAGGAAACCACCATTTTGGGCATTATCCCAAGGTTTTCCTACATGGGGTAGTCATTAGATTCATATGGCGAAGTACCATTCTGACATGCTCTAATGACATGTGCATGGAGTCTTATGGCCATGTAACAGTCTAGTGTTCTCCACTGCACTAGTCATGGAGTCTTATAGTCAAGGTACTGATTATGACTTGCTCCCATGAGATAAAAAAAGTTCCATAGGCCATAATTCCATCACGACAATCTTCTTCCTGATCTCCTAGTTCCATCATTTCACCTACGTCACAAAATTTAATTTCCTTGAGATACACTAAAAAATTCAAATCAGAAATTTTAATTGCCCAACTTTGCTTCATTCATAATCCTAATCCCATATGCATGAGATGTTTTTTTTATTATGTTGTTGGGCTCCTTTGTAGGTGGTGTTAATTTTTCATGGTAGCTTTGATTTCACACCCCATTCCAACAGTATTCCTACAATCTAATCTTTCAACCAACCAACACATTAGTGCTTATATACACATGCAATCTCATTATTGAAAAAATTTACAACATCCCGAAGTGACCAAAAAATCATTATACTCGTAACCATTCTATCACTCCAATTAAATTAAAATAAATTGAATTGACACTATCATTGATTGTACATGTGCATCACATTTATTCCAAGCATTTCATAATAACAATTAAACATTTATTCTAGCATACCAATGAGTCTAAAATGAGAAATACATATCTTTAAATTCATGAGAAATTTAGTTCTCCGTTTCATTTAGCATGCTTTACAAAAGTCATTGCAATATTTTTAGGTTGAAGGCTACCTACCTTAACCTTACCAGTTTCTGGTATCCATGCAAATCATACACTAATTTGAAATAATAGATTTCAAACTCAACTAAAGGAATTCTTACCCATTTCCTTTTCTTTACCCATTTTACCTTGGATTAATTATTTCCTTATTTACTTGGTTTTAATTACCAACACTTTCAAATGAATCCTTTTTGAAGGGTCTACATGCTTGGTAACATTCCTATCGTTGCAATATTCAACAATTCCTATGCATATTCATTTTGACAAGCATGTGTCGCACGTGCACACATCCTATGACATGCACACACTATCAATTTATAGCCTTAATCATTTTCATTCATGCACATAGCAAAGATCAGATGAATAAGCATAGCATATTAATAATGGCAATTATCAGTAATAGGTCATTCTTAAACACTTTCCAAATGCATATTCCATGTGACATGGAATCCATTAAATAACTTCATTTTGTTATCCAAAACATGGCAAATACAAATTTTGTTTACATACCATTTACACAGTCATGATATTTTTAAAGATTAATCACATATCTTACTTCTATGATGGTTCCCAACAAATGACCTTTCAAACTAAATAGCATCATTAATCCTTTATTTCTGTTGAGTTTTGTAGCTATGGTTGGTCTCTATAATTAATATGTTAGCCATAAATGTATTTTTAATGATAAATATAAAATCATGGTCTTCATGTTATTTTCAAAAGAAAAATATGTATTAGACATGTTCTTCATGTCACCCAAAAGAAATAATTTTTAATTTTTAAGATTGAAATTTTGACCCAAAACATAAAGTTGACCCTCCAGGAAGTTAGGTTGGCATTCCCCTTGTGTCACACCCATTCAACCTCTTAAACATGTATAAATAGAGACTTTGACCTCCTTCAAAAGGAATTTCGACAATCATCTATACAAGACAAATTCAGATCATCTGATAAAAAGGAGAAGGGAAAAATCTTAGGCAAACAAGTTCTTGGGTAGAAGATTGAATTAGGGAAGAAGGACGTATTATGGGAATATTCCTTTTGGGTAGAAAAACAAATTTTGGAGTAGGATGAATGTTGGCTTGATGGGCCTTGACCCAGGTTCAGCGTTAAGTAGCCAAGAAAATCCCTACACTACTGGCCCTTTCGACATCAATCCGCGGAGCATGGACTGAAGTCTCACCCAAAGCAGTATGGGGGGATGCAAGTGTTATCACTTTGTTGTGGCTAGCAACAACCCCCCTCTTATTTAGTATTATTACTAATACTAAATAAGTGGGGACCCTTATCCATAAAATTCAAAAAAATAAATTAGGACTTTTATTTCCTTTTTGAATAAATCTTACTATCATAAAACCTAGGAGAATACCCAAAAATCCCAAAAAGACTTGAGTTTTATGATAAGTTCGAACAAAACCGTTCCCTTAATAAAAAGCGTCGCATCACAAAAAGGTAATGGATGCCTTCCTACAAGTGGAATCCTAAGATTGCGAAATCGCGATGCGAAATCACGCATCAAAAGACCCTCATCACATTGCATGCCTCAAAAATCACTTAAGATGAAATGCCTCAAACCGCCGATATGTGATAGCACATCTCGCAAATCGAATTTCGCAAAAAACACATTGTAATGGATGATTACCACACGCTACGAATATGCGATATAGCGATCTGCGATATTGCGAAGCAAATCACAAAATCGCCTTATCGTAGATCTACAAGGCACGTTGTTCGAGAAAGCTTTTCCCATAAATCGATGCCCATTTATGCACGTTAATGTTAATTAATGAGTTAGTTGGCAATCATTAATGAAATATGGTTTTGATTTGATCGAGGAGCCATTTCACGTAGGGTGATATATTTTATATGTTTTCGGCATTTAAAGCTTTCCCATCACCTTTTTTTTCTTATCATTACTCTTGCCTCATTTGTAAACTGCAGGAGCAAAGAGCAGGGAGGTGTACATAGCAGTGTTCAGAATATTATGGGAAATAAGAGTAAAGCTCCGAGTTCTGAAGATAAAGAGATGATGCCCTTATACACAGACACCACCTGTAACAAAGATGTTGGTATTACTACTTGGGAAGGCATGTATAGTCTACTCGAGGAAGAAAATCCTAGGGTAATGGAGGTTACAACTACTGCTGGCTCACATGGGTCATCTGAGGCATCTATTACAGAACTAGCATGTTCGTTCTTGCACCGAATAGTGGCGAGGCCCAAAATTCTTCCATACACGGACATGGTCAAATGGGTACTAGATAGTGCTGATATCACGAATAGACAATTTAAGACTCAGAGCCAAGAACTTACGAAGTCGTTCTTTCCACAAAATTTAAGGTTTATATCCTCTAACAAAAAAAATGCACAAGAGGCAAAAAATAGCACCAGGGAAGCCCAGATCAAGGAACGGAGGCAGTTTCCGATGCGCAATAGCGCTAATCATGCATCGCCAGGAAAAACCCCTCGAGAAGGAAATTCTCTAATTGCTCAGTCCCCTGTAAGCCCGGAAATTTGTAAGAAAAAGTGTTAAAGGCAAAGGGCAAAACTTGAACTCAAAAACCAGTGGTATTTATCAGGGATATCCTCAAGTGGTATGTAAATATCTACCAAATGTACAACATCTACAGACAAGTTGGAGATAGAAGGCTCAAGAAAAAGCAGAGTCCATCAAAAGGTTAACCAAGTTGAATTGGGATTCTTACTGGACGTACTTGGTAAAACCACACAGCCAGTGCATGACTCTCAAATGTATCATTAATTCTGCTGAGAAGATGGCGCCAGCTCTTACCGATTTTGTTTTCACAGGACAGCTAAAGTCGGAAGTCGGCCAGCCAACTCTCCTCAAGCAAATGCTGAATGCTTGCGACTACAAGGAACAAATACATAGATAGTTAGTTATCAGTTTTAGTTTTAGATTTAGTTTTAGTTTTGCTTTATTTTTGCCTAAAATGAGGACGGTCATTTAAACCGTATCCTACATTTTTTTAATAAATTATTTTTAGATTTAGTTAGTAGTATTTAAACCCTTCTCATGCATTTAGAGAAGGGTCCTGAAATTTATCAAAAACTTGTCCTCAGAACATGCACTTTTACACCCTTCGAGGAGGTTTTGATGAATGAATGGAACATGATTTATTGATATCTGCGTTTAATATATACTATTGATGTTGCAGTTTTGTACTCTTAGTAGATGTTGAATTAAGAAGAGATAGATCATTATTGCTGGAGCTCATGAGTAGAACTCATTATAAATGGTACTTTTATCTCTTAACAAATTCTGCTTATGTGTTATGGTGATATTCATGCTCAGTTATTTATGTATGAATGCTTAAATGATTGAGTTATCATTTGGCACTTTTGTACGGTGATAGCTATTTATTTATGCTTAATATATGAGTGACTTATTATGCGATATGTTTTTCACAACTGTTCGGCTAACTTTTTATACAAAATAGTTCATCTTTATTGAATTCTTTTCTTATAGCGATTAAATGATCTTTATTACTAATTGCTGTAGAAACTACTTTAGATCGCATAATTGAAAGATCAAATCCCGGGGTAGTTTTAGAATTAGATATTTCTTTTTATTAGAATACAATTGCATATCATTAAATTAGATTTAGAATAAAAGAATTTTAATTAGAAATTATTAGAAAGGAAATATCAATTTTCAACACACACACACATAAATTGGGAAACTGGTCCCATATCCCCAGTCGGACCCACAACACCAAACAGAAAAGGAGCTGCTAACCAAGGTCCAGACTGGGTGGGTATCCCCCTTGTTGTAGACCTGATTTTTGGGGCTTCAACATATTTGGCTCTAGAAGAAGGGCCCCTGAACTATGAATGGCAAGTAAATCTAAATCTAAATACCATTCTGAGAGTAAATCGCCCTCACCATCTCCCCCAACTTCTCCATCACATTTAGAACGTTAAATCTTGAGCGAGAAGTCGATAGAATAACAACCACGGCCACAAACCTGAATATTTCAGAGAAATCTACTATTGAACCTTCTGAAGTTGAATCTTTGATCCATAAACTTCATCAATTTTCAATATCTCCTCAAAAATCTGAAAAATCTCAAGGTAGTGTGACTTCGCAATATAACCCTTTTCATCCCCTTAACAGATTGTAGAGTGAAAAATGTGGTATCGAACCAAATGAATTACCTCTACCTACAAGGAAGAGAGCAAGGAAATCACCTAAAGGGTCTAATAGTGAGACTCTTTCGGCATCATCATCCATCTCAACCTCCCCACCGTGAAGTCAACCATCCACTCCTCCACTTCAAATTATCGTCCACTAGACCACTGGAACTTCGACATCTCCTTCTCAATCATCTGGAACTGTAATATCCTCATCTTCCCAACCGCAGGGATCATCTTCTACGCTTTCCTCTGTTAGTAGTTCAACGATGGCCCAAACTCCATGGAATAACCCAGGGGCAGTCTTAATGCCTGCACCCTTGAGTCAATTACCGGCCCATCCCGAAAAATGGTTGCCTAAGTTTAATCCTGAAGCAGGCATGCTAGCAGAAGAACACATAAACAACTTTATGTTATCCATAAATCTCAATGGGGTTACTAATGAAGATGCTGTCGTTCGACTCTTTCCTTACACTTTGCAAGGAGCAGCCGGATCATGGTATTTCTCATTACCATCCGGATCTATCACTAGTTGGGATATTTTCCAAGAACAATTCTTGACTAAGTTCGGTGATGACAGGTCCACTGCGACACTAATCAATGACCTGTCTAACCTTAGGGCTGAATCAAGGGAACCTGTCAAAGATTTTAACTCGCGTTTTAATAAACTTTTGAACAAAATTCCTACTGCCTCCAAGCCTAGCGAAGAAGTTCGAAGTGAATGGTACATATCTGCTCTACCATCAAACATAGCAATCTTCGTTGATAGAGCTAACAAAACAACTTTAGCTGACAATATGAAGGAAGCAATAGTGGTAGAGAAACGTATCATAGCCTTAGAAAAGAAAAACACCATTGATGAACGTAAATCTAAGAAGGTTACTTTCAAAGAAGATCCAAAGAAAAAACAGTCCAAAGACCCATTTGATTTAGAGGGATTGCAGAAAGTTTTGAAAACCATGTCTAACGAAATGGTTGACATAAAGAAACAAGTAGCAGAGACTTCTTCTAAAAAGCCTTACAAGCCTTATAGAAGAAATCCTTCAACTGATTCAAAGCCTCCCAATGCTATTACTAATGCTGAATCAGAAGAAGAAGAAGAGGAAATTTCCAACGAAGAGCCTACTGATGAAGAAGAAGTTGTAGAAGTACAGGGAATGTGGGATTTTATCCTCCCAGACGAAGAGGATCAAGAGGCATCACCAGTCAGTACTAGAAGTAGAAATCAGCTCGATCCTCCTCAACCTACTCCTAAGCCGAAGAGCGCAAGCTCAATGACTAAGGATAAAGTTGCAGCTAAGAAAACGTCACCCAAAGCGACTCAAACAAGCCCAGTCCAAACAAATTCACCAACTCCATCTAAAACATTGATTGTTTCTGATGAGATGGAGTATAATATCATAGAAGACATGAAGAAGACTAGGGCTAACATTACTTTTTATGAATTGAGAAAGTTAAAACATCAACAAAAGCTCCTTTTGAAAGAATTACACACAATACCAATTGCACCTCTACCTGCTGCTGTAATCTCACAAGCTTCCCACGAGATGGGAAGACCTCCAAATACTGTGACTAGTAAAGTTGATCCTAACGACGTCGCTCTAATTGGAGGAAGGTCAAGATCTCATACTCCGCCATTTCTTCTTACTTATGAAGTTTTCAATAAAAATTTACATAATTGTTTAGTTGATTCAGGAGCTTCATCCAATATCTTACCTAAATCAATATGTGCAAAGTTGAACGTTCAACCTCAAAAATCTGCAGTGTGCATAGTTCAGCTGGACCGGTCATAGGTTGAAGTAATCGGAGAACTAAATCAGGTTACCATAAGGTTGTCATCTAATCCAAAGGTATGTCAAGTTATCGATATTTTAGTTGCAGACATTCCAAAATTCTATGGCTTAATTCTTAGCAGGGATTGGTCTAAAAAGCTTCATGGATATTTTGCAACCGATTGGTCGCATATGTGGCTCCCTTACAATGGCAAACCAAATCAAATAAAGGTTGAGCGAGAAAGGCATCAAAAATACATAGTAACAGAATTGGAAGGAGAAAATGAACCTGTAGCATACAACAACAATATAATTGGCATCTATTCTATTTATTCTTTCTTAGGAAATTTCAATGCTCATACCTCACCTTATTTAGAACATTCTTTTTTATCTCAAGTAGAAAACTTTTCTCAAACAAATAGTTCTAAATGTGTTAATTTCATAGATAGTCCTGTAAATAAATCTTTATTTTGGAAGTTATTTTTTGACTGTTCTAAGTCTAACGATGGAGCAGGAGCAGGATGCATATTAGTTAGCCTAGAGAGAAACAAAATTATGTTAACTTGCAGACTCGAGTTCGATTGTACCAATACTACTGCAGAATATGAGGCTTTAATCCAGGGATTATACAAAGCAATCAGACTAGATATCAAGTATCTACAAGTTTTTGGAGATTCTGAGATTGTAATTAGACAAGTACAAAATAATATACATTGTCTATCAGGTCATTTAAAGAATTATCAATCTTTAGTACAAGATCTGACTGAATATTTTATAGCATTCAATATTTCAACAATTCCCAGACTCCAAAATGCTAGTGTTGATCTCTTGGCAAACGTAGCTTCCAAGCTCATTCCCTCAGAAGACTTTAGCCTGGATAGATTCTCAATTGAATTAATTTTTAGACCCTCAATTACTGATAACATTACCAATTGGAGAATTTTTAATGATGATCCTGATATTGTAAGCTTCCTCACATCAGAAGGATCTTACAATAATTAGATTATAGATGAAGACCAACATGACAAACAATTGCAACAAGATAGGACTAATAATGATATGCCAAAATCAGTAGTCAAATTGAAAGACTTATACGGTTTGAAAGACCGATTCAAAAGATCTACCAATTCAAAACTTCAAAGTTCAACTCTAAACTATGAATTAGTAAATCTAGGAACTGATTCCAAGCCATAGAATATCAATCTAGGTCTTGGCCTGGTGTTGTTGGGAAAAGTATCCAATTCGGAATGCCCCTATCCCACTCTAAGAGGTGATAGTGCCTTAGCAACAAACAAGGAAAGATATCTGAGTATTCTTCTTTATGAGATGCAAATAGAGAAAGAAGGATGTAACTAACCGGTGTCTTCCGCTAGTTTGTTGATCCAATCACTCTCTCTTTCGTTCGCTTCCCGCTACTTGCTCTTTCACTGGTCCAGCTTCACCCAGTTCCTGCAAGATCACAAGAGAGGAAAACTACACAAAAGATATAGATTCACATTCATAACTAGTTTAGGATCAGATATAAACTAAATATGCAAATATAACAAAACATCATTGAAATACAAGCATATAGGAGAAACTCAAGTAGCTTTATTGATATGATAACAAGGTTCAAGAGGAGATACAACCAAATGAGTCCCGATCCAGCATCTACCTCCCAACAAAAGAATCCCTTCCTCTCCTCCAACAAAGCATAAATCACCCAATGTACTAATCTCAATCTCAAACCAACAGTAATTCTCTGCAAAGTACAAAATTCCAGCCTCCTGAACCTCTGAGTGAGAGATCCATATATAGATGTGAGCAGAGAGTATGAGTCAGCTCATGTTTTGACTTGTGGCTTCTCTCTATCAGTTCTTGCTTCCACTTGGAGGTTGAGAACCTCTTACTCATCACTAGTCGAATTCATTGAGGCAAGTGTCATTGAGGAAGATTCTGGAAGCTTCCAGGGTCTTTCCACCTCGTTGAATGAACTTGCCATTTGTCATTTCCCGCTCAGCGCACCCTGGTAGTGCTTCTACCTGCGTTGCAGTGCACCTAGCCAGTGCAATCTCTACATTTCAGCGTAGACAGCTAGTGGAGCCTCTGAATTGATCCTGAATTGACTATTTCTGAGTGGTTTTTGGTGGAGAACTTCTGGGAGAAGCTGTCATTGGTTGACCTTGTTCCTTTAGGGGTAGGAACAACTCACTTAGGGACTTTGGATCCCTTGGATTATGGACATTTCATGCTCAATTATGTAAGGCACAAAAATGTCTATAACAGTTGCCCCCTAAAGTATGAGGCCGTTTATCGGGTGAAATGCTTTATTAGGAGGATCCAAAGTTCTTCCAATGCTGGGAGGAGACCTGTAATAAGATACAATACAATACATTATTTTTCATACTGCTTTCATGATCTAGCTGAGGTGGGCATTCCCATGCTCAGCTTTATAAATTCATTTTGATGTACATAGGACAAACAATCGTCTGATGGTAGACTGATGATTTTGATGAAATCATCATCCTTTTGGTAGGATGATTATCTGTGCTGCAATGCTGTACATGTCAATGTCTTTATTTTTCCTGAATATATATCACAGCCCGGATGGATGAAACTAGATCCGGGGTCTTCAATCTCGTTCGATCTTCACTCTAAGTACAAGTCAATCCATGTGAGAAATGTTCTGAAGTCGAACATGGAAAGACATCGCTTGATTACCAGTCAATGATGTAAACTGTTAACAAGCGCGAGAGGAATCACCGATAATGATAATGACCCTCAAGGTACTGCAGTACAATTCACGTGGTGTGAATAAAGGACTTGGCGTCGAACACCACGCAAAATCTTTCGGTCGAAGGTCATTGATGTATACCTGTCGCCGGAAGTGAGAAACTTGCCATTGAGGCATGCAAGCTTCAAAGTACTGAAGGGGGTGTTCCTAGATCAACTTCTTGGATAATGAGTTGATGTCGACAAGAAGTGATCCATCAAAGGAGGGCCTTAATGTATCCCACATCAATGACATGGAACGGAGCAAATGATTTTGATGGAGGTGAAAACGATCTGATGATATATGGTTCAGGGTGGCGGTCATGAAAGGATGAAGGATAATGTATGGTAGTGGATGGGACACAGTTGACTTCTCTGGATGGCTTCTCTTGAACATATCGGTGACACTTGTGTGATGGATTGGTAGCATTTACCCCAAAGGTGGATGGTATGGCGAGACCATGGTGATGTGACCGGTGAATGAAACAACCCAACCCGACTCAGGCACGGAGTGGAAGTGTCATGTTCAAGAGCGACTTGCTACCAATAAAAGTTCTTTGAGTTTCTTCCCAATTTTCCCCAGTCATTTCTGACCAGTACCTCTTTATTTTTGTCAAGCTTGAGGAGGATAACATATGCTTGTTCTATAATTTTCCCTTCGGGCAAACCCATCGCTATGTTTTAACGAGCCTAGCGATAGTGAAACTCGTTCTTGTCTAAAGACAAGTTTGTCGCTATTAATGTTTTTTAACGAGTCTAACGACAAAGATAACTCGGTCCTTTTCAATTTTAGAGAGTCTGAAAAGGTACGTAAAGGTAACTCCAAAGTTCCTTTTTCGTCATCTAATCCCTTAAGTCTGAAAAAGTATAAAACAATACAGAAGGGATGAATTTTCGATAGTTTTAACGAGCCGAACAAAACAAGTGCTCGATCTTTTTGTGCAATAATCCCTCAGGTCCGAAAAGATTAAAATCTAGAGGAGGGATAGCACTTCCGGTCGCTTTAACGAGCTGGAAGGCCAAAACTCGGCAATCTTTTCATATTTTATGAGTCAGATGAAAAGAGCTTAAAGAAGACTCGTCTTTTGAGGAACGAGTGATGAAACGGGTTAGCAGCTGATTCTAGGTAAGGTTTGGAATTTTCCAATCACGGCAGTGTCACAAGGATGGCTAGTGAAATCACTCTTCGCAACTGTTCCTCAAAATGGGTAAACAATCAAATAGAGGTGAATGATCGGCCAATGGAAAAGTGGAGGTGACGGTGCAAACACGACCAAGGCTTTAATGGCTAATAAATCTACATTCGCAGTGGTTATTTACCGGGTAGTTCATTTTTTAATGAGCTTAAACACGGATTGAAACACTTGCTCGATCTTATGTTTATTTTTTAACGAGCATGAACTATGTGCTAAAACTGCTCGATTCCAGTCATAAGATAAGAATGTCTCATTTAAGATTCCATTTTTTATGGAGCTTGCGCCTTACAAAGCTTTGCTCCTGATCCTTTCTTTATGCAAGTTAGGAAACGACTAACCCAAAAAACAGATAAATAACCGCTCTTTGCTTGCACTCCAAAAGGTTTGCATGCCCCCAGGTATAAAGTACGATTTCAAGGTTACCCCTACTTCATCTTCTGCCAAAACATTTGTTTTACCGAGAGAGGCCTACCTCTTTCAGGTTACCCAAAGATTGTTCTATTAATCTTTCAAACAAAACACTTCTTCGGCGATGTCCACCGAGATGGACAAAGGTGAATGACGACGCCCGCCCTTTCACATAACTTTGACAAAAGAATATTATTCTAGAACGACCCCTCTTCCATCACGGACGGGGTACGGACTAGTCATATTCTCCCGCGGAAACCTACCCTATACCCAAAGTTTTCCTGTCGAAGCAGACCAGGACGCATGCCCCCTGGGTTCCCGTCATATCCTTCCGAATCACTCGCACTCATTGGGAGGACGGACTGTGGGTTGAGACACTTCTTGTGTGAAGAGACCATTTAGGGATGGCATATGACTATTTGCGATGCGTGATCCAGGAAATGAAAGCTGGTCCATGAGCTTGACCACTCTTCCTTCGTGCGGAAAACACATTACTCTAAAGAGTGAGGAGACGATGGCTCCCATGCAATATATATAGTCTCGTCCAAGGAGTAGGTTATAATCCAAGGGTCCTTGAACGACCATCATGTTCATTTGAACGGTCTTCCCTTTCAATGTTATCGGCACATTGGGGAGGATCCCTAAAGGTCGACTGGTTCCTTTATCGAAACCTGATAGATTTCTCATTTCAGGCAAAAGCGTTGGTGAACCAAGCGCTTTCCAAGCAATAGAGGAAAGGATACTCACAGATGCCCCTTCATCAATGATGGTGCCAGCCATTACCATTCTGTATATTTGAACGATAATTCTGAATGGTATGCTGGCTAGCAACCGGGGTCTGCCTAGTTGGTTCCAGTCGAAGGACACAACTAGGTTGCTTGGTGGTGGGACCGAATAGACGGCCGGATATTGCTCTGACGAACTTCCTTCCTGCGATAAAGGAATGGGTGCATTGCCCCCGTGTTCATCGGAGTCTGTGTTGATGAAAAGAATCTGGATGGTGTCATCCTTATCCTCTTCAGTGACTGTATCATTCGAAGATAAATCCTCTGAAGGCAAGACCGGGTCAACTGCCGCCTCGACCTTTTGACTTTCGTCGGGTATGGATT
Source organism: Pinus tabuliformis (assembly GCA_031772625.1). NCBI lineage: Eukaryota > Viridiplantae > Streptophyta > Pinopsida > Pinales > Pinaceae > Pinus > Pinus tabuliformis. The sequence continues at coordinate 1,145,215,305 of CM062815.1, forward strand.
CAGTCGGTTTATCCTCAATGATAGACGCTTCAGCTGACCACTTGAGCGGGCCAGCTGGATTTTCAACTAACGAAGGACTTGGCAAGAGTTTTTTGTATCCAGGAGGAAGTCGTAACGGTGAAACCGGACGATCTTCCAAGACTCTTTTAGCCTCGTCTAAGAAGGGACAACGGTGGAGGGCATGGTTGCCTTCGCACAGTCTACAGGGAGGTCTAGCCCTCCCTTTCTGTCCTGGAACTTCACTTTCGCTAGTTGACGGTGTACTTTCAACATGGCTATCAGAGGTTGACGACACCGGATTGTGCAAACGGGGAGACCAGTCCCTTAGTATCTGAGGGATGCAGGGACAATCTCTATGAAAGTGGTCTCCCTTGCAGATGACACATGGCGATTTAGGCCTGGTCAGTGCTGCGTGTGGATTTTCATCAGACGACACCTGTTTTCCCTTATTTGCCTTTGGCTCCTTCATCTTTTTCTCTTTCTTCTTCTTTTCCTTCTTCTCCTTAGGAACTTGGTTTTTAGTCTTACCAGTTCTGTCACGTGAAGAGGAAGGAAGAGAGAAAGAATTATAGGAAGTAGAAGGTTGGTGGGAAATTCTAGACTCGTCTAATTGTTGATTCGACTGTTCAGGAATAGTGGTGTTCTGAACGACATTGGTTGAGAAGAGCCAGACTGGCAGGCCAATTGTCAGTCCTGGAAGCGACAATGTGGCCATATGGGGAGCACCAACATCTCCCCAAGAGGAGAAGGGACTAGGATTTCCACCAAGGGGAATTCCTTGGTTGGTGGGCTCCATTTTCTCAACCTAAAGATCAACGCAGGAAAAATGGGTGATTGTTCCGTTTAAAATAAATTTTAACGACGCTTAGACACAACTTGCTTTTTCACTTTTAAAGAGTCGAGAAAAAGCTAAAGATGACTCTAGTCTCCTTCGATGTTTTAACGAGCCCGAAGTGACAAATGCTCGGACGGACTTTTTTTGTTATAGAGTCTAAAAAAGGCCAAAAGGAACTGCTCTGGAGTTCTAGGTAGAGGGTGTGCCAAACTTTTCGCAAAACCGCAGAATACTTTTTAGGGTACGGGCGGTCAATCTTCCTGAATGCTGTGTTCAGTGCATTGCGATCAGTAGGGCGGCCGACACGGCTTCCTATGGATAAAGGTTTTATTCCTATAGGGGTCTCCCAATATATACGCGACGGTACGTGGGAGCACAATCCGTACTGGCACTTATCGTCTCTCAGGAGGAATCACCCAACCATCAGTGAGGCGACCAGTGACCAGGTTTTACGACGCCGGAACACGTCTCTAGCCTAGACCTCTATGTTGTGCGTTATGTTACAAAGCGTTGTTAAGTTCATTCAATTTATTTTAGGTTGATCTTTCTTAGAAGTTTGCCTTTTTGGATCACCACGAGATGTATGATACAATTCCTAAATGCAGTCTAAAGATGATAAGCAAGCTTTTATATCTTTTCAACAATGAAAATCCTAGCTACAAGGGGAAAAGAAAGACACCATCTTTTCTCAAAGAGAATAGAGCACACAGTAATGCACTTTTCCCTAAATCAACATACAAACTGTCAAAATGCAAATGCACATATGCATGTATTTGTTTTTGCTTTCTTAATATTGATGCCTAAAAAGAAAGCTGTTATATAAATTTGAATTCGATTTCAAGTGAAAACACAAACAAGTTCCTTTTTCGAAATCAAAAAGACGATTACGACACTTTATGATTTACTTGTTTCGACACTTTGAAATGCATAAATTCAAACCAAAAGACAAAATTAAAAGCTAAATCAACTGTGAACAGCAAACAAACTCACTCCTAAGATCAAAACGACACTTACGACAGGTCTAGATCTAGGGGCGACAGTATGACTAGTCTACTTTTGTAATGGGAAACTGCAAATGATGTAACAAATACACAAAGAACAAATACAGTTTCTTTATAAAACCGAGGCAGAATTGAGGCAAAGAAAAGGGGTTTTAGATAGGTACACTGACTGATAACAGGCTGCAAAAAACAGAGATAAAACTGAGCAAAAAGAAGCAGGGAACCACAGCTGCACAAGGCAAAGACTGATCAGCGCACCCTCAACACAGAGGTTTTGACATTCAGCGTAGGTAGCCTTCACAGGACCTGCGTTGAAATGCAGAACCTCTTCACAGAGTCTGCGTTGAAGCAGAAACGAGAGTTGTTTCTGGGTTCTGGGTTACGGTTTGCAGTTTGATCTACAGTTTTTGGCTGGATAAAAGCTATCAATTAGGTACAATTAGGAGGATGATTTATATGAGGACTAAGATCTATCACAAAGGGCTGTTAGAGAACTTGTGGATCAGCTTCTCAGATCATAAACAGGCCCAGTGAGAGGACTAGAGTAGTTGATCTCTACTTTGCTTTTGTAAATAGCAAATGCAGTTCGATTCGGCACTCTTGAGTTTATGAAATGAATAGCAATAGAAACACAAATAAACTAACAAGATACTCTCCCCAGCGGAGTCGCCAATTTGTTGTTGGGAAAAGTATCCAATTTGGAATGCCCCTATCCCACTCTAAGAGGTGATAGTGCCTTAGCAACAAACAAGGAAAGCTATCTGAGTATTCTTCTTTATGAGATGCAAATAGAGAAAGAAGGATGTAACTAACCGGTGTCTTCCGCTAGTTTGTCGATCCAATCACTCTCTCTTTCATTCGCTTCCCGCTGCCTGCTCTTTCACTAGTCCAGCTTCACCTAGTTCCTGCAAGATCACAAGAGAGGAAAACTACACAAAAGATATAGATTCACATTCATAACTAGTTTAGGATCAGATATAAACTAAATATGCAAATATAACAAAACATCATTGAAATACAAGCATATAGGAGAAACTCAAGTAGCTTTATTGATATGATAACAAGGTTCAAGAGGAGATACAACCAAATGAGTCCCGATCCAGCATCTACCTCCCAGCAAAAGAATCCCTTCCTCTCCTCCAACAAAGCATAAATCACCCAATGTACTAATCTCAATCTCAAACCAACAGCAATTCTCTGCAAAGTACAAAATTCCAGCCTCCTGAACCTCTGGGTGAGAGATCCATATATAGATGTGAGCAGAGAGTATGAGTCAGCTCATGTTTTGACTTGTGGCTTCTCTTTGTCAGCTCTTGCTTCCACTTGGAGGTTGAGAACCTCTTACTCATCACTAGTCGAATTCATTGAGGCAAGTGTCATTGAGGAAGATTCTGGAAGCTTCCAGGGTCTTTCCACCTCGTTGAATGAACTTGCCATTTGTCATTTCCCGCTCAGCGCACCGTGGTAGTGCTTCTACCTACGTTGCAGTGCACCTAGCCAGTGCAATCTCTGCATTTCAGCGCAGATAGCTAGTGGAGCCTCTGAATTGATCCTGAATTGACTGTTTCTGAGTGGTTTTTGGCGGAGAACTTCTGGGAGAAGCTGTCAGGCGGAAAGAGTCGATTGTGCAGACACAACCAACCTCCCTAGGAGCCTAATACTCTCTAGTGACAAACAAGACAAACGAGAGCAATCCTTCTCTAAACATGCATTTACTATATAAGAGATCAAGTGTTTAGATCCTACCTGTAATCCAACGCTATTGTAGCAGTCCAGCTCCGCTGATCCGGATGAGCTCCTCCTTCACTTTGAAACCTGCATCCACTAACAATCAAACGATTAAATAGCACTTGATAATCTCATAGAATAAAACATATTTAACACATAGACCAAGGAGTACATGAAGCAACTCATAAATAACAAGTTATTGAGAAGAATGGACTCATTTGCATTAATAGGTAACAAAAGGAACAAATACAACCTGAGCCTTGGTGTTGTGCAAGTCCCTCCCAGGGTCCATCAAGAGTTCTCCTTTACTTTGACAAAGCTCACCCACTTCCAAATAGAACAAGCAAAGATGGTAATCTCTCCTCACAAGCTTCTAAATGGGAGTCCTAATTCCTGCAGCATCTACCCTTAGAAATGTTTAGCTTTCAACCTCCCCTCCTTCTGGCCCAATGCCTGTATTTATAGTGCTCAAGAGGAAGTTAATCAGGTCCACCATCAATGGGATAATCCCCTCTTTGGATGGGATAGCTCCCTTATTGATGGGATAAGTTCCTCTTTGGTAGGGGTACATGAACCATCTGGAGGCGCTCAATACACGTCGAACAACCTTCTAGAATGCTCTAGAAATGACCACAAGTAACTTTTTAAAGATGAAACTTGCGCATTTTGACCTTTACAGGGGGACGCACCTGCTCCTTTACATACAGAGCGTCCAAAGACGCAGCTTTTGTGAACATTGGGTGCGTACCCGCAGGCAAGGCTGAGAGAACCTGCGTACCCAGAGATAAATACATTTATGAAGACTTTCTCTCTCTTTTGGAGTTTGACATGGAGAGCAGAGGCTTAAGACTTGCCCAGGAGGTTAGCATAGCTGTTGATAGAGCCATACTAACTGTACATAGCCATGGTGACATTTTTTAGTGTAACAGATTGCCCCCTAAAGTGCGAAGCCTGTAGTAGATTAGGGTTTTGTAAATCTAGGAAGGGTGAAGCGCTTTATCATTTCAAGGATTATCTCGTGGAGAGCCTGGTCAGAACCTGCAATTTTCAACACAAAATACATGTATAAGATTATATCATCACTGAGGTAGGCATTCCCATACTCAGATCAAAACTTTAACTAACAGACTAGCTACTCTCATACATGAATGATCTTGCAGTACATCATAATCATAGACTTGTGTAGACACAGTATGGACGCAACCATCTGTTTATAATTGGTCTACTATATAATGAATACAAAACTCCTCGTAGCCTGGATGGTGGAAACTAGATCCAGGGTCTTCATTTCTACTTCCCGAATTGGTACGATTCTAGCCATGCGAATAAATGAGTTGATGTCGAACATGGTAGAAACCACTTGATTACCAGTCGATGATGTAAACTGTTAACAAGTGTGAGAGAGACCATCAGTAATGTCAATGGTTCTCAAAGTACCCAGTACAATCCATGAGATGTGAATGAATGAGTTGATGTCGAACATTTCACGGAATCCTTCGATCGAAAGTCAATGATGTAAACTGACATCAAAGGCGAGAAACCTGCCATTGATGCATGCATACTTCAAGGTACTGACGATTTCTAAGTCATCTCTCTAGATAATGTGTTGATGTCGATAGAAAGCGACCCGTTGCAGGCAAGCCCACAACACGAAATCATTTGTTCAAGTTGAAGAAATGTTGTTGTAAGGACTGACTCAGGGATGGTCAAATGGATGACAAGTATTTTGCAGATGAAAGTTTTGCTTGCAGACTTCTTGAACACATAACGACACGACAGATGGTTTGGTGATGAATGACTCAAAGTTAATTCCCGGAACCCGGCTGAAGACTTTCAAAGTGGTTTGATCAACTGTGAGGTAAAGGATTTCCCAACCCAGGTGAATGAAAAGTGTCGTGTCCAAGAGTGGTAATAAAGTTTCTTCTGAGACAAAAGATAACAAATGGGCTCATTCTTCTCTTTTTTCCCCCACCATTTCTGGCAAGTACCTCTTTATTTTTTACAAGCTTGAGGAGGATAACATATGCTTGATTATAAGCTCATCCTTCGGATGAGTCCAACTTAGTTTAGATTCGGACCCTAAGAAGGAGTGGTCCGTTCCTGTTTGTAATCGAACAGGTCCTTTACTGTGAAATTTTAACGAGTCCAGTATAGGAAAAACTCGGCGTTTTTCAATTTTAGAGAGTCTGAAAAAACTAAAGAAGACTCCAAGGTGAACTTTTTTGTAAGTTTGTGTCCCTCAAGCCCGAAAAAGTATAAAATAATACCTGGGGGAACCGCTTGATCTTGCGACCGAGGAATACTTTCATAATTAGTGTCTCTGACCTGAAAAGTAAAAAGCGATCAAAGACACGTCGTTTTATTTCCGTATCGAGTTTGAAACGACAAAAACCCGGCAATCTTTTCCTGATTTTACGGTCAGAAAAGAGCTATAAGGGGACCGTCTTTTAATTCCGTTTTAACGAGTGTAAAAGAAACGCTCGGCAATCTTTTCATATTTTAGGAGTCAGAAAAGGGCTTAAAAGATGACTCTGATATTTTGGTTTGTGAAAAATGACAATTTTCCCTCTAAATCCCTTTGTCCTGCACAAAAACGACACATTACTCATACCTGTTTAAGATAGGCAAAAATGCATTTGAAAAATATCCTTCCATGGTGAAAAATAAACAAACCTAGCATTCATTCATCCAAAAAAACCTATAAAAAGACTTTTTACCATGTCATTTTTACCATTTTACTGTTGAGGTTGGGAAAAGGGCTTTTGACAAGAAACTTCCCGTGGTCGCTGCGGAGAATCCGACCGTCAGAATCGAACGTCGTCTCTTCCAGGTATTTCACAACATCCTCCTCTTCAATTTCATCCGATTAAAATTGTGTTTTAGGTTTTAATTTTGATTTTTGGGGGGTTTTAGGTTTCAAAAATTGCTCTGCGGGGTACGTAGGTGCCCTAAGGGTGACCTGCGTCCCCCGACTTTTTCCCACACAGGAAAAAGGTCGGGGGACGCAACCCACCTTCAGGCAAGCACACTTTCTAAGCTAAGCACACCATCTAAACTTAACAAAACACACTAGCTAGAAAGAAAACCTAACCTAACTAAAAATTCTCCATTCCCACCATTTAAGCATAATACCTCTTTAGGTAAAGTCCATTTCTGGGTTTACCCAAAGAGTCCCCATCAAAATCTACTAGCTCATAGGCCCCTTTTGCTAGCTTTCGCTTTACAATGTAGGGTCCATGCCACATAGGAACGAATTTTCCAGCGCCTAGCTTATCGTTAGCTTGATCATATAATAGCACTAGGTCTCCCTTCGAAAAACTTCGAGGGGTCACATTTCTATCATACTGAGCTTTCATTCGCTTCGCGTGAGTCTCGATTGCCAATGCAGCGTCACGTCGAGTCTCATCTAATTTAGCTAAGTATAATAAACGCTTCTCCTCTTCAGAAGTAGCTGGAAGTAATTCGACAGCCATTCGAAGTGATGGGATTTCGCATTCAATGGGTAACACAGCTTCCAAGCCATAAACTAGCTGGAAAGGAGTGAACCCTGTTGAAGTTTTCACTGAGGTTCGGTATGCCCATAGCGCTGAAAATAACATGTTGTGCCAATTCGACCGATGAATACCAATGGTTCGTCGGATCATGATAACCAGAACTTTGTTGATAGACTCAACCAAACCGTTGGCTTGCGGATAATAAGGAGTAGAGCTATCGTGGCGCAAACCAAGCTGGCTTGTAAGCTCAGTCATCATGATGTTTCGAAAATGGCTCCCATGGTCAGTGATAATTGCTTGCGGGACACCAAACCTAGTTATAATGTGATTGAATACGAAAACTGCAGCTGTTTTGCCGCTTGCGTCGAATGTAGGCATCGCCTCGGCCCATTTAGTAAAATAATCAATCGCGAGGATGATATACGCATGCCCCCTGGCCGAGTGAGGGTTACAAGTAATAAAATCGATACCCCATTTGGCGAAAGGACCAACGACAATTATAGGATGGAGAGGAGCAGGTGGTGCGCGCATCTTGCGATCAAACACTTGATAGTTGTGGCATTTTCGGACCGCAATGATACAATCTTTAAACATGGACGGCCAGAAATAGCCAGCGCGCAACACCATCTGAGTTGTGGCATACCTAGACATATGACCACCACACGCTCCAGAGTGACAATCATTCAAAACTCTCTCAGTCTCTTCGTGAGTTAAACAACGTCGAAAAACTAAGTCTGCCCCCCGGCGATAAAGTGTATCTCCAATAATTCTGTATTGCTGGGATTGAAACCGAATTTTGCGACGCTCCGACTTTGAAGCTTCAGGCCGAAAGGTTTGGGTCTGGAGATAGATGATTATATCCCCATACCACGGATCTAAAGTACTGATAAGAAACAAAGATTCGTTCGCAATGGACTCCTCTGCCATAGTCTCTGTGTCAGCACGCGGGAAATCACACATCAATTCCGCAAAAACTAAGGATTTCTTAGACTTGGACTTCTCGAACTCCAAATCGAACTCTTGTAGGATAACGATCCATTTAGAGTACTTGCCCCCTAGCAGTTGTCTCGTCAAAATATAAATCATAGGGTTGCAATCCGAAATAACGGTAGTTTTACGGAGAAGAATGTAGTGACGAAAACGCTGGACAGCTTGAACGGCTGCCAGGGCCAATTTCTCCACATGCGAATATTTTAGCTCAGTGGGGTTTAATGTCCTACTAAGATAATATATCACATGTTCCGCTCCGAATTCATCTTCTTGAACTAACACCATTCCAATAGTGGAATGCGAAGCTGCGAGGTATAAGAAGTAGTCTTGGTTGTAGTTGGGAGGATGCAACAACGGTGCATGGGTCAACGTGTGTTTAAGTGCATCAAAAGATTGTTGGGCAATCTCATCCCAAGAGAATTGAGCGTTCTGTTTCAACAACCGTGTAAAACCTTTAGTGACCTCGGCGTAGTTTGGAATGAATCGGCGTAAAAAGTTTGCTTTCCCTTGCAAACTTTGGAGTTGGCGCAAACTCGAAGGAGGAGGCAATTTGACGATAGCTTCGACCTTCGAGGGATCGACGTGAATGCCGGCTTTTGAAACAACAAATCCCAGCAATCGACCCGTCTCTATACAGAACACACACTTGTGGGGATTCAACCGAATTCGATAATGCCTACACCTCATAAAGATTGCTCGTAAGTGGACAAGGTGATCAGCTCGATGTAAAGAATGAGCAGGCAAATCATTGAGGTATGGTTGCACAATGTGCTTGATGTCATGAAATGCGTAAGACATCGCCCGTTGAAAGGTGGCCCCGGCGTTCTTAAGCCCAAAAGGTAATTTGCAATAAGAAAATGTCCCCCATGGACAAATGAATGCCGTTTTTGGTTGATCGGCAGGTAGAATATTGATTTGATTATAGCCCGAAAAACCATCCATAAAGGAAAACATTTCACTTCCGGCACAATCATCAATTATTTGATCGATATAGGGCGTAGGGTAGTTGTCTTTTGGACAAGCTCGATTTGTATCCCTATAGTCGATACAGATTCTTATTGTTCCTTGTTTCTTGGTAACCGGAACAATATTCGATACCCAATCCGTTAACGGGATCGGATAAATGAAACCTGCTTTCAACAGCTTTTCGACTTCTGCTTTAATCGCAGTCGCTTTCCGAGGGTGAATCTGACGCAACTGTTGCCGGACGGGTTTAGCATCCGGGTAGGTCTTGATTTCATGAACAACAATGGCAGGATCAATTCCCGGCATTTCCTCATAAGACCAGGCAAACACATCGCGAAATTCTTGGAATAGGGCCTTGTAAGTTTGGATTTCATCTTCTGTACATGCGGCACCTATATGAATGTTTTCCTCAATTCCGGGCTTCAATGAAATATCAATGGGAATAGTGAGAGAAATATTCCCTAAATTCAACTCTGAATCAGAATGTTTCGTTGGATTCTAAGTGTCTTTGACATATTCAGCGGTAAAGATAGATGAAAAATCGTTTTCAAAAGCATCATTCTCAGGTAAAAACGAAGATCTATGATGGAGATCTTCCCACGGTAGATCGTCTACACTTAGGATTTCACGAAGTTGCTTGTCAGATGACAGGACTTCAGGAAACGCTATCCGTTCTGAGATTGATGTGGAAAATGATTCCTCACTGACCACATTCATTCGGTCGATTTGGGTTGAACGTGAGTCGGTAAAAGACATGACGGCTTCATAAGCAATTTCACATGGACTCAAAGGCATAGCATCACCAAATGAGTCTATCTCAGATTTAGATGGGACAATCCAAGGATCATCGTAAATAATGGTGTCTGATGTAATCATATAAATTGATGCAAATGAAGGATCTGCATTGATTGGAGGGAAAGGAAAAGTTCCCAGTAAACCGGAATCTTTAACTAAACCTACGCCAATGTCCCTATAAGGGATTGTCATTTTACCGACATGCTGGATACTCTCTGAAGAGGCTGGGTCGGAGGAAAAGTATGTCAGCTGATCAATTGTCACGATCTTGCTGTTATGTGGAAACTTTATTACTCTGAAGACCGATGAAACGACCACTATCATAGCATATGACCAACTTCGACCCAAAAGAAGGTTGTAGTCTAGAGGGGCATCAACCACTTCCACATCCAGACTAACGGTTTTACCTTCCACCCTTATAGGCAATTCCTGTAGAATACCAAACGGATGGAACCCACGGCCATCAAAGGCCTTAAGGATGGTCGGGGATTGGTTCAGTGAAGGAGAACCAAGCGATCTCCAACACTGAATCGACATAATACATGTGGAAGCTCCCTCATCAATTACAGTCTGATGAATAGGCCGGTTTTTGACTATCACTGGAATCTGGAAAGCCATTTGATGGGGTAGGCACGGTGTACTATTTTCTAGATCGAAGATTATCAGATTCGGGTCCTGAACATCAACAGCTCCGATAGCCGACAAAAGTAATTTTCGTTGTGCTGGGCATGATTGCAGCACTTCTAAAGCCGACATTGCTGAGGGTGAAACAGCTAAGTCCTCAACAATGTTGTAATTCTGGGCCGCTCTCGCATGTGGATTGAAAGCAGACCTTCGAAGTACACCCTTGGCGGGCGGTTTGATTACTAAGTCCGGGTTAGGTTTTTCGATCTGTAGTGGATCGGAACCAGGAGCTGAGGTTGATGGGTTAGAATGAGAAGATTCTGCTTCTTTACCATCAACAGGATTCTTACTACCATAATCTTGCGACCGAGTCGCAATCCTCACATGAGACATCATCAAAATGGGTTCTTCACTGGCAGTCGAGGAAGAACCTATCATCTTACTCTCCTGCTTTGGAAATGGATCTTTCAACACAGCAGGAGTGGGAGAACCTTTGACTATTTTCACAACCTCGGCCCGATGGGGGCAATCTCTCGTAAAATGATCCTCTTCACATATAAGACAAGGATATCGAGGTTTGCGTTTTTCGTCATTGGTTTCCGACTTTTCTGTTTTCTCCTTCGGAGCCTTGTCTGCGTTAGCCTTCTTCTTCCCTTTCTTCTTTCCACCGTTTTTTGATTTGGCTGTAGATGACTCTACAGCGTGAATATCGGCGGAAAGTTCAGGAGAAGACTCTCCTGTCGGGGAATCAGGTAAGGTGATTATAGGAGTAGTAGAATTCTTGGAAGACTTCTTCTTGCTCTTTGTGTTCACTGTACCAATCATACCATCAGCGGCATGAGATCCCGAAGGAGCAGCAGCGATTTGGTTCGATTTTGGAAGATCTGGGATCTTCTCGTGTAACGTACCCGACTGAGTATAAACTAAGTCAAGGTACTGCGCCTGAGCAATGACTTGCTCCTTAGTAACTACTCCGGCCTTGGCTACATCTTCAGTAATCTTCGGTAATAATGATTTAACAAACCATTCAGCTAAGATTTGGTCCGGAATAAAAACTTTCACTAACCTTCTTCGACGTCTCCACTCATGAATGTGATCGGAAATATACGTGGACGTCGATTGTTTTAGTGAAGTTAATAACTCCGTGCCGTTATCGTATCTGACCGGCAACTGAAAGTGAGTTAAGAACGAGGTAGCTAACTGGCTAAAATTGTAAAAAGAGGCCCGTGGTAACTCAATGTACCACTTTGCCGCGAGACCAATGAGTGTACGCTGGAAAAGACGTAAGCGGATCGAATCATCCCAGATAGAATTTGAAGCACACCAGAGGTGGTAAGTCATCACATGATTCGACGGATCCTCTCCAGACTTACCCTCGAACTTAGGTATATCGCTGGGCAACTTATTGGGCATTGCCGGCCAAAACGGAAGATAATTGATTGGATCGTTCGTTAGGCGCGACAAGTCAGGTAAATCCAAAGTTGCGATAAACGGCAATTGCCGGTTTGGATCTCTAAAACTCTGAGTCATTACACCAGCCCCAGGAGGAGGATATCCAGGATAACTTGGAATAGGCATCGCATTCAGGATATTGTATCCTCCTGGAAAACCAGGATTAACCGGATCTTACTGTAGTTGTTGAGGTTGTTGATAAGTGTACCCAGGATACGGTTGATACTGGTAAGTCGGTTGCTGGATAGCTTGCCCATATTGGTACTGTCCCTGGTACGATTGATGAACAAATTAAGGTTGAGTAGTGACAACCGTACTTATACCAGGCTGACCTACAGGCATCTGAACCGTAGTTTGAACCGTAGATCCAGACAACGGTAAAGATGTCTGAGGAGTGGTTGCAGAGACAGTAGAAACAGGAGCTATCGATACTCCAGATGTAAGTGCGGTAGATGTTGCGGTAGTTGCAGCAGCCGTTTGAGATGGAGTACTAGGTGCAATTGGCGGCTGAGTAACTACCGAAGTTATAGAAGTTTGAACATTTGACTGGACAGGTTGCGGTTGCTGGGGTGAACCAGAAACTACGGGTTGTCCAGTTTGAGGTAACCACTGTATACTTGGCTGCAACACCTGTTGACCTTGGGATGGATCCCACACTAACATTCCGGGGTATTGACCCGTTTGACCCATGACAGGTTGAGGATATTGAGATCCATAACCGGATTGAGGATAGGATTGGTAATTGAAAGGCACATTTCCCATACCTTGACCGTAAGATTGACCTTGAGGTGGTTGATAACCTTGACTCGAGTATTGACCTTGAGGTTGATAACCTTGGGGTAAATACTGATACTGGGGTTGACCTTGACCTTGAGGTTGATACCCTTGAGGTAAATATTGATACTGAGGTTGACCTTGGGGTACATATTGAGGTTGGGGTTGACCTTGAGGAATGTATTGTACCATGGGTACATACTGTCCTTGAGGCTGCCCCCCAGCCACAACTTGAGTACCTTGAGTGTTATAGACATTTTTGTGCCTAACAGCATGAAGCATGAAATGTCAATAATCTAAGGGATCCAAAGTCCCTAAACATGTTGTTCCTACCCCTAGAGGAACAAGGTCAGCAAATCACAGCACTAAAAATCAGTTCTCCACCTAAAAACACTCAAAAACAAGCTATTTCTGGATCATGTCAACTGCTCCACTGAGCATCTGCGCTGAATGTCAACTGCTCCACTCTGTACCTGCGCTGAATGTCAAATCTAATGAAGGCTACCTGCGCTGGGCGAGATTGGCCAAGTGGCACAGTCATTCTGCAAGGTGTCAATTGCCCAGGAAGCTTCCAAATTGACACTTGGGTCAAGGAATTCGCCTTGTGATGAGTAAGAGGGTCTTGATCTCCAAGTGGAAGCAAGAATCTCCAAGTGGACTCAAGAACTGAAGTATAACTGAAGTGGGAGAGGACACTAGTCAGCTTCATGCCAGCGTCAAGCTGACTCATCCTTTCTCCAAATCTCCTATATAGAGCTCTCTCATGAGGTCTAAGGAGGCTGGAATTTTGTGAATGTAAGGAAGTGCTGTTGGTTTGTGCATAGAACTATTGGGTGATTGCTTTGAAGGAGGTGAAGAGGAGATTTCTTTCTGCTGGGAGGTGTTGCTGGATTGGGCCTCTTATGGTTGTAACACTCTCAGAACTTTACTTCTTCCATTAATAAAGCATTTGAGGTTCTTCTATATGCATGTGTCTTAATGGTGTATTGATGCTTGTATATTTGATTTATTCTAATCCTTGAATCAATTATGGATGTATGCTTCTTGTAGTTTCCCTTTCTTGTGCTTTTGCAGGATCTTTGTGTAGCTGGGCCAGTGAAAGAGCAAGGAGCTGGGAGCAAGCAGCAAAGAGGGAAGATTGGATCAACCATTAGCGGAAGACAACGGTTAGTGGATCCCTTTCTCCTCTCTCTTACATCTCATAAAGAAGTAATCTTGAATAGCTTTGCATTCAGTTGTTGCTGAGGTACTATCACCCTTAGAGTGGGATAGGGTCATTCCGTATTGGATACTTTTCCCAACAACAAATTGGCGACTCCGCTGGGGATCGTATCTTGTTGGTTGTTTGTGTTTTTGCTATTCATTTCATAAACAAAGGGAGTACCGAATCGAACTGTGTTTGAATCTTTCAAATACAAAGTAGAGGGCAGCTACTCTAGCTCAGTTTCTGGGCAAGTTTATGATTTGAAGAGCTGATCCACAAGGACTCTAATAAGCTCTTAGTGATAGCTTTTCATCCTCCTTGTCATCCCTTAGTGTGTCCTTGACTGATAGCTTCTGATTTGAGCAAAAACTGTGAATTTTTGAGCAATCTGTGACCCGGAAACCGCCAGAAACGAAAGTTTCGTTCTTCAGTGCAGGCTGTACAAAGGCTGTCTGCATTTCAGCGCAGTTCCCGAAGGGGCTACCTGCGCTGAAGGTCAAACAGGCAGTGTTCCACCTGCGCTGGACCAGTCCTGCCTTGTGCTACTGGGGTTTCCTGCTGTTTCTTGCCCTGTTTTCACTCTTGTTTTTGCTGTTTGTTACCAGTCAGTAGGCCTATCTGAAACCAACTTTCCTTGTCACTATTCCGCCTCAGTTGTATAAAGAAACTGTGTTTGTTCTTTGTGTATTTCTTGTGCATTTACAGTTTCCCATAACGAAAGTGAACTAGTCTTGCTGTGGCCTCTTAGATCTAGACCTGTGATAAAGTGTCGTTTTGATCTTAAGAGTTAGTTTGTTTGCTGTTCATAGCTGATTGAGCTTTTGCTTTCGTCATTTGGTTTGAGTTTATATATTTCTAGTGTCGAAACAAGTAAATCTTAAGGTGTCTTTTGATTTTGGACAAGCTTGTTTGCTTTCACTTGAAATTGAATTCAAAATTATACAACAGCTTTCTTTTTGCATTTCACCAACATTAAGAAAGAGAAAAGAAATACCTGCATTTTGCATTTTGCATATAAGTTTGTATGTTGATTTAGGGAAAAAGTGCATTAGCGAGTGCTCTTTGATCTGTGTGAAAAGATTTTGTCTCTCTTTTCCCTCAGTAGTTAAGATTTTCATAAGTCGAAAAGATTGAAAAAGCTTGCTTCTCATCTTAGACTGCATTTAGGAATTTGTATCAAAACATCTCGTGGTGAACCTTGAAAGGCAAACTTTAAAAAGATCAACTTAAAATATATTGAATGAACCTAACAACGCTTTGAAACATAACGCAAACATCTAGAGGTCTAAGCTAGAGACGTGTTCCGGCGTCGTTAAACGTAGTGACTGTCGATCTCGACGAAGGTGGGTGATTCCTCCTGAGAGTCGGTGGCACTAATACGGACTTGTGCTCCCACGTACCGTCGCGTATATATTGGGAGACCCCTATAGGAATAAAGCCTTTATCCATAGGAAACCGTGTCGGCCGCCCTACTGATCGCAATGCAGTGAACACAGCATTCACGAAGATCGACCACCCGTACCGTAAAACGTATTCTGTGGTTTTGCGAAAGGTTTGGCACACCCTCTGCCTAGATCTCCAGAGCAGTTTCTTTTGGCCTTTTTCAAACTCTATAACTGAAAAAGTCCAACCGAGCATTTGTCACTTCGGGCTCGTTAATACATCGAAGGAGACTAGAGTCATCTTTAGCTTTTTCTCGACTCTTAAAAAGTGAAAAAGCAAGTTGTGTCTAAAAGCGTCTAATAAAATTCATTCAATTCGGAAACACAAATTTCCCCTTTTAATATTTTAGTTGATCGAGTAATCCGCAATCGTGGAAGAAAGTCAATTGAAACCCGTCGTTCGCGGAGGCTTACGAGTCAACCGTCTTTGTCTCCGGAATCGAAAACAGTACGGGCAAAGCGAACTCGTTTAACCGGTTCAAAATCTCCTTTGAAAGTTAGAACAAGTGTTCCAACTACATCTGAGGTTCCGGTTACTCCTAACATTTCTGGAAACCCTGCCTCTATAGAAGAAGTTCAACAGCCACAGAAGGACAGTAATACTGATCCTAGTCTGGGGGCAAATACTTGTGTAACTGAACCAGTTCCATCTGTAACCGGTCCAGAAAGTTTTGTTCCTCAAACAACTGTCGCTGTCGAAACAACCACTTCTTCGGCACCAGAAATATTTTACGGACCTGACGGTCTTCCTCTTCCACCGGGTTTGATTGCGATAGAGGAAATTGCAGAGGATCCGCAAGCAAGTACTCCAACTCATTTTGGAGTCGGGGTCACTCTATTTCCTTCATCAGAAGTTAATCCACCACAAGTGGAAGTCCTGTAGAATCGCTAGGCAATCTATTGGATAGACTTAAAATGTCTGAACAACCGTCATCATCTAGGACTGTGTCAAATGACACAGCGACAGCAGAAGCCCCTGCCGTCACTCCAACGATGTTTGCCGGCATACCAGCTGTCCCAACTAGCTCTCAACAGCTAGAAGGAGTCCACCAAGGGACTATTTCGACAGTATGGTCTGTTCCAGTTTGTTCATCCGGAGTAATACCGGTAATTCTTATGTTGAAACTCGACAGATTGATCCTCATGGAGGTCAATTTGGGCCATCTAGTCCTCAAGGACTAACAATCCCTCTGAGTTCCGGATTGCTACCATATGGGGGGCAGTATGCCCTTTCATTACCTCCTCCGGGAGGATATCCATATGGCAGTTCTCAACAGTATTCAGGTTATACTGGAATTGCATCAAGTAGTTGGGTACCTATGCTACCTCAACAACCAAGGATTGTATATTCTATGCAACAGTGTGTACCTGTGACGAACATCCCAACCACACCGGCTATTGTAACCGTGTCGCAAGTTCAAGCGATACCTGTTACATGTCAACCTCAGATTTCTCAGGTTGTAATGCAACAGTCGCTTGACCATGGGTCACAACCACAATCGCCAACTGGTGGGACGACACAAGTACAAACGGGTACAATTACCCCACACCTTGGTCCAATGGTTAGCATGGCACAACAGAACATGGCGTCACAACCATGGCTTGTACAATACCAACAACCGCAGTTCCAGCAAGTGTACCAAGGTTCTGAGCAGCAGATCTTTGCGAACAGTGGACAACCGTATATCCAAAACGGTCAAAACCAACCACTTTACAGTGGTCAAGTCCACCAACCGTATCAGTCATACCAACATCAATTACATTATGCTGGTATGCAAAGACCCACTGCTCAAGCGATTCCATCGTACCCTGGTTACGCTTCGCCTAACCTGAATCAACAGTTACCATTCGTGGCAACTTTAGAGTTACCCGATTTACACCGTTTAACCAACGATCCGATTGCTTATGCCCCTTGGTGGCCAGCGATTCCTCATAAACTTCCATCTGACATTCCTAAATTCAATGGAAATCCAGGTGAAGACCCATCGAATCACGTGATGACTTTTCATCTGTGGTGTTCGTCGAACACCCTTAACGACGATTCGATAAGGCTTCGCCTTTTTCAGAGGACATTGACAGGTCCAGCGGCTAAATGGTATATTGAATTGCCAAGAGCCTCTTTCGACAATTTTAGTTCCCTAGCCACGACTTTCTTAACCCATTTTCAATTACCGATAAGGTATGAAACGGGAACAGAAATATTAACCAACTTCAAACAGACAACTGCTACCCATATATCTGATCATATACATGAGTGGCGTCGTCGTCGTAGGATGGTGAAAACATATGTTCCCGATCAGCTATTAGCTGAATGGTTTATAAAGTCGTTACTTCCGGCTATTACGGAAGATGTGGCCAAGGGGGGAGTCGTAACAGAGGAGCAAGTTATTGCTCGTGCACAATATTTGGACTTAGTTTATACTCAGTCCGGCACACTCTATGACAAAATACCTGACGCCCCTAGACCAGAGTTTTCAATTCCTCCCCCTCCTAAATCAAATAGTGACTCTCATGCCGGTGATGGCGTGATTGGCACAGCAAACGCGAAATCGATAAAGGCTTCGTCAAAGAAAGCCCGTAAGAATTCGGATCAAAATGCAAAAGAAGAAATTCTTGCTTCGGAAGTAAATGCCGTATCAGAAGATAAAGGCAAAGAAACCAATCAACCAGGAAGCAAGAAGAAACAAAACAAAGGGAAGAAGAAGAAACAGGGTGAGTCATCCCCTGGAAAAAATTCTTCAAACCCTCCTGGCAAAGGGAAACAAAATTATCCATGTCTAATATGTGATGATAAGGATCATACACAAAGAATTGCCCATTCAAAGCTGAGTTAAAGAGGTTCTTTAAAAGTTCCCAAACCTCAGCTGTGTTAACTGATCCATTTCCCAACCCAGGTCAAAATCTGGTTGATAGTGGAAATGCTTCCCCGTCGCAAGTCCTTATGTTGTCGGTTTCGAAACAGCAGAATGATGCTTTGATTTCGACAAGGAACAAAGATTATGGGAATCCTCAGCTGTCGAACGAAAAAGGTAAAGATCAACCAAGTAGTTCGACAACAACTTCGACAGAAGTTGTAACGCCCACCATCCCTGAATTAACAATAAAACCGCCAAAGGGTGTAGTACACAAGTCGACATTTAATCCTCGCGCCAGAGCGGCGCAGCATTATAACATAGTGGAAGATTTGGCCCAATCGCCATCCGCTATGTCGACTCTTGAAGTGCTACAAAATTGTCCAACCCAAAGGCAGGCATTGTTATCAGCAATTGGTGGGGTTGATCCTAAGGATTCCAATCTTGTATCCTTTGATCACAAGGGATATGATCCTCAGTTACCAGCTCAGCTAGCTTTCCTTATTCAAGTGAAAGCACTCAACAAAACTGTTCACAGAACAATAATTGATGAGGGAGCCTCGACATGTATTATGTCAATGAGTTGCTGGAAAACTTTAGGATCTCCAACCTTGTCGCGATCTTCGACGACATTAAAAGCTTTCGACGGAAGGACTTATACCCCTTACGGTATCCTTAATAACTTGAAAGTTGAACTAGGAGGAAAGACAGTAGAAATTGATGTAGAAGTCATTGATGGAAATCTTGACTATAACATCCTACTGGGTAGACCATGGATTTATGCCATGGCAGCTGTCGTGTCGACTTATTTTAGGAAGATCGCATTCCCGTTTGAAGGAGGGATTACGATCGTCGACCAACAGAATTTCCTCCCTAATGGTTCACAAGTTACAGGAAGCATTCCCATGATCCATGAGAGCAACCATTCAATTCAAGATATCGGAGTAGGATTATTGAAAGACCCCACATTGATGGGAACTTTCGCGCTACCACCTCCTATTTATATAGGAAATGTACCGTTTGTAGCAACCTGCAACATGATATCTTCCACGAAGGTCAACATGGATCATTCAATGGTTTTGCCCCCAAGCCCTTTAGAAATATTGTAGCAATCAATGTTTCAAGCATGGGAGGCGAGCCCAAATCAACGCTCGTCAAGCGTTTGGGTAGATAGGTCTAGAGAATATGGAACCCCATTAGATCCTTGGTCGAAAGTACATGGGACTGACGAAGGAATCTTACAATCAATGATGATTGAGGGGGCACCATGGAATGATCACCACCATCGTTCCCTTCTTCCGGAATATGAAGAAGATACTCAAAGTGACCTTTATCACCCTTCAGTATTTGAATTCCTAACAAATACTGTAAATACGGTGGATTCCGAGCGAAACCTATCCAATATTGAAGAGACTATAGCCATAAATATCTCGACTAAAACAGATGTTGTAGAGAATATTTATGTCGGCAAAGGTTGTTCCCCTTCAGAACTGGAAATATATAACGCTCTTTTTCGCGAATTTAGAGATGTCTTTGCTTGGTCATATGATGAAATGCCAGGCATTGACTCGAGTATCGTTGAACATGAAATTAAAATGTATCCTGATGTCAAACCAGTAAGACAACGGCTTCGGCAGGTGCACCCGAAGAAAGCCGCTGCCATTAAGGCGGAAGTTGAAAAACTCCTCCATGCTGGATTCATCTACCCGGTTCCTCTAACCGATTGGGTATCGAATATTGTCCCTGTTATGAAAAAACAAGGGACGATTAGAGTGTGTGTTGATTATAGGGATGTAAACCAAGCTTGTCCGAAGGACAACTACCCTACACCCTTCATCGACCAGATAATTGATGAATGCGCCGGATGTGAAATCTTTTCATTTATGGATGGATTTTCCGGGTATAATCAAATAAATATCCGCCCACAGGACCAGTCAAAGACTGCATTTATTTGTCCGTGGGGCACATTCGCTTATCGAAAATTACCCTTTGGTTTAAAGAACGCAGGGGCGACGTTTCAGAGGGCAATGAATTATGCCTTCCATGACATCAAGAACATTGTTCAACCTTATCTCGACGATCTTCCGGCTCATTCGCGAAAGCGGACTGATCATCCGCAGCATTTAAGAGCGATATTTCTACGTTGCCGACACTACAAGATAAGACTCAATCCGCACAAATGTGTGTTTTGCGTCGGTTCTGGTCGTTTACTTGGCTTTGTAGTCTCTAAGGATGGGATTCGTCTCGACCCCTGTAAGGTTCAGGCAATCATTAATTTGCCTCCACCTTCAAATTTGCTTCAGATTCAGAAACTCCAAGGGAAAGCAAACTTTCTGAGGAGGTTCATTCCAAATTACGCAGAACTTGCTAAGGGTTATACTCGTCTTTTGAAAAAGGATGTACCTTTTGTCTGGGACCAGGTGGCGCAAGCTTCCTTTGATGCTCTGAAAGATTGTCTAGTAAAAGCATCATTAATGTACGCCCCGGACTATCAAAGAGATTTTAACCTGTATCTAGCTGCAGCGGATACGACCATTGCGATGGTTTTAGTTCAAGAAGTCGATGGAATTGAACATCCTATCTATTATTTAAGTAAAAACTTAAACGATACAGAAAGTAAATATTCTTATGTTGAAAAACTAGCGCTTGCAGCTGTTCAAGCGATTCAAAGGTTTCGACATTATGTCCTCTTTCGGAAAACTACCATCTTGTCAGATTGCAACCCCATGACTTATATACTGTCGCGACAGTTGCTGGGGGGCAAATATTCAAAATGGATAGCGATCCTTCAAGAGTTTGATCTGGAATTTGTAAAATCCAAATCAAAGAAAGCTCTAGTTTTCGCAGAATTATTGTGCGATCTCCCATCGTCGTCCAACGATGAAACATCGGAAGAGTCAATCGTGGACGAAAGTTTGTTTCTGATATCTGTAAGCGATGAGTGGTATGGAGATATCATAGTTTATCTCCAAACCCAAAAGTTCAGGCCTAACACCTCTCACTCCGAACAAAAACGTATACGATACCAAGCAAAAGACTACATGATCGTCGGTGATACACTTTACCGTCGTGGTGTCGATACAGTTCTGAGGAGGTGCCTTACCCATGAGGAGGCCGAAAAAGCCCTGAATGATTGTCATTCAGGCGCGTGTGGGGGGCATCAGTCTGGATATGCAACAGCACAAAGAATCTTACGAGCAGGATACTTCTGGCCAACCATGTTCAAAGATTGCATAACCGCAGTCAGAAGTTGCCATGCTTGTCAAATCTTTGATAGCAAAACCAGACGACCACCCGCACCTTTACAGCCGATAGTTGCTGTTGGGCCCTTCGCCAAGTGGGGCATCGATTTCATGCAATGTAACCCCACCTCGACCGGGGGGCATGGGTATATTATAGTCGCTGTTGACTATTTTACCAAATGGGCCGAGGCGATGCCTACATTGGATAACACTGGTGAAACAGCTGCCCTTTTCTTTTTCAATCATGTAGTCGCCAGGTTCGGCGTACCACAGGCTATAGTTACAGATCATGGGTCGCATTTTCGCAATCACATGATGGTCGAATTAGCTGCCAAGCTAGGGCTATCTCACGACAGCTCTACCCCATATTATCCGCAAGCCAACGGACAAGTTGAGGCAATCAACAAGGTCCTGAAGCGTATGTTGCAAAGGATGATCGGGGTTCATAAAAGAAGGTGGCACCTAATCCTGTACTCAGCCTTGTGGGCTTACCGAACGTCGGTAAAGAACGCAACCGGGTTCACACCTTTTCAACTGGTGTATGGCCTGGAAGCAGTCTTACCAATCCAGTGCGAAATTTCGTCGCTTAAACTCGCAATCGATCTTCTCCCCGGAACTTCAGAAGAAGAGGCTCGTTTCTTGGAATTAATCCAGTTGGATGAAACCCGTCGTGACGCCGCTTTGGCTAACGAAGCTCATAAGAAACGAGTCAAGGCTCAGTTTGACAAAAATGTCAAACCCCGTGTCTTCTCAGAAGGTGATTTGGTCTTGCTTTATGACCAAGAATCCGATAAATTGGGAGCAGGTAAATTCAAGTCCTTATGGATGGGCCCCTATATTGTTAAAAGGGTGTTAGCAAAAGGAGCCTACGAGTTAATGGATTACGATGGAATTCCACTGGCGCAGCCCCGCAACGGGTTGTACCTCAAGCGTTACTATGCTTAAATAGTAACCTGCATGCTTTTGTTGTATTTTGTTTTCGCTAAAGTGTTTGTTCTGGTCGAGTGATCCACCTTTTTTTCGTTGCAGATGTCGAACCTTCTGGAGACATGTGTTGGATATGCCGACGGAGCGAGTCGTAGTTCGCGGAACCTATCCTCCGCAGCCTGGGCCATTTTTGATCCAAGCGGCGAGTTAGTAAGTTTCAGAGGTGTATGTATTGGGCAATCAACGAATAACATCGCTGAGTATAGCGCGTTGATAGAACTACTCTCTGATGCCATCACACGTGGCATACGCCGACTAATTGTCAGGCTAGACTCACAGCTCGTAATACTACAACTCAATGGTATATATTCTGTTCGCAATCCAGCTATTTATCGCATGTTCCTAAGGGTTAAGATCTTGGAAAGACGATTTGATTCAATTCAATATCAACATATTTCAAGAAACTTAAACACATTAACTGACTCATTAGCAAACTATGTGTTAGATAGACATTTGCAACATTTATAAAAAGGACACATCATCAAAGATTGTACATATGGATCATATAAATCAACCAGAATAAAACCCGAAAATCAAAATATATAAGCTGTTTATATAAGTTCATACATAATGTTCTGTAACCAAGACAAAATTGGTCATATGACCTAAAAACTCAAAAAGATGCTAGGGGGCACCCTAGCCTAGTGGTGCTCATGATAGTACGTCACGGCCTGTGCAATCATGCGCAAGAGACGAGTCCATCGTCTAGGCACACCAATAGTATGCCGCTGCATCTGTAAAGGTAACTCGTCAATCTGTACATCCGGAAGGCCACGAGTAAGGCTCTCAACCTGCTCCTGCACAGCTGTAAGGGTCTCAGTGTCGTCAAGATCGCGAATAACAACTCTCCTAGCAGGCTCCCCTGCCGGGGCAGCAACTGGCGATCTCGGACGAACTGCTGGACGAACAGGACCAATATCTGCATGCACCCAAGAGTACAATTAAAAGTCTTGATAGAATAAAGCACAGCAACATTATGAATAAGAACAATAAACAGTAATATGGTCAAAGAGTTTACCAATGGCACCCCACTGCTCGCCATCCGGTAGCACCAAATCCGGATCACCTCGGAAATCCATACCCACATATGGATACTCAGAAAACGCCATCTCCTGGCGCTCGAACCACCTAAAGAAGGCCTCAGTAAAAGTAATCTGAGGTTGACCTGCATGCCTAGACATGTGGTCAACCCACCTCTGCATGCGTGGCTCGGTCGGAGAAGGCAAGTCAAGTATGATGTACTGAGGCTGCATCAGTGGGATTTTCTCCAAGGCGAAGGCAGTCAGAATAGAACCAAATCCAAAGTTCTTCAGCTTCCCGTCCTTTACCTTGGTCAATTGACTTTTCATCTGAACAAGTACTGCATCACACCAGTTGAATACTTTCGGTTGGAGACACTCCAAGGCGTGCTGCATATAAGACCTGTTGGCAACATGTAGAGCTGCGCTGCCGGCCATCCTACCAATAGTGAACAGAATGGACCTGAGAGCCCGATCAGTAATCTCACGGATAACAATCTTGCCGTCTCTGCTCGGCTGAGAACCTTCCCTGCAATACTGGCGGACATAATCTCTGGTGGAATCAGTCCCCCGGGCCGTACCTGATAAGGAAATGGGGGCACCTCGTCTTGACAGTCCAGTCAAGAAGTACATGTCCTCTATGGTCAAGGGGATGGTCTTCCCCCTAATCTGGAACACTTGGTTAACAGGATCCCAAGCATCAAGCATATACTGCAGTAAAGAAATCTGTGCTCTCATGCTAGAGATACGGAAGAACTTCAGCAGGCCACAGTTCCGCAGCGCGTTCACCGTGACCGGGTCATGGAGGGCAATCATGTCCTCCTCTTCATGTTCTCGTTCTCGCCATGTAAGGGACATTTTGTTCAAGGTTCCCTGCAAAGCAAACAAGAGAAAGAGTGAATTCCTGATTTGATGAAAAACTGGCGAAAAAATCATCAAAAATAACCTTAAAACTCAGTCTTTTTGAGCCCAGCGCAGGCAGGAAGTCTCCCACTTGCGCTGAGGGTCAGGCTGCCTTAAGGCAGCTTGACCTTCAGCGCAGGTTTCGAAAGGGAAACCTGCGCTGATCCTAGGGCGCCCTGGCAAAACCCCAGGGGCTCAGAAAGACCGGAAAACAGGCAAAAAACAGGAAAAGGAAACCATGAAAAGAAAGAGCTAGGGTTTAGCTCCTACCTGGTCCAGACGGCACCGAAAATCGTCCGCAGAATCTCCCGGAATCAGCTGGTGAAAATCAAGGGGGAAGAGGCACCTCCAGAGCTCCAACAAACCAAATGCAAATGAAATGGTAAATGAGAGGTAAAAACACCTTTTAATGGCTTTTTACACAGTTTAAAGTGAAATATTAGGGTTATAATCTCATTTTCATGCAAATATTATTCATTTCTAACAAAGTTTGTTGCAGCAATTGAAAAAGCAGTACTATATTTGAAAAGAGAAAAGCTAGTAATGGTAAAAAATCAAAATTTGACCATATAATCGAGCAGTTTTACCGCGGAATTTATGCTCGTTAAAAAATAGAAAAGCGAGATCCGAGCAGTTTTAGCGTCATAGTTCATGCTCGTTAAAAAATAAACATAAGCTTTTGAGCAGTGTTTTGGCGCATTCAAGCTCTTTAAAAAATGAACCCAGTACCGGTAAATAACCATTGTGATCGTAAATTTATTAGCCATAAAAGCCTTGGTCGTGTTTGCACCTGCCACCTCCATTTCATTTGGCCAATCGTTCACCTCCATATGATTGTTTACCCATTTTGAGGAACAGCTGCGAAGAGTGATTTCACTTAGCCATCCTTGTGACACTGCCGTGATTGGAAAATTCCAACCTGTACCTGGAATCTGCTGCTATCCCTGTTTATCACTCGTTCCTCAAAAGACGAGTCTTCTTTGAGCTCTTTTCTCCTGACTCGTAAAATATGAAAAGTTTGCCGAGTTTTGGCCTTCCAGCTCGTTAAAGTGACCGGAAGAGCTATCCCTCCTCTAGATTTTAATCTTTTTGGACCTGAGGGATTATTGCACAAAAAGGTCGAGCGCTTGTTTTATTCGGCTCGTTAAATTATCGAAAACTCATCCCTTCTGTATTGTTTTATACTTTTTCGGACTTAAGGGATTAGATGACGAAAAAGGAATTTTGGAGTTAACTTTCTGTACCTTTTCAGACTCTCTAAAAATGAAAAGGACCGAGTTTTCCTTGTCGTTAGACTCGTTAAAATGATTAAATAGCGACAAACTTGTCTTTAGACGAGAACGAGTTTCCCTATCGCTAGGCTCGTTAAAACATAGCGATGGGCTTGCCCGAAGGGCAGGTTATAGAACAAGCATATGTTATCCTCCTCAAGCTTGACAAAAATAAAGAGGTACTGGTCAGAAATGACTGGGGAAAAATTGGGAGAACCTCAAAGCTTTAATGGTAGCAAGTCGCTCTTGAACATGACACTTTGTCCTCCGTATCACATCGGGTTGGGTTGTTTCATTCACCGGTCTCATCACCATGGTCCTCGCCAAACCATCCACATTTGGGGTAATGCTACCGATCCATCACATCAGTGTCGTTATATGTTCAAGAGATGTTGTTCAGAAAGAGTCAACCGTGTCCCATCCACTGCCATACATTATCCTTCATCCACCCATGATCGCCACCCTGAATCATATTTCACAGATTGTTTTCACCTCCACTAAAATCATTAGCTCCGTTCCGTGTCACTGATGTGGGATTCATTAAGGCCCTCCTTTGACGGATCGCTTCTTGTCGACTTCAGCTCATTATCCAAGAAGTTGATCTAGGAACAACCCCCTCAGTACTTTGAAGCTTGCATGCCTCAATGGCAAGTTTCTCACTTCCGGCGACAGGTATACATCAATGACCTTCGACCAGAAGATTTTGCGTGGTGTTCGACGCCAAGTCCTTTATTCACACCACGTGAATTGTACTGCAGTACCTTGAGGGTCATTGTCATTATTGGTGATTCCTCTCGCGCTTGTTAACGGTTTACATTATTGACCGGTAATCAAGCGATGTCTTTCCATGTTCGACTTCAGCGCAATTCTCACATGGATCGACTTGTACTTAGAGTGAAGATCGAACGAGTTTGAAGACCCCGGATCTAGTTTCATCCATCCGGGCTGCGATATATATTCAGGATATAAAGACATTTGTTATGTACATCATTGCACAGATGATCATCCTACTCAAAGGATGATAATTTCAGCAGAGAATTATCAGTCTACCATCAGACGATCGTCTGTTCTATGTACCAAAATGAATTTATAAAGCTGAGCATGGGAATGCCCGCCTCAGCTAGATCATGAAAGCAGAATGAAAAATAATGTATTGTATTGTATTTTATTACAGGGCACCTCTCAGCGATTGAATGAACTTCGGATCCTCCTGATAAAGCATTTCACCCGATAAACGACCTCATACTTTAGGGGGCAACTGTTATAGACATTTTTGTGCCTAACAGCATGAAGCATGAAATGTCAATAATCTAAGGGATCCAAAGTCCCTAAACATGTTGTTCCTACCCCTAGAGGAACAAGGTCAGCAAACCACAGCACTAAAAATCAGTTCTCCACCTGAAAACACTCAAAAACAAGCTATTTCTGGATCATGTCAACTGCTCCACTGAGCATCTGCGCTGAATGTCAACTACTCCATTCTGTACCTGCGCTGAATGTCAAATCTAATGAAGGCTACCTGCGCTGGGCGAGATTGGCCAAGTGGCACAGTCATTCTGCAAGGTGTCAATTGCCCAGGAAGCTTCCAAACTGACACTTGGGTCAAGGAATTCGCCTTGTGATGAGTAAGAGGGTCCTGATCTCCAAGTGGAAGCAAGAATCTCCAAGTGGACTCAAGAACTGAAGTATAACTGAAGTGGGAGAGGACACTAGTCAGCTTCATGCTAGCCTCAAGCTGACTCATCCTTTCTCCAAATCTCTTATATATAGAGCTCTCTCATGAGGTCTAAGGAGGTTGGAATTTTGTGAATGTAAGGAAGTGCTGTTGGTTTGTGCATAGAACTATTGGGTGATTGCTTTGAAGGAGGTGAAGAGGAGATTTCTTTCTGCTGGGAGGTGTTGCTGGATTGGGCCTCTTATGGTTGTAACACTCTCAGAACTTTACTTCTTCCATTAATAAAGCATTTGAGGTTCTTCTATATGCATGTGTCTTAATGGTGTATTGATGCTTGTATATTTGATTTATTCTAATCCTTGAATCAATTATGGATGTATGCTTCTTGTAGTTTCCCTTTCTTGTGCTTTTGCAGGATCTTTGTGTAGCTGGGCCAGTGAAAGAGCAAGGAGTTGGGAGCAAGCAGCAACGAGGGAAGATTGGATCAACCATTAGCGGAAGACAACGGTTAGTGGATCCCTTTCTCCTCTCTCTTACATCTAATAAAAAAGTAATCTTGAATATTTTTGTATTCAGTTGTTGCTGAGGTACTATCACCTTTAGAGTGGGATAGGGTCATTCCGTATTGGATACTTTTCCCTACAACATTGAGGTTGCCCCCCAGGCGTTACTTGAGGCTGCCCCCCAGGCGGTAACTGACCACCTTGAGGTTGAGAACCGGGAATTGAACCTGACATCATATAAATGTCTCCTATACCCAATGGTTGACTACCATTGTTTCCAGCGAATAACCCATGATCAATGGGTTGAGGAGATGCCCCCGCAAAGGTACCAGACAAAGACTGATACCCAGTGGGAACAGAAGGACCGCCGTGCAAGAAAGATTCAGGCGATTGAGTAAACATTGACGGCTGACCAGACATATTTACAGGAGTATTAAAACCTCCGGGTGGAAAAGGAGTACGAGGTGGAGAAAAACTTAACCCTGAATTGTCTAAATAGTTAGTTAACGAAAGGTACCAAGTAGTACTCCTAGGAGGACTGTAAAATATGGATTCACGCTCCCTTAGATCAATAGTAATTTGATCTTCAAGGTTAGAGACACCTATTTCTTCCTCTGGAGCAAGTTCTTCAATAGCAATCAAACCAGTAGGGAGATTTTCGGTGATAACTCGTTCTATTCTCGGTGAATCTGGAACACTAGAAGTTGGAGTAACAGGCTCAGATATTTCAGGTTCCTCACCTATATCACTAGTAGATGAAAAGCTACCAGCAAGCTCGGAAACTGTAACAGCTTCAGGATTATAACCTGTCTCTAGACTTTGGTAATCTGGATGGACTACCAAGGAAGACTCTCCTTCTTCAGGTGAACCTACTCTACTGCCACTAGGAGGAGTTACAAGGACCTTTAATCCTTCGTACTGACCCGAGACGTCTTCAGGAGGTCCACCCCGCGCTCTACGGAGTTTCCTCAACAAATCAGTTCCGGTAACAATCTCAGGTGACTTGCCCCGAAGTCTACGGGACTGTCTCGGTAATTTCGCCACAGCTAAAAACTTTTAACTACTACACACGAAAACGAAGTAAAATCTCAAATAAAACCACCTAAAGTCTCTAAAGAACCAAACAAATTTGAATCACACGCCTAAAGAATCTAGTGCGTCAAACCAAGCACAAACAGTAGCCTTCCAGACCGAAACCGCTAGTTGGAGATGAAACCCAACATCGCCGGATTCAGTACAGAAGTGGCGGGTGGAACAGTTACCCCGGCAACCTTCTTAATGAATAGACCGGCACAAGTTCCTCCACTTTAACCGTCTCGAGTGAAGTGAACCCCCCGGAAAATCCAAGTGAGTCTAGCCGGCGTCTGCTCCAGGTACAATGGGATCTTCCTTCCACCGTCACCTTGGTAGAATCCTAAAGATAATGGTCACTAAGGTTACCAACCGTAACAAATGCACCTAGGGGAACAGTCTAAACTCCAACAGCACGCAAGGGCAGAGTATCAAGCTCAATCCCCTTGCCGGTTCCTTGACAATAATCCAAGGTTTACCGACAAGTGACCCCTGGCTCCTCGACAATGGTTAATCCGAGGTTTACCGTTTGTAATACGTGCATGTCTGGCGTCATTCCCAACGAGGGAGGATTGATCCCCTCACTGGTTCGGACACGAGCTCGTGCTTCTCCTTTAAGAGGAGCTTTCCCAGAGTACAAATGAGACAATTGGATTTATTCTATCACAAGATAAGCTACTTGTTTGGTTTTGTTGTCTTGGAGAGTTAATTACTCTCCTATTCCAAGACACTAGCCTGATCTAAATTGGTGTTTCAGAGCCCTAGTAAATAAAAGTTACTACGTTGATTTTACTTTAAGCGTTAATTTTATGGTTTTTTCTTAAAGACAAAAGGTAGCGGAAGTGAAACCAATGGTGTGTAGACTCGACTCAAACCACTACAAAGATGCACCTAAGATGATTTACGCTACTTTTCTCTTTCAATGAAATTCCTAACTAAGAGAGTTGAGAAATGCAAATTTTATAGAAAACAACTTTCTTAGTAAAGACAATCAAAGAAACAATTCTCTTTATCTTTCCAAGCATACAAACATGACCACTCCTTACGTGCACGAAAAACTCTTTTTCTTTCAAAACTCTTCAAAGCTACTTGAAACAAAACTTTTCAAAGGAGATGTTTTTGTATTTTTCTTATTTAATAAAGCATATAAATCTATTTTAACGAAAATCAAACTCAAAAAGCTATAAAATCTATGAAAAATTCACTCACAAGCAAATCAAAAAGGAAATTACTCTAAGCAAACCTAACGAGGCAAAAGCCTACAAAGATGATTCTAGGTTGTTTTACTTGACCAAAATCAAATCAAGGACCAGCTAATGCAGAATCAAAAGACTAGTCAAAACAAAACTCAAATCTTTTTGTTCTTTTTGTAAAATGGAATTCAAGACTTAATCAACAAGCACTTCGAAATTTGCCCAAGAGACCAATCAAAGGTAAGTTGCTCTCACAGGTAGACTTTATGACAGGTCTGACTTCTAAGAATGCTGACAAAACCAGAGAGATCTAAGGCTTGACAACTTCTACCGCCAAAGTCACTACAAGACCTACTCAAAAATCAAACCCTAGGGTTTAAACTTCTATGAAATCCACTAAAACACTCAATGATATCGAAACAAGTTCACGTGAAGATCTTTGACAAGGGACTAATGGATCTGGGCAGTAAAAACTGAGAAAAAGCAAAATCTAAGAGAAAAAATGCAAAAAATGGAATTTTCTCAAATTTTAGCAGGGGACGCAGGCAACCCGTTAAAACAGGTGCGGGCCCGCTCTGTGCACACAGCGACAGTGCGTCCAGGGACGCACTGTGCAATACTCAGAGGGTGCGTCCTACTGGAAAATTCAAGAAAAACTAAAATGAATCTAACCCTAAGCTAACCCACCCAAAAACAGAGTCACAGAGCCAAAAACCAGAAAAATAAACCAATTTTCTCAGAGCAAAGTTCATACAAAGGAAAAGACTTTCACATCAATGGAGTCCCCTGCGAAGTCGCCAATTTGTCAGGCGGAAAGAGTCGATTGTGCGGACACAACCAACCTCCCTAGGAGCCTAAGACTCTCTAGTGACAAACAAGACAAACGAGAGCAATCCTTCTCTAAACATGCATTTACTATATAAGAGATCAAGTGTTTAGATCCTACCTGTAATCCAACGCTGTTGTAGCAGTCCAGCTCCGCTGATCCGGATGAGCTCCTCCTTCACTTTGAAACCTGCATCCACTAACAATCAAACGATTAAATAACACTTGATAATCTCATAGAATAAAACATATTTAACACATAGACCAAGGAGTACATGAAACAACTCATAAATAACAAGTTATTGAGAAGAATGGACTCATTTGCATTAATAGGTAACAAAAGGAACAAATACAACCTGAGCCTTGGTGTTGTGCAAGTCCCTCCCAGGGTCCATCAAGGGTTCTCCTTTACTTTGACAAAGCTCACCCACTTCCAAATAGAACAAGCAAAGATGGTAATCTCTCCTCACAAGCTTCTAAATGGGAGTCGTAATTCCTGCAGCATCTACCCTTAGAAATGTTTAGCTTTCAACCTCCCCTCCTTCTGGCCCAATGCCTGTATTTATAGTGCTCAAGAGGAAGTTAATCAGGTCCACCATCAATGGGATAATCCCCTCTTTGGATGGGATAGCTCCCTTATTGATGGGATAAGTTCCTCTTTGGTAGGGGTACATGAACCATCTGGAGGCGCTCAATACACGTCGAACAACCTTCTAGAATGCTCTAGAAATGACCACAAGTAACTTTTTAAAGATTAAACTTGCGCATTTTGACCTTTACAGGGGGACGCACCTGCTCCTTTACATACAGAGCGTCCAAAGACGCAGCTTTTGTGAACATTGGGTGCGTACCCGCAGGCAAGGCTGAGAGAACCTGCGTACCCAGAGATAAATACATTTATGAAGACTTTCTCTCTCTTTTGGAGTTTGACATGGAGAGCAGAGGCTTAAGACTTGCCCAGGAGGTTAGCATAACTGTTGATAGAGCCATACTAACTGTACATAGCCATGGTGACATTTTTTAGTGTAACAGAAGCTGTCATTGGTTGACCTTGTTCCTTTAGGGGTAGGAACAACTCATTTAGGGACTTTGGATCCCTTGGATTATGGACATTTCATGCTCAATGCTGTAAGGCACAAAAATCTCTATAACACCTGGCCCCTAAAGAAAGATTAGCATACGTTCGTCTCTTGAAACAATACAAAAGTGTCTTTGCCTGGAACTATGATGAACTTAAGACTTACGACACTTCTATCATTCAGCATACGATCCCAATGATAGATGATGAAAAACCAATCCAGCAAAATCTAAGGAAAATCCACCCTAATTTGGAAAATCAGTTTAAATCTGAGCTCAATAAATTATTGAAAGCCAAAATCATTTTTCCCGTTTGACATTATAAATGGGTTTCCAATATGGTTCCCGTTAGAAAGAAAAACGGAGATATTAGAATTTGCATTGACTTTTGAAATCTTAACAAAGCCTTCCAAAAGGATAATTTTCCTTTTCCTCCCATGGAGCAAATATTACAAGCAGTTTCAGGATCAGAATTAATGTCCTTTTTGGATGGTTTCTCCAGCTACAACCAAGTTTTGGTACACCCTGATGATCAATTAAAGACTAAATTCAGAACCAAATGGGGCACTTATGCATATCAAAAGATGCCCTTTGGTCTGATTAATGCTGGTGCCACATTTCAAAGATCCATGGACATCACATTTAAGGGATTAGTAAAAAAATCAGTAGTAATTTACTTGGATGATATAACTGTATATTCCAAAAAACAAGGTAATCATCTGAGAGATTTGAAACAGATCTTCCAACGTTGACAAAGGTACGGAATTTCACTTAACCCAAAAAAGTCCTTTTTTGCATTAAGTGAAGGAAAACTTCTTGGATTTATAGTGTCAAAATCTGGAATCCATATTGATCCTGACAGAATCAAGGAGATTTCCGAAATACCCTTGCCTCACAACAAGAAAGCCATGCAATCCTTCCTTGGCCAAATTAATTTTGTAAAGATATTTGTTCCTGACTTTTCAAGAATCGTATTTCCCTTACAAGCAATGATAAAAAGGAATTCAATCTTTAAATGGGGCCAAGAAGAATATGAAACATTCAATCTGATTAAACAAGCAATTGTTAATGCCCCATCTTTAGCCACTCCAAATTTCTTCGATCCTTTCATTTTATATACATTTGCCTCTGATAGATCATATGCTGTGATACTCGCTCAAGCAAATCAAGATAAGATGGAAGCCCCAATTGCCTTTTTCAGTTCAAATCTATAAGGGGCCGAATTAAATTATTTTGATGTCGAGAAGCAAGCTTACGATGTTTTCAAAGTGATCAAACATTTCAGACCCTTCTTACTTAAAACCCATACAAAAATCATTGTGTCGTTTCCAGTGGTAAGAAATCTTTTAGTACAAAAAGATGTGGGTGAAAAGAGAGAAAATTGGGTTACTACTTTACAAGAATACGACGTCGAAATTAAACCGGCAAATATTATAAAAGGTCAATGCTTTTGTAAAATGCTGGCTAGAGCATCGCTTATTTCCAAAATACTGTCTTCAGAAGTACAAATATATGAGGTAAGCCTAAACGATATTGAATCATTGTACGCTGATATCATATTTTATCTAAAGAACGGATATGCTCCTTCAAACTTAGATTATACAAAGAAAAGAGCTCTGAGGTTGAAGGCTAAGCAATATTAGCTCGTAAACGATGTACCTTTTAGGATGAATTATGATTCTGTTCTCCTTAGATGTCTTGAGAAAGCTAACGCTGAAAAAGTGCTGCAGGAACTCCATGATGGACCAGTAGGTGGACATTATGTTGGAGATACCACAGCACATAAAATCTTGCGCGCAAGATACTATTTGCCTACACTATTTAAATATGCGCATAGCTATGTAAGGAAATGTCAAGTTTGTCAAACTATTGCTGGAAGACAAAAGAAACCATCATTTCCTCTTCAACCAATCAATATTGATCAACCTTTTGATGAATGGGGATTGGATATAATAGGTGAGATCATTCCTCACTTTTCTAAACAGCATAGATATATCCTTATAGCTACATATTATTTTACTAAATGGGTAGAAGCAGTTCCTGTCAAGACAGCTAATGCCGAACACATCATTGATGTCATAGATCAGTTCATAATCACCAGGTTTGGTTTACCCTCCACATTAATGTTTGATAATGCATCGTATTTTTCTGGCAATGCTATGACTGAATTTGCACTGAAAAGAGGTTTTAAGCTTAAATACTCTGCCAATTATTATCCGCAAGGAAACAGGCTAGCTGAATCAACGAATAAAAACTTAATCAGAATCATTAAGTGAACCATTCATTAAACTCATAAGAATTGGCACAAATCTTTAACATACGCTCTATGGGCAGACCGAATAATGAAAAAAGCCTCCATTGGCACTTCTCCCTTTAATTTGGTTTATGGGAAAGAAGTGGTCCTTCCAACTCATCTAGCGATACCCTCTTTGGCCTTAGTTCAATATATTGACGAAACACCAACTTCTTCCTTACAACTAAGGCAACTGCAAATCCTGAAGCTAGAAGAGTAAAGAGAACAGGCTAAAATAACTCATGTGCATCACCAAGCATTAGTAAAATCTTCTTTTGACTCAAACATGATATCCAGAAAATACTTTCAAATAGGGGATCTAGTTTTAAAATGGGATAAGGCTCATGAGGAAAGGGAAAACATACGAAGTTTCAACGAATGTGGCTTGGCCCTTTCCAAATCGCAGAAATCGTAGGTCCATCTACCTTTATGTTACAGGATTTAACAGGAAGAAGAGAATCTTTACTTGTTAACGGACAAATCCTCAAAAAATACTTTCCATAGGAGATCATTCTTCTATTTTTGTAAATTAGTTTTTCCTTTATTTTTGATAATAAAACCAGTTGTAAATGGTTAGATTTGGAATTCACGAAAAGGACTAGAATTTATTTTAAATTTTGTTTTTCACTTGTATAAATAGGAATGATTTAGAAAATTGAACATTATTATTGAAAGATACAGTCAAAGGGCTATAAGCTTGAAAATGATACTAGTTTCAACCTTGTAAATTTTGATAAAAAATTATCTTTGTTTTGAATTTGTTTTATATCAATCAAATGAAAAGTATCAATAACAAAATGAAGATTCTCTGTAGAAAGGCTCTTTCCAAAAACTCTACCATTGTCGTCTAGAGCTATTCTTAAGGAAACAATGACTTCCCCCCCACCTAGGGAATTACGAGCTTCAAGGAATAATCTAGAGATGCACCTTAACTTAAAGAATAAGAGTTCTCATCACGAGCCTTATCATGATCATAGATATTATAGCTTGCTGACTTTGCCAAAACTTCATACCACAACAGGGCAATGACTCGAGATTGTTGCAATCAAAAGACAAGGGGTCTCATCACGAGCTAGCTTTTTCAACAAAGTTATAAATCAAGTGAGTGGCACTATCATAATTTGGCTACCAAACCAAGGCATTGTTCTTTAAGGATTAAAAGAAAATAAAAGAAATAAGTGTGGATATGGATTTCCCTTTGAAAATCATATGTCTCTAAGCAGGATACAGGATCATTGTTGGGTAACAGGTAACCCTGTCGAGGCTATAAACGCCTGTTGGCAGCAAAGGTTCTACCTACAACAAATGAGCATATTTAAAATTGATTTACGGAGAAGCCTTTGTTTTTATCTTTATAAACTAAGTAATGACTAATGTAGACACAATGACTAGCTCTAGGAAGTAAATAACTAAAGTTAACATAGAAGAAACGAACTATCATTGACAGCTGAAAGCATGGTGTACTTTATCTTTCTATAATAAAGTTTGATTTTCTAGAAAATTTTCTATTTTGGAAGTTTACAAAATTCAAAAGAAAAGCAGAGATAACTGGTTCTTCCAAGTGAATCACCAATTGTTGTGGCCAGCAACAACCCCCCTCTTATTTAGTATTATTACTAATACTAAATAAGTGGGGACCCTTATCCATAAAATTCAAAAAAATAAATTAGGACTTTTATTTCCTTTTTGAATAAATCTTACTATCATAAAACCTAGGAGAATACCCGAAAATCCCAAAAAGACTTGAGTTTTATGATAAGTTCAAACAAAACCATTCCCTTAATAAAAAGCGTTGCATCGCAAAAAGGTAATGGATGCCTTCCTACAAGAAGAATCCTAAGATTGCGAAATCGCGATGCGAAATCACACATCAAAAGACCCTCATCGCATCGCATGCCTCAAAAATCACTTAAGATGAAATGCCTCAAACCACTGATATGCGATGGCGCATCTCACAAATCGCATTTGACAAAAAACACATTGTAATGGATGATTACCACATGCTGCGAACTATGAGATCGCGATCTGTGATATTGCAATTTGTGATATTGTGAATCAAATCGCAAAATCACCTTATCACAGATCTACAAGGCTCGTTGTTCGAGAAAGCTTTTCCCATAAACCAAGCCCAGTTATGCATGTTAATGTTAATTAATGAGTTAGTTGGCAATCATTAATGAAATATGGTTTTGATCTGATCGAGGAGCCATTTCACGTAGGGTGATATATTTTATATGTTTTCAGCATTTAAAGCTTTCCCGTCACCTTTTTTTTTTCTTATCATTACTCTTGCCTCATTTGTACACTGCAGGAGCGAAGAGCAGGGAGGTGTACATAGCAGTGTTCAAAATATTACGGGAAAGAAGAGTAAAGCTCCGAGTTCTGAAGATAAAGAGATTACGCCCTTATACACAGACACCACCTGTAACAAAGATGTCGGTATTACTACTTGGGAAGGCATGTATAGTCTACTCGAGGAAGAAAATCCTAGGGTAATGGAGGTTATAGCTACTGCTAGCTCACGCGGGTCATTTGAGGCATCTATTACACAACTAGCATGTTCGTTCTTGCACCAGATAGTGGCGAGGCCCAAAATTCTTCCATACACAAACATGGTCAAATGGGTACTAGATAGTGTTGATATCACAAATAGACAATTTAAGACTCAAAGGCAAGAACTTACGAAGTCGTTCTTTCCACAAAATTTAAGGTTTATATCCTCTAACAAAAAAAACGCACAAGAGGCAAAAAGCACCAGGGAAGCTCGGATCAAGTAACAGAGGTAGTTTCCGACGCATGATTAGTGACCCCTCGAGAAGGAAAGCCTCTAATCGCTCAGTCGCCTGTAAGCCCAGAAATTTGTAGGAAAAAGTGCTAAAGGCGAAAGGCAAAACTTGAACTCAAAAACCAGTGGTATTTATCAGGGATATCCTCAAGTGGTATGTAAATACCTACCAAATGTACAACATCTACAGACAAGCTGGAGATAGAAGGCTCAAGAAAAAGCAGAGTCCATCAAAAGGTTAACCAAGTTGAATTGGGATTCTTATTGGACGTACTTGGTAAAACCACACAGCCAGTGCATGACTCTCAAATGTATCATTAATTCTACCGAGAAGATGGTGCCAGCTCTTACCGATTCCGTTTTCATAGGACAACTAAAGTCGGAAGTCGGCCAGCCAACTCTCCTCAAGCAAATGTTGAACGCTTGCGACTACAAGGAACAGATACATAGATAGTTAGTTATCAGTTTTAGTTTTAGATTTAGTTTTAGTTTTAGTTTTGCTTTATTTTTTCCTAAAATGAGGACGGTCATTTAAACCGTATCCTACATTTTTGTAATAAATTATTTTTAGATTTAGTTAGTAGTATTTAAACCCTTCTCATGCATTTAGAGAAGGGTCCTAAAATTTATCAAAAACTTGTCCTCAGAACATGTGCTTTTGCACCCTCCGAGGAGGTTTTGATGAATGAATGGAACAGGATTTATTGATATCTGCATTTAATATCTACTACTGATGTTGCACTTTTGTACTCTTAGTATATGTTGAATTAAGAAGAGATAGATCATTATTGCTGGAGCTCATGAGTAGAACTCATTATAAATGGTACTTTTATCTCTCAACAACTTCTGCTTATGTGTTATGGTGATATTCATGCTCAGTTATTTATGTATGAATGCTTAAATGCTTGAGTTATCATTTGGCACTTTTGTACGGTGATAGCTATTTATTTATGCTTAATATATGAGTGACTTATTATGCGATATGTTTTTCACAACTGTTCGGCTAACTTTTTATACGAAACAGTTCATCTTTATTGAATTATTTTCTTATAGCGATTGAATGATATTTATTACTAATTGCTATAGAAACTACTTTAGATCGTATAATTGAAAGATCAAATCCCGGGGTAGTTTTAGAATTAGATATTTCTGTTTATTAGAATACAATTGCATATTGTTAAATTAGATTTAGAATAAAAGCATTTTACTTAGAAGTTATTAGAAAGGAAATATCAATTCTCAACACACACACACATAAATTGGGAAACTGGTCCCATATCCCTAGTCGGACCCACTACACCAAACGGAAAAGGAGCTGCTAACCAAGGTCCGGACCGGATGGGTATCCCCCTTGTTGTAGACCCGATTTTCGGGGCTTCAACACACTCTGATAATTATTTTGAAGTAAAAATAAAGAAAAACTAAAGGTAACCACAAACCGCTTTTGGAGATCAGGACCTAGCCTTCCTGATGCTCAGTGAGGGCTCTCTCTTTAAAATTTAACTTTGTTTTAGTTAAGTTGTTTTTAGGCTAGTTATGATTGTTCAAGGGGTTTTTGATTTTTATTTGAGATTAGGTGGTGGGATCTGCTTAGACAGATGGATAAAATGATGTCTTTTAGACCATTGGGCTATGGAGTCAAACAATAAGGAAGAAAAACTGGATTAACTCACTAAAGGGAATGTTCCAAGGGCAAGATAGCAGAGTGTTTTTCAGATCTTTGAGACAAAGGGGTGAAAGGGTTTCACTCGGGGTGAGAGAGCAGTTAAGGGTTCTCAGACCTAGATAATGAATGAGGAATGAAGGGATAATCAAGATCAAAGGGCAATTAAGAATCCTTTAACCTGGATATTCAAGAAATCAATCTAAACCAAAGAGAAATTAAGAATTATTTAATTTAAATATCAGAAGAAAACATTTAAATGCATAACTGTTAAGACAAAGTGTAATTAAACAAGTTCTGAAATATTATTCCAGTTATAACATTTAGATTGAGAAACACATTAAAGATTATGAATAACTTTGAGAAAAATGACAATAACACATGAAAATACTTGTCTAAAATTCGCTCAACACATGAATCCTTGGAAATATATGATCTTTATTTATCAATCCATCTTGCTGGCTCAGCGAATGATACAATAACCTTCTGGGTCTTCTGATAAAAAAGTCTATAGAAATGTCTAATAGAATCCACCCTACGTACTTCAAATTTTGAAGTATTTATACAAATGGAGTTACAAAATATCTGAAACTGTATTCAGAACTAATCTAGGAGAAAATAAATATCTTCATGCAAGAAGATAAAGACAGCTATTGAACTGTTTCACTGTCCCTTTTATTTTGGTTCTGTTGGCTTTGATCTTTTTCCCTTTTATCTGCTTTGTTGTTTGATCTTTCACGCTGGATGCTTCATTTACTTTAACCTTTCATCTGATACACTTTGACTCTGCTGATCTATCAACATCCTTTTTACCATGTTGTTTTACTTTTACTATACATTAACCTTTTTACTGAATATTTCTATAGTAAATTAGTTAATTTCTCCCATGTTTCAGCATCAGTAATTGGAATTTTAGCATCCTCCTATATGTTTCATCTACCTTTGTGTATTTGGAAAAAGTTGGTTTATTGATAAATAAGTGTTTTACCTCATGCTAGAGGTAAAACAAGTTTTCAAATGTTTGGCAGAGTACTTTGCCTGTTGGTAATTCCTTCATTGATGATGTATTTACCTGATCCTTTGCCACCTCTCTGATTTTCTTGTTGTAATCCTCGTGTGTCATGAGCTTATCATTTATCACTAAGGGATTGGGTAATCCCTTTTCTCTCAAAATCTAGAACTTAGCCATAAATCTGTCAATGGCTAGCTACATATTCTGACACTTATCCTCTAAGTTTTGCATCAAGTTCCTCTTGGAGAGGATATTTTTGACCTCCAAAATTGTCTCTATTTTTTCCTCTATTTCCAATTCCTGTAGCTCATACTTATTCTTGCTATTAAAGAATTGGATAATTTTGGAAGCCTCTTCTAGCATCTGTCCTAATTCTGATTTTACTTTCTGGATGGCCACTATAGCTAGTTTTATCAAATCTATTTGCTCGAAAATCACCTGAATATATGGCCAAATATCATTGACAGAGTCAATGATATTGGCCCATAGTTGTTCCTTAGCCTGCTCAAGGGGTTCTTTCAATGTTAAGTCCTTGTCCAGGGCTTTCAATATTTCACTCATCCTGGTAGCCTTTTGCACTTCTTCTTTGTGCGTGATTTTGGCAAGCTTGTAATCAGTTTCCAAGCTTGTCACTTTCTCTTTGAGCATATTCATCTTTGTGGTTTGTATGGACATTTATTCCATAGCTTTAACCAGTTTTCCTGCTTATTCACGTGACGTACCTGTTGTTGATACAGATGTTGTAGAAGCCGGTAGTGTTGTGACCATTGGAGCTCTGGGAGCCAATGAGGCTGCCAATGTGGAAGGAATAGCCATGGTAACTGCTGGGATGAAATTTACCGAGGTAGTGCTAGGATCAGTTTGTTTTAATTGGATTAAGTTTTCCAATTCCTTTTCTATCTCCCTCAAATGACATTGAGTTTAAGGACTAAGTCCATCAACTCTTCATGCTTAGTTTGGTTTTCCAAGACTTCCCGTGTCTAGGGTTGCTGTAGTTGAGGTATCTTCAACTGTTTCTTGAGTGTTACAATGTCATCATTCTTATTTTTGATTAATTTTTCAGTAGCCTTGATGTCTTTGGGATAATGTCCCAATTCAATTATCAAGTCTTCCAAAGACTTGATTCTGGTGTCTTTGGCCTGTGAGGAGGCCTTTTCCAACTGATACTGGGTTGCAATGTTATTGAGTGAATTCTACAACTGATGAGAAGCCATAGCCTTTCATGTAAGGGTGGAGTAAATCATTTCTCCAGCCTGCTTGTGAAATTCAATTTGGTAAACGGGATGAATATCCCTTATTAATACTTCAAAGTCTATTTTCTTGAAATTTGTTGATGTTCTCGGTTGTTGTACAATTGGCTTTATGAAGGACATTTTCATCTTTCCTTCCTTGATGTCAAAAGTTGACATCAACCTACTTTGATTAGGTGGTGTAAGCTTGAAATATTGTGCATAGGACTCCACCTTCAGTTTCTCATTTCTAATTTTAATCTCCTTGAATCTATCCTTAATGTCCTTATCTCTATCAGTAGGCTTATTGAGTGAGGAGACTTCTACACTGAGCTGCCTTTCTAAAATTTGGGTTTTTGATGTGAATGGCTCCTATGTTTCTCTAGATGGAGTTGTGCCCTTACTCATTTCTAACTCAACATCAATTATTTCTACTGAGCCTTCTGTGTCTTCCTGTTCTGAAACAAGATTGAGCCTAGGCCTTTTGCTCTGGCTAGCTTCATACTGTACATTGGAAGTGTCCATACCTGAGCTGGAGCCTTCATCTCTATTCCTTTTGGGATTCTTTTCCTCATTCTGAGGAGTCTACAAAACAGGAAGGGTACCCATGTTTACTTCTTGCACTGGTACCTACAACAATGAGCTTTCATCAAGCTATTTCTCTAAATCAAGCAAGTTATTTTCAACATCTACCTTTGTACTATCCCTATTTATGAGACTATTTTCCAACCACTCAGATTGGTTGGCATAACTCTCTATTTCTGGTATAGGGTGATGAATGTAAGGTCCCAATTCGACCTTTTGTCTTAGTTTCGTTATAAACCCTTGAGGGTCATACCTCCACATGAAACTGTTCTGAAACTTCATTTGTTGCAAAATTTGATCTGCTTCCTCTTCTGCCTCTCTAGAATTACAAATGAAAGGGCCTAACTGATTTTTGATCTTGAACTGAGTCCTTTTCTTGGTTGAGCCAAAGTTGATATCATGTGAGTTCATTATCTGCCTATGATATTCCAGAGAAAATAACCTCATGGGGAGGTATTTGGGCAATTTATATGGGGCAAGATGGCAACCATAGATTCTTTTTTTCAAGTGATTTTGGTAAAGGTACCAATCTCCCACCTTACTTTCTTTGGACAACTCGAGCACTCTTTTGATTTCTTGGCTTATTCTGGGTGGAGGGCTTCCTGTTAGCATGGTCATGATTGGATGGACAAAAGAGTCAATGAAGTCTGTGTAGGTGTATGGTGATGAATACCTATGTGTTACACAAAAATATCGTCACCATGACTATCTGCAGTCAGTATGAGTCCATCATCACTTATACTGTCCTCCTAAGCAAGTCTCAAACCTCAGTTCTTTAAGTCAAGCTTTGAAAATGGGAGAAAGACATTGAAAATCATCAAAGCTCTGGTTCTACACTTTCTCCTACTGCCACCTGCGGGCCCGCACTCTTTGTTCGTGTCAACTGTGTATCTACACGCTCTGTCTGTAAAGGGGTGGGTGCGTACCCCTGTGAAAGTCAAAAGGCGCAAAGTTTATCTTAAAAAACTCACTTTGGGTTAATTCTAGAGTATTCTAGAAGGAATTTTGACGTGGATTGTTCGCTCTGAGGTGGTTCATGCAACCCAAAAGAGAAGGAGCTAATCCCTTGGCTAAAGGATCTATCCATTTGAAGGTGGGCTTTATCCCTTTGAAGGAGGACCTAGTAACTTCCCTCCATTGCACTA
Source organism: Pinus tabuliformis (assembly GCA_031772625.1). Lineage (NCBI taxonomy): Eukaryota > Viridiplantae > Streptophyta > Pinopsida > Pinales > Pinaceae > Pinus > Pinus tabuliformis. The sequence continues at coordinate 1,145,257,940 of CM062815.1, forward strand.
TAAATACAGGCATTGGGGTGAGGACTAGGGAGGTTAGAAGCTGAACATTTTGAGGGTAAATGCTGGTGAAATTAAGACTTCCTAGTTGAGCTTAAGAGGAGAGATCACATACCTTTTTGGCTTCATTGGGGAGTGAGTGAAACTTGTCAAAGTAGAGGAGACTTCTTGCTGGACCCTGGGAGGAGCTTGTACAGCGTCAAGGCACAGGTTGTAAAGTTCTTCTTCTTTTGAATTAATACAATCAAACTCATTTTTCTCAACAAGTATCTTATGTTATTTGTTTCATGGATTCCTTGACTATCATGTTAAATATGTTTTATGCAATTGGCTTTTCAGGTGCTATTTAATTTGTTTGCCTTGTTTGTGTTTGCAGATTCATGAAAAGGAGCTCATTTGGATCAAAGGATCGAGGGCATCCACAAACTTGCATTGGACCCAAGGTAGGCCCTAAAAACACTTGATTTGCTATTGTTTATAAAAGCATATTTAGAGAAAGATAGTGTCTGGTTGGTTTGCTTGTCATTAGGTCTTCTTTATATTCTAGGAAGGTCTATCTTGTCCACAAGATCGACTCATTCCATGTGACAAAATGGCAACTCCACTGGGGACTTGATTGTTTTCCTTATTTATACTTTGACCTGAGAAACTGTGTTTTTCATTTCTGTTTTTGACTTGATGATTGTGGGATTGGGTAGAATTACTTTATTTCGAATTAGTTTTTATTTTTCATAGTTTTGGGAGAGGCACGCACCCTCTGAGTTAAGCACAGTGCGTACCTATACGCACTTTTGCTTTGTACACAGAGCGTGAATGCACCTATGTAAACAGGTTGCCTGCGTACCCTGTCAAAAGTTTGAGAAATTTTAAATTTCTTCTTTTTCATCAGTTTAGAATTTGTTTATAGGTTTTTATTCACTGCACAGACCTGTTGGTTCCCTGTCAAAAACTTTCCTTGGTTTAATTTCATTAGTGTTAGGGTTTTAGGTGAAATTCCTAGGAGTTTTGCTTGTTGGGCTTGTTTTTCATTTTGGTTGTGTAGTGTCTCTGAGCTTAGAAGATGTAGGGACCTCAGATCACCCTGGTGTCTACCAGCCTTCTTATGAGTCTGACCATTTATGAAATCTCCCCTTGTTGAGGAATCCGCTTTGAGTTTTCTCATTTCAAAACTTCGAAAAGCTTGTATTTAAAAGTTTGGATTTTCATTTAAAAAAAAAAGAAAACGAAAGATTGGTTGTTTTTTGACTGATTTGTGATTCTACCTCATCAGATGGCTTTCCAGATCCCAGTGATAGTAAAAAATAGGCCTATTCATCGGACTGTAATTGATGAGGGAGCCTCAACGTGTATTATGTCGATACAGTGTTGGAGATCGCTTGGTTCTCCTTCACTAAATCAATCCCCGATGATTCTTAAGGCCTTTGATGGCCGTGGGTTTCATCCTTTTGGCATTCTATAGGATTTTCCTATAGGGGTTGAAGGAAAAACCGTTAGTCTAGATGTGGAGGTGGTTGATGCCCCTCTAGATTACAACCTTCTCTTGGGTCGAAGTTGGTCTTACGCTATGACAGCGGTCGTTTCATCGGTATTTCGAGTAATAAAGTTTCCACATAATGGAAAGATCGTAACAATAGACCAGCTGGCTTACTTTTCATCCGACCCAGCCTCTTCTGAAAGCATTCAGCATGTCGGTAAAACGACTATCCCGTATAAGGATGTTGGAGTAGGACTAGTTAAAGATGCCGGTTTACTGGGAACTTTTCCTTTTCCTCCGATCAACGCATTGTCTTCATTTGCATCCATTCATATGATTACATCAGACACCTTTGTTTATGACGATACTTGGATCGTTCCTTCTGAATCTGAGATAGACTCATTTGGTGATGTTATGCCTTTGAGTCCATATGAAATTGCATATGAGGCCGTGCAGTCGCTTTCCGACCCATCTTCAACCAAAATCGACTTAATGAATGTGGTCCGTGAGGAATCACTTTTCACATCAAGCTCGGATTCAACAACTTTTTCTGAACTTGTTCACTCTGATGAGCAAATTCGTGAAATTATATGTGTAGATGATCTACCATGGGAAGATCTCCATCACAGATCTTCGTTCTTGCCCGAGAATGATCGTTTTGAAAATGATTTTTCATCAATTTTTACGACTGAATATGTCAAGGAACCTCAGAATCCAATGAAAAATCCTGATTTAGAGTTGAATTTGGGAAACATTTCTCGAACTATTCCTATTGACATTTCGGTTAAGCCTGGAATTCTTGAGAACATTCATATAGGTGCCTCGCGTACAGAAGATGAAATTCAAATATATAAGGCCCTATTCCAAGAATTCCGCAACATGTTTGCCTGGTCCTATGAGGAAATGCCAGGAATTGATCCCGCGATTGTTGTTCATGAGATCAAGACTTACCCGGACGCTAAACCCGTCTGGCAACGATTGCGTCAGATTCACCCGAGAAAAGCTGCTGCAATTAAAGCAGAAGTTGAAAAATTACTGAAAGCAGGGTTCATTTATCCGATCCCGTTAACAGATTGGGTATCGAATATTGTTCTTGTGAATAAAAAGCAAGGGACAATAAGAATATGTATCGATTATAGGGACATTAATTGAGCCTGTCCAAAGGACAATTACCCAACTCCCTATATCGATCAAATAATTGATGATTGTGCCAGCAGCGAAATATTTTCCTTCATGGATGGTTTTTCGGGCTACAATCAAATCAATATTCTACCTGCCGATCAACAAAAAATGGCTTTCATTTGTCCATGGGGGACATTTGCTTATTGCAAATTACCTTTTGGGCTCAAGAATTCCGGAGCAACTTTTCAAAGGGCGATGTCTTATGTGTTTCATGACATCAAGCACATTGTGCAACCCTATCTTGATGATCTGCCTGCTCATTCATTACATCGAGCTGATCACCTTGTCCATTTGCAAGCAATCTTTATGAGGCGTAGGCATTATCGGATTCGGTTGAATCCACACAAATGTGTCTTCTGTATAGAAACGGGTCAATTGCTGGGGTTTGTAGTTTCAAAAGCCGGCATTCGCGTCAATCCCTCGAAGGTCGAAGCTATCATCAATTTGCCTCCTCCTTCGAGTCTTCGCCAACTCCAAAGTTTGCAGGGGAAAGCAAACTTTTTACGACGATTCATTCCTAACTACGCCGAGGTCACTAAGGGTTTTACCCGGTTGTTGAAACAGAATACTTCATTCTATTGGGATGAGATAGCTCAGAAATCTTTTGATGCACTGAAACACGCGTTGACCCATGCACCGTTGTTGCATCCTCCCAACTACAACCAGGACTACTTCTTATACCTCGCAGCTTCGCATTCCACCATTGGAATGGTGTTAGTCCAGGAAGATGAATTCGCAAGTGAACATGTGATATATTACCTTAGTCGAACTTTAAATCCAACTGAGCTAAAATACTCACATGTGGAGAAATTGGCATTGGCAGTTGTGCAAGCTGTCTAACGTTTTCGTCACTACATTTTACTACGTAAAACTACAGTAATTTCTGATTGCAACCTTATGATCTACATTTTGACCAAGCAATTGCTAGGGGGCAAGTACTCTAAATGGATTGTGATCCTGCAGGAGTTCGACTTGGAATTTGAGAAATCTAAGTCTAAGAAATCTTTAGTTTTTGCGGAGTTAATGTGTGACTTCCCGTGTGCTGACACAGAAACTGTGGCGGAGGAACCCATTGCAGACGAATCCTTGTTTCTAATCAGCACTTTAGATCCGTGGTATGGGGATATCATCGTCTATCTCTAGACCCAATCCTTTCGGCCAGAAATTTCAAAGTCAGAACGTCGGAAAATATGATTCCAGTCCCAACAATTCAGAATTATTGGAGATACTCTTTATCGCCATGGGGCGGACTCTGTTTTTCGACGTTGCTTAACTCATGAGGAAGCTGAAAGGGTTCTTAATGACTGTCACTCTAGAGCGTGTGGCGGGCATATGTTTGGGTATGCCACAGCCCAAAAGATATTGCGCGCTGGCTACTTCTAGCCGTCCTTGTTTAAAGATTGTATTAATGCGGTCAGAAAATGTCACAACTGTCAAGTGTTTGATTGAAAGATGTGCACTCCACCTGCTCCTCTCCACCCTATAATTGTCGTTGGTCCTTTTGCCAAATGGGGTATCGATTTTATTACATGTAACCCTCACTCGGCCGAGGGGCATGCGTATATCATCCTTGCGGTAGATTATTTTACCAAGTGGGCCGAGGCGATGCCTACATTTGAGGCAGACAGCAAAACAGCTGCAATTTTCATGTTCAATCACATAATTGCTAGGTTTGGTGTTCCACAAGCGATTATCACTGATCATGGGCGTCATTTTCGAAATGTTATGATGACAGAACTTACAGGCCAGCTTGGCTTGCGTCACGATAGCTCAACTCCTTATTATCCACAAGCTAACGGTCTGGTTGAGTCCATCAACAAAGTTCTAGTCGTCATGATCTGGTGAATCATTGGGATTCATCGGTCGAATTGGCACAACATGCTATTTTCAGTGCTTTGGGCGTACCAAACCTCAATGAAAACATCAACAGGGTTCACTCCTTTCCAACTAGTTTATGGCCTGAAAGCTGTGTTACCCATTGAATACGAAATCCCGTCGCTGCAAATGGCCATCGAGTTACTTCCAGCCACTTCCGAAGAGGAAAAGTGTTTATTATACTTGGCTCAATTAGATGAGAATCGACATGATGCTGCATTGGCGATCGAGACTCACGCAAAACGTATGAAAGCTCAGTATGATCGAAATGTGACCCCTCAAAATTTTTCGGAAGGAGACCTAGTGCTATTATATGATCAAGCTAATGATAAATTACGCGCTGGAAAATTCGTTCCTATGTGGCATGGGCCCTATATTGTAAAGCGAAAGCTAGCAAAAGGGGCCTATGAATTGGTAGACTTTGACGGGGACTCTTTAGGTAAACCCAAAAATGGTCTTTACCTGAAGAGGTATTATGCTTAAAAGATGGGTATGGAGATTTTTTTTAGTTAGGTTAGTTTTTCTTTCTAGCTAGTGTGTTTTAGTTTAAAAAGTGTGCTTAGCTTAGAGAGTGTTTTTCGTCATTATTCTTGCTTATCTTGGTTTTACTCTTGATATTGCAGATGTCGATGCCTCTCCAAACATACATTGGATTCACTGATGGTGCTTGTCGTAGTACACGGAACCTTTCTTCCGCAGCTTGGGTTATTTATCCGCCCTCTGATGAGTTGGTATCTATGCATGGGGTAAGCCTCGGTCAAACAACAAACAACATTGCAGACTACAGTGTAGTGATTGAGTTATTATATGAATCTATTTCATTTGGGATTCGGAGTTTTATAGTGAGGTTAGATTCTGAACTCATTGTATTACAGCTTAATAGAATATATGCCATTAGAAATCTAGTGTTACTGAGATTGTTTTTGAGAGTGCATCTCTTGGAACGTGAGTTTGATTACATTGAATATCAGCATATTCCAAGATCTTTAAATACATTAGCAGATGCAATTGCTTCTCGAATGTTTAAGTAGACATTTGCAATAATCATACATGTAAATTTAAAAACATTTCATAACACATGTTTAACAAGATAAGCCGGTAATAGTGATATAATATAGGAGTGTGTCAAAAAATACATCGTCCTCGATCATAGGTTGAAAAACACCTTATGATCGGCAAAAATGATAAGTATAAAAAACAAAAATGTCATATGTGCCCATAATAGGCGATCATCCTATCACTGGTGATGATCTCTATAAGAAACCACTGCACGGGCCACCTTGCAAAGGAACCTCCTAAAAGGTCCTGGGACCCCAATCACATAGCGCTGAAGTCGACGAGGAATGTCATCTATAGTGGTCTCGGGAATATCTCCTGTCAAGCGCTCGAGATGACCCTCCAACTCGGCCAAAACCTCTGCTGATTTGTCCTGTGGGGCTGGCGCGGCTGCAACTGGTTGTTTCCTCTCGTAAGGCCGGAGAGCGGCTGGTCGCTGTGGACCCACATCTGCATTTTGAAATTTTACTATTAGTTTTGAGACGATGGAAAAATAATAAAAAATTAAAATAGGAAAAATGTTGAAAATGATGTTACCTGAGTCATCCCACTGCTCTCCTGGTGGAAGAGCCATGTCTGGGTCACCACGAAAATCTACCCCAGCGTAAGGGAAGTCCTGAATAGAAAAAACCTGGTTTTCCAGCCATTGGAAATACTCAGGTTTGAATCGAACAACCTCTGTCCCCTCGTCCGGATGACGGGCCATATATGCGACCCATCGCATCAGTTTGGGCTCTCGAGGAAGCCCAGCTCCAACAGTAAGGTGCTGCGGGATCAACATGGGAACCCTCTCCAGGAAAAAACTCACAACCAAAGCCCCATAACCAAAGGTCTTTAGTCGTCCATTTTTGGCCCTGGTCAGTTGGCCTTTCAGATTGGCCAACACAGCATCGCACCAGTTGAAGATGGTGCCTCGAAAGCAATCAACTGCCATACACATCTGGGATCCGGTGGCAATATGTAATGCGGAAGCTCCGCGAAGTCTAGTGACAGTAAACGAAATCACCATGAGTTCAGGACGAGATATGGTCTTTATGTCTATCCCTTTGTCTCTAGCCTGGCTGTTGCAAAACTCTAGCCAGAGGCTATCGACAGACTGGCCACCTGGCCTAGTCTCGGAAAGAGTCAAGTCTTCGCCTCTCTTAGGCAAACTAGTTAAGAAATATATGTCTGCCGGCTTGATCTCGAGCTGGTGGCCACCAATGAAGAAGCACTGGTCCTGTATGCTGCACCTGTCAACCAACCACTGTAAGAAAGCCACCTGAGCCCTCATGCGAGGAATGGCCCAGAATTTGTACAAGCCGCACACCTTCAACGCATCAATCGAAGGTTGGTGATTTATCGTGACAAGATCCACGTCCTCATGCTCTCGTTCACGCCAATCTAGCATGATGTACTCTCTGCATCAAGTAAAAGGATAAATTAGAATGCTAGAAATTATTTTGTTTGGGTCAATTTTGAGAATTTTTGGGTTCAAAACCCTTGCCGCGGGGTACACAGTCTCTGCCTTAGGGACAGTGCATGGGCCCGCAGCTTGCCTTCACGGCAGGTGCGGGCCCCTGAGTTTTTTCCCATTGCAAAAAACTCGGGGTCCACGGGCCAGCAGTGGTACGCCTGTGGGTCCCCGCGCGCAAGGTTTAAGCCTAAAAACCCTCCAAAAATGATATGAAAACCTAAAACAAGAAATGAAATGGTTAAAAATGAAGAGTAAGATGATGTGGATTACTTGGAGAAGGCGGCGTTCGATTCCGACGGTTGGATTTTCCGCAATCTTCACGGGAAGTTTTCTGAACAAAAGCACTATTTTCTCACCCAAATCATAAACGGTAAAAATGAATTGACAAGAGCCCTTTTTATAAGTTTTTTGAGTAAATAAATTGCAAATTTGTTTATGTTTCACTTTGGAAAGGTATGTTTGCAGCATTTTTATCCATTTCAAACAGGTATGAGTAATGTTTGCGTTTTTGTTCAGGATACAGATTATTCAGGCGAAATCTATCATTTTCGACGAAAAAACATTTAGAGTCACCTTTAAGCTCTTTTCTGACTCCTAAAATATGAAAAGATCGCCGAGTTTTTTCTTTTTAAACTCGTTAAAACGGAACTAAAAAGACGGTCCACTTACAGCTCTTTTACTGACCGTAAAAACATTAAAAGATTGCCGGATCTTTGTCGTTTCAGATTCGATATTGGTTATAAAACGACGTGTCGTTGATCGCTTTTTTACTTTTTCGGATCGGTGGCACTAATTACGAAAAGTACTCCTTGGTCGTAAGATCAAGCGGTTCTCTCAAGTAATATTTTATACTTTTTCGGGCTTGGGAGACACAAATTTTCGAAAAAGGTCAACCCTGGAGTCTTCTTTAGTTTTTTCAGACTCTCTAAAATTGAAAAACGGCGAGTTTCTCCTATACTGGACTCGTTAAAATTTCACAGTAAAGGACCTGTTCAATTACAAACAGGAACGAACCACTCCTTCTTAGGGTTCGAATTTAAACTAAGTTGGACTCTTCCGAAGGATGAGCTTATAATCAAGCAAATGTTATCCTCCTTAAGCTTGTCAAAAATAAAGAGGTACTTGCCAGAAATGGTGGGGGAAAAGAGAGAAAAATGAGTCTGTTAGTCATACTTTGTAACCACTCTTGAACACGACACTTTTATTCACCTGGGTTGGGAAATCCTTTGCCTAGCAGTTGACCAAACCACATTGAAAGTCTTCAGCCAGTTTCTGGGTATTAACTTTGGGTCAATTGTCACCAAACCATCTGTTGTGTCGTTATGTGTTCAAGAGGTCACTGCCAATAAAGCCATTCATCTGCAAAATGTCTGTCATCCATCTTGACCATCCCTGAGTCAGTCCTTGCAACTAAATTTCTTCAACTTGATCTATGATTTCGTGTTGTGGGCTTTCCTGCAACAGATCGCTTTCTATCGACTTCAGCTCATTATCTAGAAAGATGATCTAGAAATCGTCAGTACCTTGGGATCTACATGCCTCAATGGCAGGTTTCTCGCCTTCGACGATAGGTTGCATCATTGACCTTCGATCAAAGGATTCCGTGATATGTTCGACATCAACACATCCATTCACATCTCATGGATTGTACTGGGTACTTTGAGAGCCATTGATATCACTGGTGGTTTCTCTCACACTTGTTAACAGTTTACATCATTGACTGGTAATCAAGTGGTTTCTACCATGTTCGACTTCAACACATTCATTCGCATGGATAGAATCGTACTATTTCGGGAAGTAGAAATGAAGACCCTGGATCTAGTTTCCACCATCCAGGCTACGAGGAATTTTGTATTCATTATATTGTGGACTATTCATAAACAGATGGCTACGTCCATACTATGTTCACATGAGTCTATACTTGTGATGTCTTACGAGATCATTCCTATATCAGAGCAGTAGATAGTTTTCTAGTTAGTTTTGATCTGAGTATGGGAATGCCTACCTCAGCGATGATATGATTTCATATATATATATATCTTGCATTGAATGTTTTTACAGGTTCCGACCGGGCTCTCCACGAGATGATCCTCGAAATGATAAAGTACTTCACTCTTCCTATATGATAAATGAAATCCTCATCTACTACAGACTTCGCACTTTAGGGGGCAATCTGTTACACAAAAATATTGTCACCATGACTATCTGCAATCAGTATGAGTCCATCATCACTTATACTGTCCTCCTAAGCAAGTCTCAAACCTCAGTTCTTTAAGTCAAGCTTTGAAAATGGGAGAAAGACCAGGGAAAATTTTAAGAACCCCCCCTAAATTTATAAATATAATAAATGGGCGAATCTCCATGGTATATAGGAAAAATGGAAGGCGATTTTATCAATAATATAATATGTATATATAATTTTTTGGCGAATCTCTCACCAGGCATGGCAAATATTTTACTCAATTATAAAATCTTGTAAGATCTTGGCGAGTCTTTCACTAAATAATAAAACTTTGTAAAGTCCTAGTGAATCTTAGCATAGGCTACATGCTGGTTTAATTCCCCCATTTAAATTGGCTACATTCCAGGTGAATACCATGGGTCAATACCATGTGCCATTTTGGTGAATACCATGGGTCAATACCATGTGCCATTTTTATTTTTATTAATTCTAATATTAGGGTTAATAATGGTTTTTTGCATGGTATTAATAACAATCTAGTTCATGGTATTTGTCCCATAGTATTTTGGCCATAGGTTTCACCTAAATATAACCCATTTTTTTGAGTGTTTGTAAATATAAGGTGACTTATGGAGTAAATATAAAAAAAAAGTTTTATTTGTTTACCATACCTCTCGTTTATTTATATTTTTTTATTAATTTACCATATCTCTTTTACAAATATGGTATTTGGCCCATAGGATTCACTTAAATAAAACCTCTTTCTTGAGCCTTCATAAATAGAATGAGGGTTATGGACTAAATATAAAAAGAGGTTTTATTTATTTACGATACGTCTAGTTTATTTATATTTTTATTTATTTACCATACCTTTTGAGTAAGTATAAAAAGACGCTTTATTTATTTACCATACCTCCACTTTACTTATATTTTTATTTGTTTACACCCTTACATGTATATAAGGTGACTTATGGAGTAAATATAAAAAATGTTTTATTTATTTACCATACCTCTCACTTATTTATATTTTTATTAATTTACCATACGTCTTTTATAAATATGGTATTTGGCCCATAGGATTCACTTAAATAAAACCTATTCTTGAAAATGGGCGAATGGATTCACTTAAATAAAACCTATTCTTGAAAATGGGCGAATGGAAGGTTGTAAGTCCTAATTTCAAGGGCTAAATTTACCTTTTTTACCCTCTTCCTTAAAATAAGGTGGGCTATTTGAGGTGATTTGTAAAAATGTACTATGATACAAAATATTCGCCCACTAAAAATTTAAAACCCCTTAATTTCGCCAAAGGGCGAACATTCGCCCCTAAAATTATCCTTGAGAAAGACATTGAAAATCATCAAAGCTCTGGTTCCGCACTTTCTCCTACTGTCACCTGCGGGCCTGCACTCTTTGTTCGTGTCAACTGTGTATCTGCACGCTCTGTCTGTAAAGGGGTGGGTGCGTACCCCTGTGAAAGTCAAAAGGCGCAAAGTTTATCTTAAAAAAATCACTTTGGGTTAATTCTAGAGTATTCTAGAAGGAATTTTGACGTGGATTGTTCGCTCTGAGGTGGTTCATGCATCCCAAAAGAGAAGGAGCTAATCCCTTGGCTAAAGGAGCTATCCCTTTGAAGGTGGGCTTTATCCCTTTGAAGGAGGACCTAGTAACTTCCCTCCATTGCAATATAAATACAGGCATTGGGGTGAGGACTAGGGAGGTTAGAAGCTGAACATTTTGAGGGTAAATGCTGGTGAAATTAAGACTTCCTAGTTGAGCTTAAGAGGAGAGATAACATACATTTTTGGCTTCATTGGGGAGTGAGTGAAACTTGTCAAAGTAGAGGAGACTTCTTGCTAGACCCTGGGAGGAGCTTGTACAGCGTCAAGGCACAGGTTGTAAAGTTCTTCTTCTTTTGAATTAATACAATCAAACTCATTTTTCTCAACAAGTATCTTATGTTATTTGTTTCATGGACTCCTTGACTTTCATGTTAAATATGTTTTATGCAATTGGCTTTTCAGGTGCTATTTAATTTGTTTGCCTTGTTTGTGTTTGCAGATTCGCGAAAAGGAGCTCATTTGGATCAAAGGAGCGAGGGCATCCACAAACTTGCTTTGGACCTAAGGTAGGCCCTAAAAACACTTGATTTGCTATTGTTTATAAAAGCATATTTAGAGAAAGATAGTGTCTGGTTGGTTTGCTTGTCATTAGGTCTTCTTTAGATTCTAGGAAGGTTTATCTTGTCCGCAAGATCGACTCATTCCGTGTGACACTATGGAATAATGGTGTCCAAAATATAACATACTTGGGCTGGCCTTTAGTATCTAGCTTTTGGATGGTGAAGGGAAATCTGTCCGACTGATAATACAAAAACATGTGGTAAAGTACAAACGAGTACTTGAATACTCTCTCTTTGTGCATTCTGGTAAATTGTTCATGCATACTTTCAGATATGAACTGGGCATAATTATACAAAGTAGCAAGAGGCTTTCCTAGGGTTAAAATGGACATGAAGGCCAGGATGAGCTCATCAACGAATTCATCTGTGGTATAGCCTAGAATACATGATATCATGGTTAAAATTTGCTTGCCCCTTTCAGAGAAAAGGGCAGAAACATATGGAGGGGCATCTGTAGGAATGTGCTGCTCTTCTACAATGAAAGTTTGGAATATTTGGGCCAGTCTAGATGGAATCAATTTGGTGTAATGGTCTAAAAAATTCCCAATGGAGAGTGGGGTCAGGTTTGGACCTAGCTGGACTTGCAACATTTCATTGATTGACTCAGTTGTAATGGTAAAGAAGACTTTTTGGTCTGGGGACAGTATAGCTCTCTCACTGGGAATGTAATAAGCATGGCCCAGATGAACAATCTCAGGAAAGAAATGTACTTGTGGAAACTCGTATTTGGGAAAATTGGACTCCCAAAGGCCAATGTTATCAGTATGGTTTAGATATCTATCCTTACTCCAACAATGATTTTTGAGAAAGAGTGTATAGGAACTGTTACACTAAAATTTGTCACCATGACTATTTACAGTCAGTATGGCTCCATCAATTATCATACTGTCCTCCTTGGCAAGTCTTATACCTCTACTCCTCATGTCAAACTCCAAGAAAGAGAGAAAGTCCTTAAAAGTCAATATAACTCTGGTTACGCAGTTTCTCTTACCCTTACCTACATATACGCACATCAAGTTCACAATACCTGCATATTTGTATGCTCTATCTGTAAAGGGGTGGGTGCGTACTCCTTTAAAGGTCAAAAGGCGCAAGTTTTACTTCAAAAAAGTCACTTGTGGTTGAATCTAGAGCATTTTAGAAGATGGTTTGACGTGGATTGAGCGCCTCCAGATGGTTCATGCATCCCAAAGAAAGAGGAACTTATCCCATGAAGAGGGGAGCTATCCCATTGAAAGAGGAGCTTATCCCATTCATGGTGGACCTGATTAACTTCCTCCAAAGCACTATAAATACAGGCATTGGGCCAGAGGGAGGGGAGGTTGAAAGCTGAACATTCCTAAGGGTAGATGCTGCTGAAATTAGGACTCCCTTATAGAGCTTGAGAGGAGAGATTCCAATCCTTTCTTAGCTTCATTTGGAAGTGGGTGAGCTGATCAAAGTAGAGGAGAACTCTTGCTGGACCCTGGGAGGGACCTGTACAACACCAAGGCACTGGTTATAAGGTTTCTTTTGTTTCCAATTAATACAATTAAGTTCATTTTTCTCAACAAGTTGTTATATATAATTTGTTTCATAAACTCCTTGGTCTTTATGATGAATATGTTTTATTATATGAGTTATTCAGGTGCTATGTAATCATTTGCTTGTTAGTGAATGCAGGCTTCAAGGAAAAGGAGGAGCTCATCTCGATCGGAGAGGCTTGGCTGCTACAAACAGCGTTGGGCTAAAGGTATGCTTTAAACACCTGGTCACTTTTATTTTAAATGCATATTTAGGGAAAGATAGTGCTTGATTGTTTTGTTTGTCACTAGAAAGCCTTAGCTTCTAGGGAGGTCGGTTTTGTCCGCAAAATTGACTCTTTCCGCATGACAAAATGGCGACCATACTGGGGAATCCATAGATTTGATTGATTTCTCTTTTGATTGATACTTTGATTTGAGAAAATTCGATTTCTTTCTGGTTTTTTATTGATTGATTGTGAATTTGGGTGGAATAGCTTAGGATTGAGTTAGTCTTTTATTTTTCTTGTTTTTGAGAGCAGTACGCACCCTATGCGTTAAGCACAGTGCGTACCTGTACGCACTTCTGCTTTGTACACAGAGCATGGCCGCACCTGTGCAAACATGATGCCTGCGTACCCTGTCAAAAGTTTAGAAAATTTCCATTTTTTCCTTTTTACCTTTTAGATTTTGCTTATAGCTTGTTTATTGCTGCCCAGATCCACTGGTTACCTGTCAGAAGTTTTCATCTAAGCTTGTTTCATTAGCATCGAGGGTTTTAGTGAAGTTCATAGAAATTATAGCCCTAGGTTTGATTTTTGTATTGGTCTTGTAGTGACTCTGGCTTTAGAAGTTGTAGAAACCTTGGATATCCCTGGTCTTTTTAGTCTTCTTAGGAGTCGGACCTTTCGTAAAATCCACCTTTGTGAGAAACCTACCGTTGTGTTATCTCTTTGCGGAATTTCGAGAAGGCTTGTTGATTAAGCTGTGAATTTCATTCTTAAGAAAAAGAACAAAAGCTTTTTATTTTTGTTTTCGACTGGTTTATGATTCTGCATGAATTAGTCCTTGGTTGAATTGTAACCGAGTAAAACAACCTGGAATTATATTTTGTAGGCTTTTACCTCATTAGATTTGCCTTTAGGTAAATTTCTATTAGATTTGCTTTTAGGTAAATTTCTCTTAGATTTTCATAGATTTTAAAATTGATTTTTGTTAAGTAGTTTTACATGCTTTGTTAAAATAAAAAAAAAAGGTTTTGGAATTGATTTGCATTAGTTTTTCTTGATAAAATTAGTGCATCAATTTTTTGCATTGTTGGAAGTGAATGGAAACTCTCTCCTTACTTTAGTTAGGATTCATTGAATTGAAAAGATTACATTATCATATTCGATTGCATTCAGTTGAGTCGGGTCATAACACCATTGGTTTCGTATCCATTTACCCCTTTGAGTAATAATAGCCTAAATAACACAGCGCTTAATTAAAATTCATCTAGTAATTTTTACATTTCTAGGGCTCTGATACACCAACTAGCTTAGGCTAGTGTCTTGGATTAGGATCTAGTTAACAATCCAAGACAGTAAAACAAACAAGTAGTCGATCTTGCAGTAGGAAGAAATCCAATTGTTGCATTTATACTCTGGGAAAGCTCCTCTTAAAGGAGAAGCACGAGATCGTGTCTGAACCAGTGAGGGGATCAATCCTCCTTCATTGGGAACGACGCCAGATATGCACGTACTACAAATGGTAAACCTCGGATTAACCATTGTCGAGGAGCCTGGGGTCACTTGTCGGTAAACCTTGGATTATTGTCAAGGAGCCGGTAAGGGGATTGAGCTTGTTACTCTGCCCTTGCGTGCTATCGGATCGTAGACTGTTCCCCCAGGTATATTTGTTGCTGTTGGTGACCTTAGTGACTATTATCTTTAGGGTTCTACCCAGGGTGACGGTGGAGGGAAGATCCCACTGTACCTGGAGTAGACGTCGGCTAGACTCACTTGGATTTTCTAGGGGGTTCACTTCACTCGAGACGGTTAAAGTGGAGGAACTTGTGCCAGTCTATTCATTAAGCAGGTTGCCGGGGTAACTGTTCCACCCGCCACTTCTGTACTGAATTCTGCGATGTTGGATTTCATCACCAACTAGTGTTTTCGGTCCGGAAGGTTACTGTTTGTGTGTGGTTTGACTCCTAGATTTGATAGCGCGTGTTAATTTGTTTGTTTTTACTTTTAGAGACCATAGGTGTGAATTGTGAATTTTAATTGTTAGGTGTGAATTGTGAATTGTTAATTTTAGTTTTAAATTGTTAATAAAATTCACTGAAGTTGAATATAATGGCAAATGTTCCGGAATTTATCAACCTAGGAACCCCTCCTAACGAGCATCCTAGTACTTTTCCTTACTTTGGAAATGTTGGTCCTCCTTACATGGTTACTTTGTCATTACCTGGATTTACAATAGGTTTACCGATATGGTTATTTTCAACTTCGTTGGCCCAAAATGCTCCAATTGTCCACCTCAACCGAATGCTTAACCTCAACAGAGTTCACCATCTCAACATCACCAACCTTCTATTGACCCTTTACCTTCTTCGCCTGATTTTTCCTCCTCCATTTCTTCCTCTTCTCTTGGTAAACGCCTTGATGCTAGTAACCAGGTGTCTAAGAAGAATAAGAAAGGGAAGAAGAAAAAGAAGAAGAAGAAGCAAGATAAGAAAGAAGTCAACCAACCAACCACGACTGTAAGTGTTAGTTGTGTTGAGGAAAACTCCGACATGCATCGTAAACCCAAATACCCTTGCAGGCTTTGTAAGGGTGACCACTTCCTTGTCAATTGTCCTGGTATTCCAAAGGTCTTGGAAGTATGGTCAGAAAAATCTCATCAACTTTCCATTGATCCATCAACCAGTGATAGTCAGGTTCCTGGGAAAAAGGGTAAAGTTAGGTTTCCTTGTAAGTTATGCAAAGGGAGTCATCAAACTCACATTTGCCCTCACATGGATGAAGCCTCAAAATTGTTGGAAAACCTTATTGTTCCACAGCAAGAATTTCCAACTGGTTACCGTAAACTTTCTCCCAACCTACCGTCAACTGACGGAGTGATTGATCTAGTTTCAAGTACAGTCGATCACACTCTTCCATTGGAGAGTGAAACTCATGTCACTCAGGTTGATGATCCATTAGTTGATCAAGTGGTCGATTCAACTTCACATTCGGTCGATCCCACTTTCCCTTTAGAGAGTGAACTTCATACCGCTGAGGTTCTTCTTGTTACATCAGATTCTTCTATGCCGGGGGCATTTCACCTATTTCTACAGAACCCCCTCCAAGTACCGAGGTCTTTTCCTTTGATTGGAATAGACTGACAGAACCTCGTCTTCCTTCCTCCATCCCTTTCCAAATCATTGTCAAGGCTGGTGGTAGGGACATACATCGTACTCAGGTAGATGAAGGTGCTTCTGTTAGTATTTTATCCTCAACTGTTTGGAAAGCTTTGGGTTCCCCTCAGCTTGAACCTATTACGCAGAATCTGAAAGCTTTTAACAGAACCATTAGTGAACCTTTAGGGATCCTTCCTAAGTTTTCTATTACCTTGGAAGGTAAAACTGTCTGTATTGATCTTATGGTAGTTCAAGGTCCCTTGGATTTCAATTTACTCCTTGGGCGAGACTATGTTTATGCAATGAAAGCTGTCGTATCGACACTCTTTCGCGTGATGTCTTTCCCTCACAATGGAAATATTGTGACTGTAGACCAGCTTTCGTTCCCTAGTCTTGTTTCAACTACAAAGGATATGACACCCCTAAATGTTCCTGATTCTCAAGTGGTATCTACCCCGCCACGGGTTAATTATGTGGCAACTGGTCCCATGTTTTCAGTTACCGATGTAAGTGAGCCTCCCACTGTTTGCTCATCTTCCTTTGATGTAGATCCGGTAATTGACATGGAAAACTCTATGGGATTACTTGAACATGATGTTCTTATCCCTTTTGAGTCCCTTGACATGTGTTCCTTCCAGAGAACTATTCTTCCTTCTGATGAAGACCTCTTGGAAGCCATGATCAAGGTGTGTCCATTGACATGTCTTTCTTCCAGTTGGAAGCCATGATCAGTGAGGATGAGGACAATTCCTTTTACTGAGTCAACCTCGTTAAAAAATGAATCAAGGATTTTTAGAGTATAGTCAATTGTTAGGTAGATTGTAGAGAGTAGTTATGAGCATAGTTCCTTATCTTGTGTCAAGCTCGTTTAAAAAATGAAACAAGGGTTTTGAGGATAGTTCTTTTCCTGTGTCAACCTCACTAAAAAATGAAACAACTCCCACGAGTCTTTCCAAGATTTCAAAAGTAAGCCTTCATTTCATCCCCCTGGTTGAATGCAATGAAGCTTGGGGGGCATGTACCTTGATTTGCATCATTATGTTGGGGGCATGCGAACTTATAACAAGCATAGTTTTTCATTTCAAGCTTGCGTAAACATGAAACCAGATCTGAGCATAGTTATTTTCCTGTGTCAATCTTGTTAAAAAATGAAACAAATCCTCCTCTAATTGAATCGAGAGTTTGACTAGATCTCATAAATGTTAAGTTGTATATTTAGGTTAGTTATTTTAGTTTTTGCATAATTTTCTTACAGTTTTAGGTCAAGTCTTTCAAATGATCTCGTACATGAACCTTCATTCCATCCAGCTTGTACTTAGTTGAATGAAATGAAACTGGGGGGCATGCACTCTAGCAGTTATGCTTAGGGGGCATCAAGCACAGTTTTCTCTCTGTTTCAAGCTTGTGTAAAAATGAAACTACTTTGAAGCATAGTATTTCTCTGTTTCAAGCTTTTGTAAAAATGAAATCTATCTCGAGTCAATTTCAGTTATTTTCAAGACTCGTTAAACTCATGAAAATCCCGAGATTATTTTGCTATCTTTCATTCTCGTAAAACAAATGAAAATGCCGAGTTCTTTCTGTCTTTTCCTGCTCGTAAATTAAATTGAAAGTCGGCCATATGAGTACATTTTTATCATTTTTTCGAACTCATTAAAATTTACGAAAAAGTGAAAACCATGAGTACATTTTTATCATTTTTTCGAACTTGTTAAAACTTACGAAAAAGTGAAACATCAGAGTCATCTTTAAGCCCTTTTCTGACTCCTAAAACATGAAAAGATTGCCGAGCGTTTCTTTTACACTCGTTAAAATGGAATTAAAAGACGGTCCTCTTATAGCCCTTTTCTGACCGTAAAAACATGAAAAGATTACCGGATTTTTGTCGTTTCAAATTCGATATTGGAAATAAAACGACGTGTCCTTGATCGCTTTTTACTTTTCAGATCAGAGACACTAATCATGAAAGTACTCCTTGGTCGTAAAGATCAAGCGGTTCTCTCAAGTATTATTTTATACTTTTTCGGGCTTGGGAGACACAAATTTACGAAAAAGGTCAACCTTGGAGTCTTCTTAAGTTTTTTCAGACTCTCTAAAATTGAAAAATGCCAAGTTTCTCCTATACTGGACTCGTTAAAATTTCACAGTAAAGGACCTGTTCGATTACAAACAGGAACAGACCACTCCTTCTTAGGGTTCGAATCTAAACTAAGTTGGACTCATCCGAAGGATGAGCTTATAATCAAGCATATGTTATCCTCCTCAAGCTTGTAAAAAATAAAGAGGTACTTGCCAGAAATGGTGGGGGAAAAGAGAGAAAAATGAGCCTATTTGTTATCCTTTGTCTCAGAAAAAACTTATCACCACTCTTGAACACGACACTTTTCATTCACCTGGGTTGGGAAATCCTTTGCCTAACAGTTGATCAAACCACATTGAAAGTCTTCAGCCGATTTCCGGGTATTAACTTTGGGTCAATTGTCACCAAGCCATCTGTTGTGTCGTTATGTGTTCAAGAGGTCACTACAAATAAACCATTCATCTACAAAATACCTATCATCCATCTTGACCATCCCTGAGTCAGTCCTTACAGCTACATTTCTTCAACTTGATTTATGATTTCATGTTGTGGGCTTGCCTGCAACGGGTCGCTTTCTATCGACATCAGCACATTATCTAGAAAGATGACTTAGAAATCGTCAGCACCTTGAGATCTGCATGCCTCAATGGCAGGTTTCTCGCCTTTGACGACAGTTTACATCATTGACTTTCGATCAAAGGATTCCGTGACATGTCTGACATCAACACATCTACTCACATCTCATGGATTGTACTGGGTACTTTGAGAACCATTGACATCACTGGTGGTCTCCCTCACACTTGTTAACAGTTTACATCATCGACTGGTAATCAAGTGGTTTCTACCATGTTCGACATCAACTCATTTAATCACATGGATAGAATTGTACTATTTTAGGAAGTAGAAATGAAGACCCTGGATCTAGTTTCCGCCATCTAGGCTGCGAGGAGTTTTGTATTCATTATATAGTAGACTAATCATAAACAGATGGCTGCATCCATACTGTGTCTACATGAGTCTATGATTATGATGTACTGTGAAATCATTCCTATATCAGAGCAGTAGTTAGTTTGTTAGTTAAAGTTTTCAATTTGAGTATGGGAATGCCTACCTCAGCGATGATATGATCTCATATATGTATTTTGTGTTGAATATTTGCAGGTTCCGACTGGGCTCTCCACAAGATAATCCTAGAAATGATAAAGTGCTTCACCCTTCCTAGATGATATGAAACCCTAATCTACTACAGGCTTCGCACTTTAGGGGGCAATCTGTTACACTAAAATTTGTCACCATGACTATTTACAGTCAGTATGGCTCCATCAATTGTCATACTGTCCTCCTTGGCAAGTCTTATACCTCTGGTCCTCATGTCAAACTCCAAGAAAGAGAGAAAGTCCTTAAAAGTCAATATAACTCTGGTTACGCAGTTTCTCTTACCCTTACCTGCGTACTTGTATGCTCTGTCTGTAAAGGGGTGGGTGCGTACTCCTGTAAAGGTCAAAAGGCGCAAGTTTTACTTCAAAAAAGTTACTTGTGGTCGAATCTAGAGCATTCTAGAAGATGGTTTGATGTGGATTGAGCGCCTCCAGATGGTTCATGCATCCCAAAGAAAGAGGAACTTATCCCATGAAGAGGGGAGTTATCCCATTGAAAGAGGAGCTTATCCCATTCATGGTGGACCTGATTAACTTCCTCCAAAGCACTATAAATACAGGCATTGGACCAGAGGGAGGGGAGGTTTAAAGCTGAACATTCCTAAGGGTAGATGCTGCTGAAATTAGGACTCCCTTATAGAGCTTGAGAGGAGAGATTCCAATCCTTTCTTAGCTTCATTTGGAAGTGGGTGAGCTGATCAAAGTAGAGGAGAACTCTTGCTAGACCCTGGGAGGGACCTGCACAACACCAAGGCACTGGTTGTAAGGTTTCTTTTGTTTCCAATTAATACAATTAAGTTCATTTTTCTCAACAAGTTGTTATATATAATTTGTTTCATAAACTCCTTGGTCTTTATGATGAATATGTTTTATTATATGAGTTATTCAGGTGTTATGTAATCGTTTGCTTGTTAGTGAATGCAGGCTTCAAGGAAAAGTAGGAGCTCATCTGGATCGGAGAGGCCTGGCTGCTACAAACAACGTTGGACTAAAGGTATGCTTTAAACACCTGGTCACTTTTATTTTAAATGCATATTTAGGGAAAGATAGTGCTTGATTGTTTTGTTTGTCACTAGAAAGCCTTAGCTTCTAGGGAGGTCAGTTTTGTCCGCAAAATTGACTCTTTCTGCATGACAGGAACTTGTGTCTTTGATTTGAAAATCCCTTTCTGCCAAAGGAAGGTGGTCAAGGTCCAAATGGGGGTTTGTCACTGGTCTGACATCCATGGTGATGGGGGAAGCCATAATTCAGTTCTTGTGGATTTGAATTTGACTTATACATGTTTATATCAGAGGTTTGAAGGTAATTTGGAAACTTTCAGAAGGGTTTGGGTATTTTAGTCAGGCACACTCTTTAATTTTAAAGTAATTTCAATTAATTTTACTCAATTAAAACACTTTAAAGACTGAATGTTTTCAAATTGAAAGGGTGTTTGGTAATTTCTCATCAAATACTTGGAATTTGGGTGAATTAACTTAAAATTGGTGTTCTCGGCAATTGCAGAAGGTTGAATAGGCTCTGGTACGGACTGAGAGCTTGATTGGGGTCTCTGCAACTTCTTCAGGGGTGAAATTGAGGTCAATTGGCTATTTCAGCATTTGAAGGTGTCACATTGGTTTGCAGAGGTTTTCAAAGAAATTGATTGAAAAAAGGCCAAATAGGGCTTCTCGGCCTTTTTATTAAAAAACTGTCACTTTTTTGCAGGGGAATTACAAATGAATAGTGGTGGTTTTTGAGTTTGGGCGAGGAGGTGGTTTCCCCAGCCATTGCAACACTTTTATGGAGGAGGCGGTATTTTGGCGAGGTCACCTGATCTACCTTAACGCTTGACACTTAGCAGATGGGGGCCTAGACAATACCACTTTATCAGGAGGGTAATGTTGGATATCGGGTGAACCTGATATGGCTGTGAACCGTTGCATTTGGGTGCTAACAATCGGATGACAGTCGGGTGACAGATTAGCATGATGAAATGGGCACAGGTTTTTTGCGAGGGGCGGGGGGGCTTTAATCCATGGTGGTTTGTGATTATTTACGAGTTTAAACATGGGATTAAATGATAAGACGGTGTTAATGAAGGGATTATATTAACTTTACCAAGAATTGGTGAGTTAAGAGGGTTTTCTCAGGGGTATGGGATAAAAATATAGTTTATAGTTAAACTAAGGGTTGGGGTATTATATATGGGAATTATTTATATATTGTAAAAGGTATATCAGGAGCTATATTATTAAGTTAAAAATTAATATGAATTGAAATGAGCGGAGTGAAAATACTACTAAGCATAATGTAATATTTGCGCATTTTCTTCACATACATTTATACTTAGGATAAAAACTTCTTGTGGGTGTTTTGAGTGAAATGGAACTTAACATGGGGTTTTTTACTTTTCATAGGAAAATGGAGTTTAACCTTAGGAAAAGGGGTTTTATTAGGGTAGTGAAGGGAAATGACTTTTATGAAGGGAATTCTAACACTTGATGTCCTTAAGTCATTAAGCCGAGGGTCTGGTCCCACCAAAAGTCAGAGAAATGCTCTGAGCCTTTATGACTTGAAGGATTTTTAGTATTAGAAGATACTTGTGGATGGGGAAATTAGTATGTATAGGGATGAAATGAATGAGGGGAAGTCAATTAAATCAACTTGTAAACCTCTATTTTTGCTTTCTTAATTGCTCATGCACATTGAAACATATGATTAAGCATGATAAATGTGCTTTTGTCCAGTCAACTTTATACTTCAGTAGCCTTTCTTCTACTTACCCATTACTAACCCTAACATTTTTTCTTCATTTAGGTGGGTGCATTTACGCTAGTAGACCCTTATCATTCTTTTTACTTTTATAAATTAAACTATCTAATTCTAACCTTATATCTTCGAAGGGCTAGATTGAACTGATGAGCTCCTTTTATTTTCTCTCCCTATTTAATGATCTGCCAAGATTAAGCTGTTTGGTCAGATTTTATTCTCTAACTATAAACATAAAATTCAAAGCATGAAATAGTCAAGATTAAGCAGTTTGACTACCATGGGTTGTGGCATGTATGACAAGCTACACACAACCATTATTTAAGACAGTAAAGCAGTAAAATAGTAGTGGCATTTGGACTTGCACACTTTCATGATCTATTTTTGTGTTTGGGGTTCATATATTTTCATTTTTTGATCTTTTCTTATTCTTTTTGTCCTCCGATATTTCTTTTAGGACAAACCCTCTTTACATTTTTTAATTTCGTAATATGGAAAACATTTGTAGAAAGCAAAGGTATGTACAATATTACAAGGCTTAACCTTAGCCAATTTCAAAATTATGAATCCTATCACTATAGGACTCTAACAGTGGCTCCACATGGGGATGGAATTTCTTAGTGAAATGTCAAGAACTCTAAAGATTAGTAGCCTTTGAATTGTGGCTGAAGTTACCTTGCAAAGTGTCCTTCTGTGAATCTGCATTATTGATACTTATGACAGTAAATCTTTCAAAGCTAAGGGCCTTCTCTCTGGGCTTCAACTTCAAAGGATTACCATCCAATCCAATCTACACTCTGCAATGTTATGTACAATGATGCAAAGTAAAGTGAACTATTGTAAGTCAGTGGAAAAGTAATGCTTCAACATCCTACCATTAACAAGTCCTCCTGGTAGATCTGATCCATCTATGTTTCTCAAGAAAAAGGCATTGTTGCCTCTTGTTAGTGCCTAGATTTACCTCAGGATGAAAAGGTAGGATCCAGGGCCAACATCAAACCACGCTCAGCCTCGTAGCTAGCCTTACGAGGATAGGAGAGGGCTCTCTCCGGGTCAATCTCAACAAAAGATAATCAATGGGACTTAAGATGACTGAAATAAAACTAATTTTAGGCTAGGTATGAAGTAAAAGGCTTTAATTTGATTTTTGTTTTTTGGGTTTTTTGTTGGAATCAAGGGAAAAACAAATTTTGGGGTGCGGGGATTGAGGCTCAGTTCTGCAGAGATCTCGATGGGACAAGGTAGGTGATCGTTTTGGCACTTAAATTTTAATGAGATGGGAGGAAAAGAAAGATGAGGTGTTGAAGAGGGCAAGAGCAATCAAGAATCCTCCCCAAACAGCTGAAAACATCAAACAACTAAAACAAACTTCAAGTAGAGCATTGCACTTTCAATGAATTCTACTTACACTCTTGTTTGTTTAGTTCAGAAGAAATAAGATAGATGATGGCATACATAAACAAAATTCACAATTACAAAGAGAAGCACTGTACCAATACAAATTGCCACATGAATCCCAAAGAGTGCTGCAAATCCTGGTCTCAATTCCTTAGCCAAAATACTAAAAATGAATGTACAATGAAGCTCAAGGCTTTCTCAAGAGTCCAACCATGCTAATGACTGAAAAACAACATAATATAGACAAACATAGCTCATCCTTGCCTCTAGGGGTCGAGCTCATGAGTTTAGGAGCTGATCCAACTGATTCTAAACTAAGAACTAGAAACTAGGCAACATAACAGCATGCCTCTAAAAACAAGGAAACTGATCCATTCAGTTTGAAACAACCTCTAAACTGATGAATCTACCTATACAAGTGAAAATCAAACATATTTACATCATAATCCATCAAATTTCATCAAATTACATCATAAATTTTCCATTAGGAAAGTGAAAAAGTCAAACTAGGCGAAACTAGGCGAAAAACAGAGTAAAACTTGGTCAAACTAGCAATTTTTCCTCTATGCGCCGCGCCTGACTCTCTATGCGTAGCGCCTGTTTGGACCCACTTTTGGAGGCCTTCTCGATGTCAAAATTCACTCCAAGTGTGCTTGTTGGAAAGCTCTACCTATCTATTTTCCAACCCAAGTGGAATTTTTCAATTTGGCCTCCATTTTCCCCTCCAAAAGTCCATTCGCCCAACACTGCTTCCTGTGTGTCAAAATAGGGGCAGTGAGGTCATTTTTTGAGTGTTTTTTGAACTTTTGAGGGCTCAAAACCTGCCCAAATTTCTTGGCCATAGGTAGGAAAGAATAAATTTCCATGAAAAATCCATAAATGCAAAGTTTTTGTGATTTAGAGCCCTCTAGCAAAAGCGAGTGCCACATGGCACGGTGCATAGGGAGGAAAACTTTGTTTTTTGTGCCAAAAATTTACAAAAATGCAAAAATTGCTCCAAATTTCTTGAAATTTGGGATGAGTCTTCTCCATTAAGTACTGTGATGGACCAAGGAGGCCTCAGCCAAGATTTTAAGTCCTTCATCCTCTTTTTGCTTCCTTGATGCTCTCTTCAACTTAGCTTTCAAATTCCTGATTCTTTCTTGGCACACCGAATTCCGGGACAAATAATGATATGACAAATTTCGAAGCATGTTCTTCTCATTTATTTCCTTCTCTAGCTTCCTCTCCAATTGGGTATTGACTCTTTCAAGCCATGACTCTCGATCAACATTGATCTCTTGCTCCAATGAAGTGAACTCTATCCTCCTCCTTCGGGCACTTTGGCGGTTTTGCCGAATGTTCTGTAACTCCATCACCACCTGCTGATCCTCAAGCTGCTTGTTCCTCTACTCCAAATACTGTATAGTCCACTGGTCTGTATCCAAGTTGGTGGGAAAGGCATCAATGTCCACCTACTGCTCCTTGATGATCTGTCTAAGGTTTGCACTTTGTGGGCCCATGTTAGTATCATCACCCTTAATGAGGATGAAATCAGTCTCCCGCTCACCTGATGGTCCTTCCTCCTGTAAAGGCCTCTTGCCTCGGTCCTAAACCTACTGTGTTGATGGAGGAAGTGAGGCCCCTTCCACCCCAGGTGGAGATAACACTCGCTTTGCTGCTGCAAACAATCGTCTAGTGCCCCTCTAATAGGAGATGAACAACGACATACTAGCGGTCTCATGGCCCTGCTGATAAGAAGGTCCACCTGTCTCATGCCCAACCTCTGAAGGCCCCTGTGAAGCTATGAAAAACTCATGAGAGATGAAGTCATCCCAAGTGATGCCCTGTAAACCAAGCTGATGAACGACCACAATTTTGATGAGAGCAAAATGATAAAGACTGTTAAACTACTGCTGAGGGGTCTTGTGCTGCACAAGAGTGGTCATCCTTTCTATGTTTCGGCATATGAAATAAGGAATGTTCATCATCCATACCCAAGTGAAATGCATCAGCAGCCTAATGTGATAAGCATACAAGTGGGAGAACCAGCCCTCACAGGTGAAATACTTCATGATGAGTTTCATTAAAGGAGCATACTCATCCTTGAGAAACCAAAAAGGAAACACTCTCTTGAGCTGCCTCAGAAAACCAGGTTTGATATATGGTTCATAGTGTTGTCGGTCAATCTTCTGCCTCTTATTCCATGGTTCTCCAATGTTTGGTATGCCGGTTGCCAATGAAATGGTTTCTGGTGTTAATGTGAAACTAACACCGGCAAGAGTGGCTTTATCACCATGCAAATGCAACACAAATAAGCGGGCCAACTCATGATGAAACTGAATATTAGCAACCTTTTCACAAAATTCATAACATGACTGATGCTAGAAACAAAAGATGGCAAGAGGGCAAGCTTGCAACTCGGCAAGAGTGGTCGGTTCTTCTCTGATATGTCTGCCACCTCTATGAGGCCTCCTCGGTGCATGTCCCTCCGTGGGCGAATCACTTTGGGTCTCTTCTTCATAATCATATGAAGGATCAGATGCCATAATTACTGATAGAAAAATTGGCTTGGAGAAATAGGTGCTGATGTGTCAAACTGTGTTGGACTGCCTTTGATGATTGTTTGACCTCTGCTACCAAGGGAAAACAGTGAAACAAGGGACTATTAGGAGAGGTAAAAATAATGGGAATTTCAGGACTATTGGGACAGAGTTAGCTAGGGAAAAATGGGATATTATGGGAGTTTTGTATAGGGTTAGGGTTTGTGATTTTATAATTACGATTTTGGGAAAGGGAACTTGGGATAGGGGATTAGTGAATTTAGGGGGGTTGGGGAACTTAGGGAACAATGAAATTCAGGGATAAATGGGATAGGGGAGTAAGGGAGGGATGATGAACTTGGTAGCAAAATAGGTTTTCAAACCCTAGGTAGCAAGTTTTTTTTAAAAAAAGTAGGTTTTGATTGCTTCTCACAAGCACCATAAAAAACACACCATCAAACCATCGTCAGACTTAGATGAAATACAGCTTTGAAGATTGTACCTACTTGTATCAAGACCGTTCCAAGCGATTTCGGGCGATTAGAGAAAGTTTGGAAGTTTTTTGGGCTCTTTGGCTATGTGCACCGTGCAGCACGCCCAATGCGCCGTGCCCCACCAGTGCACCGTGCCTGTGCAAAAATACACTGAGTTCTGAGGCCCAGTGCGTTGCGCCTCACCAATGCGCCGCGCCTCCTGCCCAATGCACCACACCGGTCACCAAGAGCGATTTTCACCCAATTTTTTCCTCTTGCTCAACAAAATCACTTTGCCTTACTTGTCTTTTGCAAATGAACTTTACAAATGAAGGCATTGCTTATAAACCAAGAGCTTTTGAAATTTTGGCTCATGAAACCCACTTTTATAATGTTTTGGATTTGACTTTATCTTTAAACTTTGTTTTTGAACTTTTTCACTGCTTTTTTCACTTTGTGATGAATTTAATGACCTGAGCTTGCTTGTTTTTGCAGGTGTTGGGGCTTTTGGGCTAAGGAAAGAAACCAGGATGCAAATGAATGGATTTACAATGAGGAAAACAAAAACTTTCATGATTTTGTACAATAAATGCTAAATACTCTGTTTTTTCCTCAAAACAGAGTTTTGAGGAAAAACACATTTTCAAATGCTTGGTGATAAAATTTATTGATGTTGCAACCTCCTCATGGCCTGCTGGCAATTATTGGACATTTTAACACATTTTTTTACAAAACCCTAATGAAACCCTAGACCTATTTGACAATGAAACCCTAAAGACAACCTTTGCAATTTTCAAGATAAAAAGAAGACTGTGTATGTTTCTAAATGAACAAACATGAGCCAGCAGGTAGATAACATGAGGGAAACTAGAGGAATACCACTACCGTCAGATGATCTATGCGCCTAATGGAATGCAAATGACTGGGCGGGACACCTAATATGAAATGCAACAAGAGGATTTGATCTCTGATGGAGGGATGACAATACTGACTCTAACAGCTCTGTAGCCATAAATGACATAAGGCCCCTGCCACAGAAAATAAAATTTTCCATGCTTTCCTTTGTCTTCTCTCCTTGAGTCGCACTTAAGGACTTTGTCTCCTATATGAAAATCATCTGAATTAGTCTTTTTATCAAAGAATTTCTTAATCTTTTATTGGATTACCTGTGATTTTATATATACTTCTTCTCTGGTTTGCTGCAGGTGTATGGTCTGATTTATTCTTCTCTGAATATCATTTGGTTCCACCTGTAATTCCTGGAGGATCTTCATGACTCGCACTCCCAAGGATGATGGGAAAAATGCATCCATCGCATAAACCAACTGATAGGGTGATGTTCCAGTAGACTTCTTAGTAGTCAATCTATTTGCCCATAAGGCATTGACTAACTTCTTGTTCCATGTATTTTTATTATCCTCCGGTAACTTTTTGATAATATTGACCAAAATTTTCTTGGATGACTCTGCTAGTCCATTACCTTGAGGGTAATAGGCTGTGGAATGGCCAAGGGTGATGTGGTATTTGTTACAGAAATCTATCATTCTTTTGGATTTAAAGGCTGCTGCATTATCAGTAATGAGCTTTTGGGGACATCCAAATCTTGAAAGGATATTACTCTCTAGGAAGGTGATTATGACAGTGTCTGTGGCTTGCCTAGAAGGTATGGCCTCTATCCATTTGGTAAAATAGTCTGTGGCTATCAGAATCCACTTGTGCTGAGCTGAGGAGGCTGGGTGTATTTCTCCAATGAAGTCTAACCCCCATTGTTGAAATGGCATCTCAGTGGAAATTGGTTTAAGAGGAAAGGGTAAAAGTTTCCTCTTTCCCTAAAAAATCTAGCATTTATGACAGGAGGTCACATGTTTTTTAACATTTGCAAACAAAGTAGGCCAATAGAAACTAGCCCTCAGAATCTTGTTAGTAGTATTCTTCCAGTACAAGTGTCCTCCACAATCCCCTGCATGAAACTCTTGTAAAAACTTGTCAGCTTCATCTTTTAATAAACATGTTAAAAGAATACCACTATTGTCTTTCCAGAACAATGCATTATCTATAACACAATATCTCAATGAATTCATTTTTAAGAATCTAAATTCAGTTCTTGTCAATCCAAAAGGAGCTTGTAAGTTTAGTAAAACAAATGTAATATCTGCCTACCATGGTCAACTAGTAAAAGGTTCACTGATATGTGGAGTCGCCATCTCCTCCTGATCATCAAGGGCACTAATGAAGTTGATATCAAGGGCCTAACAGTTCGATTCAGCCATGAGTTTGGCTAAACCTTGGCCTTTGATGAGCTTTGTGGGTTTTATCTCTATGTAATATTCCAATATTGTGGCAATACATTTGCCTTTTTTTCCTTCAGGCCCATTTTGAGTCAAAATGTCCTTAACTACAGAGTTTGGAACATAGGCAATAATGTGAGAGTACAGAATGTATACTCTGAAATCTTTGATAGCCTTAACCAAAGATAAAGCTTGTTTTTCCATGATATTTTATTTGAGTGTTGCATCTCTTAAGGATTTACTAAAGAATGCTATTGGCCGTTCATATCCTTGATTGTTCTTTTGCAGTAAGACTGCTACAATGGTGTGTTTTGAAGCAAAACAAAAAATGATAAAATCTTTGTTAAAGTCAGGACTAATCGGGATTGGAGTCTTGGTTAATGCTTCCTTAATAGCTTCAAAGGATTGTTTGGCCTCCAAGGTCCATTTAATTGTTGAGTCCTTTCTTAGAATGTTATTTAATTCCCTAATTAGTTCTGCTAGATTTGAGATGAATCTCCTAAGAAAATTAATCTTATCTAGAAATGGTTGTAGCTCTTTTATGTTTTGGGGATGGGAAATGGTCAAAATGGCTTCTATTCTAGCAGGGTCTATCCTAATCCCATCTTTAGATATGATGTGTCCTAACAACTTTCCCTCTTGAAGACCGAAAAGTGTCTTTTCAGGATTTAAAGAGATCCCAAATTTCCTGCATTTGATAAATAATCTTCTGAGGTGGTCTAAGTGTTCATTGTCAGATTTAGAGTAGACTGTGATGTCATCCTGGTATACTACTAAGAAATCATGGATTTCTTTGGAAAAAGCTATATCCATAGCTCTTTGAAATGTGGCACCTGCATTCATTAATCCAAAGGGCATCTTCAAATACATGAAGGTACCCCAAGGAGTAGTAAACGTAGTTTTGGTTTGGTCCTCAGGTTGGACTAATATCTGGTTATACCCAGAGAATCCATCTAATAGTGAAATCCTAGATAAGCCCACTACCCTTTGCAATATATGGTCCATTTTTGGTAAGGGGTAATTGTCTTTTAAAGAGACCTTGTTTAAGTTTCTAAAATCTACACAAAGTCTAATTTCACCTATATTTTTCCTAGTTGTAACTAAGTTTGAAATCCAGCCTGAGTATCTAATGGGTGCTATTATTTGGGCATCAAACATTCTTTTAACCTCTTTCTCTATGGATGGCATAAGGACTGGGTTTATCCTCATAAGTTTCTATTTGAAAGGTTTATGATTTTCTTTTAGAGGTATTTTGTGTTGGATTATGTTGGTGTCATAAGATTTTAAGTCTTCATAACTCCAAACAAATACATCCTCGAACTCCTTAAACAGATTTATATATTTGACCTTTTCCTCTGGGGGTAAGGATTTAGATATCTTAATGAGTTTTGGATTATCTTTAGTTCCTATATTAACCTCTTCTATGTCAGCTCTGAGAGGTTCCATCTTGGGTTTCCTAGCTACATCATTAGAGTCAAACAAATCTTCTAAAGGTACTAATCCTTTAGGCAAAAAATTATTTTTCAAATTAAGAATCTCATGATCATCATCCATTATTTCATCTATCTCTACCTTTTCTAAACTATCTATTTCTAGTTTAGTAAATTTAGTTGGTTTATGTACATCAAAAATATTTACATCTAAGCTATTTTCTATATTATTGTCTACTGTACAGTCAGTATCTATCTTACAATTCTAAAATTCACCTTCATTGTTCATGAAATCGTAGATTTGAGAGTCCTGGGAGAAAATCTGCCAATACTTAAGGTTGTCTAGTATAACAGGCCTATGTCTAACTTCTGCAGTGTATTGGTGGTTTGGTTGAAATGGCAATTTACAAGTACTAGCAAAGGTAGCTAGACTGTGGGCCTGCATGTTTTGTTTTCTAGGAATGGTAGCAAAGTTTGATTCCAAGAGGTCCTTGATCAAGTCTAAAATAGTATCCCTATATCTACCAAGCCTAGGGTTGTTGACAGAATATTCACCACTAATCTGTTTGATAATCAGCTCTGAGTCTCCCATGATGGAAACTCTTTTGGCTGCCAATTTCCTAACCAATTGTAACCCTAGAATCAGGGATTCATATTCGGCCATGTTGTTGGTACATTTGAAATTCAATCTGAAAACATGCCCCTCAGCATGATTATTCTCCATATTATGGATCCACACTCCTACACCAACCCCTAACCTATTTGCAGACCCATCAAAGTCTAAATGCCAAAGTGACTCATGGAATGTGTTCTCACTGTCCCCTGTTTTGTACTTAAGGTCTTTGGCTATGATTTCCTTTTTATCATTTTCTACATTGTATAAGATGAAAGAGTCCATATCTGAATGCATAGAGTATATGGGAAATTTTTGTGGCTTTTCCTCACTACTAACCATGTACTTCATCAAGGTCTCCCTATATAACTTTGTTGGTTGGCCAAAAACAGATATGGTGGCATAAGACATATCCAACTGCAAAGATCCCTGCAGTTTTTCTCCCCATGAGTGAGATAGTAGCATTCCATATTTTGGTGGGATGTATGCAACTACAATGTCCATTAGAATTATCTTTGCAGGGCACTGGACAAGAGTCACACATAAGTCTTTGATTAGACCAAGGCATTTAACCTAGCTAGAGTAAAAAGAAAATAAATCCTTATAAGGCCTAGTAATGTCTAGGTTCAGTCTTTCCATTATTGCCTTTGGCATTAGATTGTGGGATGCTCTTGAGTCCAACATAGCATTATGAATTTTTTTATCAAGAATGTTTAGGCTAATGTAAAAAGGAGGAACTCCCCCTTGCTGATGAATTCCATTGGCCTCAGGGCCAAACAACAATTCAAGCTGGTCATCATTCAAATTAACAAAATCCTCTCCCTCTCCTATGTTCAAAGTCTCAGTTATCTATGACCTATAAGATTCATTCTTTACCAGTTTAGTCAAAGGAACTAGTATCTTTAATTTAGCTATTTCATTTTTAATATTGAAAGGGAGCTGAGGTTTGTTTGTTTGATTCAGATCTTCCTTAATGTGTGCAGTTTGAGTATCTTCATTCTATTTCTCAGTGGTAGGCATTTTAGTTTGTGTTTCTACTGTCTTTCCTTGAATTCTTTTATTTTGATTGTTTTCAATGATTGGCTATGTTTGGGTTTCAATGGAGGTTATATCTACAATCCTAGGGGTTGAAGTTTCAGTTGTTCCCCTAGGGAGAATTTACAACACTTTGTTAACTGGAGCTTATTTTTGTTGGAAATAATATTGAGAGGGGGGGGGGGGGGGGGGGGCGTGGCGGCGGGGGGGGGGGGGGGGGGGGGGGGGGGGGTTGAATCAGTATTAGCAAATCACTAACTTTTTCATTTCCATAATCAGATTCATATATGCTACTTCAGTTAAGGGAACCCGCATGTACACGCAACTGTGTTTAATGCAACTAGCGTATATCCAGTAAACTTATGATTCAGTTAATCCATTATATGTTGATCTTTAATCAGTGCATCAGAACTTCATTAACCATATAAATAGTAAACAGGTGCAGTAAAATAGAACAGATCATCACACATAAGAAACACACATGAACACCATGATATAAGGTGGAAACCCAATGCGGGACAAAAACCACCTACTGTTGTTTTCTTTAAGATAAGAAAAACCTGTTTACAATCTTGTACTAGCGTAGACTCATACTAGTACGCAGGCACCCACCTGTAGAAGGCTACAACCTTCTCTCGTTCTCCAGCTTCTACTGGAAGGGAGCTACAACCCCCTAGCTCTTGTACTAGCTGATATATTTACTAGTATGTAGGCGCCAGCCTATAGAAGGCTACGACCTTCTCTTTTCTTCCAGGGACCACGTTTCATAAATTTTCAGACTGGATCCATCAATACAAAACAATCACCACAACCATGAACTATATCTGCATCATCAATCTATGAATCACCCAACAACTGAATCACTAAAATCCTGTCATCAAAACACAGTCACCAGAACACAGAACAAAACTCAGAACTCTACAACAACCACTAGAACCAACAACAACCTCAAATATCAAATTTCATAATGTATACTACTTGGTTGTGTCGAACTAGCGTGTATATGCACTTTCACCAAAGGGAACCAGTGTACAGATCTAAAAATAATTACTTATACCTTCGCTGCAATTTTCTACTTCAGATATACCCAGATCATCAGATATAAAGGATAAGACATGCATCAGTATTCAGATATGAACTATTCATGATCATACCATATAATGATAATGCATTTTAGTCTTCATGATCCCTGTCCATCAACCTTCATTTGCCACATAGGTGCATCCTTAGCAAAGCATCACATACCCATAACCTACATACTAGATCTCACACTTCATTAGATATTCATCACTTGCACACTTGCACTTTGGCCTAATGATCTTCTTCTCCTTATATAGGTTTAGGCCTCTCTCAATACCATGGTCCAAAACCACGTAGGACCAATACCTTGGACCCAATACCTAGGGTCAATACCTCAGACCAAATACCACAGACCAAAACTTAGTTTTCCAACATGTACATGCCTTTCCTTTTGTGAAAGTACATGTGTATGATATACGCGCCTTTGTATATAGTGAACTTGCGTGTATACGCGACTTGGTATATAGTGAACCTGTGTATACATTTCTTTCTTCATTTTTTTTGTTTACCTGCTATACTGTGACCTTTCATCTAAGAGAGTTGCCATCAAGGACAACACTTGTGTCATACCTGTATCATAATGCCAACACTTTTATTATCTTAGTCTGGGTTTGGATGGATCTTTTAATGGGAGTCTTGTTATTCTTCTTAATTCTCAAGATATATTGTTTATGCACCTCATATATAGCTCACACATATCCCTGTTTAAAATCAAAAGATTCACCAGATTCTAACTGCAACTGCTGAAGCATATATAACTCCTGTTCTTCTTGAGTAAGAAAAATAGTGTCTTCCTCTGTGGTTTCTAGTAAGTTAATCTGGGTATCATCCTCTGCTTCTTGGTTCTATGAATCCTAAACTTAATTTTATTGGAAGGGGGGCCTAATCTATTGGTCTGGTGTAGCATTTTTTGCAGTATTAGGGTTCTTCCTAAAATTTGGGTTTCTTATTGGGGGTTGTTGTTGTTGATTCTCCCATTGATTTTTCCTCTCCATGTTCTCTAACCTATCCATGATTCTTTCTAAACTTTTAGCTAAAACATCTACTTTTCCATCTGAAGTTGAAGCTTCTTCTTTAAATACAACTTTCTTTTCATTCCTCATTCATGCTTTCTTAGCTAACATATTGGCCTCTACACTGACAGCATTACTCTGCATTTGTTCAAGTGTTTCAGGGTTTCTTTCCCTTAGCTAGTATGACATGTCAGCATCAAAACCATTAGGGAATTTAATTAATGCTAGGTCAGGTGGAGGCTTAATGTTGGCTGGAATTGCATTATAGATATTATTAAACCTAGTGCAATAGTCCTGAATTGACTCATTGGGAGCTCTCCTAATATTGTCATATTCAGAAAGTATTTGCAATGGGTTCTTCTTTCTCTCCCATCTATCAATGAATAACCTTTGAAAATTTGCTAAGTCTGCAATATGGTTGGCAGGAAAGGCTTTGAACCACTTCTTGACATCACTAGTTAAAGTTTGGGCAAACAATCTCATTTGGACATCTGCTTCATCTATTTCATGCAATTCAAAAAAGTCAGACATCTTGTTTACATGTTGCTGGGCAGTGTAATGACTAGTAGCATCAAACAAGAAAATCTTACTCTGATAATCTGCAGGCATGGGATGGAGTTGGGCAGGTAAAACAAGAGGGGCATATCGGTTTTCCATTGTTGTAATTCTAGTTTGACTGGGGGGTAAAGTTGTGGTGGTTGAAGAAGGGCTTGAAACTGATGGAGGTGAACTAGATGATGATGAAGATGATTGATTAATAAGTGGTTTAGGTGATTGGATTGTGGTAGATACAATTGATGAAGTTGTGGTAAAGGAAGGTGGATTTACAGCAAGTGAAGTTTGTAGAGAAACTCCAAGGGCAGCAGTAGTAAGGGCAACTAGTTTAGTAGATTGTTGAATGTAAGAATCACCTATATTACTTATCAATTTAGAGGCCCAAGCTTCTAATTTGTCAAAAGTCTCAACAACTAATTTATCTAAATCTGAATGAATAACCCTTTTTGATTCAATGAGTTGAACAAACTTAGGATCTAAGACTATTTCATGGATTGCATTCTCAGATTTACTTCTAAATAATGAGAGGTCAAATGACAAATCGAAAGGGATGTCCTCTAAAGTTGACAACTCCTCAGGGAGTGAATTGGATCTAACTAACCTGCTACTATTGGCTTGATTTTCTGTTGTTTTAGGTTGTCTTAAAATCCTCTCTGGGTCATCCACTATAGTTGCAGGGTTCGGATCTAGGTTTGCCCTAGTATAGTGAATTTTTTTAGGAACTAGAATTTTAAGTTTTTAAATTGTTTTTATGAAATTTTCTGAAAACTTACTTCAGGTAATGACCTTAAGGGGCTCAAGATTTAATTTAAGGTTTCCTTAAAGTTTTATGAGATTGAGGATCGAATTCCCCAGTATGGTCGCCAGAAATGTTATCACTCTGATAATTCTTTTGAAGTAAAAGGAAAGAATAACCAAAGGTAACCACAAACCACTTTTGGAGATCAAGACCTAGCCTTCCTAATTCTCAGAGAGGGATCTCCCTTTAAAATTTAACTTTGTTTTAGTTAAGATG
This sequence comes from Pinus tabuliformis, assembly GCA_031772625.1. Taxonomy (NCBI): domain Eukaryota; kingdom Viridiplantae; phylum Streptophyta; class Pinopsida; order Pinales; family Pinaceae; genus Pinus; species Pinus tabuliformis. Next base: position 1,145,293,635 of record CM062815.1, read on the forward strand.
TTTTTAGTCTAGTTATGATTGTTCAAGGGGTTTTTGATTTTTATTTGAGATTGGGTGGTGGGATCTGCTTAGACAGATGGATAAAATGATGTCTTTTAGACCATTGGGCTATGGAGTCAAACAATAAGGAAGCAAAACTGGATTAACTCACTAAAGGGAATGTTCCAAGGGCAAGATAGCAGAGTGTTTTTTAGATCTTTGAGATAGAGGGGTGAAAGGGTTTCACTCGGGGTGAGAGAGCAATTAAGGGTTCTCAAACCTGGATAATGAATGAGGAATGAAGGGATAATCAATATCAAAGGGCAACTAAGAATCCTTTAACCTGGATATTCAAGAAATCAATCTAAACCAAAGAGAAATTAAGAATTATTTAATTTAAATATCAGAAGAAAACATTTAAATGCACAACTGTTAAGACAGAGTGTAATTAAAAGAGTTCTGAAATATTATTCTAGTTATAACATGTAGATTGAGAAACACATTAAAGATTATGAATAAATTTGAGAAAAATGACAATAACAAATGAAAATAATTGTCTAAAATTCACTCAACACATGAATCCTTGGAAATATCTAATCTTTATTTATCAATCCAGCTTGCTAACTTATCAAATGATACAATAACCTTCTGGGTCTTCTGATAAAAAATTCTATCGAAATGTCTAATAGAATCCACCCTACATACTTCGATTTTTGAAGTATTTATACAAATGGAGTTACAAAATATCTGAAACTGTATTCAGAACTAATCTAGGAGAAAATAAATATCTTCATGCAAGAATATAGAGACAGCTATTGAACTGTTTTATGCTGTCCCTTTTATTGTGGTTCTGCTAGCTTTGATCTTTTGCCCTTTTATCTGCTTTGTTGTTTGATCTTTCACGTTGGATGCTTCATTTACTTTAGCCTTTCATTTGATACACTTTTATCTGATACACTTTGACTCTGCTAATCTATCAACATCCTTTTTACCATATTGTTTTACTTTTACTGAAAATCAACCTTTTTACTGCATATTTCTATAGTAAATCAGTGAATTTCTCCCATGTTTCAGCGTCAAGTAATTGGATTTTTAGCATCCTCCTATATGTTTCATCTGCCTCTATGTATTTGGCAAAAGTAGGTTTATTGATAAATAAGTGTTTTACCTCATGCTGGAGGTAAAACAAGTTTTCAAATGTTTGGTAGAGTAGTTTGCCTGTTGGCAATGCCTTCATTGATGATGTATTTACCTGATCCTTTTCTACCTCTCTGATTTTCTTGTTGTAATCCTCCGATGTCATGATCTTATCATTTATCACTAAGGGATTTGGTAATACCTTTTCTCTCAAAATCTGGAACTTAGCCATAAATCTGTCAATGGCTAGCAACATATTCTGACACTTATCCTCCAAGTTTTTCATCAAGTTCCTCTTGGAGAGGACCTTTTTGACCTCCCAAATTGTCTCTGTTCTGTCCTCTATTTCCAATTCATGTAGCTCATACTTATTGTTGCTATTAAGGAATTGGATAATTCTGGCAGCCTCTTTTGGCATCTGTCCTAATTCTGCTTTTACTTTCTGGATGGCCTTTGTAGCTAGTTTTATCAAATCTATTTGCTCGAAAATCACCTGAATAGATGGCCAAATATCATTGACAGAGTCAATGATATTGGCCCATAGTTGTTCCTTAGCCTGCCCAAGGGGTTCTTTTAGTGTTAAGTCCTTTTCCAGGGCTTTCAATCTTTCACTCATCCTAGTAGCCTTTTGCACTTCTTCTTTGTGCATGATTTTGGCAAGCTTGTAATTAGTTTCAAAGCTTGTCACTTTCTCTTTGAGCTTATTCATCTCTGTGGTTTGTATGGACATTTCTTCCATAGATTTAACCAATTTTCCTACTTCTTCACTTGATGTACCTATTGCTGATGTAGATGTTGTAGAAGCCGGTAGTGTTGTGGCCATTGGAGCTATGGGAGCCAATGAGGCTACCAATGTGGAAGGAACAGCCGTGGTAACTGTTGCGATGACATTTACCGAGGTAGTGCCAAGATCAGTTTGTTTTAATTGGATTAAGCTGTCAAATTCCTTTTCTGTCTCCCTCAACTGATCATTGACTTTAAGGACTAAGTCCATTAAATCTTCATGCTTAGATTGGTTTTCCAAGACCTCCTATGTCTTGGGGTGCTGTCGTTGAGGTATCTTCAACTGTTTCTTGAGTGCTCTAATGTCATCATTCTTATTTTTGATTAATTGTTCAGTAGCCTTGATGTCTTTGGGATATTGTCCCAATTCAGTTATCAAGTATTCTAAAGACTTGATTTTGGTGTCTTTGGCCTGTGAGGAAGCCTTTTCCAATTGATACTGGGTTGAAATGTTATTGAGTGAATTCTGCAATTGATGAGCAACCATGGATTTTCCTGTAAGGGTGGAGTAAATCATTTCTCCAACCTACTTGTAAAATTCAATTTGGTCAATGAGATGAATATCCCTTGTCAATACTTCAAAGTCTATTTTCTTGAAATTTGTTCATGTTCTCGGTTGTTGTGCAGTTGGCTTTATGAAGGACATTTGCATATTTCCTTCCTTGATGTCAAAATCTAACATCAACCTACTTTGATTAGGCGATGTAAGCTTGAAATACTGTGCATAGGATTCCTCCTACAGTTTCTCATATCTCATTTTAATCTCCTTGAGTATTTCCTTAATGTCCCTATCTCTATCAGTAGGCTTATTGAGTGAGGAGACTTCTACACTGAGCTACCTTTCTAAAATTTGGGTTTTTGATGTGGATGGCTCCCGTGTTTCTCCAGATGGAGTTGTGCCCTTCCTCATGTCTAACTCATCATCAATTATTTCTACTGAGCCTTCTGTGTCTTCCTGTTCTGAAATAGGATTGAGCCTAGGCCTTTTGCTCTGGCTAGCTTCATACTGTACATTGGAAGTTTCCATACCTGAGCTGGAGCCTTCCTCTTAGTTCTTTTTGGGATTCTTTTCCTCATTCTAGAGAGTCTGCAAAATAGGAAGGGTACTCATGGTTCCTTATTGCTCTGGTACCTACAGGAATGAGCTTTCATTAAGCTGTTTCTCTAAATCAAGCAAGGTATTTTTAACATCTACCTTTGTACTATCTCTGTCTACGAGAGTGTTTTCCAACCACTCATATTGGTTGGCATATCTCTCTATTTCTGGTATAGGGTGATGAATGTAAGGTCCCAATTTGACCTTTTGTCTTAGTTTTGTTATAAACCCATGAGGGTCATACCTCCACATGAAACTATTCTGAAACTTCATTTGTTGCAGAATTTGATCTTCTTCCTCTCCTACCTCTCTAGAATTTCAAATGAAAGGGCTTAGCTGATTTTTGATCTTGATCTAAGTCCTTTTCTTAGCTGAGACAAAGTTGATATCATCAAAGTTCATTATCTACCTATAATATTCCAGAGCAAATAACCTCATGGGGAGGTATTTGGGCAGTTTGTATAGGGCAAGCTGGCAACCATATATTCTTATTTCTGTTTGATTTTGGTAAAGGTACCAATCTCCCACCTTACTTTGTTTGGAGAACTGGATAATGCTTTTGATTTCTTGTCTTATTCTGGGTGGAGGGCTTCCTGTCAGCATGGTCATTACTGGATGGACAAAAGAGTCAATGAATTCTTTGTAGGTGTATGGTGATGAATACCTGTGGAATAATGGTATCTAAAATATAACAAACCTGAGCTGGCCTTTAGTATCCAGCTTCTGGATGGTGAAGATAAATTTGTTTGACTGATAATACAAAAACATGTGGTAAAGTACAGATGAGTACTTGAATACTCTCTCATTGTGCATTCTGGTAAATTGTTCATGCATCCTTTCAGCTATGAACTAGGCATAATTGTACAAAGTAGCAGGAGGCTTTCCTAGGGTGAAAATGGAAATGAAGGCTAGGATGAGCTCATCAACAAATTCATTTATGGTATAGCCTAGAATACATGATATCATGGTTACAATTTGCTTGCCCCTTTCAGAGAAAATGGCAAAAACATATGGAGGGACATCTATAGGAATGTGTTTCTCTTCTACAATGAAAGTTTGGAATATTTGGGCCAGTCTATATGGACTCAATTTGGTGTATTGGTCTAACAAATCCCCAATGGAGAGTGGGGTCAGGTTTGGACCTGGTTGGACTTGCAACATTTCATTGATTGACTCAGTTGTAATGGTAAACAAGACTTTTTGGTCTAGGGACATTATAGCTCTCTCATTGGGAATGTAACAAGCATGGCACAGATGAACAATCTCAGGAAATACATGTACTTGTGGAAACTGGTATTTGGGCAAATTGGACTCCCAAAGGCCAATGTCATCAGTATGGTTTAGATATCTATCCTTACTCCAACAATGAATTTTGAGCAGGTGTGTATAAGCACTTGTGTCTTTGATTTGAAAATCCCTGTCCGCCAAGGGAAGGTGGTCAAGGTCCAAATGGGGGGTTGCCACTGGTCTGACATCCATGGTGGCAGGGGAAGCCATAATTCAGTTCTTGTGGATTTGAATTTGACTTATATAGGTTTATATCATATGTTTGAAGGTAATTCAAAAGCTTTCAGAAGGGTTTGGGTATTTTAGTCAAGCACACTCTTTAATTTTAAAGTAATATCAATTAATTTTACTCAATTAAAACACTTTAAAGACTGAACGTTTTCAAATTGAAAGGGTGTCTGGTAATTTCTCTTCAAATACCTGGAATTTGGGTGAATTAACTTCAAATTCGGGTTGGGTGGGGAGGTGGTTTCCCAAGCCATCACACTGCTTTTATGGAGGAGGCGATATTTTGGTGAGGTCACCTGATCAACCTTAATGCTTGACATGTAGTAGATGGGGGCCTAGGCAATACCACTTTATCGGGTGAACCGATGTGGCTGTGAACCGTTGGATTTGGGTGCTGACGATCGGATGGTAGTCGGGTGATAGATTAGCATAGATGAAATGGGCACAGGTTTTGGTGTGGGGGGGGGGGGGGGGGGGGGGGGGGCGGCAGGGCTTTAATCCATGGTGGTTTGTGATTATTTACGAGTTAAACATGGGATTAAATGATCGGATGGGGTTAATTAAGGGATTATCTTAAATTTACCGAGAATTGGTGAGTTAAGAGGGTTTTGTCGGGGGTATGGGATAAAAATATAGTTTATAGTTAAACTAAGGGTTGTGGTATTATATACGAGATTTATTTATATATGGGAAAAGGTATATCGGGAGATATATTATTAAGTTAAAAAATAATATGAACTGAAATCAGCGGAGTGAAAATACTACTAATCATAATGTAATATTTGAGCATTTTCTTCACATACATTTATACTTAGGATAAAAGCTTCTTGTGGGTGTTTTGAGTGAAATGGAACTTAATATGGGGTTTTTTACTTTTCATAGGCAAATGGAGTTTAACCTTAGGAAAAGGAGTTTTATTAGGGTAATGAAGGGAAATGACTTTTATGAAGGGAATTCTAACACTTGATGTCCATAAGTCATTAAGCCAAGGGTCCGTCCAAGGGTCACTTCAAGGATTTTTAGTACTAGAAGATACTTGTGGATTGGGAAATTAGTAAGTATAGGGATGAAATGAATGAGGAGAAGTCAATTAAATCAACTTGTAAACCTCTTTTTTTGCTTTCTTAATTTCTCATGCACATTGAAACATATGATTAAGCATGATAAATGTGCTTTTATCCAATCAAATTTATACTTCAGCAACCTTTCTTCTACTTACCCATTACTTACCCTAACATTTTTTCTTCATTTAGGTGGGTGCATTTAGGCTAGAAGACCCTTATCATTCTTTTTTCTTTTATAAATTAAACTATCTAATTCTAACCTTATATCTTCCAAGAGCTCAGATTAAACTGATGAGCTCATTTTATTTTCTCTACCTATTTAATGATCTGCCAAGATTAAGATGTTTGGTTAGATTTTATTTTCTAACTATAAACATAAAATTCAAAGCATGAAATAGTCAAGATTAAGCAGTTTGACTACCATGGGTTGTGGCATGTATGACAAGCTGCACACAGCCATTACTTAAGATAGTAAAGCGGTAAAATAGTAGTGGCATTTGGACTTGCACACTTTCATGATCTATTTTTGTGTTTGGGGTTCATATATTTTCATTTTTTGATCTTTTCTTATTCTTTTTGTCCTTTGATATTTCTTTTAGGACACACCCTCTTTACATTTTTTAATTTTTTAATATGGAAAACATTTGTAGAAAGCAAAGGTATGTACAATATTACAAGGCTTAACCTTAGCCAATTTCAAAATTATGAATCCTATCACTATAGGACTCTAATAGTAGGAACCAAGTTTCCGCACCCTGAGATGGTTGTGATGTTGGTTTGTAGACCTTCACTCTACCTTCACACAGATCAATAAGCCTATTTTTGGGAAAAGTATCCAATACGGAATGACCCTATCCCACTCTAAGGGTGATAGTACCTCAGCAACAACCGAATGCAAAGCTATTCGAGATTACTTCTTTATGAGATGTAAGAGAGAGGAGAAAGAGATCCACTAACCGTTATCTTCCGCTAATGATTGATCCAATCTTCCCTCTTTGCTGCTTGCTCCCAACTCCTTGCTCTTTCACTGGCCCAGCTACACCAATATCCTACAAAATAACAAGAGGGAGAAACTACAAGAAGCATACATTCATAATTGATTCAAGGATTAGAATAAATCAAATATACAAGCATCAATTCGCCATTAAGACACATGCATATAGAAGAACCTCAAATGCTTTATTAATGGAAGAAGTAAAGTTCTGAGAGTGTTACAACCATAAGAGGCCCAATCCAGCAACACCTCCCAGCAGAAAGAAATCTCCTCTTCACCTCCTTCAAGCAAATCACCCAATAGTTCTATACTCAAACCAACAGCACTTCCTTACATTCACAAGATTCCAGCCTCCATAGACCTCATGAGAGAGTTCTATATATAGGATTTTTGGAGAAAGGATGAGTCAGCTTGAGCTTGGCATGGAGCTGACTAGTGTCCTCTCCCACTTCAGTTATTCTTCAGTTCTTGAGTCCACTTGGAGTTTCTTTGCTTCCACTTGGAGATCTAGATCCTCTTACTCATCCCAAGGCGAATTCCCTGATCCAAGTGTCATTTTGTAAGCTTCCTGGGCATTGACACCTTGAGGAATGACTGTGCCACTTGGCCAAACTCGCCCAGCGCAGGTAGCCTTCATTGTAGTTGACATTCAGCGCAAGTACCGAGTGGAGCAGTTGACATTCAGCGCAGATGCTCAGTGGAGCAGTTGACATGATCCAGAATTAGCTTGTTTTTGAGTGCTTTCAGGTGGAGAACTGATTTTTAGTGTTGTGGTTTGCTGACCTTGTTCCTCTAGGGGTAGGAACAACATGTTTAGGGACTTTGGATCCCTTAGATTATTGACATTTCATGCTTCATGCTGTAAGGCACAAAAATGTCTATAACAGTTGCCCCCTAAAGTATGAGGTCGTTTATCGGGTGAAATGCTTTATCAGGAGGATCCGAAGTTCATTCAATTGCTGAGAGGTGACCTGTAATAAAATACAATACAATACATTATTTTTCATTCTGCTTTCATGATCTAGCTGAGGCGGCATTCCCATGCTCAGCTTTATAAATTCATTTTGGTACATAGAACAGACGATCGTCTGATGATAGACTGATAATTCTCTGCTGAAATTATCATCCTTTGAGTAGGATGATCATCTGCTGCAATGATGTACATATCAAATGTCTTTATTTTTCCTGAATATATATCGCAGCCCGGATGGATGAAACTAGATTCGGGGTCTTCAAAACTCGTTCGATCTTCACTCTAAGTACAAGTCGATCCATGTGAGAATTGCGCTGAAGTCGAACATGGAAAGACATCGCTTGATTACCGGTCAATGATGTAAACCGTTAACAAGCGCGAGAGGAATCACCGATAATGATAATGACCCTCAAGGTACTGCAGTACAATTCACGTGGTGTGAATAAAGGACTTGGCGTCGAACACCACGCAAAATCTTCTGGTCGAAGGTCATTGATGTATACCTGTCGCCGGAAGTGAGAAACTTGCCATTGAGGCATGCAAGCTTCAAAGTACTGGGGGGGTGTTCCTAGATCAACTTCTTGGATAATGAGCTGAAGTCGACAAGAAGCGATCCATCAAAGGAGGGCCTTAATGAATCCCACATCAGTGACACGGAACGGAGCTAATGATTTTAGTGGAGGTGAAAACAATCTGTGAAATATGATTCAGGGTGGCGATCATGGGTGGATGAAGGATAATGTATGGCAGTGGATGGGACACGGTTGACTCTTTCTGAACAACATCTCTTGAACATATAACGACACTGATGTGATGGATCGGTAGCATTACCCCAAATGTGGATGGTTTGGCGAAGACCATGGTGATGAGACTGGTGAATGAAACAACCCAACCCGATGTGATACGGAGGACAAAGTGTCATGTTCAAGAGCGACTTGCTACCATTAAAGCTTTGAGGTTCTCCCAATTTTTCCCCAGTCATTTCTGACCAGTACCTCTTTATTTTTGTCAAGCTTGAGGAGGATAACATATGCTTGTTCTATAACCTGCCCTTCGGGCAAGCCCATCGCTATGTTTTAACGAGCTTAGCGATAGGGAAACTCGTTCTCGTCTAAAGACAAGTTTGTCGCTATTTAATCATTTTAACGAGTCTAACGACAAGGAAAACTCGGTCCTTTTCATTTTTAGAGAGTCTGAAAAGGTACAGAAAGTTAACTCCAAAATTCCTTTTTCGTCATCTAATCCCTTAAGTCCGAAAAAGTATAAAACAATACAGAAGGGATGAGTTTTCGATAATTTAACGAGCCGAATAAAACAAGCGCTCGACCTTTTTGTGCAATAATCCCTCAGGTCCAAAAAGATTAAAATCTAGAGGAGGGATAGCTCTTCCGGTCCTTTTAACGAGCTGGAAGGCCAAAACTCGGCAAACTTTTCATATTTTACGAGTCAGGAGAAAAGAGCTCAAAGAAGACTCGTCTTTTGAGGAACGAGTGATAAACAGGGATAGCAACAGATTCCAGGTACAGGTTGGAATTTTCCAATCACGGCAGTGTCACAAGGATGGCTAAGTGAAATCACTCTTCGCAGCTGTTCCTCAAAATGGGTAAACAATCATATGGAGGTGAACGATTGGCCAAATGGAATGGAGGTGGCAAGTGCAAACACGACCAAGGCTTTTTATGGCTAATAAATTTACGATCACAATGGTTATTTATCGGGGTATGTTCATTTTTTAATGAGCTTGAACTGCTCAATCTTATGTTTATGTTTTAACGAGCATGAACTATGTGCTAAAACTGCTCGGATCTTGCGTTTATTTTTTAACGAGCATGAACTTTATGCTAAAACTGCTCGATTATACGGTCAAATTTTGACTTTTTACCATTACTAGCTTTTCTCTTTTCAAGTATAGTACTGCATTTTCAATTGTTGCAACAAACTTTGTTAGAAATGAATAATATTTGCATGAAAATGAGATTATAACCCTAATATTTCACTTTGAACTACGTAAAAAGCCATTAAAAGGTGTTTTTACCTCTCATTTACCATTTCATTTGCATTTGGTTTGTTGGAGCTCTAGAGGTGCCTCTTCCCCCTTGATTTTCATCAGCTGATTCCGGGAGATTCTGCGGACGATTTTCGGCGCCGTCTGGACCAGGTAGGAGCTAAACCTTAGCTCTTTCTTTTCATGGTTTCATTTTCCAGTTTCATGCCTGTTTTTCAGTCTTTCTGGGCCCCAGGGGTTTTGCAAAAACGCCCTAACTTCAGCGCAGGTTCCCCTTTCGAAACCTGCGCTGAATGTCAAGCTGCCTTAAGGCAGCCTGACCTTCAGCGCAGGTGGGACACTCCCTGCCTGTGTTGGGCTCAGAAAACTTGATTTCCAGCTCATTTTTTGATGAATTTTCGCCAGTTTTTCATCAAAATCAGGAACTTACTCCTTCTCTTGTTTGCTTTGCAGGGAACTTTGAACAAAATGTCCCTTACATGGCGAGAACGAGAACATGAAGAGGAGGACATGATTGCCCTCCATGACCCTGTCACGGTGAACGCATTGCGGAACTGTGGCCTGCTGAAGTTTTTCCGTATCTCTAGCATGAGAGCACAGATCACTTTGCTGCAGTATATGCTTGATGCTTGGGATCCTGTTAACCAAGTATTCTAGATTAGGGGAAAGTCCATCCCCTTGACCATAGAGGACATGTACTTCTTGACTGGATTGTCAAGGCGAGGTGCCCCCATTTCCTTGTCAGGTACGGCCCGGGGGACTGATTCCACCAGAGATTATGTCCGTCAGTATTGTAGGGAAGGTTCTCAGCCGAGCAGAGACGGCAAGATTGTTATCCGTGAGATTACTGACAGGTCTCTCAGGTCCATTCTGTATACCATTGGTAGGATGGCCGGTAGCGCAGCTTTACATGTTGCCAACAGATCTTATATGCAACACGCCTTGGAGTGTCTCCAACCGAAAGTATTCAACTGGTGTGATGCAGTACTTGTTCAGATGAAAAGTCAATTGACCAAGGTAAAGGACGGGAAGCTGAAGAACTTTGGATTTGGTTCTATTCTGACTGCCTTCGCCTTGGAGAAAATCCCACTGATGCAGCCTCAGTACATCATACTCGACTTGCCTTCTCCGACCGAGCCACGCATGCAGAGGTGGGTTGATCACATGTCTAGACATGCTGGTCAACCTCAGATTACTTTTACTGAGGCCTTCTTCAGGTGGTTCGAGCGCCAGGAGATGGTCTTCTCCGAGTATCCATATGTGGGTATGGATTTCCGAGGTGATCCGGATTTGGTGTTACCAGATGGCGACCAGTGGGGTGCTATTGGTAAGCTCTTTGACCATATTACTGTTTACTGTCCTTATTCATAATGTTGCAGTGCTTTATTCTATCAAGACTTTTAATCATACTCTTGGGTGCGTGCAGATGTTGGTCCTGTTCGTCCAGCAGTTCGCCCGAGACCGCCAGTTGCTGCCCCGGCAGTGGAGCCTGCTGGGAGAGCTATTCTTCGCGATCTTGACGATACTGAGACCCTTACAGCTGTGCAGGAGCAGGTTGAGAGCCTTACTCGCGGTCTTCCGGATGTACAGATTGACGAGTTACCTTTACAGCTGCAGCGGCATACTATCGGCGTGCCTAGACGATGGACTCGTCTCTTGCGCATGATTGCACAGGCCGTGACGTACTATCATGAGCACCACTAGGCTAGGGTGCCCCCTAGCACTTTTGAGTTTTTTAGGTCATATGACCAATTTTGTCTTGGTTACAGAACATTATGTATGAACTATATAAACAGCTTATATATATTTTGATTTTCGAGTTTTATTCTGGTTGATTTATGTGATCCATATGTACAATCTTTGATGATGTGTCCTTTTTATAAATGTTGCAAATGTCTATCTAACACATAGTTTGCTAATGAGTCAGTTAATGTGTTTAAGTTTCTTGAAATATGTTGATATTGAATTGAATCAAATCGTCTTTCCAAGATCTTGACCCTTAGGAACATGCGATAAATAGCTAGATTGCGAACAGAATATATACCATTGAGTTGTAGTATTACGAGCTGTGAGTCTAGCCTGACAATTAGTCGGCGTATGCCACGTGTGATGGCATCAGAGAGTAGTTCTATCAACGCGCTATACTCAGCGATGTTATTCATTGATTGCCCAATACATACACCTCTGAAACTTACTAACTCGCCGCTTGGATCAAAAATGGCCCAGGCTGCGGAGGATAGGTTCCGCGAACTACGACTCGCTCCGTCGGCATATCCAACACATGTCTCCAGAAGGTTTGACATCTGCAATAAGTGAAAAAGGTGGATCACTCGACCAAAACAAACACTTTAGCGAAAACAAAATACAACAAAAGCATGCAGGTTACTATTTAAGCATAGTAACGCTTGAGGTACAACCCGTTGCGGGGCTGCGCCAGTGGAATTCCATCGTAATCCATTAACTCGTAGGCTCCTTTTGCTAACACCCTTTTAACAATATAGGGGCCCATCCATAAGGACTTGAATTTTCCTGCTCCCAATTTATCGGACTCTTGGTCATAAAGCAAGACCAAGTCACCTTCTGAGAAGACACGGGGTTTGACATTTTTGTCAAACTGAGCCTTGACTCGTTTCTTATGGGCTTCGTTAGCCAAAGCGGCATCACGACGGGTTTCATCCAACTGGATTAATTCCAAGAAACGAGCCTCTTCTTCTGAAGTTCCGGGGAGGAGATCAATTGCGAGTTTAAGCGACGAAATTTCGCACTGGATTGGCAAGACTGCTCCAGGCCATACACTAGTTGAAAAGGTGTGAACCCGGTTGCGTTCTTTACCGACGTTCGGTAAGCCCACAAGGCTGAGTACAGGATTAGGTGCCACCTTCTTTTATGAACCCCGATCATCCTTTGCAACATACGCTTCAGGACCTTGTTGATTGCCTCAACTTGTCCGTTGGCTTGCGGATAATATGGGGTAGAGCTGTCGTGAGATAGCCCTAGCTTGGCAGCTAATTCGACCATCATGTGATTGCGAAAATGCGACCCATGATCTGTAACTATAGCCTGTGGTACGCCGAACCTAGCGACTACATGATTAAAAAAGAAAAGGGCAGCTGTTTCACCAGTGTTATCCAATGTAGGCATCGCCTCGGCCCATTTGGTAAAATAGTCAACAGCGACTATAATATACCCATGCCCCCCGGTCGAGGTGGGGTTACATTGCATGAAATCGATGCCCCACTTGGCGAAGGGCCCAACAGCAACTATCGGCTGTAAAGGTGCGGGTGGTCGTCTGGTTTTGCTATCAAAAATTTGACAAGCATGGCAACTTCTGACTGCGGTTATGCAATCTTTGAACATGGTTGGCCAGAAGTATCCTGCTCGTAAGATTTTTTGTGCTGTTGCATATCCAGATTGATGCCCCCCACACGTGCCTGAATGACACTCATTCAGGGCTTTTTCGGCCTCCTCATGGGTAAGGCACCTCCTCAGAACTGTATCGACACCACGACGGTAAAGTGTATCACCGACGATCATGTAGTCTTTTGCTTGGTATCGTATACGTTTTTGTTCGGAGTGAGAGGTGTTAGGCCTGAACTTTTGGGTTTGGAGATAAACTATGATATCTCCATACCACTCATCGCTTGCAGATATCAGAAACAAACTTTCGTCCACGATTGATTCTTCCGATGTTTCATCGTTGGACGACGATGGGAGATCGCACAATAATTCTGCGAAAACTAGAGCTTTCTTTGATTTGGATTTTACAAATTCCAGATCAAACTCTTGAAGGATCGCTATCCATTTTGAATATTTTCCCCCAGCAACTGTCGCGACAGTATATAAGTCATGGGGTTGCAATCTGACAAGATGGTAGTTTTCCGAAAGAGGACATAATGTCGAAACCTTTGAATCGCTTGAACAGCTGCAAGCGCTAGTTTTTCAACATAAGAATATTTACTTTCTGTATCATTTAAGTTTTTACTTAAATAATAGATAGGATGTTCAATTCCATCGACTTCTTGAACTAAAACCATCGCAATGGTCGTATCTGCTGCAGCCAGATACAGGTTAAAATCTCTTTGATAGTCCGGGGCGTACATTAATGATGCTTTTACTAGACAATCTTTCAGAGCATCAAAGGAAGCTTGCGCCACCTGGTCCCAGACAAAAGGTACATCCTTTTTCAAAAGACGAGTATAACCTTTAGCAAGTTCTGCGTAATTTGGAATGAACCTCCTCAGAAAGTTTGCTTTCCCTTGGAGCTTCTGAATCTGAAGCAAATTTGAAGGTGGAGGCAAATTAATGATCGCCTGAACCTTGCAGGGGTCGAGACGAATTCCATCCTTAGAGACTACAAAGCCAAGTAAACGACCAGAACCGATGCAAAACACACATTTGTGTGGACTGAGTCTTATCTTGTAATGTCGGCAATGTAGAAATATCGCTCTTAAATGCTGCGGATGATCAGTCCGCTTTTGCGAATGAGCTGGAATATCGTCGAGATAAGGTTGAACAATGTTCTTGATGTCATGGAAGGCATAATTCATTGCCCTCTGAAACGTCGCCCCTGCGTTCTTTAAACCAAAGGGTAATTTTCGATAAGCGAATGTGCCCCACGGACAAATAAATGCAGTCTTTGACTGGTCCTGTGGGCGGATATTTATTTGATTATACCCGGAAAATCCATCCATAAAGGAAAAGATTTCACATCCGGCGCATTCATCAATTATCTGGTCGATGAAGGGTGTAGGGTAGTTGTCCTTTGGACAAGCTTGGTTTACATCCCTATAGTCGACACACACTCTAATTGTCCCTTGTTTTTTCATAACAGGGACAATATTCGATACCCAATCGGTTAGAGGAACCGGGTAGATGAAACCAGCATGGAGAAGTTTCTCAACTTCTACTTTAATGGCAGCGGCTTTCTTCGGGTGCACCTGTCGAAGCCGTTGTCTTACTGGTTTGACATCAGGATACATTTTAATTTCATGTTCAACGATACTCGAGTCAATGCCTGGCATTTCATCATATGACCAAGCAAAGACATCTCTAAACTCACGAAAAAGAGCGTCATATATTTCCAGTTCTGAAGGGGAACAACTTTTGCCGACATGAATATTCTCTACAACATCAGGTTTTGTCGAGATATTTATGGCTATAGTCTCTTCAATATTGGATAGGTTTCGCTCGGAATCCACCGTATTTACAGTATTTGTTAGGAATTCAAATACTGATGGGTGATAAAGGTCATTTTGAGTATCTTCTTCATATTCCGGAAGAAGGGAACGATGGTGGTGATCATTCCATGGTGCCCCCTCAATTAACATTGATTGTAAGATTCCTTCGTCAGTCCCATGTACTTTCGACCAAGGATCTAATGGGGTACCATATTCTCTAGACCTATCTACCCAAATGCTTGACGAGCGTTGATTTGGGTTCGCCTCCCATGCTCGAAACATTGATTGCTACAATATTTCTATAGGGCTTGGTGGCAAAACCATCGAATGATCCATGATGACTTTGTCTTCTGCGACCTTCAAAGAAGATATCATGTTGCATGTTGCTACAAACGGGATATTTCCTATATGTATAGGAGGTGGCAACGCGAAAGCTCCCATCATTGTGGGGTCTTTCAATAGGCCTACTCCGATATCTTGAATTGAATGGTCGCTCCCATGGATCATGGGAATGCTTCCTGTAACTTGTGAACCATTAGGGAGGAAGTTCTGTTGGTCGACGATCGTAATCCCTCCTTCAAACGGGAATGCGATCTTCCTAAAATAAGTCGACACTACAGCTGCCATGGCATATATCCATGGTCTTCCCAGTAGGATGTTATAGTCAAGATTGCCATCAATGACTTCAACATCAATTTCCACTGTTTTTCCTCCTAGTTCAACCTTTAAGTTATTTAGGATGTCGTACGGGGTGTACGTCCTTCCGTCGAATGCTTTTAGTGTCGTCGAAGATCGCGACAAGGTTGGAGATCCGAGAGTTTTCCAGCAACTCATCGACATAATACATGTCGATGCCCCCTCATCAATAATTGTTCTGTGAACAGTTTTGTTGAGTGCTTTCACTTGAATAAGGAAAGCTAGTTGAGCTGGTAACTGAGGATCATATCCTTTGTGATCAAAGGATACAAGATTAGAATCCTTAGGATCCACTCCACCAATAGCTGATAACAACGCCTGCCTTTGGGATGGGCAATTTTGCAGTACCTCAAGAGTCGACATAGCGGATGGCGATTGGGCCAAATCTTCCACTATGTTATAATGCTACGCCGCTCTGGCGCGAGGATTAAATGTCGACTTGTGTACTACTCCCTTTGGCGGTTTTATTGTTAACTCATGCGTGATGGGGGGTACAACTTCTGCTGAAGTTGTTGTCGAACTACTAGGTTGATCTTTACCTTTGTCGTTCGACACCTATGGATTCCCGTAATCTTTACTCCTTGTCGAAATCAAAGCATCATTTTGCTTAGAGATCGATAACATCAGCACTTGCGACGGGGAAGCATTTCCACTATCAACCATATTTTGACCTGGATTAGGAAATGGATCAGTCAACACAACTGAGGTTTGGGAACTCTTAAAGAACCTCTTTAGCTCAGCTTTGAATGGGCAATTCTTTGTGAGATGATCCTCTTCATCGCATATTTGACAAGGAAATTTCCTATTTCCAGGAGGGTTTGAAGAAGTTTTTTGAGGGGATGACTCACCCTGTTTCTTCTTCTTCCCTTTGTTTTGCTTCTTCTTGCTTCCTGGTTGATTGGAATTTTTGCCTTTATCTTCTGATACGGCATTTACTTCCGAAGCAAGAATTTCTTGATTTGCCTTTTGATTCGAAGTCTTAAGGGCTTTCTTATTCGAATCCCTTGTCGACTTTGCGTTCACAGTGCCAATCACACCGTCGCCGGCATGAGAGTCACTATTTGATCCAGGAGGAGGAGGAATTGAAAATTCCGGTCTGGGGGCATCAGGTATCTTGTCATAGAGCGTGCCGGACTGAGTATAAACTAAGTCCAAATACTGTGCACGAGCAATCACTTGCTCCTCTGTTACGACTCCCCCCTTGGCCACATCTTCTGTAATAGCCGGAAGTAACAACTTTATAAACCATTCAGCTAATAGCTAATCGGGAACGTACGTTTTTACCATCCTACGATGACGACGCCACTCATGTATATGATCTGATATATGGGTGGCAGTTGTCTGATTGAAGTTGGTTAATATTTCTGTTCCCGTTTCATACCTTATCGGTAATTGAAAATGGGTTAGGAAAGTCGTGGCTAGGGAACTAAAATTGTCGAAAGAGGCTTTTGGCAATTCAATATACCATTTAGCCGCTGGACCTGTCAATGTCCTCTGAAAAAGGCGAAGCCTTATCGAATCATCATTCAAGGTGTTCGACGAACACCACAGATGAAAAGTCATCACATGATTCGACGGATCTTCACCTGGATTTCCATTGAATTTAGGAATGTCAGATGGAAGTTTATGAGGAATCGCTGGCCACCAAGGGGCATAAGCAATCGGATCATTGGTTAACCGGTGTAAATCGGGTAACTCTAAAGTTGCCACGAATGGTAACTATTGATTCAGGTTAGGTGAAGCGTAACCAGGGTATGATGGAATCGCTTGAGCAGTGGGCCTTTGCATACCAGCATAATGTAATTGATGTTGGTATGATTGATACAGTTGGTGGACTTGACCACTGTAAAGTGGTTGGTTTTGACCGTTTTGGATATACGGTTGTCCACTGTTCGCAAAGATCTGCTGCTCAGAACCTTGGTACACTTGCTGGAATTGTGGTTGTTGGTATTGCACTAGCCATGGTTGTGACGCCATGTTCTGCTGTGCTATGCTAACCATTGGACCGAGGTGTGGGGTAATTGTACCCGTTTGGACCTGTGTCGCCCCACCAGTTGGTGATTGTGGCTGTGACCCATGTTCAAGATGCTGTTGCATTACAACCTGAGAAACCTAAGGTTGACATGTAACAGGTATCGCTTGAACTTGTGACACAGTTACAATAGCCGGTGTGGTTGGGATGTTCGTCACAGGTACACACTGTTGCATAGAATATACAACCCTTGGTTGTTGAGGTAGCATAGGTACCCAACTACTTGACGCAACTCCAGTATAACCTGAACATTGTTGTGAACTCACGTATGGGTACCCTCCCGGAGGGGGTAATGAAAGGGCATACTGCCCCCCATACGGTATCAATCCAGAATTAAAGGGGATTGACGGCCTAGATTGACCTCCAAATGGATCAATTTGGCGAGTTTCAACATAAGAGTTACCGGGTATTACTCCGGCTGAACAAACTGGAACATACCAAACTGTCGAAATAGT
The DNA here is from genome assembly GCA_031772625.1 of Pinus tabuliformis. Classification (NCBI taxonomy): domain Eukaryota; kingdom Viridiplantae; phylum Streptophyta; class Pinopsida; order Pinales; family Pinaceae; genus Pinus; species Pinus tabuliformis. The sequence continues at coordinate 1,145,311,541 of CM062815.1, forward strand.
CCCTTGGTGGACTCCTTCTAGCTGTTGTGAGCTAGTTGGGACAGCTGGTATGCCGGCAAACATCGTCGGAGTGACGGCAGGGGCTTCTGCTGTCGCTGTGTCATTTGACACAGTCCTAGATGATGACGGTTGTTCAGACATCTTAAGTCTATCCAATAGATTGCCTAGCGATTCTACAGGGACTTCCACTTGTGGTGGATTAACTTCTGATGAAGGAAATAGAGTGACCCCGACTCCAAAATGAGTTGGAGTACTTGCTTGCGGATCCTCTGCAATTTCCTTTATCGCAATCAAACCTGGTGGAAGAGGAAGACCGTCAGGTCCGTAAAATATTTCTGGTGCCGAAGAAGTGGTTGTTTCGACAGCGACAGTTGTTTGAGGGACAAAACTCTCTAGACCAGTTACAGATGGAACTGGTTCAGTTATACAAGTATTTGCCCCCAGACTAGGATCAGTATTACTGTCCTTCTGTGGCTGTTGAACTTCTTCTATAGAGGCAGGGTTCCCAGAAATGTTTGGAGTAACCGGAACCTCAGATGTAGTTGGAACACTTGTTCTAACTTTTAAAGGAGATTTTGACCCGGTCAAGCGAGTTCGCTTTGCCCGTACTACTTTCGATTCCGGAGACAAAGATGGTTGACTCGCAAGCCTCCGCGAACGACGGGGTTTCAATTGACTTTCTTCCATGGTTGCGGATTACTCGATCAACCAAAATACAAAAAGGGGAATTATGTTTCCGTATTTGAATGAATTTTATTAGACGCTTTTAGACACAACTTGCTTTTTCAGTTTTAAAGAGTCGAGAAAAAGCTAAAGATGACTCTAGTCTCCTTCGATGTTTTAACGAGCCCGAAGTGACAAATGCTCGGTTGGACTTTTTCAGTTATAGAGTTTGAAAAAGGCCAAAAGAAACTACTCTGGAGATCTAGGCAGAGGGTGTGCCAAACCTTTCGCAAAACCACAGAATACGTTTTACGGTACGGGTGGTCGATCTTCGTGAATGCTGTGTTCACTGCATTGCGATCAGTAGGGTGGCCGACATGGCTTCCTAAGGATAAATGATAATTGCCTATAGGGGTCTCCCAATATATACGTGACGGTACGTGGGAGCACAAGTCCGTATTAGTGCTATCGTCCCTCAGGAGGAATCACCCACCTTCGTAGAGATCGACAGTCACTACGTTTAACGACGCCGGAACACGTCTCTACCTAGACCTCTACTGTGAGCGTTATGTTGCAAAGCGTTGTTAGGTTCATTCAATATATTTTAAGTTGATATTTTTAAAGTTTGCCTTTCAAGGTTCACCACGAGATGTTTGATACAAATTCCTAAATGCAGTCTAAGATGAGAAGCAAGCTTTTTCAATCTTTTCGACTTATGAAAATCTCAACTACTGAGGGAAAAGAGAGACAAAATCTTTCCACACAGATCAAAGAGCATACACTAATGCACTTTCTCCTAGATCAACATGCAAACTTATCAAAAATGCAAATGCAAAATGCAGGTATTTCTTTTCTCTTTCTTAATGTTTGTGCGATACAAAAAGAAAGCTGTTGTATAACTTTGAATTCAATTTCAAGTGAAAGCAAACAAGTTTGTCCAAAATCAAAAGACACCTTAAGATTTACTTGTTTCGACACTAGAAATATATAAACTCAAACCATATGACGAAAGCAAAAGCTCAATCAGCTATGAACAGCAAACAAACTAACTCTTAAGATCAAAACGACACTTTATCACAGGTCTAGATCTAAGAGGCCACAGCAAGACTAGTTCACTTTCGTTATGGGAAACTACAAATGATGTAAGAAATACACAAAGAACAATCACAGTTTCTTTATACAACTGAGGCGGAATAGTGGCAAGGAAAGTTGGTTTCAGATAGGTACATTGACTGGTAACAGGCTGCAAAAACAAGGGTGAAAACAGGGCAAGAAACAGCAGGAAACCCCAGTAGTACAAGGCAAGACTGGTTCAGCGCAGGTAGTACATTGTCAGTTTGACATTCAGCGCAGGTAGCCCCTTCGGGAACTGCGCTGAAATGCAGACAGCCTTCACACAGCCTGCACTGAACAACAAAACTTCCGTTTCTCTTGGTTTCCGGGTCACAGATTGCTAAAAAATTTACAGTTTTTGGCCAAATCAGAAGCTATCAGTCAAGTACACACTAAGGGATGAAAAGGAGGATGAAAAGCTATCACTAAGAGCTATTTAGAGTCCTTGTGGATCAGCTCTTCAAATCATAAACTTGCCCAGAAACTGAGCTAGAGTAGCTGCCCTCTACTTTGCATTTGAAAGATCCAAATGCAGTTCGATTCGGTACTCCCTGTGTTTAGGAAATGAATAGCAAAAACACAAACAACCAACAAGATACGATCCCCAGTGGAGTCGCCAATTTGTTGTTGGGAAAAGTATCCAATACGGAATGACCCTATCCCACTCTAAGGGTGATAGTACCTCAGCAACAACCGAATGCAAAGCTATTCGAGATTACTTCTTTATGAGATGTAAGAGAGAGGAGAAAGAGATCCACTAACCATTATCTTCCGCTAATGATTGATCCAATCTTCCCTCTTTTCTGCTTGCTCCCAGCTCCTTGCTCTTTCACTGGCCCAGCTACACCAAGATCCTGCAAAATAACAAGAGGGAGAAACTACAAGAAGCATACATTCATAATTGATTCAAGGATTAGAATAAATCAAATATACAAGCATCAATTCGCCATTAAGACACATGCATATAGAAGAACCTCAAATGCTTTATTAATGGAAGAAGTAAAGTTCTGAGAGTGTTACAACCATAAGAGGCCCAATCCAGCAACACCTCCCAGCAGAAAGAAATCTCCTCTTCACCTCCTTCAAGCAAATCACCCAATAGTTCTATACTCAAACCAACAACACTTCCTTACATTCACAAGATTCCAGCCTCCATAGAGCTCATGAGAGAGTTCTATATATAGGATTTTTGGAGAAAGGATGAGTCAGCTTGAGCTTGGCATGGAGCTGACTAGTGTCCTCTCCCACTTCAGTTATTCTTCAGTTCTTGAGTCCACTTGGAGTTTCTTTCTTCCACTTGGAGATCTAGATCCTCTTACTCATCCCAAGGCGAATTCCCTGATCCAAGTGTCATTTTGGAAGCTTCCTGGGCATTGACACCTTGAGGAATGACTGTGCCACTTGGCCAAACTCGCCCAGCACAGGTAGCCTTCATTGCAGTTGACATTCAGCACAGGTACCGAGTGGAGCAGTTGACATTCAGCGCAGATGCTCAGTGGAGCAGTTGACATGATCCAGAATTAGCTTGTTTTTGAGTGCTTTCAGGTGGAGAACTGATTTTTAGTGCTGTGGTTTGCTGACCTTGTTCCTCTAGGGGTAGGAACAACATGTTTAGGGACTTTGGATCCCTTAGATTATTGACATTTCATGCTTCATGCTGTAAGGCACAAAAATGTCTATAACAAAGCCCTTTAGGGCTTATCAATGTACTTCTCATAGTCATCCTTGGAAGCTCCGTGAAAGTATCTGATCATCCTTTGCGGCCCCTAAATAGATAGATCAGGGGCTTAGACGCCTCAGTAATTATCCTTACTTTTGTGTCTACCCAGATTAGCTTAAGTATTGGTTATCCTTAACATCTATTACAGTTATCTTCGCGTAAACATATATTCTTGCTTGTGCTCATATGACAAAGTAAAATACATAGATTCGCGCATCAATATAGCATTAATTCATAACGCCAGTATTCAACATAGCATAATCGCAACATTCATAGCAAAAGTAAAATAATTCACACACAGATGAAACGTACATAGTAATTACAGAATACTTCTCTTTATTGATGATTTGGATTCTCAATATAGACTCTATCTACCCTGTGCACACAACTACAGGGGTTCGCACACTCAGCTGCAGAGCCTCTTCCTACACTCAGATGCAGAGCCTCTTCCTACATGAAGACTCTCACTCTTAGCTCTTTACAGACTTATCCAGTACTTCTACTTCACTCACTTCCTCCATTAGACTCCTCTAAGACCTTCTTTTTATATAATCCGACATGGTCTGCGGACCAAGGGTAGATCTCCAAAACCAACACAACCTATCTAGACTAAGGGTGGAAAACCCTTTTTGACTTTAGATATCTTCACGCCCCGTGGCCACAAAATGCAGAGACTATACATTTCTTTATAAAAACTTCGGACCTTCAACCCCAAAACTTGGGTTTTTAACCCCAAAATTAACCCCAGGGGACCTGTTCCAAATAGGTCCCCAACATAAACATGGCAACTTGCCCTCGAGTCACTCAGTTGGCACAGAGATCTTGTCACGAAGAACTCCCAGCTCAACTTGGACAACTGCTATCTCAACGGTGCACTATGTTTCTGCCTGCTTCATCTCCTCGACCAACTACTCTTTCGTTGGCCTTGCGTTATTTGACTTAATATTCTGCTGAGTCTCCCATAGACTAGCCAGCTTGCCTTCAATAGTGGCCATGATCAAGTAGGCCTCGTCTAACCAAGGGTTCAAGCGAGCCTTCAGCATGACTTCCTTGTGTTGAGCTGCATGTACCTGCTCTTTCAACACCTTGGCCTCCTGTAGCTTAGCTAACCTCTGCGTGATGGTGAAAGTGCACGCTGTCACTTTGACTTTGTCGTAGCGTTGCTACAGCTCTCGTGCTTCTGTTTCCAACCGTTGTACCATAGGATCTTCTTGCAGGCATGTGACTACCTCGAACGACTGCTCGAAGAGCATGGTATAGTCCTTCACTGCACTTTCTACTGCTGATACCACATCTTTCACAGCGGTCTCACGCTTCTCTCTGATCTATGGCGGAGTCAAAGGTTGGGCCTTCAACTGCAACACTACAATTTTGAGATTCAGCTCCAACTGCACCTTTGCCAATTCAGTTCATGCGTCGTGCACTCCAGGAGCGAGCTTCTGAATCCTCACATCTATCGGCTCAACCTCGGGAATTCCCAACACCGGGACAGTCCTGCACACCTCAGTCATGATGGTGGTAATGTGCTAATTCTTGTGTCTAATGTCTTTGAAAAGGTTAAGGGTGGAGTCTCTTTGCATGGTTAGTTGGGCATTATTGACCTTTTGTTCACTGATTACCTGTAATGCACATTGTTCATGGGCCCGAAGTTCCATGATCACGACATCCTGCAAAAGGTAAAGCGCCTCATTCGGAAGCGCGGCCAGGTTGAGTCCAACTCTCTTGAGTGCGCTGATAGTGGGTCTGTCAGCTTCAGTATTTTTTGTTAGTGCTCCATCTGACAGCACTATTGCTTAGGGATTCCTTCCGCGCAGAATCCCTGTGGCTTCTGAGGTGTCGGGTGCCAACCTGGTTGATGTTGCGCTATTTTGTATCTGTGATGCATGGATCTGTAGGTCACACAAACTCATTTGTATAGCACCCAACACCTTCTATTGTTGCTGCTCAAACTGCTACAGTAGTTCTATGGTGGCATCTCGGAACGTATCACCTATATCATTTAAGTCCCCCTCTGTCATGGTGATCGGGTCCAGAGACGTCTTGCTAGACTTGGAATTCTTCCATGGCCCTACTTTCTTTGGATCTCTGGTGCGCTTGGTGCAGAATGGAGTCGTCTCCAGGTCTGCTCCTCCCTGTTTTGTCTGATCATCTTCTTCCTTGGTCTCCAGGGAAGGCGACTTCTAACTCTAGTAAGAGTTGCACTCCTCTTTGCTTGCCTGTCCACCCGACTGCTACGTGGTAGCGTGCTCTTCCTTGGCCTTCACATCAACCTCCTTTTTCCTCTTTGTGGCCAATTGTTCCATCTTCAACTTGGCTTCTTCCTTCTTCCGCTGCGCGGCACTCTTGCTAGATCCTGCTGTTGATTTCGTCACATTGCGCCAATCTGCTAGCCATCAATCAAGGACTGCTGTAATTGCATCATTTGTAGCCAAGTATCGCAAGTTGTACCATTTCTCCTTAGGGTCCTTCCGCACCCATATGGAGACATGGTGAAAGTCAGCCTTGAATTCCATGTATTCCTGCAACTTCTCAAAATTTGTAGGTGTCAACCACAGCTTACAATTGATGGCATATGGAGGCTTATTTCCATCAAGATCTAGAAGATCTTGCTGTCATTTATCCGCTGAGGATCCTTCGTCACCCACAGCGAAGCAAACTTCGCTGCCTCTGGTAGGTCCGATGTGACCGGAGGAAACTGGTTGCCTTCAGGTAGCTCCCATGCAACCAGCACTATGGACAGCAATAGCCATGCATAGTGGAAAGTCTTACTGTGATCTTGTGCCTCACGGTAGTTCGCAAGGAACTCACCGCAGAGGTAGCGCGCCCAGTTAAATTGAACTCCCTCCATGCACTGGGCTACCAAAGCTATCACTGGTGCCAACACTTCATCTGCGCGACACTTCTGCATGACCTTCCTTGCCAAGATTTGCATCACCACTTTGACCGCAGGGTCACAGATACTTGAAATGGCGTAGCCGCATGACTTCTTCACAAGCTTGAATTTTTCCTTCATTGCCTCGGCAAGAGCATGCTCGCTGGCCTTTCCGCCAAATTCCATGGCCAAATTTTCTCCTATGTATGACAACCACGTGATCCTATGGATCAGCATGTCCATGATGGGTATCAGCTCCTCTAGCCATAAACACTTGTTGTGTACCAAGCATATTAACTACTTGATCACTACCAACGTGATAGGTGCGTTGTTGTAATGCGGCACCCATAGCAAGTCTAGCAGGCTTGCCTTGTCCACACCTTTCAGCCACTTCCTCGGCTCTAACGTGGTCACTCCAATATTTTTGTGGAAGATCCAGTGCATAAGTTGGTCAGTCACTAAATGAGGGAAGCACTCCGTGTATGCTAAGTCCTAGTCCTCCAACTTCAAAAGGAGGACACGCCCCAAGTGTAGTCCCTCAAAGATGATTTGGTCTGGTAGGAGGGATGTGTGTAGGGTGACCTTACTCTCATCAATATCCTTGGGCACCTTCGTCTTGCCCCTATGCATAGGAATGTATTCAGGTAGCTTAGATATGGGGGGTGACCCCTCAATTTCAATGGCCTCCATTTCCACTGCAATATCCTCATCATCCATAGGGATTTATTTGACCTCTTATTTTGTCTCTAGGTCAATCATTTTGGCCTTTTCTTGCACGGTGGGTTTTCCCGACTATGGGTGCTTCCTAGGTGATGCATGCAGTGGAAACTGCATTTTCTGCTTGTCCTTCTTCACTTTTGGCCCCTCCTGGGTTGGCGTAGGGCTTGGCCGGGGTGTCCTAGTGGATTTATGTACTTATGTCGGTACTTCCGCAGGCGCAACTTCCGGGGCAGCTCCCTCTACTGCCATAGCTACCTCTGGAACATCTCCCTCAGCTATCACTACTTCAACGCTCATAGCTTTTGTGGATGTCGAAATGATGCTATGCAACAACTCCTGTGTCTCCTGTGGCAATGTCTCAAATACTGAACTTGCTAGCAAAAATTCAAAGGTGTCACGGTTCATGTGCACCTGAGAGCTCAACAACTCAATTCTGAAAATTCTAAGTGTTTTTTGTTGGGCAGCCACCTGTAATTTATAGGCACTTTCAAATTCAAATCTGATTGTTCCCCCCAAAATCGATTCATTAATGCTAGATTGGCCATAGATTTTCAAAGATCTGGTCCATAAATTTTGACTTAAATGTCGCCCCCCCACTCCCTTTGGCCATTTTTTCATCATCAAATCTTGAACAATGACTTTAACGGTCACTTTCCAGCTATCTTGCATGGTTTTTCCTTTCGTAGCACAGCTCCCTGTGTGCTTCGCAATCTCTATGACATTTCTTCGTTCCGCGCAATTCCCCAATCGGGTAGCTCTCCATCCTGGGTAGTGTAGTTTATAGTCCCGCCCTCCCTTTTAGCTACCTGGAGCGCTAAGACTATGCTTCACTCATATAGTCACCTAGCTGGATCACTGGTGTATGGCTTCAATCGGCTGCCATTCACCTTCCCTGGGAAGGGTTCTCCATTTAATTTGACTTGCTGAACTGCTCCAACATTAGTAATCTCCTTGATGACATATGACCCTAGTGAGAGCATCCTAAATTTCCCTGGAAATTTATCAAAATTATTGTCATATAACAATACCATATCATTTACATTGGAGATGCGCAGTTTGATGTGTCGATTGTGCCATGCCTTTTCTTGCTCCGTTTGAACTTGTTGATGAAATCCAGCTAGAAATCACTCCTCCTCAAGATCTGCTAGATGCGCAAGCCGCTCTTCTAGGCCTCTGTGATCCGCCATTCCTGTGACTGCGGCTATGCGCAGACTAGGTACAATGTATTCCATTGGCATCACAGCTTCTACACCATACACAAGTCTGGAAGGAATTTGCGTAGTCAGCTTCTTGCAAGTCATTCTGTAGGCCCATAACACCATGGGTATGCGCACATCCCAGTAATTTATTTGAGAATTGCATACCTTCGTCAGCGCGCTCTCCAATATCTTATTGAAAGCTTCCACCATCCCATTAGCCTGCAGATGATAAGGCGTACTTTTCTGATGGTACACCTGAAATTCTTCTATCAACGTGCTGATTGTTTCGTTAAGAAAGTGCATACTACGATCGCTCATCAAGATCTTTGGATAGCCAAATCTTGTCAACACATGTTCAAAAATAAACTTTGTTGTTGTCATGCCTGTACAACTTCACACGCTACGCCTCTGCCCACCTAGTTAAGTATTCAGTCGTGGTGATGATGTAGCACGCACCTGTCTTCTTTCCTTGAGGCTGAATTGGACCCACAAAGTCCATCACCCATTTCTCGAATGGTTGTAACATCACCTGTGGCATTAGAGGTAGTTAATCCCTCCATGACGGCCTGCCAGTCCTTTGACATGCATCACATGCCTTACAATATGCCTTCGAATCCTTATGTAGGGTTGGCCACCACAACCCAGTGCGTAGAATCTTCTGCGCTATTGCTTTTCCTACATAATGTCCTCCTGCAGCTCCTCCATGAGCCTCAGTGAGGATGCTACTTCGTTCAAAGTCAGGCACATAACGTCGCAATATTTCGTCTGACCCCATTTTGTACAAGTGCCCTGCAATGATAGAAAAGTCTGTCGCATGCACTACTAGTTCCTTCTTCTGTTGACTTGTATAACCTTCCGGAGCCGATCCTGTCATCAGGAAGTGGATAATATCTTCAAAGTGACTATCCGCAATGCGCACTACAAAGAGTTGCATGTCAGGTAGCTCTTCCTCCAAATTAGTAGGTTCCTCTCCCATTTCAATGCGCGACAGATGATCAGGTCCCGTGTTCAGTCATCCTGGCTTCACAATAACTTCAAAGTCATACTCCTGGAACAACAAAAACCATCTACATATCCCCCCCCCCCTAACATAGGATTGTTGACCAAGTACTTCAATACGGAATGATTTGTATACATCTTAAAGTGTCCACCCAACAAATAGTGCCTAAACTTCTGAAGCGCGTACACCATAGCTAGTCCTTCACGCTCTGTCGTGGAATAGTTTTTCTCTGCTTTAGATAGCTTCCTACTTGCGAACGCTATAGGATGATCAATTTCTCCCTCACTAGCCTGTGTCAGTACGGCCCCCAGTGCAATACATGATGTGTCCACATGCACATGAAATTCCTTCTTCCAATCGGGGAAGACTAGGATCGGTGCGGTGAACATTTTCTCTTTCATCACATCCAAGCTCTTCTGAAATTCATCATTCCAATAGAACGTAGCATCCATTTTCAATAATTTCTCCATAGGCGTGGTGATCTGGGTATAGCTCTTGATGAACTTCCTATAGTATCTGGTATGCCCTAGAGTTGTGCGCAGCTGTTTCACATTCCTCGGCATCTCCATGTTGATTATCACTGCGATCTTTGCGGGGTCTACCATTAATCCTTGTTTGCATACCACATGACCCAGTAAGATCCCAAAAGGGACACAAAACAAACACTTCTTTGGATTGAGCATGATCTGGTATCTCCTACATGTATCCAGCATCAAACACAGGCTCACCACATGGCACTTGACCAATCCAAACATTGTCCAATCATCAAAGTATACCTCCAGAAATTTATGAATGGAGTCTTTTAATGCTGCAATGACTACGCGAAAAAATATTGATGGCACAGTCTTCAGCCCAAAAGGCATCACGGTGTACTGAAAACATCCCCATTCAGTCATTGAGGTCATCTTGCTTTTATCCTCGGGCGCGATTTTGATCTAATGGTACCCAGAGAACCCATCAATGAAAAGTTATGATTCTTGACTGCCTACATTATCCAGGACCTTGTCAATGAATGGGGTCAAGAAAGGATCATGCACACAAGCGTCATTCAATTTCCGAAGATCTACGCATATTCTTATTTCTTCCTTCTGTTTCTTTTCCTGAACCTCTATCGGGCTTACCCAATCACATTCTTCCACTAGTTCAATAATACATGCCATGAGCATCTTATCTAACTCAGCGTGGACTCTTTCCTTATGCTTTGGATTAAGTCAGTAAGGTCTCTGTTTCACAGGTTTCGCATCCGGTTTCAGGGTGATCTTCATGACACCTAGGTCTCCTATTATTCCCTTCAGATCAAATAACTTCATAGGGAACAAATCCTGATATTCACGGAGAAGCTCAGTGACCTTATCTACTATGGCCTCGTCCCAATAGTCCCCAATCTTTGTAAATTTTGGCTCTGCTTCTTTGACAATGTTGACTTGTCTAGTTTTTAGCAGTGCGGTTATGTCTGGATCCTCTATCTGCAGTCCTTCAACCTTGCGGTGACCCTCAGTTTTTAGAATATTAATCTTTCTGGGATCCTCGTCTTCTTCTTTAGCGGTCACGTTATATCATTCCAGTGCGTGGCTCAGCTGGGTAGTCCAATCAGGTTGAATCAGGTCCAAAGGATCCTGTGGTATCCTAAAGATCATTGCTTTAACCTCTTGTAGCGTCATGTCAATATAGTCAAACCCATCCTCAAAGTTGAATGTCATTATAAACCCCTAGCGCAAGATGTCCCATTCTTCAATGCCATGGTGGAGCTCTATTTCCAAGTACCAATTCATTGGTATGACATCTAGGGTATGACAAAATAGATGCACCCATTCAGGCTGGGGCTCCACTCCATAAGCCTTAGTCCATTTGGCCAGGTGATCATATGAATCATCCCTTCCATCATACTTGTCTGTCATTCATACTTTCGGTTGTCCAAAACGTATTCTCATCATCCTCCTATATTCACGCCAATCACCGAAATTATCCTTTTGCATACCCCACCATCTTGCGAGTGTAGTGCGTAGTGCCAAATCCAAGGTGTGGAAGCGATGCTTCTTCGGTACTTCTCTCCCAAATGCATCCAAAAATTGATCAACATCAGTGAGTCCATCATAGTGAGGCAGATTCCTTACCTCTAATGATACACAGTGCAGTGACTTGGTCATCATATTACAACGCAACGTAGATACTTCATGTAGCTAGTTCTACCAGTGCTCTAATTCTTCATCTAAATCTGATGTGCATGATCTCTCGCGATCCCATGCAATATGTACGTCTACTGTTGGATTTACCCAATCCTGGTCTTATGTTGTTATCTTGTAAATCTATTCCAAATTGTCATCACTTTCATAATCGCGGATTGGTTCTATATAGTGCGGTCCTTTTGCAGGATCCAGTGCCACCACTACGCGGGGTGATTTCTTTTCAAATATCATCTTTCACTTCTTCAGGTTGATCACCCCATTCATGTTAGTGACCTAATCGATTCCAAGGAGTTCAAGGTATGGATTGCTATCATCCGTAATCTTTATTACTTCAAAATCTGCCAGTGCGCTCGTGCCTTCAATGTCAAAGGTTACCCCCTGCAGTCTCCCCATTGTGATGATTTTTTGTTGTTTTTCCATCCTTAACTAGATCGGAGACCACTGAAGTGCAGGTCTCCCCATTCTTTCCCATGCTTGTTTTCACAAAAAATTCATGTCAGACCCCAGATCGAAGATAACTTGATCCATTTCGTATTCCCCTATCTACGCGGTGAGTCTCATCTCACGTCCAGTCCTTGCCTTATGCTTGCCAAGCTTTCTAACTACATGTGATTCACCAGTAGCGTCGTCCTTTCCAGCGCACCGATTGATCAGTTCCTACAGTCCCTTTATAACCTTACTATCGCAGTGCAGTTTCATGCAGGTCTCTAAGAATGTGGTAATCATGGATGGGTCCATGTCTTCAACTAGTTTCTCCCGACTCTTTGAGGTAGAGGCCTTAGCAAAGCTTTTATTTGCTTCCATAAATGTTTCTTTTAGGCGTTCCAGATCAAACCCAGTCTCCTTTTCTAGTGCTTTTCGAGCCCATTCACCTTCTGTAGGCTACTTACCTTTATCCTCCCTAGTCGCCGTTCCACTCCGCAGCATAATGTTTACCTTAGGGTCTTCCTCGAGAGACTCATCCCTCATCATCTAGAGGTTTTGCGTCGATTACAGAGGCTATGCCCCCTTTTCGCGAATATTAGCCAACAATATAGGGAAATCCTCAGTCGCATGGTCAAACTAAGTACAGTAGCAGCATGATAGTCACATCGGATTCAGACAGTCTCTCACATAGTGTTTTGGTCCTCCATAATTGTAAAAATAAGCTACCCTCGGCCTCTACCAGGACCCCCTCCACCTTGGCCTCGGTCGCGCCCCTGATACTCACCTCATGTTCCCCCAATTCCTTGGTCTGGAGGCCGCATTTCTGCCTGCACCCTATATGTAGGTGTCCTGTCCATCATTAATTCGTAGCTATGGATATTGCGCTCGTCATGACCTACTGATTGAAAGAAATTATAGAAGAGTTGTTGTGGTATCTATACGAATTTCTGCAGAAAATGGCAATTGTCGGTCGCATGCTTCCCAGCTACCTGGCATATAGCACCATAGTGCGGGCCCTGCACTTGGCCTTGCCACAGCCTCTGGCCTTAGAGGCATTGGTCCCCTTGCTGCAACATAGTTAACAAAGACTAGACAATGATCCTTGTCATTCCCCTGACCTTTTCATTTTATGCACCAAACTTCCTCGCGTGCCTCCGACCGAGTTGTTACGTATTTCTTGAGACTCTTCATTTCGAGGCAAAGGTTCTGCAACTACACGTGAATCTGCTGAACTCCTAGATTAGCATCCTGCATTGGTGTCTCATGCAGTCTCATCATGATTTCTAGAGCTTCTGCCTGGGTCCCAATCTTCTGTTGTGATAGCGCAACCCTTAGGTGGGGCAGGAGCAAGGCCATGAACCATTCGCGGTGTTGCCCATCTGTTACACTGAAAAATGTCACCATGACTATCTTGCAGTTAGTATGGCTCAATCCACTGTCATACTATCCTCCTGGGCAAGTCTCATGCCTCTTCTCTACATGTCAAACTCCAGAAAGAAGAGAAAAGTCATTAAAAATCAATTATCTCTAGTACGCAGTTTCTCTTAGCCTTACCTGCGGGTACGCAGCCCAAGTTCACAATGCCTGCGTCCAAGTACGCTCTGTATGTAAAGGGTTGGGTGCGTACTCCTGTAAAGGTCAAAAGGCGCAAGTTTCATCTTAAAAAAGTTACTTGTGGTCATTTCTAGAGCATTCTAGAAGCTTGTTTGACGTGTATGAAGCGCCTCCAGATGGTTCATGTACCCAAAGAAAGAGGGACTTATCCCATGAAGAGGGGAGCCTATCCCATTGAAAGAGGGGCTTATCCCATCCATGGTGGAGCTAATTAACTTCCTCTAGAACACTATAAATACAGGCATTGGGCCAGAGGGAGGGAGGTTGAAAGCTGAACATTCCTAAGGGTAGATGCTGCTGGAATTAGGACTTCCTTGTGAGAGCTTGTGAGGAGAGATTACCATCTTTACTTGTTTCCATTGGAAGGTGGGTGATCTGATCAGAGTAAAGGAGGACTCTTGTGGACCCTGGAAGGAGCTTGCACAACACCAAGGCTCAGGTTGTAATGGTTCCTTTTGTTACCTTTAATACAAATTAGTCCATTCTTCTCAATAACTTGTTATTTATGAGTTGTTTCATATACTCCTTGGTCTATATGTTGAATATGCTTTGTTTTATGTTATAATCAGGTGCTATTTAATGGTTTGACTGTTGGTGAATGCAGGTTTCGAAGAGAAGGAGGAGCTCATCCGGATCAACGAAGCTGGACTACTACAACAGCGTTTGGTTAAAGGTAAGAGCTAAACACTTGATTTCTCATATTGTAATGCATATTTAGAGAAGGATTGTTCTCTTTTGTCTTGTTTGTCATTAGAAAGTCTTAGACTTCTAGGAAGGTCGGTTGTGTCCGCACTATTGACTGATTCCGCGTGACAAATTGGCGACTCCGCTGGGGACACCATTGATTTGTTTGAGTTCTTTTTGATTTCATCCTTTGATCTGAGAAACACTGCTTGTTGTCTGGTTTTTAGCTGTTGAACTGTGTGTTTGGGTAGGTTAGCTTAGGGTTCATTTAGTTTTTTCTTTTTCTTAGTTTTGGTCGAAGTACGCAGGCTCTGAGTTCAGCACAGTGCGTACTTGTACGCACTGTTACTGTGTGCACAGAGCGTACCCGCACCTGTCTTAACAGGTTGCCTGCGTACCCTGGTAAAATTAAGAAAAATTTCAAATTTTTGCTTTTTTCTCTATAGATTTTGCTTTTTATTGGTTTTTCCTGCCCAGATCCATTGGTTTGCTGTTAAAGATCTTCACCTGAACTTTTTCTGTTAGTATCGAGAGTTTTTGGTGGAATTCATAGAGTTTTTGCCTTAGGGTTTTGATTTTAACTGGTCTTGTAGTGACTTTGGCGTTAGAGGTTGTCAAACTTTGGATCTCCCTGGTTTTGTTCATCCCTCTTAGAAGTCAGACCTGTCATAGAGATCACCCTTGTGAGAGATCTACCTTTGTATCTCCTCTTTGCAAATCTCGAAAAGTTTGTCGATTTAAAGCTTTGAATTTCATTTTTGTGAAAAAGAACAAAAAGATTTCGATTTTGTTTTTCGATTAGTTTATGATTCTGCATAGACTGATCCTTAGTTGCTTTTGACTAAGTAAAACATCCGGGAATCATACTTGTAGGCTTTTGTCCTCTTTATTTTTGATCTTAGGTAAATTTCCCTTTTGTTTATTTTTGAGTGACTTTGATTTGATTTCCTTAGATTTGTTAAAATTGATTTTTGATAAATAGTTTTATATGCTTGATTAATATAGGAAAAATACAAAATTCTTTTGGAATCAAATTTGCTTTAGTAGCATTTGTAGTCTTTTGAAGAAAAGGAATTTTCGTGAGTAATTAGTGGTCATGAGTGCATGTTTTGAAAAGATAAAAGAGAATTGTTTCTTTGATTGTCTTTGTTAAGAAAGTTGTTTTTTACAAAATTGCATTCTCTCAACTCTCTTAGCTAAGAAATTCATTGAAAAGGAAAGTAGTGTAAATCATCTTAGGTGCATCTTTGTAGTGGTTGCGAGTCGAGTCTACACACCACCAGTTTCATCTCCACTACCTTTTGTCTTAAGGAAGCCATAAAATTAACGCTTAAAGTAAAATCAACGTAGTAATTTTTATTTACTAGGGCTCTGAAACACCAATATAGATCAGGCTAGTGTCTTGGAGTAGGAGAGTAATAAACTCTCCAAGACAACAAAACCAAACAAGTAGCTTATCTTGTGATAGAATAAATCCAGCTGTTTCATTTACACTCTGGGAAAGCTCCTCTTAAAGGAGAAGCACGAGCTCGTGTCCGAACCAGTGAGGGGATCAATCCTCCCTCGTTGGGAACGACGCCAGACACACACGTATTACAAACGGTAAACCTCGGATTAACCATTGTCAAGGAGCCAGGGGTCACTTGTCGGTAAACCTTGGATTATTGTCAAGGAGCCGGCAAGGGGATTGAGCTTGATACTCTGCCCTTGCGTGATGTCGGAGTTTAGACTGTTCCCCCAGGTGTACTTGTTGTTGTTGGTAACCTTAGTGACCAAAATCTTTAGGATTCTACCGAGGTGACGGTGGAGGGAAGATCCCACTGTACCTGGAGCAAACTTCGGCTAGACTCACTTGGATTTTCCGGGGGGTTCACTTCACTCGAGACGGTTAAAGTGGAGGAACTTGTGCCGGTCTATTCATTAAGAAGGTTGCCGGGGTAACTGTTCCACCCGCCACTTCTGTACTGAATCTGGCGATGTTGGGTTTCATCACCAACTAGCGCTTTTGGTCCGGAAGGCTACTGTTTGTGCTTGGTTTGACGCCCTAGATTCTTTAGGTGTGTGCTTCAGATTTGTTTGGTTCTTTAGAGACTTTAGGCGGTTTGCTTTGAGATTTTACTTTGTTTTCGTGTGTAGTAGTTAAAAGTTTTTAGCTGTGGCGGAATTACCGAGACAGTCCCGTAGACTTCGGGGCCAGTCTCCTGAGACTGTTTCTGTGGCCGAATTGTTGAGGCGATCCTGTAGACTTCGGGGTGAACCTCCTCAAGACGACCCAAGTATCTTAGAAGGTTTGAAAGTCCTTGTAACTCCTCCTAGGAGCAGTAGAGTAGGTTCACCTGAAGAAGGAGAGTTTTCGTTGGTAGTCCATCAAGATTACCAAGGTCTAGAAACAGGTTATAATCCTGAAGCTGTTACAGTTTCTGAGCTTGCTGGTAGTTTTTCATCTGCTAGTGATATAGGCGAAGAACCTGAAATATCTGAACCTGTTACTCCAACTTCTAGTGTTCCTGATTCACCTAGGGTAGAAAGAGTCATAACCGAAAATCTTCCTTCTGGTTTGATTGCTATTGAAGAACTTGCTCCAGAAGAAGAAGTAGGCCCTGTTCTTGAAGATCAACCTACACTTGATCTAAGAGAGCGTGAATCTATCTTTTACAGTCCTCCTAGGAGTACTACTTGGTATCTTTCGTTAACAAATTATCTAGACAACTCAGGTATCGGTTTTTCTCCACCTCGTACTCCCTTTCCATCTAGAGGTATATATAGTCCTATAAATATGTCTGGTCAGTCGTCCATGTTTTCTCAATCATCTGAATCATTTTTACATGGCGGTCCTTTTGTTCCTACTGGGTATCAGTCACTTTCTGGTATTTTTGCAGGAGCATCTCCTCAACCCATTGAACATAGGTTATTAGCTGGAAACAATGGTAATAAGCCGTTGGGTGTAGGGGATATCTATATGATGTCAGGTTCAACTCCTAGTTCTCAACCTCAAGGTGAGCAGTTACCGCCTGAGGGGCAACCTCAAGTAACGCCTGGGGGGCAACCTCAAGGTACACAAATTGTGTCTGGGGGGCAACCTCAAGGACAGTATATACCTGTGGTACAATACTTACCTCAAGGTCAACCCCAGTATCAGTACTTACCTCAAGGGTATCAACTCCAAGGTCAGTACTCGAGTCAAGGTCAACCTCAGTATCAGTATTTACCTCAAGGGTATCAACCCCAGGGTCAGTACTCAACTCAAGGGCAATTTGTCACATGGAATCAGTCAATAGTGTGGACACAACTGACCTTCCTAGAAGTCTAAGACTTTCTAATGACAAACAAGACAAAAGAGAACGATCATTCTCTAAATATGCATTACAATATGAGAAATCAAGTGTTTAGCTCTTACCTTTAACCAAACGTTGTTGTAGTAGTCCAGCTTCGTTGATCCGGATGAGCTCCTCCTTCTCTTCGAAACCTGCATTCACCAACAGTCAAACCATTAAATAGCACCTGATTATAACATAAAACAAAGCATATTCAACATATAGACCAAGGAGTATATGAAACAACTCATAAATAACAAGTTATTGAGAAGAATGGACTAATTTGTATTAAAGGTAACAAAAGGAACCATTACAACCTGAGCCTTGGTGTTGTGCAAGATCCTTCTAAGGTCCACAAGAGTCCTCCTTTACTCTGATCAGCTCACCCACCTCCCAATGGAAACAAGTAAAGATGGTAATCTCTCCTCACAAGCTCTCACAAGGAAGTCCTAATTCCAGCAGCATCTACCCTTAGGAATGTTCAGCTTTCAACCTCCCTCCCTCTGGCCCAATGCCTGTATTTATAGTGTTCTAGAGGAAGTTAATTAGCTCCACCATGGATGGGATAAGCCCCTCTTTCAATGGGATAGGCTCCCCTCTTCATGGGATAAGTCTCTCTTTCTTTGGGTACATGAACCATCTGGAGGCGCTTCATACACGTCAAACAAGCTTCTAGAATGCTCTAGAAATGACCACAAGTAACTTTTTTGAGATGAAACTTGTGCCTTTTGACCTTTACAGGAGTACGCACCTAACCCTTTACATACAGAGCGTACTTGGACGCAGGCATTGTGAACTTGGGCTGCGTACCCGCAGGTAAGGCTAAGAGAAACTGCGTACCAGAGATAATTGATTTTTAATGACTTTTCTCTTCTTTCTGGAGTTTGACATGTAGAGCAGAGGCATGAGACTTGCCCAGGAGGATAGTATGACAGTGGATTGAGCCATACTAACTGCAAGATAGTCATGGTGACATTTTTTAGTGTAACAGATTGCCCCCTAAAGTGCGAAGCCTGTAGTAGATTAGGGTTTCATATGATCTAGGAAGGGTGAAGTACTTTATCATTTCAAGGAGTATCTTGCGGAGAGCCTGGTCAGAACCTGCAATTATTCAACACAAAAGACATATATAAAATGATATCATCGCTGAGGTAGGCATTCCCATACTCAGATTGAAAACTTTAACTAACAATCTAACTACTGCTCTGATACAAGAATGATTTTGCAGTACATCACAATCATAGACTTTTGTAGACACAGTATGGACGCAGCCATCTGTTTATAATAAGTCTACTATATAATGAATACAAAACTCCTTGCAGCCTCGATAGTGGAAACTAGATCCAGGGTCTTCATCTCTACTTCTCGAATTGGTACGATCCTATCCATGTGAATAAATGAGTTGATGTCGAGCATGGTAGAAACCACTTGATTACTGGTCGATGATGTAAACCGTTAACAAGTGTGAGAGAGACCACCAGTGATGTCAATGGTTCTCAAAATACCCAGTACAATCCATGAAATGTGAATGAATGAGTTGATGTTGAACATGTCACGGAATCCCTTGATCGAAAGTCAATGATGTGAATTGTCGTCAAAGGCGAGAATCCTGCCATTGATGCATGCAGACTTCAAGGTACTGACGATTTCTAAGTCATCTTTCTAGATAATGTGCTGATGTCGATAGAAAGCGACCCGTTGCAGGCAAGCCCACAACACGAAATCATTGTTCAAGTTGAAGAAATGTTGCTGTAAGGACTGACTCAGGGATGGTCAAATGGATGACATGTGTTTTGCGTATGAATGGTTTATTTACAGAGACCTCTTGAACACATAACGACACGACAGATGGCTTGGTGACGATTGACCCAAAGATAATACCCAAAACGGTTGAAGACTTTCAAAGAGGTTTGATTAACTTTTAGGGCAAAGGATTTCCCAACCTAGGTGAATGAAAAGTGTCGTGTTCAAGAGCGGTAATAAGGTTCTTCTGTAATAAAGGATAACAAATAGGTTCATTCTTCTCTCTTTTCCCCCACCATTTCTGGCAAGTACCTCTTTATTTTTTACAAGCTTGAGGAGGATAACATATGCTTGATTATAAGCTCATCCTTTGGATGAGTCCAACTTAGTTTAGATTCGGACCCTAAGAAGGAGTGGTCCGTTCCTGTTTGTAATCGAACAGGCCCTTTACTGTGAAATTTTAACGAGTCCAGTATAGGAGAAACTCGGTGTTTTTCAATTTTTAGAGAGTCTGAAAAAACTAAAGGAGACTCCAAGGTGAACTTTTTCGTAAGTTTGTGTCTCTCAAGCCCGAAAAAGTATAAAATCATACCTGAGAGAACCGCTTGATCTTGCGACCAAGGAGTACTTTCATGTTTAGTGTCGTTGACCTGAAAAGTAAAAAGCGATCAAAAACACGTCGTTTTATTTCCAATATCGAGTTTGAAACGATAAAAACCCGGAAATATTTTCGCGTTTTTTACGGTCGAAAAAGAGCTATAAGAAGACCGTCTTTCAATTCCATTTTAACGAGTGTGAAAGAAGCGCTCGGCAATCTTTTCATGTTTTAGGAGTCAGAAAAGGGCTTAAAAGATGACTCTGGCGTGAAAAATGATAATTTACCCTAAAGTCCCATTGTCCTGCACAAAAACAACACATTACTCATACCTGTTTAAGATGGGTAAAAATACATCGAAAAATATCCTTTTATGGTGAAAAATAAACAAATTTAACACTCATTTATCCAAAAAACCTATAAAAAGACTTCTTACCATGTCATTTTTACCATTTTACTGTTGAGGTTGAGAAAAGGGCTTTTTGCAAGAAATTCCCGTGAAGATTGTGGAGAATGCGACCGTCAGAATCGAACGCCGTTTCACCAGGTATTCCACAACACCCCTCTCTTGCTTTTCATCCGTTTAAAATTCTGTTTTAGGCTTTTATTTCATTTTTTGGGGGTTTCAATATGCGCACTTCGGGGTATGTAGGTCATGCACTGCTCACTTGCGTACCCCGATATTTTCTCAATGAGAAAATCATGGGGGGTACGCACCCGGCCTTAAGGGAACCTGCGTTCGGGTGCTCTGTTCCTAAGGGCCGAGGTGCGTACCCCGCAAAACGCAATTTGAAAATCCCAAATCTCCAAAACCATCCAAAATTTTTGCATTTTGTGAATTCTAAATGATGTTTAATGATGTGTAGGTAACACACCATGCTTGATTGGCGCGAAAGAGAGCACGAGGATGTTGATTTAGCCGCAATAAATCATCAACCCTCCATTGATGCTTTGAGAGCATGCGGGCTATACAAATACTGAGCCATAGCTGGCATGAGGGCACAAGTGCCATTCTTGGAGTGGCTGGTCGAGAGGTGGAATGTTCAGGAGCAATGCTTTTACATCGGAGAGCACCAGCTCGAGATTGAGCCCTCCGATATATATTTTCTCACTGGTTTGCCCAACAGGGGCGAACAACTGACTCTCTCCGGGACTAGGCCGGGTGGCCAATCCCTTGCTAGCCTCCGGCTAGAGTGGTGTAACAACCAAAACCAGGAGAAAGGGATAGAAATCAAGTATATATCCCTGCCTGAACTTATGGTAATAGCTTTTACAGTTACCAGACTCTGCGGCGCAGCCGCCCTGCATATTGCCACCGGGTCCCAAATGCGGATCGCAATAGATTGCTACCAAGGCACCATTTTCAACTGGTGCAAAGCTGTGTTGGCCAACATGAAGGCCCAACTCACTAGGGTAAAGACCGGGAAACTAAAGACCTTTGGGTATGGGCCTTTGGTTGTGAGCTTTTCCCTGGAGAGAGTTCCCATGTTGATCCCTCAGCAGCTTACTATTCCAGTTGGGGCTCCTCGGGAGCCTAAGTTGACGAGATGGGTTATAGTGATGGCCCGGCATCCTGATGAGGGCACGACAGTGGTTCGATTTCCTGATGGTTACTTTCACTGGCTAGAGGGCCAGGTCTTTGCTATTCAGGACTTTCCATACGCCGGAATGGATTTTCGGAACGATCCGGACATGGTTCTCCCACCGGGAGAACAATGGGATGACAGAGGTACTTCATTTTTCACAAGTTTTTAAATTATCTATTTTTTTTGTTTTTTATATATATCGCCTCAAACTGACAGTAAAAATGTTCAAAATGCAGATGTAGGCCCACGGCGTCCAGCCAATCTCCGGGCTTTTGAGAGGAGACATCCACCTGCACCGGCACCGGCCCCACAGGATGCGGCCGCAGAGATGCTAGCTGAGTTGGAGCAGGATCTAGAGCGTCTGACGGTGGACATACCGGAGACGACCATAGATGATATTCCTATCAGGCTGCAGCGCTATGTAGTCGCAGTCCCGGGGTCCTTTAGGAGATTTTTATGTAGGGTAGCCCGTGCAGTGGTGTCTTACAGAGATCATCACCAGTGACTGGATGGTCACCTTTTGTAGTCACATATGACATTTTGACTTTTTGTACTTATCATTTTGCCGATCATAAGGTGTTTTAAACCTATGATCGAAGACGATGTATATTTTTTGACACACTCCTATCTATATATATATCATTATTACCGGCTTATTTTGTTTAACATGTATGATGAAATGTTTATAAATTTGCATTTATGATTGTTTACAAATGTCTATTTAACATTCGAGACGCCATTGCATCTACTAATGTGTTTAAAGACCTTGGAATATGTTGATATTCAATGTAATTAAATTCACGTTCCAAGAGACGCACCCTCAAAACAATCTCAGTAACACTGGATTTCTAATGGCATAGACTCTATTAAGCTGTAATACAACGAGTTCAGAATCTAACCTCACTATCAAACTCCGAATCCCAAATGAAATAGACTCAGATAATAATTCAATCACTGCACTGTATTCTGCAATGTTGTTTGTTGTTTGATCGAGGCTCACCCCATGCATAGAAACTAACTCATCAGAGGGCGAATAGATAACCCATGCTGTGGAAGAGATATTCCGTGTACTACGACAAGCACCATCAGCAAATCCAATGTATGTTTGGAGAGGCGTCGACATCTGCAATATCAAGAGAAAAACCAAGATAAGCCAGAATAACGACGAAAACACACTCTTCTAGATTAAAGCACACTGTCTAAACTAAGCACACAGTCTAAACTAAACACACATACTAGCTAGAAAAGAAAACTAAACTAACTAAGATCTCCAAACCCATCATTTAAGCATAATACCTCTTTAGGTAAAGTCCATTTCTGGGTTTACCCAAGGAGTCCCCATCAAAGTCTACCAGCTCATAGGCCGCTTTTGCTAGCTTTCGCTTGACAATGTAGGGCCCATGCCACATAGGAACAAATTTTCCAGCGCCTAGCTTATCATTAGCTTGATCATATAACAACACTAGGTCTCCTTCCGAAAAATTTCGAGGGGTCACATTCCGGTCATACTAAGCTTTCATTCGCTTTGCATGAGTCTCGATTGCTAAAGCAGCTTCACGTCGAGTCTCATCTAATTTAGTTAAGTATAATAGACGCTTCTCCTCTTCGGAAGTAGCTGGGAGTAATTCGATGGCCATTTGCAATGACGGGATTTCGCATTCAATGGGTAACACGGCTTCCAAACCATAAACTAGTTGGAAAGGAGTGAACCCTGTTGATGTTTTTACTGAGGTTCGGTATGCCCATAGTGCCAAAAATAACATGTTGTGCCAATTCGACCGATGGATACCAATGATCCGTCGGATCATGATGACTAGAACTTTGTTGATAGACTCAACCAAACCGTTTTCTTGGGGATAATAAGGAGTAGAACTATCATGACGTAGACCAAGCTGGCTTGTAAGTTCTGTCATCATAACGTTTCGAAAATGGCGCCCATGGTCAGTGATTATCGCTTGTGGGACACCAAACCTAGCAATAATGTGATTGAATACGAAAATTGCCGCTGTCTTGCCGCTTGCCTCGAATGTAGGCATCGCCTCGGCCCACTTAGTAAAATAATCAACCGCAAGGATGATATACGCATGCCCCCTGGCCGAGTGAGGGTTACAAGTAATAAAGTCGATACCCCATTTGGCGAAAGGACCAACGGAAATTATAGGGTGGAGAGGAGCAGGTGGCGCGCGCATCTTTCGATCAAACACCTGACAGTTGTGGCATTTTCGGACCGCAATAATACAATCTTTAAATAAGGACGGCCAAAAATAACCAGCGCGCAGTATCTTTTGGGCAGTGGCATACCCCAACATATGACCGCCACACGCTCCAGAGTGACAGTCATTCAAAACCGTCTCAGCTTCCTCATGAGTTAAGCAACGTCAAAAAATCAAGTCCGCCCCACGACGATAAAGAGTATCTCCAATAATTTTGTATTGTTGGGACTGGAATCGAATTTTCCGACGTTCCGACTTTGAGATTTCGGGCCGAAAGGATTGGGTCTGGAGATAGATGATTATATCCCCATACCACGGATCTAAAGTACTGATAAGAAACAAAGATTCATCCGCAATGGGCTCCTCTACCACAGTCTCTGTATCAGTACGCGGGAAATCACACATCAACTCGGCAAAGACTAAGGATTTCTTAGACTTGGACTTCTCGAACTCCAAATTGAACTCCTGCAGGATAACGATCCATTTGGAGTACTTGCCCCCTAGCAATTGTTTAGTCAAAATATAGATCATAGGGTTGCAATCCGAAATCACTATAGTTTTGCAGAGAAGAATGTAGTGACGAAATCGCTGGACAGCTTGAACGGCTGCCAGGGCCAACTTTTCCACATGTGAGTATTTTAACTCGGTTGGATTTAAGGTCCGACTAAGATAATATATCACATGTTCCGTTCCGAATTCATCTTCCTGAACTAAAACCATTCCAATGGTGGAGTGGGAGGTGGCGAGATACAAAAAGTAATCATGGTTGTAGTTGGGAGGATGCAGCAACGGTGCATGGGTCAACGCGTGCTTAAGTGCATCAAAAGATTTTTGAGCTATCTCATCCCAAGAGAATTGAGCATTTTGTTTCAACAACCGGGTGAAACCCTTTGTAACCTCGGCGTAGTTAGGAATGAATCGACGTAAAAAGTTTGCTTTCCCCTGCAAACTTTGGAGTTGGCGCAAACTCGAAGGAGGAGGCAATTTGACGATAGCTTCTACCTTCGAGGGATCGACGCGGATACCGGCTTTTGAAACAACGAAACCTAGAAATTGTCCTACTTCTATGTAGAAGACACATTAAAAATCTCATGCCTCTGCTCTACATGTCAAACTCCAGAAAGAAGAGAAAAGTCATTAAAAATCAATTATCTCTGGTACGCAGTTTCTCTTAGCCTTACCTGCGGGTACGCAGCCCAAGTTCACAATGCCTGCGTCCAAGTACGCTCTGTATGTAAAGGGTTAGGTGTGTACTCCTGTAAAGGTCAAAAGGCGCAAGTTTCATCTCAAAAAAGTTACTTGTGGTCATTTCTAGAGCATTCTAGAAGCTTGTTTGACGTGTATGAAGCGCCTCCAGATGGTTCATGTACCCAAAGAAAGAGGGACTTATCCCATGAAGAGGGGAGCCTATCCCATTGAAAGAGGGGCTTATCCCATCCATGGTGGAGCTAATTAACTTCCTCTAGAACTCTATAAATACAGGCATTGGGCCAGAGGGAGGGAGGTTGAAAGCTGAACATTCCTAAGGGTAGATGCTGCTGGAATTAGGACTTCCTTGTGAGAGCTTGTGAGGAGAGATTACCATCTTTACTTGTTTCCATTGGGAGGTGGGTGAGCTGATCAGAGTAAAGGATGACTCTTGTGGACCCTGGAAGGATCTTGCACAACACCAAGGCTCAGGTTGTAATGGTTCCTTTTGTTACCTTTAATACAAATTAGTTCATTCTTCTCAATAACTTGTTATTTATGAGTTGTTTCATATACTCCTTGGTCTATATGTTGAATATGCTTTGTTTTATGTTATAATCAGGTGCTATTTAATGGTTTTACTGTTGGTGAATGCAGGTTTCAAAGAGAAGGAGGAGCTCATCCGGATCAACGAAGCTGGACTACTACAACAGCGTTTGGTTAAAGGTAAGAGCTAAACACTTGATTTCTCATATTGTAATGCATATTTAGAGAAGGATCGTTCTCTTTTGTCTTGTTTGTCATTAGAAAGTCTTAGACTTCTAGGAAGGTCAGTTGTGTCCGCACTATTGACTGATTCCGCGTGACACCATCAGTTAGGTTCATGTTGTCTTCACGAATTGTACACTTCAATCTTTTATCCAAATCCCAAGGCGTCTCACTAGGCTTCATCATGATCTCCTTGAATCCCACAATTGATTGCACTTGAGACATAGGTCTATTGAATTCTGTATTTAGCTCAACCTGGATATCTGCCAATGCAGACGTTGGGTTATCAGTACTATACTTAATGTACCATGTTAGTGTGCGGTCCTGCAAAGCACTAACCAGCGTCAGTTTCTTCATTTGGTCACCTGTGATACCCTGAGCTTCCCATACAGCCTTCATGACAAACCGAAACTTGTCTGGATCTTCATTTCCTACACAGGTTGCTTTACGGAATTTTCCATATTGAATAGTGGTGGAGGTGGTAGTGGTGTGGGCGATGGGGTGAGTAGTGGAGGTGACAATGGAGGCGGTGTGGATGGATGGGAAGAGGATATTCACGGGAACCCTTTTCTTATCAGTTGAATAGCACTCAGTGGAGAAGAATGCACTGCTCCTTCGTCGTCACTCAAAGGAGGTTCAATCAGCGGGCTATACTCAGGACCTTTACTTCCTCCGTCCCTGAAAGACCTTCCACTTCGCGAATCTCCAAACATTAAGGTAACTGTATGACCCAATTTTCACACAAGATCATCTTAATCCAAGTATTTAGTGACTTCAAATACTTACCCCGCAATCCTTTGAAGAAGCGGTGCTCTGCTTCACTGTAACTAACAAAAGTTTCGACCGTGAACTCTATCACAAACCCTCCTATGATGCAGTCGAGCCAATGGTCGAAAACATGCATGATCTTATCTTCAGAGGCTTCCAATCTCCGCACTAACTCCGGTGTCCAAACAATCGGATTGTCAAGCCTCCACCTCCCTTGGTCGTCTACCAACTTCGCGATCCACTCGTATAACTCAACCAGGAAGGAACAAAAGAAGATTTTGTGTATTTCTGTGTACAGATATTTGTCCAACCACTATTCTTTCATCAATCATGGATTCCTGTTCTCTTGTGCCACAAATTCGTGGATCTTTCTATCCAACTAGTCTTCAATATCTTTCTTACTTGGATTCCAATGATGCGGCATCACACATCTCGTTATGCAGATCCTAGTCCTAGCAACAAAAGCATTTGTTGGCTTGATGGACCCTGACCTAGGTTCAGCGTTAAGCAGGCAAGAAAATCCCTACACTACTGGTCCTTTCGGCATCAATCCGCGGAGCATGGACTGAAGTCTCACACGAAGCAATATGGGGGGATGCAGGAACCAATTTTCCGCACCATGAGATGGTTGTGATATCAATTTTTAGACCTTCACTCTGCTTTCGCACAGATCGATAAGCCCTTTAGGGCTTATCAATGTACTTCTCTTAGTTTTCCTTGGAGCCTCCGCAAAAGTCTTTGATCGTCCTTCGCGTACCCTAAATAGATAGATCAGGGGCTTATGTGCCTCTGTAATTATCCTTACTTCTGTGTCTACTCAGATTAGCTTAAGTATTAGCTATCTTTAAAATGTATTACAATTATCTTCGCGTAAACATATATTCTTGCTTACGCTCATATGACAAAGTAAAATACATAGATTCACGCATCAATATAGCATTAATTCATAACCCCAGTATTCAACATAGCATAATCGCAACATTCATAGAAAAAGTAAAATAATGCACACACAGATGAAACGTACATAGTAATTCTAGAATACTTCTCTTTATTGATGATTCAGATTCACAATATGAACTCTATCTACCCTGCGCACACAGCTGCAGGGGCTCGCGCACTCAACTGCGGACTTCTTCCCTAGGCCTTTGCTTACTCAGCTTCAGAGCCTCTTCCTATGCTAAGAATATTTCTCTTAGCTCTTTACAGACTCATCCAATACTTCTACTTCACTCACTTCCTTCCTTAGACTCCTCTAATACCTCCTTTTTATACAATCCCATGGTCTACGAACCAAGGGCAGATCTCCAAAACCGACACAACTTATCTAGACTAAGGGCGGAAAACCCTTTTTGACTTTAGATATCTTCAAGCTCTGCGACCAAAAAATGCAGAGACTTTACATTTATTTATACAAACTTCGGGCCTTCTGCCCCAAAACTTAAGTTTTTAACCCCAAAATTGACCCCTAGGGGACCCGTTCCCAACAATGAATTCCTGAGGAAACACTGAATCTATGAGGTAAAGTTCTCTCTGAGGCATAAGGCCGAATTTGGAGGTAGGAAAATTGGATGAATTTTGAGCTAATCAGGTAGAATAGTTTGGGAAGAAGATGGACTTGTCTAAAGGGCAGGTTTGACTAGGGTTTAGCTTTTGGTCAATTTTCCTTTAATTTTGACTTGAAATATTAGAAGCATCTCTTTTTTATCTCAACAATTTGTCTAAGGAAAAGGCTTTTTGGTTTTTCCCTAATGTGGGTTTTCCCAAGGAAAATTCTTGTGTTCTTTATTTGGTTATCTCTTGATGATCCTACTGTCATATATGTTATACTGTTAATGTCTTATGTGTAATTTCTTAATGATGGAAAAGGATATGAAAAGAATTAATTAATTAGAAGTAATTATAAGTTTATCCCTATGAAAAATCAACATGGTATCAGAGTTGTGATTGAAGAGAAATCTTGAAGATATAAGGTCAAAGAAAAGTTGAGTTAGGACACTAATCGGGCTGATTTCAGGAATATATGCACTATGTGTAAGCCATGCCCTAACAAGAGTTTGTTTTGGAAATAAAAAGAAGCACAAAATTCAGTATTTGTTTGTTATATGTATAGGAAAGGAATCCCTAGTTTTTCAAACCTCAGTGCTTGTGACAGAAGGATGAAAAGCCTCAGGATCCATTAAAGTAAACCAAAAAACCTTAGTTGAAATATATGAAGAT
The DNA here is from genome assembly GCA_031772625.1 of Pinus tabuliformis. Taxonomy (NCBI): domain Eukaryota; kingdom Viridiplantae; phylum Streptophyta; class Pinopsida; order Pinales; family Pinaceae; genus Pinus; species Pinus tabuliformis. Next base: position 1,145,340,130 of record CM062815.1, read on the forward strand.
CTTAGAATCTGTCTTAGTAAGATGAGAAGGTGTTAAAACCTATTCCAAGAAGGCCAAAGTTAATTTGTTAATGATCGAAGTGTTGGAATCCATGGGGAGATTGTTGGCATTATGATGTGCATGGATCCTACTACTTTATTTTGGCATGAGTTCATGATGAGAGCTAGCTCATGTTGGCATTGATGTCAACCACTTGTAGACTAGCTGATGTATGGTTGTCTTCATTGTAGCATGGTTGTAGCTAGTTGTATTGACAGTGGGATGATTGTGTTTGCATTAATGTCAACCTTATGAGGTCATGCACTTATGTCAACCTCATGATGATGTATATCGATGGAGCAGCTCATGTGTTTCAGTATGCATTGGTATTGATCTTATTATTATGGAACACCCATGATGGTCATATGATGGCATTGGTTTGGGTGATGCAGATCTACATGTGATTGTGATGGTTGATGGCACACTAGTTGAGTTTTCAACTAGGTCTTTATTAGGTCTTCATATCTACGCTTATGAGAATGACTTGTTGTAGTGATTGATGGCTTGGTTATGGTGCTACAAAGGTGTTTGCAGGTCTTCTCAATGGTGTTGCAATTTGTGCAGATGACTGTTGGAGAGTGGAGGACTTGTTGGCACTCTTGCCAACCTTGTTTGTTGGCCTTCTTGGTCAACTTGGGAGTGACACTTGGGAGACATGTTTGATATACTTGAAAATGTGTCAGAGGTTATGTCAAAGATTTGGAGGCTTGTACATATGCTGGAGAAGGTGATCCAACTAGTGATAGAGGTATTGAGATGAAGGATTGATGTTTTTCCTCATCTTAGCCATAGTCGCATGTCGCCGAGACTATGGGAGTGACTGAAAGGTTACAGTCACTAGAAAAAAGCCCTATGGGAGCGACTGTAGGTCCTAGTCGAGTTCAACTTGTGTTACGAGTGTGATGGAAGGATTTCACGAGATTTTCTCCACATTCCTCACATTGTTCAGAAGTAAATTAGCTTCGAAATCCCTAGAGGCTTCCAAAAAAGGTGAAAAAGGTCGGAAATGGTTTGAAATGGTCCTCCCATTGATGTGAGTTAATTTAGTGTACAAGTTCTGAGGATAGTGGATTGATTTGGTCCAATTTGTGCACTCTTTGTCCTAGCCCCAAGCTCAATTTCGCCCTACATGTTTCATATTCATCACTTGGGATTTGATTAACGGTTGATGGAGTTAGATGTTGAGTGTGTGTGTGGAGAGAAGTGAGATTTTGCTTTAGACCTTGATTAGAGCATAGATGTTTTAGTCTATGAGTGTTAATGAATGAATAGTGAGTATATTTGAATCATGTTGCATAATAGATCAGAATTGAAGCTCTGGAGTAGAGATTGTTTAGAGAGTTTTGTATGTTGTTGGAGTATATGTTGTCGATCCTCACATTTGTTTTGCAGGAGATATTGATGCATTTGGCACATATCCATAGTGTCTTATGATGTTAATTGTATTATGCAGCATCATAATGATGTGAGGGTTTGATAGTATTCAAATTTGTTTTGGCCACTATTTTGCTAGAGTTGAGAGCACATATTGGTGCTATTTTGATTGATATGTTATTGTCTTGTTGTTGAGAGCAAGATTGTAGAGATGAATCAGAGTTGATCATAGTGTCTTCGATCTAGTTTAAAAATAGATGAAAGGAGGTTCACATAGAGGAGAGGAGCAGTGGCTTCATGGATGTGGAGCGGTGATTGCGAAGTTTCAGTGAAAGGAATAGTTTCTCAATCCAATGGTAGTTGGATAGTCCAATCGGAGTTGAGCGAGGATCAATTGATCATGGTGGCTTTCAACAGATGGTAGTCCATAGATCTGAGGAGAACATAGTCTTTCGATCTGATCAGTGGAATCGAGTCTCCTAGTCGATTGGTGTTGGCCTATTGTATATGAGTTTGAGTCTACTTGTTGATGGAAGTCAACAAATCTATGTAAAATGCATACTTTTCTTAATAGAAGATCCAGAGCAGTGGTGTTAGAGCCTAGATTTACCTCAGGCTGAGGAAGGTAGGATCCATGACCAACATCAAACCATGCTTAACCTGGTAGCTAGCCCTACCAAGTCGGGAGAGGGCTCTCTCCGGGTCAATCTCAGCAAATTATAATCGATGAGGGCTTGAGATGACTGATAGAAATATTGATCTTAGGCTAGGTATATGTGTGAAAAAGTTTGATTGAATAAAATGATGTTTTTTTTGGCTCAAATGGAAAGGTAGATTTTGGGTGCGGGGAATGAGGCTCAGTCTTGCAGAGATCTCAATGGAGCAAGGTAGGCAATTGTGTTTGGCACTTAAAATTGAATGAGATGGAAGGATTAGATGGGCGAGGAGCTAAAGAGGGCAAGGAAAGTCATGGATCCTCTCCAAACAGCTGAAAACATCAAGAAACTAAAGCAAACCTCAAGTAGAGCACTGCAATTTCAATGGATTCTACTTACACTCTTGTTTGTTTAGTTAAGAAGAAAAAAGATAGAGAATGGCATACATAACACATAACAAAATTCACAATTACAAAGGAAAGTACTATACCAAGACAAATTGCCACATGGATCCCAAAGAGTGCTGCAAACCCTGGTCTCAATTCCTTAGCCAAAATGCTAATATGAGTGTACAATGAAGCTCAAGTCTTTCTCAAAAGTCCAACCCTCTGCCAAATTCCAACCCTTACACTATAAAATTCATAAAATATATACATTTGCTCATCCTTGTACTAAGGGATTGAGCTCAACCATTTTCTTCAAAATAGAATCAGTTACATTAAACTTGGGCCGAATTTCTGAAAATAGGTGTTGAAGATGAACTCGTATCTCCTAAAATATAGCACATGTTACAAAAATCAAAGAGGTTTTTGTAGCTAAGGTCATTTGGGAGAAAAACCTCTCTCAACGTGTGGAAATTCCTTTCCAGTTGCTCAAAATATGTTCCACAAAATCATCTCTAAAACCGAAAATCATTAAAAAATTTAATCTGTGAAAAGGAGTTGTAAAGATCTAGTCACATATCCCAATTAGTGACACTTGTGAATAAACTGAAAGACATTTTTGTTATATGGCTCGTGCTTAACAAAAACCTCTTTGGGTTTCTCAAAATTACTTTCCATATGTTGTAAAATGGCCCCGCACTAAAATGACTAAAACAGTAAAAAATATGAAAATTTTGCTTTGTTTAAATGTAGGCTCCAAATATCACTGTATATCTCCCACATAGTAGCACCTATGCATAAAATGAAGAATTTTTTTGTTATTTGATATGTTATGAACAAAAATCTCTTTCACTTTTGAAAAATTCCTTACCATTCTTTCAGAAACTGATTTTGTACTAAACTTGTCATTGTGTGTAGCAACTGACCTCAAAACATGCATAACCAAGAATCACTCATTCATTTCGATCATATCTTCTAATCCGGGAGCCAGTTATGGGAGTGTGATATACCGTTGGAAATATTTTTCCGAGCTTCTTCTGATGGACACACTTGTGACATGTTTTGTGCTGAACATCATGTGCAAAACATCTAACAAAACCAGACATAGTAAGAACTCATGTTGATCCCTGGTGACAGGCTACGAAGTCTGGAACTAACAAGTGGAACAGTAGCAAGGGTGGTTTTTTGCACAGTGAAGGGTTTTCCACCAAATATGTTGTGTCCCTTGTGTGATGGATTTTGTGTAGTTTTGATGTGTTGATTATTGTTTCTCATATTATTATCTTATTTTAGATGCATACATGGTTTATGTTAAAGAGATAATATAATGTGTTGTTGGTGAATATATGTGTCATACAATTAAAGTAATAAAATGAAAAAATTGTATGTAAATTACACTAGTGATTCACCCACCCCCCCCGGAAAAAAAATTGTATGTAAATTACACTACTGATTCACCACGCCCCCCACCCCTCTTAGTAGTGCTCAAAGGTTTCTAACAATTGGTATCCGAGAGGGGGCTCTTAGTTGTAGCTCGATCACTGGAGAGTAGACTTGGGTTTGTTGGCGAAAATTGAATTTTTTTTCAGAATGGTTGTCCTCACTGTTGCAAATTACAAGGTATGGCATAAAAATGTAAAATATCAATTATTATCTTGTGGATCTAACATTTGGAGAGTAGTATGTGAAGTTTGTGGCAAGGATCCAATTGCAGATGAAGTTCTGCAGCAAGATGCATAAGCACGGTGTATAATCTACAAGAATCTTCATGACGATGATATGAAGAAACTAGTGGGTTTTAAACGGGCCAAAGAGATGTGGGACAAGCTAGAATCCATTTTTGGAGATGGTACCAACAACAGTAAGGATAATGAGAAGAAGAGAAACAAGAAGAAGGGACTTCAAAAACAAGAATCTCATCCACAAAAGTCTCTTTCTTCCAGTGCACATGATTCAACAAATGATGAGAAGAGATTAAAAAATTATGGACTCAAAGGTATAAATATTAATCATTTTGTATTGAGTTATAATTTTGATGATTCATATTTTTATCATGTTGAATTGGCTAGTGAGGATGAGAATGTTATCAAGACTCTTAGAGTTGAGATTTCTAGACTAACAGTTGCATGCAAAGATCAAGAAAAAATATTGTAGATTTGTGATGATAAGGAGGCCAATGTAATGACCAAAATTGGTATACGCAGTGGAAATATTAAAATACTTCGTAGACAAAGACATCAATCATAGGATAGTGTTTATGGTGCTAGACATGCCAACATGTTAGGGGATCTCCCAGGTAAGAAGTTACAACTAGACTTCAGACCATTTGGGGTAGGAGTCCCAACAGTGGATAGTAAATATACGCCTTGACTATGATAACGCGCAGAGCTAAGCAAGATGTCTTTTTCAGAAGCAAGGGTGTGACCATGCAGCAAGTCAAGAGAGATGCATGGGGAGGTTCTAACACATGGAGGGAAAAGGAAGTGTGCCCCTTAGAAGCTTGTAATAGTACCGAGCCTAAAAGGAACACGCAAGTTGAATGAAATCACAAATGGGAAAGAAAAATAGTTGACAATCCAAAGTGATGAGTTGAACCAACAACATGCTTAATTAAGATTCATACAATCACATACAGATAGTCCATGCATAAATGCATAAGTTAAAACTACATACATTGCTAAAGTAACTAGAATAGTTGAACTACAATAACAACATATGCATGAAACGTGTTGGCTTTGTTATATTATAAAAAGTGAAAGTTCCATCCATACATACAACCATGACGACCACTAGCCCCATTAGTGGAACGTTATAGTCAACATCACCTGCTCCTCTAAAGAGATGTACTTTCTCTGCACTATGGAGAAGCCAAGCCTCATCAAAATACCCTCCAAGCCCTCTCTAAGAAATGCCTAGCAAAATCATGGCTCCAAAAATCCTGGTCTATGAGTTATGAGGTTCTATTTATAAAAAAGGGTGGGTTGACCCTTGACATTACCCTTTGTGACTCTTGGACTACCCTCATGACTCTTCAACTTCATTACATAACTCTTTACATTACATATCACTGTTTGCATTCCACTAATGACACTTGCAATTTCACTTTACAACATGTTTATAAAAATGATACATTTTCCACATATACCCATGTGGGACAAAAATGGCTTGATTCAGACAAGACAGCACTAAGACTCAGACGATAGTGGAAAGACCAGCACATCAACCTCCTCTTTGTGATCCTCGGTGACGAACTGATGCCATAATTGATAGTACGCAATGGTGTCTGCATACTCCTTGATGATGTGTTTCTGGAAATGAACTCTTGCCTCCATTACTTCTGGGTATACTAATTTGGAATCTTTATCCAACTCATCCTGTAACATGTGCAGCTTATTCCTGAGAAAGGCCAGACCGATGATGTACATCCGCATGTTATGTGCACTAACTTGCAAATTTGTGTTGGTGGCCATGAACATCAACTGATCAAAGTACGCGTCGAGCTCCTGCCTAACTTGGTTTTTTTCTTTGGCCTCGGTAATCATACCAATCGACGGGGTGACATACTTTCTCACCATGACATCCAAACTCCTGTACAATCATGCATACGAAGCCTCAACATTGGTGATGAGTGGTGGGAGTTCCTCATAGTTCTAGATCAAACTCCAGATGCATGCTTTGTCCAACTCTACCTGCGGCTTCATCATCTTGTGCAAGTGAAGCGGGGCTCCCTTGTACCTCATTGTCCATGTTTGTACATGATCAACTGTGACATGTATATCTATGAGTGTTCACGCTATCTTGATGCAACGCTACTAATGACCATGTAGATGGACAAATACCTTGTGCACCGCGACTAACCTGTCATTCAGTATTCGTGTGACTGTCTCAAAAGCTGATACTTCAGCAAGTTGTTGAAGCCCCGAAAATCGGGTCGACAACAAGGGGGATACCCACCCGGTCCGGACCTTGGTTGGCAGCTCCTTATCCGTTTGGTATAGCGGGTCCGACTGGGGATAATGGGACCAGTTTCCCAATCTAAAGGGTGTGTGTGTGTGTAGAGTTGGATGATGTTGATCTAGGAGTATTTAAAGCTAATTTAATTCAAACTTCTAAACTAACTCTATGCTATTGTAATCTAATGAAAAACAACACATCTAATCTACGCTAACCCGGGGTGTATTTCTTCTATTATGCGATCTAAAGAGATTTCGAACAATAACTAGTAATAAAGATCATTCAGCTATCACAAGAATAGAAATCAATTAAGATAAACCACTTTGCATAAAAAGTTAAGCAAAACAGTTGTGAACAGCATATCGCATAATAAGTTATTCATATATCAAACACAAATAAATGACTCCACCGTACAGAAGTGCCAAATGGTAACCCAAACATTCATGCATTAACATATAAACAACTGAAAATTGTATATCACTTTAAGAATATAAGCAGAAATGGTCAAGAGATAAAAGTACCATTTATGACTAATTCTACTCACAAGCTTCAAGCAAAAATGATTTATCTCTACTTGTTCTAACATCTACTAAGAGTACAAAAGTGCAACATCAGTAGCAGACATCAAATGCAAACATTAATAAATCTCGATCCATCCATTCATCAAAACCTCCTCTGAGGGTGCAGAAGTGCATGTTCCGAGGACAAGTTTTTGACAAATTTCTGGACCCTTCTCTAAATGCAATGAGAAGGGTTAAAATACTACTTCCTAATTCTAATAGTAGTATTTTACAAAATTTAGGATGCGGTTTTCAAATGACCGTCCTTTTTCTAATCTAATTAAAAAGAAAAACAACATTCTAAAATAAGGCTACTTCTGAATTTGGTCCTTAAAGTTGCAAGTGTTCAGCATGGGCTTGAGGAGAGTCAGCTGACTGATTTCTGTGTTGAGCTGGGCTGCGAAAACAACATCTATGAGAGCTGGCACTACTTTTTCGGCCGCGTTTGTGATGCATTTCACAGTCATCCATTGACTATGCGGCTTGACCAAGTATGTCCAGTAACATTCCCAATTCAACCTGTTTAATCCCTGGATTGCTTTTCCCTTTGCCTGCGCCTTCTGCTTCCATTCTGCTTCCAGTTGTAACTTATTTGGTAGGTACCCCGGGGTGGTCTCTACGATTAAATTGGACCTGTGTAAATTCTCGTTTACACAGTCGATAAGAATGCTTGCCTGTGTAGCCGCTGTCTCCGCTGCTCGCTCCGCCTGCCTGATTTGATCGTCCCATTTATTAAAGAGCAATTCTTTATGATTTTCGTTTATCCTGGGTGCATCTGCTCTTTTTCCTTCATCTTCATCCTGCCAAGTTAAGTATTCCGTCACCCGCCTATCACTCTGATCATAGTCACTCCGCAAGTCCACCACTTGATTGGTGAATTTATCGCTCAGCTCGCAATAGTGACTCCACTGATCAATGATATTCTACGTCCCAACTCTTCCTGTTGCTGCAGTAGCTGCTCATTTAAGCCAATAGATTCGGAAATAAATTCCGCCAGCTTAGGCTCATCTTTATGCATTTCCTGTAAAGTCTGCAATTGTTTTCCTTTCTCGTCTAGACTTCTTTGATAGCCTATCTGTATTTGTTGAAAGTCTTCCTGCAGCTTCTCGAGCTGTTTGGAAGCTTCAATATTAGCATGGGCTTGTTGCAACTGTCGTTGTAGCAGCTGTATCTGATCTTCTTGTTCTTTCAATAGTTGCTGAACTTTCGATGCCTTGTCAATAGTTGCAGAAGCATATGCTCCTGCGATCTGGGACAGCTTAGTGAGATTTTCAGTCGGGTTATTGTTGGGGTCTTTCCATAAGACATCCAAACGTTCAGCATCTTGTGACAATGTATTTTCTAGTTTTCTTTTCTTCCTCTGTCTCCTTACAACTGCTTTGTGTTGGGGACTATAGAATACATCCAGTCGGGGAATTTCTTCTACATTAAGTAGAAGCTCAGAAGGTGGAGCGATAGGAATATGCTCCGTTTCTGTGACACTGCTGACTATGGTCGAAACCACTTCTTGCACTACCTGTGTATTGTTCGCAGGTGTTTTTGGGGCTTGCCTTTCAAGATTGATCAGTTCATTGAAGGTTTCCCATTCATTGTCCAGTTCTATTGTGTCGAGTGGTGCTTCGATGACAGGAGGGGGGACATCTCTTGGCGGGGAGGTGATAACTTGTTGTTGCGACATTGCACTCGACTGAGCTGTATCTTTAGTTGTTTCTTTGTTTTTTCCTTGGTCGCATCCAGACTCTTTAGGATTTTCAGGTACTCATTGCGCAGCATTGGATTTAGATCTGGAAGTGCTAGAGTTTTCACTGAGGCTAATGCTTGGAGTTGGTTCTCTGGCAGGCAGTCATAGCTTCTCTAGAGGAACACTGGCCAGCCTTCTTTCCCTGTATAACATGAATCTTTGGAGGTCATCTGGAGACAGCCTCGACCGAGCTTCCCGAAAAATTTCTTGGAGTGAACTTCTACTCTGAAACAAATCATCAAACAAATCTTTCTTCCCAGCGAATACTTTTATTTTGACGTTCGTTGTGAAATCTTGGGCAACATTATTTGGGTCAAATGGCCTTGCTGGGAATTTAAATAATTGTAGACACGTCACATTCTCCGCTTCGGTGAAAGCGTGTCCTACATCGAACAATGAGAAGGCCCCACAAGCTACAGGAAATTGAGGCCATATGGCCTTCCTTTTGTCCTTTAGGTCTTTGGTCAGGCCGCCTTCTGAACAGGTTTGATAAGCAATTTCCCGAGCCAAAAGTTTATCAGGGATATATAGAGGTAGGACATGTGGAGGTACAGTGCTTCCAAACACTCTAATATAGGTAAACCATTCTTCCCCGAACCATCTTGCGATGGGGATGATGTCTATTTGTGCCTCGGGTGAGCACCTCGGGGGGTCTTCATCATACATTATTCTATACAAGGGCAAAATAAGCCCGTGGCAAATCTAGTAAAAGTGAGGGATGAACTGAGAATCCCATAATACCTTATGATAAACATGGATAGGTAATGGGTCTTGGGTAGTCCATTTCCAACCCATAATGGGAAATTTAGACACATAACAAATAGAATCCATAACATATGCAGACAGATAAAAATGAGGATAGATCCTTTGAGACAAGGATCTTTTAGACCGGTAATTGATAACAGTCGTGTATAGATTATCAGAAAGGATCTTGGACCAATCACCAATATCGGCGTTTGTGGCAGCATCAATTAATGGTAGCCATTCGGACGAAAACTTATTGATATCCGACATCCCAAATAACCTACAAAGCATGGCCGCAGCAAAACAATACGGAGAGGTGAGGGAACCAGTGCTGTACATACCGTTTTTGTCCTTTTTGAGCGGCTCCTCTTTTCTGGACCAATCTTTGGTGATCTTTGATAGGTTTGGGTTCTCTGCCGCAAATTTCTTAACGAATTGTGCATTGTAAGTCACCTGCGGTTCAGGAAGATGATACATAAGCTTCAAATCTTTCACAGCGAATGATCCGATGAGCCCATGTCCTTGAACCTTGAATTGTCTGTTGTTCATGTTTGCATTGTCAAGTATCCACTTGATCATATCCGTATATGGTAGAATTTTGGGTCTTGCTGCTATCCTGTGAAGAAATGAACATGCTAGCTCCTCTAAGGATGCCTCGGAAGAGTGTTGTGAGCCCGTGACAGCAGCAACCTTCATTATTCTAGGATTTTCCTCTTCAAGAAGCCTGTACATGCTTTCCCATGTCGATACCCCTGCGTCCTTGTTACAGGTTGTGTCTGTATACAAAGGCGCCATCTCCTTCGTCTTTTCCTTCACTTTAGAGCTTTGAGCTTTATTTTTCTTTCCCATTTCTTCCTGCGTTTGGGTTTGAATCGTCTTAGCTCTTCGTTCCTGCAGATTACGAGTGAAATGGAAATGACTGATCCAGAAAGGTGATGGAGAGTTTTAAATGTAACAGATGTATCAAACATGCCACCTTACGTGAAGTAATTCTCTACAAAGGCACGCGTCTTTAATTCATTTAATAGCTGACAACTAATTCATTTACTATCATTAAAAGCGCATGATTTCGAGTCAGATTATGGTAAGTGGCTTTTCTTTGAATGGCGTGCCCGAAGGATTCTTAATGAAGTGATTTATGTTTTGCTTACGTAACCTCGCATATCGCGCCATCGCAAATCGCAGCGATCGCAACATCGCAGATCGCAGAAGTTTGATGTTTGCCAAATATTGCCGGCTCATTTCTGCGATATGCGATCTTGCGATCGGTGTTATCGTGGATCGGTAAATCTTTAAGTTTTTCCTTATGAGTATTACTTTGTTGCAACGCGATGTTATACTTAACATGAGGATCTTGCGCATACTGATATTAAAGAGAAATGGAGGCATTTCCTATCTTTTTTGCAACGCGACTTTAAAGGTTTTCTCCTTATCATAGACTTAGGTTTAAAATATTCAAAAGACCTACCTAAGCTTATGATGGTAACCTTATTTTGAGGAAAGGAAACTCTTGTTCTTCCTAAAAATTAACTAAGGGTCCCCATTCATTTAGTATCTAGGTCAACACTTAAATGAACGAAAAAGGGGGGTTGTTGCCGGCCACAACAATTGGCGATTCACTTGGGAGAACTAGTTATCTCTAATCTTCTATTGACGTTTTCAAACTCCCGAATCAAAAAAAAAATTCTCAGAGAACTTAAACTTTATTATGAAAAGATAAAGCATATTATACTTCAAACTATCAATGATATTTCGTTTCAACCTCTTTCTATTTTAATTACTTGTATCCTCAGCTTGTCCTTGCATTTACATCAGCCATTACTTGGTCTTGTAAAACATAAAATAAAGTTTCCCCTGTGTAGCAGCCTTTTAAATATGCTCCTTTGTCGCAGGTAGAGCCTCTGCTGCCAGCAGGTGTTCATAGCCTCGACAGGGTTACCTATTACCCAGTAATGATCCTTTATCCTGCTTAAGGCTATTTGCAACCTTTCAGAGAAAAACCCATTTTGAAACTTTTTCCTTTTTATTCTCTAAAGAACAATGTCTTGGTTTGGTAGCCAAATTATGACACAGTCATTCACTTGATTTACACTTTTGCTGAACAAGCTAGCTCGTGATGAGACCCCTTGTCTTTTGATTGCAACAATCTTGAGTCGTTGCCATGTTTTGGTGGACAGTATTGACAAAGTCAGCAAGTTATAATATCTGTGATCATGATAAGCCGGCTCGTGATGAGACCTCTTATTCTTTGAGATATAGTGTTTTTTTTTGGATTGTTCCTCTGAATGTTGCGATTTTCTTTAGCAGGGAGGAAGTCAAATTTTCTTTCCTTAAGAAAGTTCTGGACGACAATGATAGAGTTGTTTGGTAATGGCTGTTTCTACATAGAATCTTTATTTCATTATTGATACCTTTCATTGTATTGACATAAGACAATTTCTTCACTAAGATAGCTTTCTTCAAATTTCTTGGAGTTGAAACTAGTATCATATCTGAGTTAAAGTTCTATTGATAATAAAGATCAAGTTTCTGAAAGACTTGCTATCCATAGAAGCAGAAGTTCAAAATCTCTGATAGAGAAAAGGTGTCTTTAGTAAATGTCAAATGTTGTTAACCATAGCAAATTTTATTATGGAGAAAAATATTTAACGAAATGAGAGGTAGACATTCTTTAGGATTATGCACAGAATAGGGATAATCTCTTTTCTACCAACTATTAAAAGTAAACCTAATAACCTAGCTAAATTACTCCTACTCCTATTCTAACTATATACAGAAAATTAGCTAGGTGAAATGATATTTCCAGTGGAACCATCTCTTCATTTTTATTCCTAGCCGTATGTAACTTCCAAACATTAGCGTTAAGAACAAAACTTTTCCTGAACTGTTAATGTTGGATGTGGAATAAGAATATGTAACCTCAGTTGGAATTCTGTCTGATATTTCTTTCTCATGAAAACTTCTTTCCAACTGGGAACCTATTGGATCATAAAAAGCAGGATGAATTTCTGTTATGGATTGATGATCTCGTAATAGGAAAGATGACAAGCTAGGTTGTGAATATGATTTTTTAGTTTCAATGGCTTGTAACCTACTGTTCGTTAAAGTTGAGTTTTTAGCGATTTTGTATAAAAGGAAAGTTTCCATATATAAATCACTAAATAAATCAATGCAGAATAGACGGAAATTCCTGGAAAGATTCTTATCAATTGGCGCGAATTGCCAACAAGTTTCGAAAGGTACTTTCCTTGGTTGATGGTGTTTTGGATGCCAAAGAAGTTTTTTAAGGAAGTCTGATATTGATTGATCTTGGAATTGAGAAAGTTCTATACTTCCTTGACACAGCTTAGCTTTCCAAAATGGTGGCACATCTTTCGAATGTTCTTTGATAAGATGCTCAACATGCCACAGTAATCTATCAAAAGTTTGAAAATTTAAAACACAATCCGATTTTGTACAAAATGAGTGCAAGTGAGAAAGAAAGAAATGATTATCTGCACAAATAATGTTACAGCACAACTGGGATTTGCTTGTAATATCTTGTTTTTCACAAGAACTGGCCAGAATTATGGAATCCGAGCAATTTCGAATTCCGTCTTGTGAATCAGAAGACAAGTTATGATTGTGAACAGGCATGGAGGTTTCCTCATGATATGAATCATAGATCGGGGTATTGTCTTGGATAGTAAAATCATGCAAATGATCTTTTACTTTGAAAGGAGGATTGACTGATATTATTTCTGAATTAGAATATCTCTCATTATCTGAGCTTAGTTGAGTTACTTGGGATAAATCAACAACATCATCGTTGTCAAAGTAACTATCATAAATGATTTTACAGGTTTCCCTAGATTTCTCTTTTTCATCATATATTTTCAGACAAGGAAGGTCAAGTGGTTCTTGTTTGAAAATGGTCAAAGGATGTTCTATAGCTGTCTCTTTATCTTGAAAACCTAATGATGGCTTGTTTGAATAATCCTCTGTGTTTTTTGAGATATCTTTAATATTGAGAGGGGAAAAATTATCATCACTAAAAACATCAGGATAAAGAGAAAAATGTGTTTCTGGAACAATGCATTTAAAAATCTCATCATGGAAAAATCTTTTTTCATCAGATTCATCATAGACATCGGGCTTTAGATCATACCTCTGTGTATTGATACTTTTTGAAAGAGAAATAGTTTGTTGTTCTAACCTTGGCATCTGCATTTGTTGATTTGCAATGATATTATCTGACCTTGTATCAAAGTCATCTCTTGGTTCCAAGGTAGGCTTTGATCCAGCATTCTCGCTTTTGTCTTCTTGCATTAGAGCATGTATGACTCCTAGGCTTTGGGGACTTTCTTCATCATGGCTGATTTGTATATTCAACTTGGAATCCTTATTCTCATTAGAAGAAAATGAGACAAAGCTTGAACTAATTTCTGCTTGATCAGACATGGGAGGCAGGGAATACTCAGCATAATCTGAAGATTCTTCATCCATGAGTTCACTTTCAAGATCATACTTTAGACAATTAAGATGAAATTGCATATTAAAATCCCTAACAGATTCATCTTGTTTCCGTAGATAATCAATTTCATCGTATACCTGGTCATAGTCATAACAATCAAATTCAAAAATGAAAGTCTTGACCAAATTGGTCCCAGCTGTGAATTGATGCAACTGGGAGGGTTCTGCACCATTTTCTAGCTTCCGCCATGAATGTAAGAGTAAAAATTCTGCATAAAACGCCTTCATCAATTCTTTGAATATTAGAACTTGAAACTTTTTGAATAAATTGAAGAGCATGATTAAAAGCAGAAGAATTATTCTTACCATTGAATTTTACCTGAGACAAGAGTCTTACCACTTCAAGTGGAGTGTTGGAAGAGGTAGGAACATGGATGCAACTCCAAATAGGAATTTTATGAGCAGCCATCCTGATTCAAATTTTACAATTGAAAATTATTCCAACAGACACTATGTTTAGGCCCTCCTTCTAGCACCAAATATGTTGAAGCCCCGAAAATCAGGTCGACAACAAGGGGGATACCCACCCGGTCCGGACCTTGGTTGGCAGCTCCTTATCCGTTTGGTATAGTGGGTCCGACTGGGGATAATGGGACCAGTTTCCCATTCTAAAGGGTGTGTGTGTGTGTAGAGTTGGATGATGCTGATCTAGGAGTATTTAAAGCTAATTTAATTCAAACTTCTAAACTAACTCTATGCTATTGTAATCTAATGAGAAACAACACATCTAATCTACGCTAACCCGGGGTGTATTTCTTCTATTATGCGATCTAAAGAGATTTCGAACAATAACTGGTAATAAAGATCATTCAACTATCACAAGAATAGAAATCAATTAAGATAAACCACTTTGCATAAAAAGTTAAGCAAAACAGTTGTGAACAACATATCGCATAATAAGTTATTCATATATCAAACACAAATAAATGACTCCACTGTACAGAAGTGCCAAATGGTAACCCAAACATTCATGCATTAACATATAAACAACTGAAAATTGTATATCACTTTAAGAATATAAGCAGAAATGGTCAAGAGATAAAAGTACCATTTATGACTAATTCTACTCACAAGCTTCAAGCAAAAACGATTTATCTCTACTTGTTCTAACATCTACTAAGAGTACAAAAGTGCAACATCAGTAGCAGACATCAAATGCAAACATTAATAAATCTCGATCCATCCATTCATCAAAACCTCCTCTGAGGGTGCAGAAGTGCATGTTCCGAGGACAAGTTTTTGACAAATTTCTGGACCCTTCTCCAAATGCAATGAGAAGGGTTAAAATACTACTTCCTAATTCTAATAATAGTATTTTACAAAATTTAGGATGCGGTTTTCAAATGACCGTCCTTTTTCTAATCTAATTAAAAAGAAAAAACAACATTCTAAAATAAGGCTACTTCTGAATTTGGTCCTTAAAGTTGCAAGTGTTCAGCATGGGCTTGAGGAGAGTCAGCTGACTGATTTCTGCACTGAGCTGGGCTGCGAAAACAGCATCTATGAGAGCTGGCACTACTTTTTCGGCTGCGTTTGTGATGCATTTCATAGTCATCCATTGACTATGCGGCTTGACCAAGTATGTCCAGTAACATTCCCAATTCAACCTGTTTAATCCCTGGATTGCTTTTCCCTTTGCCTGCGCCTTCTGCTTCCATTCTGCTTCCAGTTGTAACTTATTTGGTAGGTACCCCGGGGTGGTCTCTGCGATTAAATTGGCCCTGTGTAAATTCTCGTTTACACAGTCGATAAGAATGCTTGCCTGTGTAGCCGCTGTCTCCGCTCCTCGCTTCGCCTGCCTGATTTGATCGTCCCATTTATTAAAGAGCAATTCCTTATGATTTTCGTTTATCCTGGGTGCATCTGCTCTTTTTCCTTCATCTTCATCTTGCCAAGTTAAGTATTCCGTCAACCGCCTGTCACTCTGATCATAGTCACTCCGCAAGTCCACCACTTGATTGGTGATTTTATCGCTCAGCTCGCAATAGTGACTCCACTGTGATATTCTACGTCCCAACTCTTCCTGTTGCTGCAGTAGCTGCTCATTTAAGCCAATAGATTCGGAAATAAATTTCACCAGCTTAGGCTCATCTTTATGCATTTCCTGTAAAGTCTGCAATTGTTTTCCTTTCTCGTCTAGACTTCTTTGATAGCCTATCTGCATCTGCTGAAAGTCTTCCTGCAGCTTCTCGAGCTGTTTGGAAGCTTCAATATTAGCATGGGCTTGTTGAAACTGTCGTTGTAGCAGTTGTATCTGATCTTCTTGTTCTTTCAATAGTTGCTGAACTTCCGATGCCTTGTCAATAGTTGCAGAAGCATATGCTCCTGTGATCTGAGAGAACTTAGTGAGATTTTCAGTCGGGTTATTGTTGGGGTCTTTCCATAAGACGTCCAAATGTTCAGCATCTTGTGACAGTGTATTTTCTAGTTTTCTTTTCTTCCTCTGTCTCCTTACAACTGCTTTGTGTTTGGGACTATAGAATACATCAAGTGGGGGAATTTCTTCTACATTAAGTAGAAGCTCAGAAGGTGGAGCGATAGGAATATGCTCCGTTTCTGTGACACTGCTGACTATGGTCGAAACCACTTCTTGCACTACCTGTGTATTGTTCGCAGGTGTTTTTGGGGCTTGCCCTTCAATATTGATCAGTTCATTGAAGGTTTCCCATTCTTTGTCCAGTTCTGTTGTGACGACTGGTGCTTCGATGACAAGAGGGGGGACATCTCTTGGCGGGGAGGTGATAACTTGTTGTTGCGACATTGCACTCGACTGAGCTGTATCTTTAGTTGTTTCTTCATTTTTTCCTTGGTCGCATCCAGACTCTTTAGGATTTTCAGGTACTCCTTGCGTAGCATTGGATTTAGATCTGGAAGTGCTAGAGTTTTCACTGAGGCTAATGCTTGGATTTGGTTCTCTGGCAGGCAGTCGCAGCTTCTCTAGAGGAACACTGGCCAGCCTTCTTTCCCTGTATAACATGAATCTTTGGAGGTCATCTGAAGACAACCACGACTGAGCTTCCCGCAAAATTTCTTGGAGTGAACTTCTACTCTGAAACAAATCATCAAACAAATCTTTCTTTCCAGCGAATACTTTTATTTTGACATTCATTGTGAAATCTTGGGCAACATTATTTGGGTCAAATGGCCTTGCTGGGAATTTAAATAATTGTAGACACGTCACATTCTCCACTTCGGTGAAAGCGTGTCCTACATCGAACAATGAGAAGGCCCCACAAGCTACAGGAAATTGAGGCCATATGGCCTTCTTTTTGTCCTTTAGGTCTTTGGTCAGGTCGCCTTCTGAACAGGTTTGATAAGCAATTTCCCGAGCCAAAAGTTTATCAGGGATATATAGAGGTAGGACATGTGGAGGTACAGTGCTTCCAAACACTCTAATATAGGTAAACCATTCTTCCCCGAACCATCTTGTGATGGGGATGATGTCTATTTGTGCCTCGGGTGAGCACCTCGGGGGGTCTTCATCATACATTATTCTATACAAGGGCAAAATAAGCCCGTGGCAAATCTGGTAAAAGTGAGGGATGAACTGAGAATCCCATAATACCTTATGATAAACATGGATATGTAATGGGTCTTGGGTAGTCCATTTCCAACCCATAATGGGAAATTTAGACACATAACAAATAGAATCCATAACATATGCAGACAGATAAAAAGGAGGATTGATCCTTTGAGACAAGGATCTTTTAGACCGGTAATTGATAACAGCCGTGTATAGATTATTAGAAAGGATCTTGGCCCAATCCACAATATCGACGTTTGTGGCAGCATCAATTAATGGTAGCCATTCGGACAAAAACTTATTGATATCCGGCATCCCAAATAACCTACAAAGCATGGCCACAGTAAAACAATACAGAGAGGTGAAGGAACCAGTGCTGTACATACCGTTTTTGTCCTTTTTGAGTGACTCCTCTTTTCTGGACCAATCTTTGGTGGTCTCTGATAGGTCTGGGTTCTTTGCCGCAAATTTCTTAACGAATTGTGCATTGTAAGTCACCTGCGGTTCAGGAACATGATACATAAGCTTCAAATCTTGCGCAGCGAATGATCCGATGAGCCCATGTCCTTGAACCTTGAATTGTCTATTGTTCATGTCTGCATTGTCAAGTATCCACTTGATCATATCCGTATATGGTAGAATTTTGGGTCTTGCTGCTATCCTGTGAAGAAATGAACATGCTAGCTCCTCTAAGGATGCCTCGGAAGAGTGTTGTGAGCCCGCGACAGCAACAACCTTCATTATTCTAGGATTTTCCTCTTCAAGAAGCCTGTACATGCTTTCCCATGTCGATATCCCTGCGTCCTTGTTACAGGCTGTATCTGTATACAAAGGCGCCATCTCCTTCGTCTTTTCCTTCGCTTCAGAGCTTTGAGCTTTATTTTTCTTTCCCATTTCTTCCTGCGTTTGGGTTTGAATCGTCTTAGCTCTTCGTTCCTACAGATTACGAGTGAAATGGAAATGACTGATCCAGAAAGGTGATGGGAGAGTTTTAAATGCAACAGATGTATCAAATATGCCACCTTACGTGAAGTAATTCTCTACAGAGGCACGCGTCTTTAATTCATTTAATAACTGACAACTAGTTCATTTACTATCATTAAAAGCGCATGATTTCGAGTCAGATTATGGTAAGTGGCTTTTCTTTGAATGGCGTGCCCGAAGGATTCGTAATGAAGTGATTTATGATTTTCTTATGTAACCTTGCATATCGCGCCATCGCAAATCGCAACATCGTAGATCGTAGCGATCGCAACATCGCAGATCGCAGGAGTTTGATGTTTGCCAAATATTGCCGGCTCATTTCTACGATATGCGATCTTGCGATCGGTGTTATTGCAGATCGGTAAATCTTTAAGTTTTTCCTTATGAGTATTACTTTGTTGCGATGCGATGTTATACTTAACATGAGGATCTTGTGCATACTAATATTAAATAGAAATGGAGGCATTTCCTATCTTTTTTGCAACGCGACTTTAAAGGTTTTCTCCTTATCATAGACTTAGGTTTAAAATATTCAAAGGATCTACCTAAGCTTATGATGGTAACCTTATTTTGAGGAAAGGAAACTCTTGTTCTTCCTAAAAATTAACTAAGGGTCCCCATTCATTTAGTATCTAGGTCAACACTTAAATGAACAAAAAAGGGGGGTTGTTGCCAGCCACAACACAAGTATGGATTTCTTCATCTCTTCTCTAGCAAATCCTGTTGATTGTTCCTCTCTCTACCTGGCTACTTAAAAATCCTTAGCGATGTGCTCGTTTTCTACTATCAAGAGCTTAACACTTGAGCTCATGGCTTCAACATAAGCCTTTGTAGTATTAGCCAAGGAAGCTAGATTTCTTCGTACATATGACACAATCATCTATTCTTCAAAGTGCACAGGAGATGCATGCTCATCCCGGGTGCACGCTCTACATGCTTGTACAACTCTATGTTGTGACTCATCAAAGTCTATGTTGTACACATTTGTTCCCATATTATCCTCAAGGAGAATGGTATCTGCTTGTTCACTCGGGACTTCCTCTGTCTTTGGAGCTAGTGAAGCCTATGGGGTGACCTTAGTTGATTTTGGAATGAGGTCAGTGTCTTGATCCTATTCCGGCTGCTCCATCTCCATGTGTATCTGTTCTACTATCGGTTCATCCTGCGGAGCAAGTTCCTATTCTTTCGGTTGCTCACCATGTTCCTCATCTATTGCTAGTTCGTAATATTCAACCTGTATAGGCATGGTTTGTGCTATTTGTGCGCCTTGCACTTCCTCCTATTCCTTTTCCTATTCCTCTTCATGTTGCACTTCCTTCTCTCTTATGTGCAGCTCCTGTTCTTCTTTGAGCTCCTGCTGGACCTCCTGCAACTTCCTCTTTGCATCTTCCAGAATTTTCTTCTCCCTCTTTCTTTGGGCTATCCTCTTTTCATGTTGTCACCTCTTTGCATCTATCTCCAAATCTACTTTCTCTACAAGTGGGTCATCCTTAAACTTGTAGCTTTGCTTTGTCTCTGCACTTTCAGCAATCTTTCTCTTTACTTTTTCTTACATAGATTTTTTGCTTGTTGTTTCTACTCCCTGTGGTGCTGTTGTCTTGAGTGTTGTTAGCCACTCTAATTCCATGCTAACCAGTTCATTGAGCCTACAGGATTTGCAACAATATCTCCATGGGTCTTCCACTGGCTAATGACACTCCCAATGGATCCAATAATAGTACACTCTCCCACAGTGGCCCTTGCATAAGCCATATGGATCATACGGTTTGAAACTGTTGGTGTTGAACTTAAACTTCTTGAAGTCTTCGACCTCAACATCCACTTCTTTCAAACTCCCAATCGTATACAACCTAATTCTCAAAGAAGCATAGGCCATGGTGCCTTCTTCTTCCTGTGCAATCTAGTTGAAAACCCTGTCGAGATGTGGTATGCAACCTCATGCATGACAAGCTTGTCCATGGAAAACCTCGGCAACACATGCAGAGCTTTCTCTGCAATGTACATTCTGTTGAAGGTGCCATCGGCTGAGGCGTACCAATCTGAAATGTTCAGGAATGCCTCCATTGCTTCCTGGGACATGCTTGAAGGGAGATCTTGTTCAAATATCATAGTGTACAGAGGGATGATGAAATGGTGACATAGTCTAGCCATGATTCATCGATAGCTACAATCTAAGAGAAGCTTTCAATATGCATTCACAACATTCTCCGAAGGTGTCCCTGCCCAAACCATGCTAGGAAACCATTGACGAGCACAAATTTCATCGAGTAGGTAGGAAGAAATGAAGAATATTTCTTGTTGATCCTTGTGTGGACTTCGGGTGCTGGATACATGCACTTTTAGCTGGAGAGCTGACATGTTATACCAGTTGAAAGGTTTTCCTTCATTTGCTAGTTGATCCAACATAGCGACCCAACTCTGCAGGAAGGTCTTCGTACTACCTTGGCCATACAAATGACATGCAAAGATGACCAAGAATTGGTATCCCTTCCTGAGTGTCTTCATCCTATATATCTAGTTGGGTGTCGTCGTGATCTTTGTTGGCCACCTTACCCAATTCTTCAAGAAATATCTTGTATTCATGCTACTATTGGGAGTGTAGAATGGTGCATCCATCCTACTCACTAACAGTAGAAAATGGTACATCTGCTGATAATATTCAGTCCTATAGGAAGCAAGTTGTACTCCATTGGCACTCCTTAGTATCATCGTCTCTCAATCAGTCTGTGAGACAATCCAACGGATCACATTTGTGCATGGGAATATGGAAAACCTGTATTCAACCTTGTACAATCTTGACTTATGGATATTTACATAGACTTGTCGGCCCTCCAAATTCTCCTTAAATCTATCTACCAAAATAGTGTTGATGTCCTTCCATGTGATCTTGATTTCTTTCTGAATGAACAGGTGTGTGTCGGTGTACACGGTGAAGCTCATAGACCCTTGCTCAACCACATCCCCAATACTGCTTTCAATTATGTCTTTTGATCTAGCTCTCTTAGAGGCCATGATACCTATACTATTGAGAAGCTACTCAAAATCCTATTGTACTTGGAGACAGAGAGACACTCATGGCAACACAATGTCAGCTAAACAACATCAAGTAACTTGAGAATCAATCAGGCAACAAACTGGTGATTTCTGGGCAATATTGCACAGCATTGACTCTGGGAGGCTGGGAGACTAATAGCTAGAACTATGCATTGCACAGTTGTAGCTACCGGTGAGGCTTACTACTGATTGGAACTGCGCAATGCGTAGCCTAGTGAGGATGACTACTGACTGAAACTACGCAATGCACATAACAATCAGGTTGGGTTGGTAGCTGGAACTGTGCATTCCGCAGTTCCAGTGGGCAAGACTGGGCACTGCCTCACAGGCTTTCATAGAGCACAACTAGGAGCCAATGTGGGTAGCCTCTGCATAATTCCTAGAGGCAAGGCAAACCCTTGACTACCAAGAATGCGCAGAGCATGCTCGAAGACACAAGATTTGGGCCAAGACAGTTTGGATCTGCCCAATGGCAACCTGAAAATGAAAATGACTGAGTGTGTGTGCAAAGCTAGTGCATATCTTATTGAATAGACATGCATGCAATTCAAGCAAGTATAGAAATCAGTCAGACGACAAAACCAAGAAGCTCATGAACATAGTCACCACAATGGCGATCGTTAGTGCAGAAACAATGTTATGCATGCAACACTAAGGAAAGGTAATTTGAAACTTGAAACAACACTTCTACAAGTTAAAACACATTAAAACACCAGCGGTCATTCAATAAAATGAAGGAAACAACACTTATACAAGCCAAAAACTAAAAAGCGATAGAAAAAATGGTAAAAGGCATGAAAAGCATAACTTACCTGGAAAAGTTGTGCTGACTGTACCAAAGGTTCCTAGATGTCTCGGGAATGCCAGAGATCCAAGATCAAATTTGAGGAATGAGCTCTGAGGTGTCGTATAAATAGATTTAGCAAAATTAGGGTTTATGACACGCATGCCACAAATCTAGGAAAAATCGACACTTGGCAGGGAATTTCTAAAATTTACTTTACATGTAACTCTTGCTGCTAAAAATAGATCCCTAAAATCTAGGGATGCTTTTTCACTTTTTGCTTTTTTTTCTTTTCTAGGAAAAGCTTCCTAGCAAGCAACAAAGGATTGTGTAGTTATGGAGGGAACCAGACAACCTATCAGTACATGTGACAGACAGCCACTGAAGGAAAGCATTTGCATTGCTTCTAGGTTGAGTGGCCTTGGCTAGCTGGCTAGCTCTATGCAATTTTCCAGAGCAGTGATATTAGCATGCTCTGCGCATTTTTTTAGAGCAGTGTTTCTGCCCAGTACTGTTCATTTCTGGAGATCAGTGCAGCTGGCCTAGCTTGCTCTGCGCATTTTTGGAGAGAAGTGCATTTTAGCTAGAACTGTGCATTTTTGGAGAGCAGTGTTGGCTGGCCTGCTCTGCGCAATATCCAGATCAAGGATGGTTGGCCTGCTCTACGCAATTTCTGAGTGCATGGAAACTATTGGGCTTCTCTGGGAAATTCCTAAGGGGAGGATAGGCTACCCTCCAAGATTGCACAGTTTTTCCTGACACTCAATTAACCAGATCTGAACCAAGTGCTTAGTCAGCTTTTGGTTGACCGAGGAGACAAGTAAGTGAACAGAAGTTTTTAAGCATCAGATGAAAACAAGTAAACACAAGTACCTGATCAGTGCATGATAGCTACTCTGATTTCAAAGACGGAGGCTCCAAAATGAAGCGAAGGCAAAATTTTGGAGGGTGGTTGTAGTTGCTACAACATTGGAGACACAATGGTAGAACTCCAGCTATCGTTATGGACCTTGTTCGTAAAAGGTGAGTCTAACTCCTATGGAAGTATTGTTCGATTCTTCGATCATCATGGCTTCAATACTCAACTTGAGTTAAAGATATAGTCCCTGCCATTCTCTTGATTGGTCAGCACACATACCAAGCCAATTCAAGTCAGTTGTTTCAATTGGGGATGAGGGGTATATTGGTGCACAAGTAATATGGATGTTAGAGTCTTAGTTTCATCTCTGGTGTTGCTCCACTGCTAGAAGTCCTGGATAGTACCTTGACAGAGTCATGCAAGGACACAAGCATTGCTCCGCTGCCAATGATCCTAGATAGTAGCTCGGCAAATTTACTTGCATCACCTCTCTGTGCAGTAATCCTTTCTCTTCTTTCACCTTATTTTGTTTGCATTTTTCATTTTTTTATTATCATTTTTAAAAGAACTTTTCATAGGCACTTATTTATTTCAGAGGTGGAAGAGGGATCCTGACTTAGTGAGAGAAGACTAGGTTGTCGCTTTAGAGAAGTATTTTATATACACCTCTAACAATACTTGTTAAGGTTTTCCCCCTCACCTTACTCTACTTGACTGAGCTGAAAAGGGTTAACCCAAAAGAACCAATTAGAGTAGGCAGTACTAGTTAAAATGCAAGTGTTGTGTTTTCACCAAGACCCACTTTAAATAGAACGCATTTTCCATCAGGGTATCATTGAATGAAGGAAAAAAGTTCTTCATAAAGGGAGAGGACAACAAATAACCAAGTGTTGGTAGTTATACAAGTCCTCTTCTACTTTACCTTGCTTGTCTCGAGAGCCACACAAGGTTTCGTGCAAAACTAAACCTATGGGTGCAAAACAAGAAAACAAACAAGAAAGGAAAGGAAAAAAGTAAATGAAGGAAAAGTAAGAAAACAAATCAAGCACACAAGCAACACAAACAAACTAAACAAAGAAAGCATGCAAACAAAGAAAAACAAGAAAGGAAACACTACTCCTACTCCTAAACTAAATAGTGCATGGGCCTCATCATGTAAAGTGATATTTCCAATGCAGCCAATGGTGCATTGGTTGACCCATGTTGGTGAAGGTGTGGTTTATGAGAAATATAAGCGTGTAAACCAACAAACAAGAAAAATATATCAGTGAATACAAAAATGATCCAAGTTTAAAAATACCCATAGAAAAGAAAACAATAAAAGCGCAAGATAATCATTATGCGGACGTATCATGGTTATGCATCGCATTGTGCGCAAAAGAAAAACATGCACACTCTTTTGACCTTGACAAATGAGAAAACATGAAAAGGAAAGACAACTTACGTTTAGCAAGAGTTCTCGTTGTGTATGATTCTTCCAATGCATGAGAGATGGGATCATGTGATTCAGGTGGAGGATGTGAATTCTGTGAAATAGATTGATTTTCAACGTGAACACGAGAGTGATGATGATCCTTTGGTGTTTCAACAAATTTATGATCTGAAGTGGAATCAACCTTAAGGTAGCGAGGACCTGACATAACCATCAGCTCGGGCTGAAGTGCCTCAACAACTTGTGGGGTTTAGAAAGATCAATAGATTGATCATTGAAAACAGCTGGTTTAGAAAGATCAATAGTGAATGGATCATCATCATGATCGAATGAAGAAGAAAAGAGATCACGACATCCACGATTAGAAAATTCGATATGTCCATCGACATCCTCATGATCTGAAGAATCATATAGAGAACTAGATGAGAAGAAATAATGTTCACCCTCTACGTTTTCGGAAATGACAAATGAAATATTGAGTGGATTTGCAAACACAGATGTGTCCTCTTCGCTATGCAATGACAGACTAACATATGTTGTATCCTGTGAATGATCGGAAGTAGATGCATCAGGGAATGAATTCTCATATGGAAAATAAAAAAAAATGCCAAAATCACCAAAGATGTCAAGGAAAAGCGGATGATGTGTGGATAGAAGGAGGTCATCCTTCACCACAGGCTCTCCTTCAGATTCCCACACATACTCATCATAAAGGATAGTGCAAGTTCAATTCTCAACACCAACTCTGTTGACAACTTGATCCTTGTGAACAACAAGTGTGGACTCTGGAACGAGAGAACACAACATAGTACAATCCGGAGGATCAATAGAACGTAGGGATGGAGGTTGAGGAAACAATTCCATGTGACAACCAACAGTCTTGCAAGCCAAATTTGTGTAGAAATCAGGAGAAGGTGGGGTGGGAGGATGTGACAGTTCAACAGATGGATGCGCACCTTCTCCCACCTCGCACTGCGGGGCTAGAGTTGTTTGATGAGATGAGGATGGATAATCACTTGTGACAACAACCATGTCTGCCTTGGATTTAGCATCTCTAACATTGAGGTATACTTGGATGGGTTTGAATGATTCTAACACTTGTGGATATTTAGATATTTGAAAAAGATATTGAAATATTTCACGAAGAAATTTCTAATCAATTTCATCCTATGGGAATTGAAATCTGATATTACAAAGACGATCCCATAATTGCACCAAGGATTCATCGGGAGCTTTCTGTAACTCTAGAATTTTTTTGTTAAGTACTTTATGGTTAAAGTGATGGAAAGCACAATCTATCTATTCAACAAAGTGATTGAAAGAGTAAATAGATTTATCAGGTAGTGTGACACAACATTGCAATGGGTGCGCTCGAAACATTAATGCGAACAACGAATAGGCTACATAATCCTCAGGGTCTTCCAAGGTATTATATAGATCCTCGAAAGAAGCTATATGCCTAGGCCAAGTTTTTCTTCCTTCAACTTCATATGTGTATTGTGGCAAGTCATTCCAAAAATCCTCCAGGATTTCAAAGTCATTTCCATAAGACATACATCTCGAAGGGTGAACTATACAGATAGTCATGAAAGATGTGTGGAGATTCAAAACAGACTTTGAGGACTCATCTTGTCATCTCACCCTCCTTCTAGCACCAAAAATGTTGACAATGTTGGACCCACCAACGTGTCAGAGATCTCCCCAGTAAGAAGCCCAACTAGACCTCATACCGTTTGGAGTAGGAGTCCTAGTAGTGGGTACTAAATCTATGCCTTGACTACGATAGCACGGAGAGGTAATCAAGATATATTTGTTGGAAGCAAGGGTGTGACCTTGCAGCAAGTAAGGAGAGATGCATGGGGAGGTTCTAACACACAGATGGAAAAGGAAGTGTGTCCCTTAGAAGCCTGTAATGGTACACAGCCTGAAAGGAACACATGAGATGAATGACATCACAAACTAGAAAGAAGAATAGTCAATAATCCAAAGTGATGAGTTAAACCAACAACACACTACAATAAGATTCATACAATTACATACGGAATAGTCCATACATAAATGCATAAATTAAAAATACATACATTGCTAAAGTAACCAGAATAGTCAAACAACAATAACAACATATGCATGAAACGTGTTGTCTCTGTTATATTATATAAAGCGAAAGTTACATACATACATACAACCATGACAACCACTAGCCCCAATAGTGGAAAGTGAAAGTTCCATCCATACATCCAAAGAGATGTACTTGCTCTGCACTATGGAGAAGCCAAGGCTCATCATAATCCTCTCCAAACCCTCTCTAAGCAATGCCTGGCAAAATCTTGGCTCCCAAAAGCCTGGTCTATGAGTTATGAAGTTCCATTTATAAAAAAGGGTCGGGTGACCCTTGAAATTTCCCTTTGTGACTCTTGGACTACCCTTGTGACTCTTCAACTTCATTACATAACTATTTACATTACATATGATTGTTTTCATTCCACTAATGACACTTGGAATCTCACTTTACAACATGTTTACAAAAATGACATGTTTTCCACATATACCCATGTGGGACAAAAATGGCTTGAGCTAGCCAGATAGGAAAACAATAAGACTCGGATTGTTGTGGAAAGATGAGCTCATCAACCTCCTCTCTGTGATTCTTGGTGTTGAATTGATGCCATGCTTGATAGTGAGCAATGGTGTCTGCATACTCCTTGATGATGTCTTTCTGGAAATGCTTACCTTCATTGCTTCTAGGTATACTGATTTAGAACCACCTATCCAACTAGTCCTATAACATGCATAGCTTAGTCCTCAGCAAGGCTAAACCAGAGATGTTCATTCGCATTTTATCTATGCTGAATTGAAAATTTGCACTAGTGGTCGTGAGCATCAACGGATCAAAGTACACGTCGAGCTCCGGTCTGACTTGGTTCTTTTCTTTGGCCTTGGTGAGCGTACCAATAGATGGGGTGCCATACTTTCTCATCACAACATCCAAACTCCTGTACAACCATTCGTATGAAGCCTCAACACTGGTGATGAGCGGCGGGAGTTGCTCATAGTTTTAGATCAGAGTCCAGATTCGTGCTTTTTCCAACTCTACATGTGGCTTCATCATCTTGTGTAAGTGAAGCG
Source organism: Pinus tabuliformis (assembly GCA_031772625.1). NCBI lineage: Eukaryota > Viridiplantae > Streptophyta > Pinopsida > Pinales > Pinaceae > Pinus > Pinus tabuliformis. The sequence continues at coordinate 1,145,367,855 of CM062815.1, forward strand.
GGGCTCCCTTTTACCTCATTATCCATGTTTGTACATGATAAACTGTGGCATGTATATATGTGAGTGTTCGCGCTATCTTGATGCAGCACTGCTAAGGACCATGTAGATGGACAATTTTCTTGTGCACCATGATGAACCTATCATATAGTCTCCACGTGTCTGTCTCAAGAGTCGATACTTCAACAAGTATGGTTTTCTTCATCTCTTCTCTGGCATATCCTGTTGATTGTTGCTCTCTCTGCCTGGTTGCTTTCAACTCCTTAGCCATGCACTTGTTGTCTGCTATCAAGAACTTAACACTCAAGCTCGTGGCTTCGGCATAATCCTTTGTACTATCCTCCAAGGTAGTTGTATGTCTTCGTACACCTAACACAATCACCCATTCTTCAAAGTGCGCAGGTGATGCATGCTCATTCGGGGTGCACTCTCTACGTTCTTGTACAACTCTATGTTATGGCTCATCAAAGTCTATGTTGTATACATTTGTTCCCATATTATCCTTAAGGAGAATGGTATCCCCTTGTTCACTCGAGACTTTCTCTGCGGTTGGAGCTAGTGAAGCCTGTGGGGTGACCTCAGTTGCTCTTGGGATGAGGTCAGTGTTCTAATCTAGTTCCATCTACTCCATCTCCATGTCCATCTGTTCTACTATCGGTTCATCCTGTGGAGCAAGTTCCTGTTCCTGTAGCTTGTCACCATGTTCCTCATCTGCTACTGTTTGAGAGTCTTCAACCTGTATAGGCACGGTTTGCATTTTCTATGCACATTGCAATTCCTCTTGTTCCTATTCTTGTTCTTGTTCATGCTACGCTTCCTTCTCTCTTCTGTGTAGCTCTTGTTCTTCTTTGAGATTTGGTTGGACTTCCTGCAACATCCTCTCTGCATATTATAGTCATTGTTTATCCCTCTTTCTTCGTGTTATCCTCCTGTCACATTGTTGCCTCTTTGCATCTATCACCAAAGCTACTTTCTCCACAAGTGGATCTTCCTTAAACTTGTAGCTTTGCTCCATATCTATACTTTCGACAATCTTCCTCTGCCTTTGTATTTTACAAGTTTGCTACTTATTGTTATTTTTGTTGCTACTGCCTTGAGTTCTTCTAACCACTCTACTTCCATGTTGACTGGTTCATTGAACCTAGAGGATTTGTAACAATATCTCCATGGGTCTTCCTCTGGCAAATGACATGCCACATGGATCAAAGAATAGTACACTGTTGTACAGTGGTCCCTGCATACGCCATGTCGATCGTACGGATTGAAACTCTTGGTGTCGAGCTTAAACTTCTTAAAGTCTTCGACCTCGGCATCCACTTCCTTCAAACTCCCTATCGCATACAACCCAATTTGCAAAGGAAGTTTAGGCCATGGTGCCTTCTTCTTCATGTGTAATCAAGCTGATAACCCTGTCGATATGTGCTATGCGACCTCCTGCATGACCAGCTTGTCCATGGAAAACCTCAACAACACATCTTTCTCCACACTGTACATCTTGATGAATGTGCCATCGGGTGAGGCGTACAAATCTGCAATGTTGAGCAACGCCTCCATTGTTGCCTGGGACATGCAAGGCGGATCTTGTTCAAATATCGTAATGTATAGAGGGGCAATGAAATGATTAGATAGTTAGCCATGACATCTCAGTAGCTACAGTCTGAGAGCATCTTGCAATATGTGTTCACAACATTCTCTGAAGGTGTCAATGCCCAACCCATGCTAGGAAATTGTTGACGGGCACATATTTCATCCAGTAAGTAGGAAAACATGAAGAATATTACTTATTTATCCTTTGGCGGACTCCAGGTGCTGGATACATGCAATTTCAGCTAGAGAGCCAACATGTCGCACCAGTTGAAAGGTTTGCCTTCATTTTCCAGTTGATCCAACATAGCAACCCAACTCTGTGGGAAGGTCTCCATACTCCCTTGGCCATACAAATGATAATGGAAGATGAAAAAGAATTGGTATGCCTTCCTCAGTGTCTTCATCCTGTATATCTAGTTAGGTGTTGTCCTGAACTTTGTTGGCTCCCTTACCCAATGCTTCAATATGTCCCTTGTATTCATGTTATTGTTGCGAGTGTATAATGGTGCACCCATCCTGCTCACCAACAATGGAAAATGGTACATATGCTCATAATTTTCTATCCTGAAGGAAGAAATTTGTACTCCACTAACACTGCTCAGTATCATCATCTCCGAATCAGTGTGTGAGACAATCCAATGGATCACATCTGTGCATGGGAATATGGGAAACCTGCATGCAACCTTGTACAATCTTGACTTATGGATGTTTACATAGACTTGTCGGTCCTCCAGATTCTCCTCAAAGCTACCTATGAAAATAGTGTTGATGTCTTGCCATGTGATCTTGATTTCTTTCTCAATAAATAGGTGTGTGTCTATGTACATGGGCAAGCTCATAGACCCTTGCTCAACCACATCCCTAGTATTGATTTCAATTGTGTCTTTTGATCCTGCTCTCTTGGAGGCCATGATACATGTACTACTGAGAAGTTGCTCAAAAACCTGTGGTACCTGGAGAGAGAGAGACACTCATGGAAATACAATGACAGCTAAAAAAAATCAAGCAACTCAAGAATCAATTGGGCAACAAACTAATGACTGCTAGGCAATATTGCACAACATTGACTCTAGGAGGTTGGGAGACTGTCAGCTAGAACTGTGCATTGCGCAGTCTCAACTACCAGTGAGGCTCACTACTGATTGAAATTGTGCGATGTTGAGCCTAGTGAGGCTGACTGTTGACTGAAACTACGTAATGTGCATACCAGTCAGGCTCGATTGCTGGCTTGAACTACACATTGCACAGTTCCAGTGGGCGGGACTGGAAATTACCTCCCAAGACTCAATAGAGCACAAATAGAAGCCAGTGTGGGAAGCCTCTGAACAATTCCTGGAGGCAAGGAAGAGCCTTGACTACAAGGAATGCATAGAGCATGCTGGGAAACACAAGATCTGGGCTAAGATATCTCGAATCTGCCCAATGGAAACTTGAAAATGCAAAGGACTGAGTGTGTGTGAAAATTTGTTGCATATCTAAGTGAATAGACAAGCATGAAATTCAAGCAAGTGTAGAAATCAGTTAGACATCAAAACCAAGAAGCTTATTAAGATAGTCGTCGCAATGGCAACCATTAGTGCAGAAATAATGTTATGCATGCATCACTAAGGAAAGGTAATGAGAAACTATGAAAAACTCTTCTACAAGTTAAAACACATTAAAACACCAACGGTCGTTCAATAAAACAAAGGAAACAAGACTCATATAAGCGGAAAACTAAAAAGCGATAGAAAAAGTGGCAAAAGGCATGAAAAGCAAAACTTACCAGGAAAAGTTGTGCCAAATGTGTTGAAGGTTGCTAGATGCCTCGGGAATGCCAGAGCTCCAAGATCAAATGTGAGGAATGAGCTTTGAGGCATCGTTTAAATATATTTGGCAAAATTAGGGTTTATGACGCGCATGCCACAAATCTAGGAAAAAGTGACACTTGGTGGGGAGTTTCTAAAAATGACTTTGCATGTAACTCATGTTGCTAAAAATAGATCCCTAAAATATAGGGATGATTTTTTGCATTTTTTTTCTTTTATTTTCCAAGAAAATTTGCCCGACATGCAAGGAAGGATTGTGCAGTTCTGGAGGGAACCAGGAAACCTACTGGCACATGCGAAAAACAACCACTGAGGGAAAACGTTTGCATTGTTTATGGGATGAGTTTCCTTGGCTGGCTGACCAACTCTGCGTAATTTTCCAGAGAAGTGATGCTAGCTTGCTCTGCACATTTTTCAGATCAGTGTTGCTAGCCAGTTCTGCACATTTCCGGAGAGAAGTCCAACTAGCATAGCCTGCTCTGTGCATTTCTGGAGAGCAGTGCATGTTGGCTAGAACTGTGCATTTGTGGAGAGCAGTGTCGGGTGGCCTGCTCTACGCAATTTCCAGAACAAGGCTGAATGGCCTGCTTTATGTAATCTATGAGTGTAGGGAAGCTGGTAGGCTACTCTATGCAATTCCTGAGGGGAGGATAGGCTACCCTCTAGGATTGCGCAGTTTTTCCTGACAGCAAATTGACTGGATGTGAACCAAGTGCTAGGTCAACTTATGGTTGACCAATAGGAAAAGTGAGTGAACACAAGGTTTTAAGCGTCAGATGAAAACAAATAAACACAAGTACTTGATTAGTGCATGATATTTGCTCTGATTTCAAAGATGGAGGCTCTAAAACGAAGGGAAGGCAAAATTTTGGAGGGTGATTATAGCCGCTACAATAGATAGTAATTGTAAATTGTTTATTGTATAAATAATTTATGTAGAATGAGTACAAATGAGAATGAGGGTCCTGTATACATAGCCAGGTAAGTACCCTTTCACGAACAGGCATGTCTCTAAGACATGCCTTTTCATTATTAACTAAATAACCATTAGCTAATTTACTTATTAATTATTATTATATTTATATTATTATGATTATTATTTATTAGATATTTTTATTTATTTTTACATAATTTATGTTCATTGCATTGCCTTCCCCTTCAAAAAACTGTGTCCTTAAAGTTTACTGATGAAGGATCAGATATCTTCTATCATCTGGAATAACTTCTTGTTTCTGAGCTTTCATATTTGTTGATACAAGACGATATGATGTTCTGAGCGATAGATAGAATTGTCATACTGAAAATGGATCGGACCATCCTAGATTAACCTTCTATGGAATATTCTAATCTCTGGGATTTTGTGATGAATTGTTATCATAGGGTTGGGTTCTGCAAACTTTAGTATTATTTGGAACATAAATCTTTTGTTTGTGCTCTGAATGATAGTGATACTTATATTGATTAGCAAATTTTCTCTCATGATTCGGATGTCGATAAAAAGCTCGTCTGTTTGGACTTTCCCTTATCATGTTAGTGGTAGTTTCCTAATTCCCTTCAGGCATTGTTGTTGTTGAATTGATTACTGAATCCTCATTTGGAGTGTTCATCATTCGAATGGAAACCTCTGAGTATGTATTTACCTCGATAGGATTTGGATTTGTTAGAACTGTGAGATTAGTGGGATCCATGTTTGTTTCTTCTTCCCCAATTTGGACAACTACATCTAGCAATTTTAATGCTTCCTTTGCGACAATTTCTTCGAATCTATTATTCAATGATTTCTTATCAGTCTTAATTTTTTTAATCCAGTTAAGAAAATTTTGGTTATGATTTTTTAGATGTAAAATTTATTCTTTTTCTGAATTGTTGACCCTTTTGTTAGTATCCCTCTATTTATCTTTTAAGTTTTTAATTTATTCTAATAATCTTTTTTCTTGTCAAGCTTGGTAGATCCTTCTTTTTCATTATAAAACAAACAAGTTACAACCACATAGACCCAGGTTAGATGGTCTCAACTTGCTCGGTAGGAAACCAAGTCTATTGACCACCTAACTGCATGATAAGCCATCTAGTAACAAAAAATACTAATTCTATCTATCCAAGATAGATAAGTTTGATTGTCATGTCCACATCCATATTCTATTTTCCTATATATATGTATAACTATAAACTGGAAATTAAAAGCTATTCGAATGAAAACTAGTTAAAAATAACTGAAATTCAACATTCAATCCATCCTTCTTGACAGAGGCCGATGCGACTGGGGTGGGGTCTTTAGCACTGTAGCCAGGAAGATTTGTCTGTGCTAACATGCATGGGAAGTGTCTCTCCATGCAATTACAATGACCGTCATGTTTTTGCAATTGAAATTGCAGCTTTTGAAACTCTTGCTTATAATCTGGGAAACCTTGGATAGCATTCATCCAGATTTGCTCCATAACCTTGCCAAGGACGCATTTCATCAACCAATAAAGATGTAGGGTACCTTCCTTGTATGCAGCGGTCGCTTCACTTATTAGGTTGACCACAGGTTTTCTACCTTAGTGTTTTACCTGAGGTGCTTGGTTCAGTCTCAGCCTCGATCACCCGTGGCCTCTTTCCTTGTTCATTACCTTTTGCCATCACAGTACCTTCTGGCCAAATTCTTAGGATGGCCCGAAGCTAGCCTCTATGCTCGTCATGTCCAAGAATGATTACCGTTCTGTGGACCTGCTAAGGGGACAAGAAACCAAGATTTCCATAAATTTATGATTTGAATTTCCAACACCCGAAGGCTCTACCTTTTCACAAAAATCACCACCCTTGGTTCATTTATATGGCCCTAAAAATGAAAGATCCCCCACCTAGCATGACCATGACCCGTACCCTAGTAGCTTTGCCCCAGCAGACATCCTGACATGCCCATTACTTTGCAAATGCTCCAGCCTCGACCTTGGAAGAAAGGTGCCAAAAACTGGTCAACTACAGATCTTGTAGCCTGGTAGCCAAGCCAACAGGTTCCAGGTCCCACACCTCGCTTACCCACCTTTGTATGACCATACCCCCATCCCCCATAACTCATCACCATTTTATCCTTGCCTTGACCAGTACTGTAGCGCAAAATCTGACCCCCGGGCTCCAAGATGTACCCAACCCAAACTCTACTTACCTCCCAACTTCCCTTCCACCAGCTGAGGTAGGCATGACCAACGCTCAATTCATGCCAATTCCAAAATTTAGAATACCCCTACCCACGACAGCCTCCCCACTATTAGCTTTTCTTAGGTAATTGGCGTCAACCCTCAAGAGCCAATCCTACCAATTATCCTCAACACCCATGGAGCAGACCAGGAAACAGACTTTCACCAAGACATAGATAATGATAGCATACCAGCCCCCGATCCCTGGGATTTCCATGCAGACAAGACCGAGGTACTCCCCCAGACTGTCACCCTACCCACCAAGCCCGATGAGCCCCATGCGAGAGAGGTAAATCCCATAGCAGATTGACACCAGGGAGGAACCTATGGCCCCTATATGTACCCCAATTATCAAACCAGACATAGGGAATCATGGTGTAGTGGAGGAGAAGCTAGTTTACATACCCAATGGCCAACATTTGGAGCTGATGGAGCCCCCATTCCTTTCGAAGCCTCTGCTCCACTCTTGCCTTTGGAACCTCTGCTCTTCCAAACCCCGTCTTTCTATCCTTCACCGCAGTCGGTAAACTTGCCCAAATGTTTTTTCCACCTTCCCGCATTCATGTTGCCTTAAGCATGCCGAAGGCCACCGCACCCTTCGCTTCAAGTGTGTGAGGGGCAAAGGCAACATTCCTCTGTGTCCTTACCATAATGATAGCCTTAATGGCTCTATCTAACAACTCACACCTCGATCAAGGGTTTAGTATGTCCTGGTAGTTATGTCATTGATCATGCTCCAAGATATCTTTCAAGGACCAAAATCGTTCATCCCTGGGTTGACATGGCCATATTTTCTCAAGAGGCACATTTTGATGACTGCAATCCCAGTTTACAAGGAAGTTTATTGCTCTGTTACCATCCCTTCTTACGTGGTTAGTCATAGTATAGTTGAAGTTAATGAGGAGGTTTCCTATCTCCTGGATTAACCTTGCAGTTCTCCAGCTATGTCTAAGCTTTTCCCATTTAGTTCCTTTATTTAATTTTCTCACTATGTTGATTACAAGCCTCGAATCACCTTCAACTACAATATTCTTGTATCCCATTTTGATTGTGATTTGTAGGCTTTTTCTGGAAGTAGAAAATTCTTCTTCATTGTTGCTAGCATACCCACAATGGTTAGCATAGATAAGGGTGGTGTTGGTTCTGGGGTCTCAGAATAGTCCTCCCATGCCTGTTGGGCCTGGGTTCCCCTTCGAAGCTCCATCAAAGCTAAACTTCATAAATCCCTCCGGGGGGTGGTGAAGTAGTTGAGAGAGTCTACTCCCCTCAAGGTGACCTTCCAGGAGGATGGGGCTATCATTGTTGGTGATATGTTCAATCTCTACATAATTCTAGCCTCATGGGGGGGGACCTGCTAGTCCTCCGGGTGCCACTTCTCTGCCAGAATTGTTTCCCTGATGTTTTGTATGATCCCTTCCCATACAACCTCCTAGGGGAGAAGATGATCCTTAAAGATTCAGTGATTCCGCTCTTTCCAGATGGCCTAAAGTGTTATTCCCAGGGCTAGCCCCCAGGCCCTATTAATGACCAAGATGGAGAAAATTCTTGTTCTCCATAGGATAATTGTTTCTCGAATACTTTGTGTGTCTCTATCCATTCTTTTGAAGATGTCCCCCATCTGTCTCCATTTCTTTTTAGCATATGGAAAATTTTAAATTATGCATTCTAGATCCTCACTATGCTTATTGCAAATCTTGCATAGCGATGGGCCATAGAAACCCCTCCTTTGGATTTGATCCCAGGTAATAATGTGGTCTCTGCAAACAAGCTAGAGGAAATAGGCCACCTTTGGCCACCAACCCCCTTTCGGTATCTTCTTCCAAATCAGGTTCTATCCTCCCAGCTCGTGGCCTACCCTCAGGTCATAAACCTCCTTGATAGTAAAGGTTCTTTTGGTAGTGTATCCCCATCTGAGGATATATGGTCCATTTAGGATGGATATCTTTCTTGAGTCTAATTCCTTGTCTAGCTGACTCCATTGCACTGATCTCAGGGCTTGTGGCCAGTCCGATTTCTCCTTCCATCTCCTCCAACCTTCCTGAGCTTGGTCTGTTTTCCAAAATTGTTCCACCATATAAAAATTCCTCCCATTCGTGTATAGGAAGAGATCCTGTAAGTCTTGTTTGCCCAGAATTTTATCCCATTGCTGCTAGGAATCATGGCAGAATAGTGTCTTTTTTCCCAATCCTGATTTCCCAAAATACATTTTGTTGAATAAGGTATTTTTTTTGGACTACCATATTCTAGATAGTTGATACTTTTGGGGGATCACAGTATCTTAAGATATCTTTGTCCTGGCAAGCATGTTGTATTTTCACATCCATATTTTATTCCAGAGATCAAGCCCACCTCCCAACCAACACCACCATAGTTTAGCCCCCATTACTTGGTTTAGGATATAAGGATCTCTTAGGCCAAGGCCTCCTTCCATCTTATGCTTCATTAAGTTGGGCCAAGATACCACTGCCCATTTCTTGATTTCTCAAGCTCCTCCCCATATGAACTTCTTAAATGTTTCCACCATATTTGTGCAGTCATACCTCAAATTTGATAGATTGGAATATACTGGAGAACTTATTTAAGAAGGATTGTCCACCCCACCAAATTTAGCCACTGGAAAGCCCAGCTACTGAGTTTCCCAATGATTTTTTGGAGGAGGGATTGCCAACGAGAAGTCTTTAAGGAGTTCACCATCAGGGGCATTCATAGGTATTTGGAATGTAAACATCCAACACTCAACCCTAACACCTGAGAAAGATGTGACTGAATGTTCCCCAGGGTGTTGAAGAATAAAATGCATGATTTGTCATTACTAATCATTTTCCCGGATGCCTCCAAGAATACAAGGAGCACCTCTTTGATGCAGTGAGGTTCGCGTAGTGACACATGACAAAGAACATAATGTCATCTACAAACTGCTGGTGGGTAATGGGGAGGTCATTGCCCCATATCCTCAAGCCTTTTATCTGGGATTTTATGGCTTTAGTCTTTAGGTATCGGCCCAAACCTTCTGTAGCAATAATAAAGAGGAACGGGGAGAGGAGATCATCATGGTGCAGGCCACATGATGGGGTTAAAAGTATGAGTGGGGGAGACATTAAGAAGAATGGAAAACACAAGGGAGGCCACCAAAGCATAAACCTGGTTGATCCATCTCTGATGAAACTCGAAAGCCTTAACAACCTTGTTAAGGTATTCCTAGCTTAAATGGTCATAGGCCTTGGAGAGGTCTAATTTGATCATCATGCCTGAGAGTTTATGGGATTTGAGAGAGTGCACTATCTCTTGGGAGCTGACAAATCCATCTAGCACTAGTAGAAAATGATGAAATTAGTGACTAGGTGATTGAAAAAGTTAGTCGTCATAGCTTTTCCAAGTGAAATACTATAAAAAAGTGAGAAATATTAAGTGATTAACTAAAAATGACTAGCATAAACGACTGATTTAGTCTCAGGTTAAAATATGCGACTAGCTAATAATTAATACAACTAAAAATGATTAATTTAGTCTAGTAACATAAATATGACTAATTAACAATTAATACAATAGTACAAATTAGTCATTTTAATTATGTCACTTCAACAATCTAAACTTACAAGTGATAAGGGATTCAAAAGTTGTTATAGATTGGCTGAATGGTTATACTTCCTTAAACACTTATTTACTGCATCAACAGACTATTAGAGTTATGGAGATGATTAGAGCCTTCAAGGTTATACCCTTTGATCACATTCATAGGTAATTACGTCAAAATATTGATAGATTATCCAAAATGGGAGTGGGCTTATAGTTGGGTCAAATAAATTATGAATAATACCTACAAGGAGAAGTGTCGATTAATTAGTAGAGGACACATTTCCTTTAGTTGAAGACTTAACTTTTCACGCATATCTACATTTTTTATTATTAGGGTCATATCCATTGAAATTAGGATACTAATCCTTAACTTGGATACCATGTTGTTTATCTAGTTTTAACATACATTATGAACATAGCAGTACTACTCTTATGAAATCATTTTGAATCCTATGGGGATTTTGATATTGCCTGAACATTAGATGTTGAACATATTACAATATCATGTCATTCAGGTAAAGAAAATTTAGTATATGTTGGATGATGTAAATTACATCTCTGCATTAATATTATTACAAAATGATTTCTTTTTCTTATTGGAAAAGAATTAATGGCATTTCCCACCACCTAAGTATTAGACATAATTTACGTAGGAATACATGCAACTACAAGAATATTTTCTTAGTTGCTAAAGATGGTTTGATTTCATAACAATGATGACCATTATTTGTCCTCTTGTTACCATATGTCAATGTTGGGCTTCTATGATGGCTCTGTCATGGTTGGGCTTCCTCATAATTATAGGCATGTGAACCCCTAGGTGTGCACACAACTTGTTGAATGTGAATATGGGGTTTGAAACTTGGTAGCCACAATGTTGTCTATATTTGTATGAAATGTTTTTGAGGTTTCAAGACATTACCTTGAATCCTACAAGAACATTGTGCCACCCCTTAAACCCTATGTTAAACACTCCATGCTTTGGTATTGATGTGAAAAAATAAATTTCATGAAAAAATATATATTTATAATTTATACAAAACCATACATCAAATATGTGTAATTATGATAAAATTATACAAAATATCCAAGTATTATTTTCCTCCTAAAGCTTTCAAATACATACAACTAGCCTAGATCCATCTTAACCCCAAATCCATCAAGCGTCGAGAGGGATCCAATCTCTTGAGGTGAAAACCTATTTCTTTACTGCAAAACTTGAGGAAAGGTGTGCACCTAGAGACATTTGATCCCTCTCAACACTTGATAGATCCGGGGTTAATATGGATCTAGGCTGGTTATATAATACTATATAATATCTATTTTTGTATTTATGTGTCTCTTTCTTATTTGCTCTATATTTCACCCCCAAACATGCACACACTCTCTCCATATCTATCTCTCTCTCCCCCTCCCTCTTCCTCTCTACATCTCTCACTCTCTCTCTCTTCCCTTCCACTCTCCTCTCTCTCTCCACTTTTCTCCCCTTATGTATTTCTTCTTCCTTGCCTCCCTCTCCCCCCCTCCAACTCCTTCTCTTTCTTGATTCCTCTCTCCCACCTCCCTCTATCTCTCCCCCCATCTCTCTCTCTCTCCCTCTCTTCCTTCCAAAACTCTCTCTCTCTCTCTCTCTCTCAAACTCTATCACTATCTCCCTTTCTCTTCCCTTCTCTCTCTCTCTCCCCTCTATCTATGTGTCTCCCTCTTTCTCTCTTCCCCTGATCTGAAATGATCATAGACTAAAACTGATGTAGAATTGATTAGCCATTATTGAATTGATTGTTAACTGAAAGTGTTGAAATTGAAGAAGATTGCTTGAGAAGAAGACTTTACGACAGTTGATTAAACATAAGAAATATGCATAATAGAAGTGAAAATAGTAAAAACATAGTGATACCAGACAACAAAGTTGATTACAGAATTCATTCCTGATGGACTACGTCTCTGGGTCCGCTTTCAAGATGGGTGACTACTTTATTAGGATTGAAACAGTAAAGGTCAATGACACAGGGATTTGACCAAATTGAACATGCACATAGGCACTTCTGGTCACTATCAATGGATAGCCTCTGAAACAGCTTTCCAATGCCTGTCACGGTTCCCAATTCCGACTCTGGATGCTCGTATTACACTGAAAACAAAACTGCCTATGACCTCCAGAATCTGCATACAAAAACCAAAACCACTAATCTCCCTTCAATGAAGAAAAACTGCCTCTTATAGGCCTGCAGGTACATAAAAACCTCCTTGGCTGAATTCGAGATGAATTGGTTGCCTTCTGGATGGGTTTGGAACCTCAATCTAGTCAAATTTTTCCACTTAGGATTAGGTTTAATGGTCATTGAATTAATTTGTTAACAAACTGCAACTAAAAACCCATAATAAACTTTGGATAAGCGCAGAACTGCTGGTGGTTAGTTGACCGAGCGGAGGAGGCTGCCAGCTCATGTAAGCAGGTGACTGAGCACGTAGTTTGAATGCTGATGGTTCCGCTGACAAAGCTCCAGCGGTTCCAGTTTGGAGTTATTGAAACTTGTTCACATGTTACATACCCCCACGGTTTCTGCTACGATCTACCATGGCGGTGAACTCCAGGGTGACAGTTAACTCTGCTTGACTGTTCACATGAACATGTATATTCCTTTGCAGTCTACCTGTGATTAACTGACTATAGTTAACTCACATCTGATCACATGTAATCAAGGTTTCAATGTGGTTATGATTAGCGGCTTAGGATTGTGTTATAGTTTTATAATGTTTTTTAATGGTTTTACAATGTATTTACATGGTCGAGAGTTGTATGTTAGGTTTTATGTTGTGTGTAATGTTTTAATACATAGATTTGTATTATGATAGGTTTGATAGGTTAGAAAATAGGGTTCTAGGTCTAGAACTTAGGTTTATAATTAGGTTTTAATGTTTTCTAATACATTGTGAATGTTGCATTTAGGTTTGATACATGGATTTTAGCATAGGTTTTGTATTAGGTTTAGGTTTATTCATTATGTTTCTTACATCAAATAAGAAAACCTCTTTACAACTAAATGTCGCAAAGTGACATTCAAAACATTTGTCACATGACGACGAACCTGTCGACATCAAAACCTGCAAGTGGACGACAACACATGTCGATGACCAATCCTGTAAAGTGGATGACAACCCAAATCCTGTGAGGTGAACGACAAACACATGTCGTCAACCAAATCCTAGTGGAACTAATGAAAAATAGATGTCGACAGCCAGGTACAACACCATCTCAACTGAACGCCATGAAAAACCATAAACATTACCTGAACAACCTGATCCATAACCAACACTGTCGAAACTGAACTGAATGCTAACGATGACATGAAACACTGATGATGACCTGTGCAACTGATCTGACGAGATCCTCCTGGATTAGTCCTCTCCACTTGAAATCTTTTGGACCACAAAAGTTTGACTAAACAAATATTTGATGAGGGTAGAGCTCCCTCACATTCCACCTTGCCCTAATGATTTACCAATACATTTGATCAATCATCTACAAGTGATGACCTTGATGATACTGACCATGGTACATTTTGAGTCGATGACCTATTCCATCCATCTGCAGTATGAACAACTTGCAATGATGGGAAAACAACCTATTATGAACATGGCAATTGATTTCTTTCCACAAAGAACCATGAGTTAGTGATTCATAATCATCTTTGAAAACAGTCTCTACTGGATATTGTTCAATACCATTGTCGAGCCGTAAAATGGGTCTTTTTCACCTCTAATTACCTCACATTAACTTGTCAATCCAGGAATGCTTTTTTATCTCAAAGAGTGTACTCAGTTTGAGGTTGTCATTTGTTAGAGTAATGCAAGTAGTATAGTGCTCAAGGAAATACAAGAGTAAACAGATACTTGAAAGAAAATCTACTTACAGCAAAATACTTTAGAAACTAAATTATGCACGTGAAAAACTAGGCAATTTATCAGTCAAGGGTTCAGTAATAATAACTCATCCCTTTGGAAACTGATGTAACTAAAGGTAATCAAAGAAAAGATCATCAATCTAGGGAGTAGGCAGCAAATGCCAACGCCCACTACAGTTTCAAATCGTTCTGCACACCAAAGCAACGGTAATGCAAATAACAGGAAATGGAACAGCAATTAAGAAATGGAACAGCAACTAGAAAATTTAACAACAACTAAGTCTGATGAACAGCAACACCTTAATCTACAGGAACAAGCACAGTAATCGTATCCTACAGAAATCAGATGGCAATGTTTACTGAAAAGGTAAATTGGACAGCAAATAGAAATGGAACAACAACCAATTACCAATGAAATATAGAATAGCGCTTAAAGCCAATGATGAATATACAATACTAGAATAAATAACTCACACAACATACAGAGATATTAAGAGAAACAGTAATCTGAGTCTGATACCACAAATATTGATCTTAGTTAGAAAGGATAACGATCGCAATTCATAATGGAACGGCAATGTTAATTGAATGGCAATCGTATGATGTATAAACCATGGACGAATACAGTAATACCAACTTAAGAATATTACAGCTCAGTTACTCTGCAATTGAATATCAATAGCTTTCTGTAAAGAACAGTAATGTTACATTAATGACTTAAAGGAACAACAATACGTTATCAAGTCAGAATGAACAATACGAATTTCCTGTTGCAAAGAAAAATATTGTAAATATAACAGAGCTGTGATATAAAATAACAAAACACGCTAGATTACCGATCAAAGCTGATAATGCAAACCACACATGAACTAGAGGTAATAGTACAGGAGCAAGTGTTCCACCAAGCCCTTAGCCTCCAGGGATACACCGCTTGAAATTATTCCAGAATCACAGACGGAACAACAACCAAATTTGTATTAAAGCATTAAAACAGAGTTACAGTGGATCACTTCTCAACGAGAGTCAATGATCAAAGTTTCAAATACAGAGCAACATTACATAAAAAATTAATAGTCCTCCCCAGGCTAGCAGTGTTGCCCCTACTTATAACAGCTAAAGCGGAGATATCAAGGATGCAAAAATAGTTAAAGCAGCGATCCCTCAGGGTCAAAGGATCCTGAGGGATTCGCCCAGTTGTTAGTCCTCAGTTATCTGGTCATTTTCTTGCATCGAGTCGATATCTCCTTTTCCTTTCCTTGGCTGAGATGTTTTAATTTAGATCGTCTTGTTTGCATATGGTTCCCTGCCAAAGGGACAGTGATTAGCTTGGCCCTGTCTTTTTCTTTGGAGCGGCAATCTTTAGTTTTTCCCATTTCCTGAATAAGAAATAGCAATTATTAGTGTTTTCACGTTGCATGTAAATCTTTATAGATTTGTCATGATTTCCCATTTTCTACCTAGTTCATAATGCAAAGATGTTACGAGTTCTAAAGAAAAGATGACAAAATAGTCAATAAAAACATACCTTCTTCAGTACTCCACACACCCCCCTGCTTACCCTTTTTCATGCCCTCATGAAAACATTGTAGTTGACATGTAAGGCAGTGAGAGAGTAGGCTGGAGATGGGATATCATGTGGTGGTCTACAGCCATGATGCCTAACTAGGTGTTCAAAAAGATGTCCTGTCTGACCCTTGGGCATTTCATACAGGGCTTGGTATCCAGGTGCAGGGTGCCAAATGATTGGACTCTGAAACCTATATCCTAACCAAGATGGACCTGCCCTCAAGATAACTTCACCATAGAGGTTCAAATGATCAGCGACTAACTTAAAGTTCTCGTAATTAAATGGTTCCCTGAGTTGGATGTTCGGATTAGAGGTCTGATATCGAAATTTAGCAGCTGCAATGGCAAGGTCCTTAATGGTAAAGAAGTATTCTATCCCTTGTCGATTGATTGTTGTATGAATGGGTCCTAATGCGTCAATCACACCCGGAGTCCTCATGAGGCTCCTGTGTTTGTTCCATAACTGTAATGGATCTCTAGGCTCAGCTCTTACCCATAAGTCTAATCCGTTTTCTTGTCTTTGGAAGGCATTATAGGCTTTAAGCCATTTGATTTGATTAACTCCAAACGAAATAAATGCCTGCAGTTGGATATCCCCAACGAAAGGGCCAGGGTTCTGTTCTGTGTCCTGATCTAGCACAAGGTTATGCAGATAGAATTCACATAGTAGTCTTTGAACCTTTACTCCATAGTGCTTACAACAATTTATAAAATCATTAATGGTATTAATTTGCATAGGGGCTCCTGCTTTGACGGCCTTAATTTTCAATTGCAAATATCGTTCCATTAGAAACAAGGCATGATTCTTGGTAGGGGCTCTAAATTCTAGGACGTCAGTGTACAAAGAGCATAACGTATCCATCTATCTGATAACGACATCTAATCTATGAGTTACCTTTGCGACTTTTTCTTGTTCTTTTTGCCACCCTTCAAAGGCCTGGCTTTCGGATAAATTGACATTCCTTAGCTGCTGTTGTAATTCTTCATACTTTTCTCGAGGAACCGTTTGTTCAGTAAGTTTTTCTACTACTTGTTGAGCTTGCATCAAACCCTCTCGTAGGGTTACTGTCCTCGGATCACTGTCCCACATAGTGGTGGCTAGTGGAAGATTTACTTGAATCTTCCTATTGCGTCGCCTTGTGTTTATAGTCTGTATCTCTTCAGAGGATTGTGCCTCTGTCTGAACTTCCTTGTCACAGGCCGGTATATCGTCTGTTTTCACTTCAACATGGGCAACAGTGGAATGTTGTTCCTTTTTCTTTTGAACAACAGACTGTTCTTTGACAACAATTTGAAGAGCAGACTGTTTTTCGACAGGGTTTTGAACAGCAGGCTGAATAGGGGTCTTTCAAACCTTTTTCTTGGGGGGTTTCACTGGAGTGGCTGCATGTCTTTCCCCTGAAGTTCTTTTTGCTCTCTTTCTCATTTTCAAAACCCTGATTTACTGTCGGAGTCGAGCTATCACATTTAGCAATCTTTGCTGTTCCTTTCGTAATCATTTAATTTCTTCTATTTCCTTAGAAGGAACAGCTATCTGTTTACTTGGGCCTGGACTATTATCTTGACCAATTCCCTGGTTTTCCTCTTGGGGTGCTCCTTCGCTGTTTTGTTCAGGTTGCTCAGGAGTAGAAACCCTAGCTGGCTCTGTTACTTCCTGGGTAACTTCCTTGTCCACCCCTTCTTCCTCATGCAATTCTTCTGGTGTAGTCTGACTGGGAGTGGATTGTTCCCCTTCTATGTCTTCATTGTTTTCTTATGCTGTCATGATTACATCATGAACAGAATGATTTTCTTCGTTTTCCTCCTCATCGCGCAATTCTTCGGGTGCGTTTTTATCCTGAGCAGAATGCTCTTTTGGTTCTTCCTCAATCTGGAGGCCTAGCGGGCTAAGAGGTTGGGCATATTCGCCCATATTGGCCAGAATTTTGGCCAATTCGTCCTCCTGCAATGGATTCTGCAATGGACTCTCTTCGTGTTGTTCTGTTTCTGCCTCCACTTGCTTAGGTTGCTCAATCTCTTCCTCTGTTTCTCCTTCCTCGTTTCCTCTCACTTCTTTCTCGTTCTCTTCTCCTTCCAATTGCAGGGGTTTCTCATCCCCTGAGTTGTCTATCTCCACAGGTTGGCTGGTACTCCCTTGGGGATTTTCCAACCTCCCTCTAATCCGTGCCAATCTAACTGATTTTCTCTGTTTTGATGGTTTATCTGGTGTACTGGCAGTATGTTTGCGTTTTGGGGCTAGCGAGGTTGGCACCCCATCTATCATAGCAATTAGTTCTTCCCAGCTACTTTGCTACAGAGCAAGACTATGGCTAACTATTAGCCCTATCAGTCCATGGTGACTTACTACCGATTCCACATGTTGTGACTTTTTCATGCTTCGGGAAACATCATGCAGTAATGAATTTAAAAATGCAGGTAGGTTCACAGAGCATTTCTCTTTTAATACAGTTAAGAGTTTAAGGTGTCGTGGTATTACCACGTCTTTCCTGCATTCACAGGTGATGTAGCTTTGGATGATCTTTGCCAATTCTACCCATGGTTCTCCTAATGTTGCTGGTAGGACTCCCTTTCCTCTGACTATCAGGTTCTGGCCTTCATCCTAGAAGATCGTCATGATGTTTTGCAGTCTCTCCTTCTTTATAGTCCACACAAGTCCAGTGGCTAGCAATCCCGAGACTTCTGCAATTACGTCATCGGTAACTGCTATGTGTTTTCCCTTACTGTGGAGTGGTGTTCTTGCAAGTTCTACAAGAATTCTATTACCACGGTCTCGTTGGACTCCTGTAGACAATTAAGATAGACTAACCATCCTACCCTTGCCAGGATTTCCCGTGTAGTGTCAAAAAATCTCAACACCTATGGTTCTCTTCAAATTGACCTTCCTCCCATGCTTTAGCTTACTGTAAAAACGCAGAGACGGCAATGGAACAACAGGCTGTTCAACTATTAGAAACACCGAGAAAATAGCGAAATCGCAAGGCTCGTTCAAATCTTACTAATTACTGTAGACAGAAATATCTTAGGAATAGTAAGGCATGCAAATTGAAAAACGAGATACCGTGAAGCCTTGCTATTCCCGAGTAAGATTTTTCCAAATAATAGCCTGACACGTATGTCAGCAAATCATGAAGTCAGCCCCCCCCCCCCCGCAATGTGATAGGCCATCCTCGGCCATCAAATGAAGGAGCGGCGGGCCGATCTGTTTTGGTACAGGGTCATAAAGGAACAACGTATGCCAAGATGCCATGTTTACAAAAAGGAGCAGGTTACCAAAATCGAGGTGTATAATAGGATCGCTTAATAAATAAGAAAATGTGGTTACATGATGTGAGGTTGGGAGGATAGGATAGCTGATGTGCACAACGAGTGTAATGTGATCACTGTCTACTTTTCCCGTCATGATTGGTTATGATGGATTTTCATGTTTTTAATGGTTCGGGGAAGTGATATGCATAATCTTATTTGACAGATTACAAAGGTATAAGACAGAGAAGGGTATTAATGATTACTATTGGTGTATAAGAAATGTGACTTCAATACCATTAACAGAGCTCTATTGCCGACAGGTTTCCATAACCTTGTCAGAGTTGTTTGTTTCACCCATTGAACCATGATCCTTTGTGTATGCCTAGGAAGTATTGTTCAGTGTCAAAATGGAGGTCATTATGCTGGCTTGGTAACCAGTTAAATCATAATGCCATTCACCAAGAAGGAGTAAGAGGTGGGCAAGCCGGCTCGTGATGAGACCTCCCATTCTAAGGACTTTATATTTTTTTTGATGTGCCTCTTGGACCATATCCCTGGTGTGGTGGCCATAGTGGGAATGCCACTTCACTTTCTTCCTTATGATCATGGTAGGATGGCTCTTGATGAGACCCCCTATCCTGCATTTGACAATTCAAAACATTCTTCTTTTTTCTTTTTTTATAAAATGCTTTCCTATTTATATAGAAAGGGTGGTTTGACCCTTCTTAAGAGTACGAATGGTGGAAGACGTCTTAACATCTCAATAGAAAAATATAAACCCTTTGTTATTATTCCTTAATAATGATCCAAGAAGATTATGGGAATTTAAAAAGAACCAGCATGATAAAGATGACCAATCATGTCAGTATTAGTAGGGTAATGATAGCAAAAGTGATGAATACTTGTGTCCTTCCTTCGTTCCTCTTTATCAATTCACAACAATTTCTTGTAAAAGTAGCGATTTTATATAATTTGATGATTTCAATATGCTCTAGCTTTGTATCCATTGTATGAGTGTATGGCTGTGCTCCAAAAGACCTGAAACAAAAGGGACAGCAGATAAGTATAAGGAATACGAGAATGTTGTTGTTTGAAAAAGGAAGGGCAAAGGAATACAAGTGCTGTTCCTTTGAAAAAGGAACAACAAAAACCGGAAGTGTCGAAAGGTGCCGTTCCTTTGGAAAAGGAACAACAAAAATGCAAATGCACCAAAAGGTGTCGTTCCTTTGGAAAAGGAACAACAAAAACACAAATGTCGTTCCTTTGGAAAAGGAACAGCAAAAATCAAAAGTGTTGTTCCTTTGGAAAAGGAACAACAGAAAATTCAAATGTCGTTCCTTTGAAAAAGGAACAACAAAAATCAAAAGTGTTGTTCCTTTGGAAAAGGAACAACAAAAATCAAAAGTGTTGTTCCTTTGGAAAAGGAACAGCAAAAATCAAAAGTGTTGTTCCTTTGGAAAAGGAACAGCAAAAATGCAAATGTTGTTCCTTTAGAAAAGGAATAACAAAAAATCAAAAGTGTTGTTCCTTTGGAAAAGGAACAACAAAAATCAAAAAGTGTTGTTCCTTTGGAAAAGGAACAGAAAAAATGCAAATGTCGTTCCTTTAGAAAAGGAACAGCAAAAAGTGTTGTTCCTTTGGAAAGGAATAGCAAAAAAACTCAAATGTCATTCCTTTGGAAAAGGAACAGCAAAATGAAAATGAAAAAGAACAGCTGAAACAAAAGGTGTTGTTCTTTTGAAAAAGGAACAACAACGACGACAAAAGTGTACACAAATGCTGCCCCTTCAGAAAAGGAATAGCAAATCGACAGGAGCAGCAAAAAAGAAAGATGCAAATACAAAAATATATACAGAACAAAGAAATTATGTACAAAGTATAAAAACAGGTGAATCACTTAATGAATCACAGGTGAGGAAGATTTCTCTTCCTCGTGTAGAATTTGCATATCGGAGTCCTCGCGTAGTTGCTGGCAGAAGGATTCCCGAGTAAGTGGTTTGCGGTATAATCGAACTCGGTGGCCATTTACTTTAAAGGTATGTCTAGATCCGTCAATAGTGACTAGAGTTAGGGTTCCATTATCATGTACCTTCTGGATTTCATATGGCCCTAGCCAGCGAGTCTTAAGTTTCCCGGGAAAATCCTGAAACCTGAAATCGTATAAGAGCACCCAGTCTCCTTCGCGGAAGACTTTGTTTTTAATGAGAGCATTGAGCCATTTAGCTCGCTGCTGTTAGATTAATGCAGTGTGTTGAAGGGCAGAGAGCCTAATTTGATCTAGCTCATTGATCTACTATAATCTATTAATCTGTGCCTCATTTAGATCTAGGCCTACTTCTTGTGCTGTTCGCAGTGTTTGGATTTCGAATTCTATGGGAAAAATGGGTTGCTTCCCAAACACCAATTGATATGGTGAATAGCTGGTAGTGCTTCTCCATGTTGTTCTGTAGGCCCACAAGGCTTCTGGTAGTCTTGCAGCCCAATCGCATCTATGTGACGAAATGGTTTTTGTCAAGATTGCTTCTATTATTTTGTTGCTGCTTTCTACTTGACCGTTTGCTTGTGGGTGGTATGGAGTAGTAATTTTATGCTGGATATGATAGTTCTTAAGTGTTGCAGCAATCTTGTTACTAGCAAACTGTGGTCCACCATCTGTAATTATGTCTCTTGGAAGCCCATATCGCACAAATATATGAAACAGGAACTGTATGACAGAATCCTCTGTAGCTCTTGGTAATGCTTCTGCTTCAACCCATTTGGTGACATATTCTGTTGCCACCAGAATATATGTTTTCTGGTTCGAGGATGGGTTAATTGGACCAACAAAATCAAGTGCACATTGCTCTAATGGTTCAATAACCAGTTGTGGTTTCAAGGGCATTTCATCGGCCTGACCAGGGCGTCCTGCTCTTTGACAACTGTCACAAGTTTGAACAAACTTCTTTGCATCTTTGAAGATCATAGGCCAATAATACCCTGTTTATAGCACCTTATGTCCAGTTCTCTTATTGGCAAAGTGTCTGCCACATGGTCCATTGTGACAAGCTTTCAAAATATCAAAAATTTCATCCTCCCGGACACATCTACTGATGTGCATATCTGCTCCTGTATGGAACAGGTAGCCCCCAATCCAGGAAAATCGAGCACTTCGCTGGACAATCTGTTTTCATTCGTTGGGGGTGAGATGTTTTGGCAATTTACCTACTGCTAAGTAATTCGCAACATTAGCATACCAGGGTGTTTTAACAGTGACAACAAACAAATGCTCATCTGGAAATTGATTTTCAACTGCTGCTGCGTCCACTGGTTTTGGCATTCGCGAGAGAAAATTCAGCTACAGGATTTTCTTTTCCAGGTCTGTCCTTGATTGTAATATCAAATTCCTGCAATAAAATCAGCCATCTAGTTATTATACCATTTGTGATTGGTTTATTCACTAAATATTTTATGGCAGAGTGATTTGTGTACAAAATAATAGGATATCTAGTAATGTAATGCCTAAACTTATTGACAGCATGTATTACAGCTAGAAATTCTTTTTTAGTAATAGTATAATTCAATTTAGCAAGGGATAAATTCTTGCTAATATAATAAATTGCATATGGTTTTTTATCTTCTTCCTACCCAAGGACTGCTCCAATAGCTGTATCTGAGGCATCTGATGAAATCTGGAATGGCAGGTCCCAATTTGGCCCTTGAAGGACTGGAGCTGTGGACACAAGCTTCTTCCGATCCTGAAAAGCACGGTCACATTTTTTTGTCCAAAGAAAGTCAACATTACCTGTCAGTGCATATAGAGGTGCATCAATATGTGAAAAATGTCCTATAAACCTTCTATAAGAACCAGAGAATCCAAGAAAACTGCGTACCTCTGTTTGAGTAGTAGGAGTGGGAATTAACAAAATTATTTGAATTTTGGCTGGGTTTACTTGTATGCCAACTTTTGAGATATAATGGCCTAAAATAAGTCCTTCAATCATCATCATATAGCATTTTTCATGGCTTAAGCAAAGCCTGGTGGAAATGCAGCGCTGAAGGACTTTTTCCAGTCTGTCCAATGCTGGGTCAAAATCATCTCCATATGGTGTAAAATCATCCGTGTAGACTTCGAGCCCCTCATTTATTAGGTCTGAAAAAATGCTGAGGATCGCTCTTTGAAATGTGGCGGGAGCATTTCATAAGCCAAAGGGTAGAACTCTGTAGGCAAATGTTCCCCAGGGACAAGTAAAAGTGGTTTTGTCTTGGTCTTCAGGGGCAATCTGAATCTGATTGTATCCACTGAAGCCATCTAAGAAAGAAAAGAATTTCTTTCCTGCTAGAGTGTCTAATACTTGGTCAATGAATGGAAGGGGAAAGTGGTCTTTTTGTGTTGCTTTGTTTAGTTCTCTATAGTCTACACAAATCCTCCACTTTCCATTCTTCTTTGGTACCACAACAAGTGGAGAGACCCATTTACTATCAGAGATAGGGTAGATGAAGTTAACATCTAAAAGTTTTTGAAGTTCAGCTTTTAAAACGTCTTTCAGATGAGGATTAAGTCTCCTTTGTGGTTGGCAAACAGGTCTTGCATCCTTTTCTATATAAATGTGGTGTGTACATAACTGGGGATCAATTCCTTTCATATCAGGGTAGTCCCATGCAAATGCTTCTTTATGTTTCCTCAATAATTGGATGAGCTTCTTTTCTTGTTCGGAAGTCAGGTTGGCATTAATGTTTAAAGTCTTCCCTAGCTCAATTTCCACAATCTTGCTATTCGAAACAGAGGTAGTAGGTATTGTTTGATCATGCGTATATTTAAGAAGATCCTCTTCTAATTCATTATCAAATGTTGCTTCTATCATGTGACATTGTATGTGGGATCTGGGTTCAGCTTGACTAATGAAATTATTAATGGCATCGTCTTCTGTTTGGTCTTTGAAATCGAGGGCCTCTTGTATGGTTAATGGAGATCTGATATTTTCGATGAGGTATGATATAGGATGCTTGTTAGTTTTTATTATTGTGACACTTGGTTGCACTGGGGGGTATAAAGCGAGATTCTTAATATTTGTCCCCCTAGTAATGGTCATATTACCTTGTCGGCAGCTAATATAAGCATCGGCAGTTGCAAGCCAAGGTCTGCCTAAGATCAATGGATGTCCATCAAGTCGGTTTTTGGGATTTATTATCAGAAAATCGGCCGGATACTCCCAGGAATCAACAGATACCATGACATCCTGTAGTGTGCCCTCTGGCCTAACTACAGATCGATCAGCTAGTTCTAATAAAGTGGAGGTCGGTTCTACTGATGTAATGCCCAGTTTTTGGCAAGTCGTGGTTGTTAGGATGTTAATTGTAGCTCCTAGATCAACTAAGGCATTTGAGAAGGTTTGACCATAGATTTGTACGGTTACTATTGGATTTCCTGGGTCTTCGTATTTAACGGGTGTTTCTTTTCCTGATAATAAGTCAGATAAAGTGCCAACTACTTGAACTTTTGGGTTATTTGTTATTGTCCTCCTTGGTTTCTTTATACATAGTTCTTTGATAGTCTTTGCATATATCGGGATGTCTTGAATGGCTTGGAGGAGCGAGATTTTTATGTATAGTTTTTGTACTTCTCCCAGAATGTCAAAATCAGGATATTGTATAGGTCGAGGTATAATTAAGCATTTTGGGAAAGGAGGAGAGGATGTGGTTACTGGATCATGAATTTGTTGTTTGGTCACGTCCTCTTCTTGCAATGGTTGTTCTACAGGCAACTGATTTTCAACTTGAACTGTTTTATCTCCCTCTGTTTCAATGATACGCCCAGATCTTAATTGAAGGTCATTACACTCCTTTAGATCAGTTCCTATCTCTGGTGTTTCGATTATTTGAATGGACTGGACTGGTCTGTTATTCGGATTGGGGTTGGGTTGGGTTGGGAGTTGCGGCCTTAAATTAGACTAGGGGTTTTGTTGTAGGGCTGGCAGTGTAGGTTGAGGGAGCAGGATAGTTCCTACTGGCTGATTCATCGGTCTTTGCCAGTTTGTCTGCCAGGTTTGACTCTGTGAAGTAGGAGGAGTCCATTGTGGTGGAAAAGTATTGTTTTGCCAATATGGTGGGGTATAGGGAAAGTTTGGCCAATTGGGTTGGCTTGTTTGATCTGGCCATGGAGATGATGAAGGGAATGATTTCTGTGACCAATTCAGGAAGGGAGGTTGATTTTGCCACATTGAATTATATTCTTGAGCATGATATTGTGGAGGCTGGAAAGAAGAAGGTGGATCTGAAAACATACCTGTTTGTCATGGCTGCCATTGACGGCACTGACTAAGTAGATACACCGATTCTGGCTCTTCCTCTGCTTCCTTATATACTTCTTTCAATCCAGGGAGTGAGGGGCAGCTCTCTGTGGAGTGGTCTTTTGTACAAATGGTGCAAACTTGAACTGCATCTAATGGACACTCCTTGTGGCTATGTTTCTTTCTACATCTGGGGTAGAAGATTTCCAAATTCTGTTCTGCTTCTGCTTGCTTTTGTTTGGCCTGCATAATATCAAGTTGTGTCGTCAGCATCCCCAATATATTAGTTTTAAAATTTTCCAATAAATTTCCAATTTATGCACAAGTTACTCCTTCTGCCGAAATTCTATTATCTCTTACAAATCGATCATGTTCTGCTGGTTTTAGCCTTGTGTTGCCTCTTGAGCTCCTGATACATAAATCAATAATGTCAGCAAAATTTTATTGATAAATATCTCCTTTTCCCATAATGTTTAATGTCTCAATCCATTCTTCCTTCATTCCCCTAATTAATGTTGTTTTTAATACATTATCAGGTAAGGGTAATGATGCATCAGGAGATCTTTGAAGATTATACTGAAATCGTTCAACATACTCTTCTAATGTTTCATTTGGTTTAGCCACCATTTGAAATATTTCATCTTTTAATTCTCGAGACCTGCAATAGTCCTGATATTTTTTTAGAAAAGACTCTTTCATTTGGTCCCAATTATTTATAACACCACTACCTAATCCCATAAACCATCTTAAAGCAGCTCCTTTTAATGTAGAGGGAAATAATTTCAATTTCTAGGGATTGGTGGTATAGTCATATCCTCTACATAGCACATCAAATTCAAATAGAAATGAATCCGGATCTTCTGATGTAAGGCCATGGAATGTAGGGATATGCTGGAGGGGAATTGCTTTCATAGGTGCATTAGCTATCGTATCCACAATGGGGTATTGCAGTGTAGAGGTTTGGGTGTTAGGCTGATTCTGGGCCATTTGGTCAAATATGTGCCAATAACCTTTTGGGATATCTAGGAGGGTATTCCTAGGTTGTTGAGGGGGAATGGATCTAATGGGATGGCCTTGACAACACTTCCTTTATCTGGGACGATGAGAGTGCCTAATGTCTTAGGGGATTCAGATTCTTGGATTTCATTATAAATGATTTTTGCAGCACTTCCCTTATCTGGGCTGCTTAATGGTTGAATTACCCTAAGAGGAGATTTTGGTTCTTCAGCTTCTCCTGTTTCTCCTCTTCCTTCACAGAGATTGCTAAGGTTCCCTTCTGTTGAAGCCCCGAAAATCGGGTCTACAACAAGGGGGATACCCGCCCGGTTTGGACCTTGGTTGGCGGCTCCTTTATCGTTTGGTATAGCGGGTCCAACTAGGGATATGGGACCAGTTTCCCAATTTACGTGTGTGTGTGAGAAAGATTGATATTTCTGCTTCTAACAGTTTCTAAATGGAATACTTCTACTCTAATTCTAATCTAATAATAAGGAAATTATATTCTAATAAACAGAAATATGTAAATCTACACTAACCCGAGGCGTAATCTTTCTTCTATGCGATCTAAAATGATTTCAAACAACAACTGGTAATAAAGATCATTCAGCTGTTATGAGAAAAGAATTCAATAAAGATGAACCACTTCGTATAAAAAGTTAGACGAAACAGTTGTGAAAAACATATCGCATAATAAGCTATTCATACACTAAGCATAAATAAATAGTTATCACCGTACAAAAGTGCCAAATGATAACTCAGGGATTCATACATCAATATATAAATAACGAAACTTGAAAATTACTTTAACACAAGGTAGAAATAGTTAAGAGATAGAAGTACCATTTATAACTAGTCCTACTCATGAGCTTCAAGCGATAACGATTTATCTCTTCTTGATCAAATATCTACTATGAGTACAAAAGTGCAACATCAGTAGCAGATATCAAATGCAAACATAAGTTTTTGATAAATTTCAGGACCCTTCTCTAAATGCATGAGAAGGGTTTAAATACTACTAACTAAATCTAAAAATAAATTATTACAAAAATATAGGATGCGGTTTAAATGACCGTCCTCTTTTCAGGAAAATAAAACAAAATTAAAACTAAAATTGAATCTAAAATTAAACTACTTTTGTATTTGGTCCTTGAAATCGCATGCATGCAACATCTGTTTGAGAAGAGTCGGCTGCCTGACTTCTGATTTTAGCTGAGCTGAGAAAAAAGAATCAACAAGAGCTGGCGCCATCTTTTCGGCCGAATTGATGATGCACTTAAGAGTCATCCACTGGCTATGTGGCTTTACCCCAGTGATAATCCCAGTTCAACTTGGTTAACTCTTGGATCGCTTGTGCCTTTTCTTTTGCCTTCTACTTCCAATCTGCCTGTAGTTGTTGTGCGTTAGGTAAATATCCTGGAGTTGTCTCTGCGATCAAATTTTCCCTGTGAAAATTTTCATTTACACAATCAATAATATCGCTTGCTGCCGTGGCTGCTCCTTCTGCTGCTTGCTCTGCTTCCCTGATTTGGTCGTCCCATTTGTTAAAGAGAATTTCTTTGTGATTTTCATTGATCCTTGGTTCACCTGCTCTTTTTCCCTCATCTGTTTCTTGCCAAGCCAAATATTCAGTCACCCGTTTATCAATTTGATCATTGTCACTTCGTAAATCTACCACTTGATTAGTGGTTTTATCATTTATTTCACAATAATAGCTCCATTGCAATATCTTTTGGCCCAACACTTCCTGCTGCTGTAGTAATTGTTCATTCAAGTAAATGGACTCTGTGATGAATTCTGTAAGTTTAGGATTGCCCTTATGTATCTCCTATAAATCCTGTAACTGCTTTCCTTTCTCATCCAAACTTTTCTGATATCCTATTTGCATTTGTTGGAAGTCCTGTTGTAACCTCTCAAGCTGTTTCTATGCTTCATTGTTGGCATTGGCTTATTGCAACTGTTGTTGCAAAGCTTGTATCTGGTCTTCCTTTTCTTTTAGCAATTGTTGTACCTCAGATGCTTTATCAATAGTTGCAGAGGCATATGCTCCTGCGATCTGAGATAGTTTGGTGAGATTCTCAGTGGGATTGCTAGTGGGATCTTGTCACAGGACATCTAATTTTTCTGCATCTTGAGGGAGCACATTTTCCAATTTCCTTTTCTTCCTCTATCTTCTTACTACTGCTTTGTGCTGTTGGCTATAAAATATATCAAGAGGAGGAATTTCTTCTATTTTTAGCATAAGCTCAGAGGATGGGGCAATGGGGATATGCTCCATATCTGAGACATTGCTAACTGTTCTTGTGACTACTTATTTTTTTACCTGTGCATCGCTCACAGGTGTTTTTATGGTTTCTCCTTCAAGATTTATCGAGTCATTGAAGGTTTCCCATTCTTTATCTAGTTCAGTTGTGTCTGGTGGTGTTTGAATGATGAGAGGGGGAGGATCTCTTTGCGGGGAGGCAAATACCTGTTGCTGTAGAAGTTCCGTTGACTGGGCAATATCCTTTACTGACCCTTCGCTCTTATCCTGTTCATTTCAGGATCTTTTAGAATGTTCAGATGTTTCTTTTCTAGACTTGGATTTAGATCCATTTGTGCTTGAACTCCCACTAAGACTAACACTTGGAGTTGGTTCCCTTGCGGGTTCTAAGCGTAGTTTCTCCAAAGGAATACTGGCTAACCTTATTTCCCTGTATATTTTGAACTTTTGAAATTCTTCTGGAGAGAATTGCAATTGGGCTGCATGCAGAATTTCTTCAAGTGTGCTTTTCTGTTGGAATATATCATCGAATAAATCCTTTTCTCCAGAGAACACCTTTATCTTGACTGCAGTAGTGAAATTCTTGGCAACATCATGAGGGTCAAATGGTCTTCCTGAAAATTTGAATAACTGTAGACACGTTATATTATTTACTTCTGTGAATGCGTGGCCTACATCAAATAGCGAAAAGGCCCCACAGGCTACAGGAAACTTTGGCCATATAGCCTTCTTTTTGTCTTTCAAATCTTTTGTAAGACCGCCTTCTCCACAAGTTTGGTAGGCAATCTCTCGAGCCAAGAGTTTATCAGGGATATACAAAGGTAGGACATGAGGGGAAGCAGAACTTCCAAATACCTTGACATAGGTAAACAATTCCTCCCCGAACCATCTTGCAACAGGGAGGATGTCTACCTCTGCTTCAGGAGAGCATCTCAGAGCGACTTTATCATACAACATTTTGTTCAAGGGCAGCATAATTCCATGACAAATCTGGCAGAAGTATGGAGTGAACTTAGAGTCCCACAATTCTTTATGATCGACATGAATAGGTAAGGGGTCTTGAGTTGTCCACTTCCAACCCATTACAGGAAACTTAGACACATAACATATCGCATCCATTACATATGCAGATAGGTAAAAAGGAGGATAAATTCTCTGAGCCGCAGTTCTTTTGGACCAGTAATTTACAATGGCCGTGACTAGGTTATCAGACAATATTTTAGCCCAATCTACAATAGTGGCATTCGTGGCGGCATCCAATAACGGTAGCCATTCTGATGAAAATTTGTTGATATCTGGCATTCCAAACAATCTACAGAGCATGGAAGCAGCAAAGCAATATGGGGAGGTGAGAGAACCAGTACTGTACATACCGTGTTTATCTTTCTTCAGCGGTTCGTCCCTCCTAGACCAGTGTTTAGTAGTTTCTGCCAGGTCTTGATTTTCTTTTGCAAATTTCTCCATAAACTGCTTGTTATAAGTTGCATGTGGCTCTGGTAGATGATACATGAGCTTTAAATCCTGTGCAGCGAATGAACCGATGAGTCCTTGACCCTGAGTTTTGAACTGTCTATTTCTGATATCGGCGCTGTCCAGTATCCACTTGACCATGTCTGTGTATGGGAGAATTTTGGGCCTTGCTGCTATTCGGTGTAAGAATGAGAAAGCTGGCTCTATAAGGGATGCTTCAGAAGAACCATTTGAGCCCGCGGTAGTAACTACTTCCATTACTCTGGGATTCTCCTCTTCAAGCAGATTATACATGCCTTCCCATGTAGCAATTCCCGCGTCTTTGTTACATGCCGTGTCTGTATACAAGGGCTTTGCTTTTCTTTCCCATTTTAACCTGCGTATTGCTTTGTATCGTCCTCTGTTCTCCGTTCCTGCAATTCACAAGTGAAAATGAATGACAAGGAAGGGTGATGGGAAAGTTTTTTAAATGCTGAAGACACATCAAATATACCACCTTACGTGAGATGATTTTTCGATAAGCACGAACCCATATTCCATTAATAACTGGCAACTACCTCATTTATTAGCATTAAAGCGCATAACCAGGTGTCAGCTTATGGAAAATACTTTTCTTGAATAATGTGCCCGAAAGATCTGCGATGAAGCGATTTTGCGATTTGCTTCGCAATATCGCAGATCACAACATCACGAAATCATAACATCGCAGAGTCGTATCATCGCAAAATCGTATCATCGCAGAGTCGCTGTATCGCGAGATCGTAATATTACAAATCGCAGGAATGTTATATATGATAAACTTCGTTAACTTGTTTTCTGTGAAATGCAATTTGCGATCAGCATCATCGCATATCGGCAAATTAAAGTGTTTCGTTGTAAATTGTGCTATATGCGATGCGATATTTCATTATCGCACATCGCAATCTCGCAATGTTTAAAATTCAGCTCATAAGGAGGTATCCCGTTATCTTTTTGTGATGCAATATTCCTAAGGAAAGATTTGTGTCTTACCTTATCATAAAACTTAGACTTTTGGATTTTTCAAAGGGGTTTTCCTAAGCTTATGATGGTAAGTTTATTCGAAAAAGGAAATTTAAACACTACTTTGATTTTTAAATTTTTTGCTAAGGGTCCCCACTTATTTAGTATTAGGAATTATACTAAATAAGAAGGGGGGTTGTTGCTGGCCACAACAATTGGCGATTCACTTGGAAGAACCAGTTATCTCTGCTGCTTTTTGAATTTTCAAAACTTCCAAAACAGAAAATTTTCCAGAAAGTTAAACTTTATTATAGAAAGATAAAGTACATTATACTTTAACCTGTCAATGACATTTTGTTTCAACTATTTTCAACTTTGATTATTTGCTGCCTCAAGCTAGTCCTTGTATTTACATCAGTCATTACTTGGCTTGTAAAGATAAAACAAAGTCTTCTCTGTAAACCAGTTTTAAATATGCTCATTTGTTGTAGGTAGAGCCTCTGCTGCCAGCAGGCGTTTATAGCCTCGACAGGGTTACCTGTTACCCAGCAATGATCATGTATCCTACTTAAAGAAACCTACAATTCCCAAAGAAGAATCCATATCCACACTTTCTGCTTTCATTTTCTTTTTTATTCTTAAAGAGCAATGTCTTGGTTTGGTAGCCAATTCATGACACAGTCATTCACTGATTTACAACTTTGCTGAACAAGTTGGCTCGTGATGAGACCCCTTGTCTTTTGATTTTAACAATCTCGAGTCATTTCCTTGTTGTGGTATGCAGTGTTGGCAAATTCAGCAAGTTATAACATCTATGATCATGATAAGCCAGCTCGTGATGAGACCTCTTACTCTTTTAAGATAAAGTGTATCCTTGGATTGTTCCTCTGAAAGTTTTGATTTCCTTAGTAGGGAGGAAGTCATTGTTTCCTTAAGATAGATCTGGATGACAATAATAGAGTTTTTGGAAATAATTGTTCTACAGAGAATATTTATTTTGTTATTGATACCTTTCATTGCACTTATATAAAACAATTTCTCACTAAAGGTTGTTTTCATCAAATTTTATGAAGTTGAAACTAGTATCATATCTAGGCTAGAGTTTTTAACTGTATCTTTCAATAATAAAGATCAATTTTCCAAAAGATTTGCTATTTATACAAGCGAAAGATCAAAATTTGAAAGAGAATTGGTGTCTTTTTTGTAAATTCCTATTGTAACCATTCACAATTGGTTTTATTATGGAAAGAAAAACAACTACTCTACAAAAATAGAAGAATGTTCTTCTATGGAAAATAGTTCTTGAGAATCTGACCATTACCAGGTAGAGAATCTATTTTTCCTGTTAAATCTTGTAACATGAAGGTAGATAGACCTATGACTTCTATGATCTGAAAAGGACCAAGCCACATTCTTTGAAAATTTGTATGTTTTCCCTTTTCCTCATGAGCCTTGTCCCATTTTAAGACTAGATCTCCTATCTGAAAAATTCTTCTGGATATCATATTGGAATCAAAAGAGGCCTTTACCATTGCTTGATGATGAGCATGAGTTGTCTTAGCCCTTTCTCGTTGTTCTTCTAATTTAATTAATTCCAGCTGCCTAAGTTGTAAAGAGGAAGTTGGTACTTCACCAATATATTGAACCAAGGCTAAAGAGGGAATTGCCAGATGTGTTGGAAGAACAACTTCTTTCCCATAAACTAAATTAAAGGGAGAAGTGCCGATAGAGGCTTTCTGCGTTATTCAATCTGCCCATAAAGCATATATTAAAGACTTATGCCAATTTTTATGATTTTGGTCAATGGTTCGCTTAATGATTCTAATTAAGTTCTTATTTGTAGATTCAACTAACCCATTCACTTGTGGATAATAATTGGTTGAGTATTTAAGCTTGAAATCCCTTTTGAGTGAAAATTCAGTCATTGCATTACCAGAAAAGTATGATGCATTATCAAACATTAAAGCGGAAGGCAATCCAAACCTGGTGATTATGAACTGATCTATGAATTCAATGATGTTTTCAGCATTAGCCTTCTTGAGTGGAACTGCTTCTACCCATTTAGTAAAGTAATCTATCGCTGTCAGGATGTATGTATGTTGTTGAGAAGAATGAGGAACGATCTCACCTATTATGTCCAATCCCCACTGATCGAATGGCTGTTCGATGATAACTGGTTGCAGTGGCAATGATGGTTTCTTTTGTCTCCCAGCAGTGGTTTGACAAACTTGGCATTTCCTTACGTAGTTGTGTGCATCTTTGAATAATGTGGGCCAGTAATAGCCTGCGCGTAAGATCTTATGAGCAGTGGCGTCTCCAGCGTAGTGTCCGCTTGCTGGCCCATCGTGGAGTTCCTGCAAGACTTTTTTAGCTTCAGATTTCTCAAGACATCTAAGGAGAACAGAATCATAATTTATTCTAAAAAGAACATCATTCACAAGTTGATATTGTTTGGCTTTTAACCTCAGGGCTCTTTTCTTGGTATGATCAAGATTTGAAGGGGCATATATATTCTTTACATAATAAATAATATTAGCATATAATGACTCAGCATCGTTTAGGCTTACCTCGTACACTTGTACCTCTTCAAATGGATTTTCGGGCATTAGCGATGCTCTGACCAACATTTTGCAAAAGCCTTGACCTTTTACAATACTTGTTGGTTTGATTTCTACGTCATATTCCTGTAAGGCAGTAACCCAATTTGCCCTTTTCTCACCCACATCCTTCTGTACTAGAAGATTTCTTACCACTGGAAATGGTACTATGATCTTGGTATGTGTTTTGAGTAAAAAAGGTCTGAAATATTTAATTGCTTTAAAAACAGCATAAGCTTGTTTCTCCACATTTGAATAATTCAGCTCAGCACCTTGTAAATTGGAACTGAAAAAAGCAATTGGGGCTTCCACCTTTTCTTGATTTGCTTGAGTGAGTATCGCAGCATATGATCTATCTGAGGCAAATGTATACAAAATAAAAGGATCGGAAAAATTTGGAGTTGCTAAAGATGGAGCATTGATAATTGCTTGTTTGATCAGATTGAATGCCTCGTGTTCATCTTGGCCCCATTTAAAGTTTGCATTCTTTTTAATCATAGCTTGTAAAGGAGACACGATTCTTGAAAAGTCTGGAACAAATCTCTTTACAAAGTTAATCTGGCCAAGGAAATATTGCATGGCTTTCTTGTTGTGAGGTAGGGGTACTACGAAAATTTCCTTGATTCTGTCAGGATCAATGTGAATTCCAGATTTTGACACGATGAATCCTAGAAGCTTTCCTTCACTTAATGCGACAAAATATTTTTTCGGGTTAAGTGAAATTCCATACCTTAAAAAATGTTGGAAGATTTGTTTTAAATCCCTGAGATGTTTGTTTCGTTTCTTGGAATAAACAGTAATGTCATCCAAATAGATTACCACTGATTTATTAACTAACCCTTTGAATGCGATGTCCATGGCTCTCTGAAATGTGGCACCCACGTTAATCAAACCAAATGGCATCTTTTGATATGCTTATGTGCCCCATTTAGTTATGAATGTCAATTTTAATTGATCGTCGGTATGTACCAACACTTGGTTGTATCCTAAGAATCCATCCAAGAATCACATTAATTCTGAGCCCGCAACTGCCTGCAGTATTTGTTCCATGGGAGGTAAAGGAAAATTATCCTTTTGGCAGGCCTTGTTAAGGTTTCAAAAGTTAATGCAGATTCTAATATCTCCATTTTTCTTTCTAACAGGTACCATATTGGAGACCCATTTAGAATGTCTAACGGGAAAGATTATTTTGGCTTTCAATAACTTGTTGAGTTCAGTTTTGATCTGATTTTCTAAATTTGGATGGATCTTTCTCAACTTTTGTTGGACAGGTTTTTCATTATCAATCATTGGGATAGTATGTTGGATGATGGAGGTGTCGTATGTTTTGAGTTCATCGTAATTCCAAGCAAAGACACTTTTGTATTGTTTCAAGAGACGGATATATGCTAATTTCTCTTCAGGGGCTAGGCCAAGGCCTAGGTTGATATTATACGGTTTGGCATCAGTTCCTAGATTTACTAATTCATAATTCAAAGTTGAACTTTGGAGTTTTGAATTGGTAGATCTTTTGAATCGATCTTTAAAATCATAAAGGTTTTCTAATTTGACTACTGATTTAGGTATAGCATTGTTAGTACTATCCTGTTGCAATTGTTGGTCATGTTGGTCTTCGTCAATTATTTGATTGGTGTAGGATCCTTCAGATGTGAGAAAACTCACGATATCAGGATCGTCGTTGAAAATCCTCCAATTGGTAATGTTATCAGGAATAGATGGTCTAAAAATTAACTCAATTGAAAATCGGTCAGGGCTAAAATCTTCTGAAGGAATGAGCTTGGAAGCTACGTTGGCTAAGAGGTTTGTGCTAGCATTCTGGAGTCTGGGAATTGATGAAATATTAAATGCTATAAAATGTTCAGTCAGATCTTGAACTAAAGATTGGTAATGCTTTAAATGACCTGATAAACAGTGTATAATATTACGTACCTGTCTGATTACAATTTCAGAATCTTTGAAAACAAGCAGGTATTTGACGTCTAATCTAATTGCTTTGTATAATCCTTGGACTAGAGCTTCGTATTCTGTGGTATTGTTGGTGCATTCAAATTCGAGTCTGCAAGTTAGCATGGTTTTATCTCCCTCTGGGCTTACTAACACGCATCCTGCTCCTGCTCCTTCGTTAGACTTAGAACCATCAAAAAATAGTTTCCAAAACAAAGATTTATTTGCAGGTTTATCTATAAAATTAATGCATTTAAAACTATCTGTTTGAGAAAAAATTTCTACTTGAGATAAAACAGAATGTTCTAAGTAAGGTGAAGTGTGAACATTAAAATTTCCTAAGAAAGAATCTACTGAATAGTTTCCTATAATGTCAGAATTTTATGCTACTGGTTCGTTTTCTCCCTCGAGTTCTGTTACTATATACTTCTAATGTTTTTCACGTTCAACTTTTATCTAGTTTGGTTTACCATTATAAGGCAGCCACATGTGCGACCAGTTAGTTGCAAAGTGTCCATGAAGTTTTTATGACCAGTCTCTGCTAAGAATTAAGCCATAAAATTCAGGAATATCAGCAACTAGAATGTTGATAACTTGACATACCTTTGGGTTGGATGACAGCCTTATGGTAACCTGATTTAACTCGCCAATCACTTCGACTTGCGATCGATCTAATTGGACTATGTGTACAGCGGATTTCTGTGGTTGAACGTTCAATTTTGCACAAATTGATCTTGGTAAAATATTTGATGAATCCCCAGAATCAACTAAGCAATTATGCACATTTTTATTGAAAATTTCGTAAGTAAGGAGAAATGGGGAGTATGCGATCTCGATCTTCCTCCAATTAATGCGATATCGTTTGAATCAACTTTATTCATCGTATTAGTTGGAGGTCTTCCCATATCATGGGAAGCTTGAGAGATTACAGTAGTTGGTAAAGGTGCAACTGGCACAACATGTAATTCTTTCAAAAGTACTTTCTGTTGGTGTTTTAACTTGCTCAATTCAAAAAGAGTAATATTGGCCCTAGTCTTTTTCATATCTTCTACGATATTATACTCCATTTCATCCAAAACGATTAGCGTTTTAGATGGAGTAGATGTGTCTGTTCTGACTGGGTTGGTTTGAGTCGCTTTAGGTGATGTTTTCTTGGCTGCGACTTTATCCTTAATCATCGATCTTGCGCTCTTTGGCTTAGGTGCAGGTTGAGAAGGA
This sequence comes from Pinus tabuliformis, assembly GCA_031772625.1. Classification (NCBI taxonomy): domain Eukaryota; kingdom Viridiplantae; phylum Streptophyta; class Pinopsida; order Pinales; family Pinaceae; genus Pinus; species Pinus tabuliformis. Next base: position 1,145,404,454 of record CM062815.1, read on the forward strand.
TCAAGCTGATTTCTGCTGCGAGTACTAACTGGGAATGCGTCTTGATCTTCTTCATTTGGGAGGATGAAATCCCACACACCTTGTAACTCTACAACTTCTTCTTCATCGATATGTTCTTCAGTAGTGTTTTCCTCTTCTTCTTCTTCTGACTCAGCATTTGATATAGCGTTAGGGGGTTTGGAATCAGTTGAAGGATTTCTTTTAAAAGGCCTGTATGGATTTTTAGAAGAAGTTTTTGCCACTTGTTTCTTGATGTCGACCATTTCATTAGACATGGTCTTCAAAACTTTTTGTAATCCTTCTAAATCAAATGGATCTTTTGGTTGTTTTTTCTTGGGATCTTCTTTGAAAGAAACCTTCTTAGACTTTCGTTCCTCTATTGCGTTTTTCTTTTCTAGGGTCGTAATATGTTTCTCTACTGCTATCGCTTCTTTCATGTTTTCAACTAAGGTTGTTTTGTTAGCCCTATCAACAAAAATTGCTAAGTTTGATGGTAAAGCAATAATGTACCATTCACTTCGCAGTTCTTCACTAGGCTGAGAAGCAATAGGAATTTTGTTTAAGATTTTATTGAAACGTAAATTGAAATCTTTGATAGGTTCTCTTGACTTGGCCCTAAGGTTAGACAAGTCATTGATCAGTGTCGCTGTAGACATGTCGTCACCAAACTTGGTCAGGAATTGCTCTTGGAAGATGTCCCAACTAGTAATAGATCCAGAAGGTAACGAGAAATACCATGATCCGACTGTTCCTTGCAAAGTATAAGGGAAAAGTCGAACAACAACATCCTCATTAACAACTCCATTGAGATTTATGGATAGCATAAAGTTATTTATATGTTCTTCCGCTAGCATGCCTGCCTCGGGATTAAACTTAGGCGGCCATTTTTCAGGATGGACCCATAACTGACTCAAGGGTGTAGGCATTAAGACTGCCCCTGGGTTATTCCATGGAGTTTGGGCCATTGCTGAACTACTAACAGAGAAAGTGTAGAAGATGATCCTTGCAGCTGAAAGGATGAGGATATTATGACTCCAGATGGTTGAGAAGGAGTTGAGGAAGTTGCAATAGGCTGATGGACAATGATCTGAAGTGGAGGAGTGGATGGTTGACTTCACGGTGAAGAGGTTGAGATGGATGATGATGATGAAAGAGTCTCGCTATCGGATCCTTTAGGAGACTTCCTTGCTCTCTTCCTAGTAGGTAGAGGTAATTCGGTTGGCTGAACACCAAACTTTTCGCTTTTTAACCTGGTAAGAGGATGAGCAGGGTTATATTGCAAAGTCACGCTGCCTTGAGATTTATCAGACTTTTGAGGAGATATAGAAAATCGCTGAAGTTTGTGAATCAAAGATTCAACTTCAGGAGGTTCAATAGTAGATTGTTCTGAAATATCAGGGTTTGTAGCAGCGGTTATTGCTCTAGCAACTTCTAATTATGGATTTAAGGTTTCTGAATGCAATGGAGAAGTTGGAGGAGATGGTGAGGGCGATTTACTCTCAGAATGGTATTTAGATTGGGATTTGCCTTCCATTCACAGTTTGGGGCCTTCCTTCTGGCGCCAAATATGTTGAAGCCCCAAAAATCGTGTCTACAACAAGGAGGATACCCGCCTAGTCCGGACCTTGGTTGGCAACTCCTTTTCCGTTTGGTATAGCGGGTCCGACTGGGGATATGGGGCCAGTTTCCCAATTTACGTGTGTGTGTGTGAGAAAGATGATATTTCTGCTTCTAACAGTTTCTAAATGGAATACTTCTACTCTAATTCTAATCTAATAATAAGGAAATTATATTCTAATAAACAGAAATATGTAAATCTACACTAACCCGGGGCGTAATCTTTCTTCTATGCAATCTAAAATGATTTCAAACAACAACTAGTAATAAAGATCATTTAGCTGTTATCAGAAAAGAATTCAATAAAGATGAACCACTTCGTATAAAAAGTTAGACGAAACAAATGTGAAAAACATATCGCATAATAAGCTATTCATACACTAAGCATAAATAAATAGTTATTACCGTACAAAAGTGCCAAATGATAACTCAGGCATTCATACATCAATATATAAATAACTGAACTTGAAAATCCCTTTAACACAAGGCAAAAATAGTTAAGAGATAGAAGTACCATTTATAACTAGTCCTACTCATGAGCTTCAAGCAATAACAATTTATCTCTTCTTGATCAAATATCTACTACGAGTACAAAAGTGCAACATCAGTAGCAGATATCAAATGCAAACGTCAATAAATCTTGTTCCATTCATTCATCAAAACCTCCTCAGAGGGTACAAAAGTGCATGTTCTAGGGATAAGTTTTTGATAAATTTCAGGACCCTTCTCTAAATGCATGAGAAGGGTTTAAATACTACTAACTAAATCTAAAAATAAATTATTACAAAAATATAGGATGTGGTTTAAATGACCATCCTCTTTTCAGGAAAATAAAACAAAATTAAAACTAAAATTGAATCTAAAATTAAACTACTTTTGTATTTGGTCCTTGAAATCGCATGCATGCAGCATCTGTTTGAGAAGAGTCGGCTGGCCGACTTCCGATTTTAGCTGAGCTAAGAAAACAGAATCAACAAGAGCTGGCACCATCTTTTCGACCGAATTGATGATGCACTTAAGAGTCATCCACTGGCTATGTGGCTTTACCAAGTATGCCCAGTAATAATCCCAGTTCAACTTGGTTAACCCTTGGATTGCTTGTGCCTTTTCTTTTGCCTTCTGCTTCCAATCTGCCTGTAGTTGTTGTGCGTTAGGTAAATATCCTGGAGTGGTCTCTGCGATCAAATTTGCCTTGTGCAAATTTTCATTTACACAATCAATAACACTGCTTGCTGTCGTGGCTGCTCCTTCTGCTGCTTTCTCTGCCTCCCTGATTTGCTCATCCCATTTGTTAAAGAGCATTTCTTTGTGATTTTCATTGATCCTTGGTGCACCTGCTCTTTTTCCCTCGTCTGTTTCTTGCCAAGCCAAATATTCAGTCACCCGTTTATCAATTAGATCATAGTCACTTCGTAAATCTACCACTTGATTAGTGGTTTTATCACTTATTTCACAATAATAGCTCCACTGCGATATCTTTTGGCCCAACACTTCCTGCTGCTGTAGTAATTGTTCATTCAAGGAAATGGACTCTGTGATGAATTCTGTAAGTTTAGGATTGTCCTTGTGCATCTCCTGTAAATCCTGTAACTGCTTTCCTTTCTCATCCAAACTTTTCTGATATCCTATCTGCATTTGTTGGAAGTCCTGTTGTAACCTCTCAAGCTGTTTCTGTGCTTCATTGTTGGCGTTGGCTTGTTGCAACTATTGTTGCAAAGCTTGTATCTGGTCTTCCTTTTCTTTTAGCAATTGTTGTACCTCAGATGCTTTATCAATAGTTGCAGAGGCATATGCTCCTGCGATCTGAGATAGTTTGGTGAGATTCTTAGTGGGATTGCTAATGGGATCTTGCCACATGACATCTAATTGTTCTGCGTCTTGAGGGAGCACGTTTTCCAATTTCCTTTTCTTCCTCTATCTTCTTACTACTGCTTTGTGTTGTAGGCTATAAAATATATCAAGAGGAGGAATTTCTTCTATTTTGAGCATAAGCTCAAAGGATGGGGCAATGGGGATATGCTCCATATCTGAGACATTGCTAACTGTTCTTGTGACTACTTATTTTGTTACCTGTGCATCACTCACAGGTGTTTTTATGGTTTGTCCTTCAAGATTGATCAAGTCATTGAAGGTTTCCCATTCTTTATCTAGTTCAGTTGTGACTAGTGGCGTTTGAATGACGAGAGGGGGAGGATCTCTTTGTGGGGAAGCAAAAACCTATTGCTGTAGAAGTTCCGTTGACTAGGCAGTATCCTTTACTGACCATTCACTCTTATCCTATTCATTTTCGGATCTTTTATAATGTTCAGATGTTCCTTTTCCAGACTTGTATTTAGATCTGTTTGTGCTTGAACTCCCACTAAGACTAACAGTTGGAGTTGGTTCCCTTGCAGGTTCTAAGCGTAGTTTCTCCAAAGGAATACTGGCTAACCTTCTTTCCCTGTATATTTTGAACTTTTGAAATTCTTCTAGAGAGAATTACAATTGGGATGCATGCAGAATTTATTCAAGTGTGCTTTTCTATTGGAATATATCATCAAATAAATCCTTTTCTCCAGAGAACACCTTTATCTTGACTGCAGTAGTGAAATTCTTGGCAACATCATGAGGGTCAAATGGTCTTCCTGAAAATTTGAATAACTGTAGACACGTTATATTATTTACTTCTGTGAATGCATGGCCTACATCAAATAGCGAAAAGGCCCCACAGGCTACAGGAAACTGTGGCCATATAGCCTTCTTTTTGTCTTTCAAATCTTTAGTCAGACCACCTTCTCCACAGGTTTGATAGGCAATCTCTCGAGCCAAGAGTTTATCAGGGATATACAAAGGTAGGACATGAGGGGAAGCAGAACTTCCAAATACCCTGACATAAGTAAACAATTCCTCCCCGAACCATCTTGCGACAGGGAGGATGTCTACCTCTGCTTCAGGAGAGCATCTCGGAGCGTCTTTATCATACAACATTTTGTACAAGGGCAACATAATTCCATGACAAATCTGGTAGAAGTATGGAGTGAACTTAGAGTCCCACAATTCTTTATGATAGACATGAATAGGTAAGGGGTCTTGAGTTGTCCACTTCCAACCCATTACAGGAAACTTAGACACATAACATATCGCATCCATTACATATGCAGATAGGTAAAAAGGAGGATAAATTCTCTGAGCCGCAGTTCTTTTGGACCGGTAACTTACAATGGCCATGACTAGGTTATCAGACAATATTTTAGCCCAATCTACAATAGTGGCATTCGTGGCGACATCCAATAATGATAGCCATTCTGATGAAAATTTGTTTATATCTGGCATTCCAAACAATCTACAGAGCATGGCAGCAGCAAAGCAATATGGGGAGGTGAGAGAACCAGTACTGTACATACTGTGTTTATCTTTCTTTAGCGGTTCATCCCTCCTAGACCAGTCTTTAGTAGTTTCTGCCAGGTCTTGATTTTCTTTTGCAAATTTCTCCATAAACTGCTTGTTATAAGTTGCTTGTGGCTCTGGTAGATGATACATGAGCTTTAAATCCTGCGCAGCGAATGAACCGATGAGTCCTTGACCCTGAGTTTTGAACTGTCTATTTCTGATATCGGCGCTGTCCAGTATCCACTTGACCATGTCCGTGTATGGGAGAATTTTGGGCCTTGCTGCTATCCGGTGTAAGAATGAGAAAGCTAGCTCTGTAAGGGATGCTTCAAAAGAACCATTTGAGCCCGTGGTAGCAACTACTTCCATTACTCTAGGATTCTCCTCTTCAAGCAAATTATACATGCCTTCCCACGTAGCAATTCCCGCATCTCTATTACATGTCGTGTCTGTATACAAGGGCGCCATTTCCTTTTCTTCTGAGCTCGGGGCTTTGATTTTCTTTCCCATTTTAACCTGCGTATTTCTTTGTATCGTCCTCTATTCTCCGTTCCTGCAATTCACAAGTGAAAAATGAATGACAAGGAAGGGTGATGAGAAAGTTTTTAAATGCTGAAGACACATCAAATATACCACCTTATGTGAGATGTTTTTTCGATAAGCACGAACCCATATTCCATTAATAACTGGCAAATACCTCATTTATTAACATTAAAGCGCATAACCAGGTGTCAGCTTATGGAAAATACTTTTCTTGAATAACGTGCCCGAAAGATCTGCGATGAAGTGATTTTGCGATTTGCTTCGCAATATCGCAGATCGCAACATCGTGAAATCATAACATCACAGAGTTATATCATCACAAAATCGTATCATCGCAAAGTCACTGTATTGCGAGATCGCAATATCACAATATCACAGATCGCAGGAATGTTATATATGATAAACTTCGTTAACTTGTTTTCTGCGAAATGCGATTTGCGATCGGCGTCATCGCATATCGGCAAATTAAAGTGTTTCGTTGTAAATTGTGTTGTATGCGATGCGATATTTCATTATCGCACATCGCAATCTCGCAATGTTTAAAATTCAGCTCATAAGGAGGTATCCCATTATCTTTTTACGATGCGATATTCCTAAGGAAAGATTTGTGTCTTACCTTATCATAAAACTTAGACTTTTGGATTTTTCAGAGGGGTTTTCCTAAGCTTATGATGGTAAGTTTATTCGAAAAAGGAAATTTAAACACTACTTTGATTTTTAAATTTTTTGCTAAGGGTCCCCACTTATTTAGTATTAGGAATTATACTAAATAAGAAGGGGGGTTGTTGTTGGCCACAACACCTTCCTGCAATGATTTTAGGCTAGAATTTTCAATTTCTTGAAAATCTTACTCTTCGTTTTAACTATGCACCTCAACAAAGGCTACAGATGGTGATCTTGTGGCCTGAAGGGAACTTGTAGGTTGTCTAGAAGTAACTTTTCTAGGTCCTACTGAAGGCTGGGATTCTTCTTTCTTAAAGATTTCATCTATAAAGGTCGATCAGCCAAGGGTCACTAGCCCCTTAGATTTATCAGGCTTGGGTAGAGGTTTGGGATTCTTTTCTGGCTTTTTCTGCTTAGTCATGCACACAAATCAACTGCTAGATTCTACCCAAACAAAACAACAACAAGTCTGTAGGAAAGCGGGCAAGGGAGCAGGGCTATTACATACTCCACACGCAGGTTCTTACCTTCCATTTTTAAAACCCAGCTCTTTCCTAACAGGTTCTTACACTACTCTAAAAAAGAAACAAATGGCTACACTCTTCCCCGACAATGGCGCCAAAATGTCGAGCCGTAAAAAGGGTCTTTTTCACCTCTAATTACCTCACATTAACTTGTCAATCCAGGAACGATTTGTTATCTCAAAGAGTGTACTCAGTTTGAGGCTGTCATTTGTCAGAGTAATGCTAGTAGTATAGTGCTCAAGGAAATACAAGAGTAAACATATACTTGAAATAAAATCTACTTACAACAAAATACTTTAGAAACTAAATTATGCACTCGAAAAACTAGGCAATTTATCAGTCAAGGGTTCAGTAACAATAACTCATCCCTTTGGAAACTGATGTAACTAAAGGTAATCAAAGAATAGATCATCAATCTGGGGACTAGGCAGAAAATGCCAACGCCCACTACAGTTTCAGATCGTTCTGCACACCAAAGCAACGGTAACGCAAATAACAGGAAATGGAACAACAATTAAGAAATGGAACAACAACTAGAAAATGTAACAGCAACTAAGTCTGATGAATAGCAACACCTTAATCTACAGGAACAAGCGCAGTAATCGTATCCTACAGAAATCAGATGGAAATGTTTACTGAAAAGGTAAATCAAACAGCAATTAGAAATGGAACAACAACCAATTACCAATGAAATATAGAACAGCGCTTAAAGCCAATGATGAATATACAATACCAAAATAAATAACTCACACAACATACAGAAATATTAAGAGAAACAGTAATCTGAGTCTGATACCACAAATATTGATCTTAGTTAGAAAGGATAACGATCGCAATTCATAATGGAACGGCAATGTCAATTGAACAGCAATTGTATGAAGAATAAACCATGGACGAATACAGTAATACCAACTTAAGAATATTACAGCTCAGTTACTCCGCAATTGAACATCAATAGCTTTCTGTAAAGAAAAGTAATGTTACATTAATGACTTAAAGGAACAATAATACGTTATCAAGTCAGAATGAACAATACGACTTTCCTGTTGCAGAGAACGATATTGGAAATATAACAGAGCTGTGCTATAAAATAACAAAACACGCCAGATTACCAATCAAAGCTGATAATGCAAACCACACACGAACTAGAGGTAATAGTACAGGAGCAAGTGTTCCACTAGGGCCGAGCCCTTAGCATCCAGGGATACACCGCTTGAAATTATTCTAGAATCACAGACGGAACAGCAACCAAATTTGTATTAAAGCATTTAAAACAGAGTTACAGTGGATCACTTCTCAACGAGAGTCAATGATCAAAGTTTCAAATACATAGCAACATTACATAAAAAATTAACAATCCTCCCCAGGCTAGCAGTGCTACCCCTACTTATAATAGATAAAGCAGAGATATCAAGGATGAAAAAATAGTTAAAGCAGCAATCCCTCGGGATCAAAGGATCCTGAGGGATTCGCCCAGCTGTTAGTCCTTAGTTATCCGGTCATTTTCTTGTGCCGATTCGATATCTCCTTTTCCTTTCCTTGGCTAAGATGTTTTAATTTAGATCATCTTGTTTGCATATGGTTCCCTGCTAAAGGGACAGCAGTTAGCTTGGCCCTGTCTTTTTCTTTGGAGCGGCAATCTTTAGTTTTTCCCATTTCCTGCATAAGAAATAGAAATTATTAGTGTTTTCATGTTGCATATAAATCTTTATAGATTTGTCATGATTTGCCATTATCTACCTAGTTCATAATGCAAAGATGTTACGAGTTCTAAAGAAAAGATGACAAAATAGTCAATAAAAACATACCTTCTTCAGTACTCCACAACCATCAACATGTATTAACAATCTATTTTGTGGAATAATAAAGAAAGTCAAATATGTTTTTCACATCAAACTGGCTACTTGCTTTAACATACTTTCCTGCTTCCTGATTACTAAGTGAACTCACTGCCATAAACCCATCAAAATGTAAGGTGAAAATTGCTACAACTTAATTTGTCCTTGAAAGTATTGAATTAGCTGTTGATTTGTTTGAATCACTTTTTCTTCATTTATTAAATGAGGTTTCCATTTATTACCACTTTCCCCTTATGCGTAAGTTTCCCTTAGATACTTTGACACTACTTTAGAAAAGGCCTGGATATGAAAACAAATAGGTTTCCTCCCCACTTGAAAAGAGGTTTCCAAACTATTCGAAATATGAAATGGTGACACAATATAAGAGAAATTTAACATTGATTTTTCCCAATACTAACCTGTATCCCTGTAATTGTTAATTTCCAAACTTGGACTGAAATGATTCATTCTAACATTAGGAAGAGGAACTTTAGGCACAAACTGTAATTCATGTTGTATTCCCTACTTATGAGTAAGATGTTTGGTTTTACATAGAACTGGAATAGTTTCTATCTCTTTGATCAAACTATATTTAAGCTGAGACTCATAACCTGAACAAGCATCATGTTGATTGTTATGTTGTTCCTTTACACACATGATTACAAATCTTTTATTTGAACTTATTAATCGCTTCATCTGATTAGCAACAATATTCAAATGATTTTATAAATTCAACCCCATCTTTCTTAAGGTGATATTTATGTTCCCTCCTGTAAAATACTACATCATGATCATAAAGATAAGGACTTCCTAAGACAACTCCACATATGTCTACTAGAACCACATCTAATTCCACTTCATCAATGTAATTAGCTGTAATGGAAAATCTTAATCGACACTGTTTGGTGACTTTTATCTGAGTTGATTTATTTAGCCATCCTAATGGGTAAGGTCTTGGATGATTCTATGTTTCCAAACCCAAACTCTTAACTAAATATTCAGATATTAAATTCACCTGTGATCCACTGTCAAACATTGTATTTATATTTCTATGCTTAGAAGTTATCCTTATGTTAAACAATTCAACTCTTTTATCCTCATTTGAAGGATTTATGTTTTATGAAGATGCAATATTTTTTGAACTTGAACCACTGCCAGAAGTGTTACCTATCGTAACCATGGCGGTTATCATCCTTTTGTCACCTGAATCTGAACATAGATCTTGCTGGACAGTTTCAATGGCCTTCTTTTCATCCTTCTCCTTAAGGAACTTTTTTGGCTTAATTTCTGGATGAAGTTTCCAACACTTAGATTCATCATGACCAATTCTCTGGCAATGAGAACAAGTAGGTCTTTCCTTCTAAGCTATCACTGATTTCTTTCTCTTTGAATTGTTCTTCCCTTTACTGACATTGGGATCTTTGATTTATAGCTCTTTGGATGATTGAGATGAAAACTTGAATGGTCTGCCACCTGATTCAATATGTATGGCCTGAACACACACTTCATCAAAATAATCAGGATTAAACATCAATAATGTATGTCGCAAATATGAATGTCAACTGCCAATGTATTTTAATAAAGTTTTACGTGTATCCAATGAAATACCAAGTGCCAATGCCTTCTTTCTAAACTCCTGAGTAAACTCCTGAACACTCTGCCCTTTACCTTGCCTCAATTGTTGCCAATCAATAACAGCTTGTTGCATGTATCCTAAAGGATAGAATGGTTTCCTAAGAGCTTTTAAAAACTTAGACCATGAAGAGATGATTTTTCCTTTATTCTTTACATCTATCTGAGTTTTACCTTCCCATCAGATTAAAGTTGTTCCCCCCATTCTAAGTGTAGCTAACTGAATTTTTATTTTATCGTTAGAAATGTTCTTCATGCGGCAATACACTTCTAACTGCTTAATCCAATTATCTAACTTTTCAGGATTCATTTCGCCATCATAAATAGGTAACTCAAATTTCACATCAAGTTTCAAAAGAGATGTTTTCTTAGGTTTCTTTTATGTTTCGGATTCTGCACTGGAAGAAGAAGAAGATGATGATGATGGAGATGATGAAGGTGAAGGTGGTTTATTAGCCTTGCCTTTACCTTTGTCCTTCTTCGATGTCTTTGAAGAAGAAGCTCCATCTCTCGCCTTCTTGTCTTCGTAAAGTTCTCCCAACATCTACTGCATAGGCAAGAATGCTTGCTGAAACTATTCATCACTCGTATTATTTTCAATGTTTTCAACTGCATCAGATTCTGTCATGGTCGACTTATGAACGACTCGTCGCTTTCCAATCTCTGGATCAATCTGCTCAAGGATTCCTGCTCCTCGTTGTGACTTTAACCTGATTAACATTCAATGGCCAATTATACAAACAAAACCTTCTCTGATACCAAATTATATGATCTGAAATGATCATAGACTAAAACTGATGTAGAATTGATTAGCCATTATTGAATTGATTGTTAATTGAAAGTGCTGAAATCAAAGAAAACTGCTTGAGAAGAAGACTTAAAAACAGTTGATTAAACATAATAAAGATGCATAAGAAAAGTGAAATCAGTAAAAACATAGTGATACCAGACAACAAAGTTGATTATGGAGTTCGTCTCTGATGGACTACGTCTCCGGTTTCACTTTCAAGATGGGAAACCACTTTATTAGGATTGAAATAGTAGAGGTCAATTACACAGGGATTTGACCAAACTGAATATGCACACAAGAACTTTTGGTCACTGTTAGTGGATAGCCTTCTGAACCAGCTTTCCAACGCCTATCACGGTTCCCAATTCCAACTCCAGATGCTCCAATTACATTGAAAACAAAACTTCCTATGACCTCGAGAATCTGCATTCAAAAACAAAAACCATTAATCTCCTTTCAATGAAGAATAACCGCCTCTTATAGGCCTGTAGGTACATCAAAACCTCCTTGGCTAAATTCGAGATGAATTGGTTGCCTTCTGGATGGGTTTGGAGCCTTGATCTAGTCAAAGTTTGCCACTTAGGATTAGATTTAATGATCATTGAATTAATTTGTTAACGAACTGCAACTGAAAACCCATAATAGACTTTGGATAAGCGTAGAATCGTTGGTGGTTAGTTGACCGAGAGGAGGAGGCTGCCAACTCATGTGAGCGGTGACTGAGCGCGCGGTTTGAATGTCGGTGGTTCCGCTGACAAAGCTCTGGCAGTTCTGGTTTGGAGATATTGAAACCTGTTCACATGTTACGTACCCCCGCGATTTCTGCCACGGTCTACTCTGGTGGTGAACTCCAGGCCGACAATTAACTCCGCTTGAATGTTCACATGAACATGTATATTCTGTTGTGGTCTGCCTACCATTAAATGATTGCGGTTAACTCACATCTGATCACATGTAATCGGGGTTCCGATGCGGTTACGGTCAGCAGGTTAGGACTGTGTTATAGGTTTATAATGTTTTTTAATGGTTTTACAATGTATTTACATGGACGAGATTTGCATGTTAGGTTTTATGTTGTGTGTAATGTTTTAACACATAGATTTGTATTGCAATAGGTTTGATAGGTTAGAACATAGGAATCTAAGTCTAGGACTTAGGTTTAGCATTAGGTTTTAATGTTTTCTAATGCATTTTGAATGTTGCATTTAGGTTTGATACATGGATTTTAGCATAGGTTTTGTATTAGGTTTAGGTCTTAGTCATTAGGTTTTTTACATCTAATGAGAAAACCCCTTTACAACTAAATGTCACAATGCGACATTAGAAACATTTGTCACATGACGACGAACCTGTCGACATCAAAACTTGTGAGTGGACGACAACACATGTCGATGACCAATCCTGTAAAGTGGATGACAACCCAAATCTTGCGAGGCGAACGACAAACATATGTCGACGACCAAATCCTAGCGGAACTGACGACAAACACATGTCAACATCCAGGTACAACACCAAATCAACTGAACACCATGAAAAACCATAAACATTACCTGAACAACCTGATCCATAACCAACACTGTCGAAACTATCGAAACTAAACTGAATGCTGATGACGACACGAAACACTGATGACGACACTGAACATTGACAATGACTTGTGCAACTGATCTAACAAGATCCTCCTGGATCATCCCCTTCTCTCCCTATCGCTATCTTCCATCCTCTCCTCTCTCCATGTCTCCCTTCTCTCTCTCTCTCTTTGCCCTCCATATTTGTCACTATCTCCCTCCCTCTGCCCCACCCTCTCTCCACTTCGCTTTTCTTTTTGTCATCCCTTGGCTGCTTAGTTAAGATGGATCTATGTTGGTTCTTACTAGCACTATTTATATTATATAAATTTCATATCTTTAAATATAAAAGTATTCTCATTTTTTATTTTATTAAAACCTTAATTTAATTTATATGGGAATATTTTTAGTAGTGGTGAGGATAAAGAGTTTAGATATATCTCAAAAGTAATTATAGCCTTTTTCCTTTTAGCTTCAATTTAAAAAATGTTATAAAATTAAATTATTTTTATTGTGAAATATGTTATGGTTTTTGGGCATGTGGTATTGATAAACCATGGTATTGGCCCATGCTATTGTAACAAAGCCTATTTACAAGTTAATAATATCCATGGTAAACTGGGGGTGAATATCCATGGTTAAGAATCTTGTCATATTGTTAAAATATATTTTGATTGTGAAATAAATTATGATTTTTTGGCATGTGGTATTGATAAGCCTTGGTATTAGCCTCATGCTATTATAAAAAAAACTATTCACAAGTTCATAATTTCAATGGAAAAGTGAGGGTGAATCTCCATGATTAAGAATCTTGTCATATTGTTATAAAATATTTTGATTGTGAAATTAGTTATGTTTTTTGGGCATGTGGTATTGATAAGTGATGGCATTGGCCCCTGGTATTTTAACAAAGCCTATTTACAAGTTAATAATATCCATGGTAAAGTGGGGGTGAATATCCATGGTTAATAATATTTTAATATTATTTTAAAATATTTTGATTGTGAAATAAGTTATGCTTTTTTTGGTATGTGGTATTGATAAGCCAACAAAGCCTAGTTTTTACAAGTTAAGGATATCCATCGTAATGTGGGGGTGAATATCCATGGTTAAGAATCTTGTGATATTATTATAAAATATTTTGGTTGTGAAATAAGTTATGGTTTTTGGGCATGTGGTATTGATAAGCCATGGTATTGGATCATGGTATTGTAACAAAGGTTATTCACATGTTAATAACAAAATCAACATATAACAAATTGGTTTTTATTATTTTTTATTATTAGTTAACCCAACTTTTAAATTTTTATAGTCATCACCGATATCACTTTTAATTTTTTTCTATTTTTTAATTAAGTTGATATTTAAAATTGTTTACATATTTACATTACACCTACACATCTACTTTATACTAGGCATTTCCATTATTAAAAAAATAATACATTAAACAATTACCATCAAATTTAATCTCTAACTTCTTTAGTAATTAGTCCCAACTTTCTAATGGGAGCTTTATAGACAAGTCCAAATTATGTAATGGAACCTCTTTGGAATGATGACTTCAAAGGGAAACCAATGAAAAAATTTAACGCGGGGGAATTGACTATCCAACCATAGCCATCAAATTTGAATATAAACCACATAACAATTTAAATTAGTTTTCCAATAAAAAATGGCATCATCTACCAAGGCCGCAGCTAGGATGGCCAAAAACTTACGAGGATGGCCCAAAATTGGCTTGGATCTTGCAAAACAAATTTCCGAGTAAAATTTTTTGAATTATATTTTCACCGGGGAATTCTAACCATATGTTACCTAAATTCTTGAAAATCCCAAAATTTGCATGGATCTTGCAATTTTTTTTCCCAGTAAAATTGTTTGAATTATATTTTTATGGGGGAAATTCTAAAACCCTATGTTACCTAAATTCTTGAAAATTCATAACTATACCTGGGATTTACCAACTATTCTACAAGAACCATAGGAAAAGTATATTATTCATAAAGTTATACGTACAACTGTGAATAATTTGAAAAACCACTTTACATTTTCAGCTACCAAAAATATACAAATCATTACAGAAGAGTCGAGCAATACTTGAGGAGGGCTTGCATGAAGAAGGAATTTCTCTACTCGAAGACATAGTACTCCAATATTTGTGCTTTGAGCACTCCAGGAATTGCTTTATCATTACCTTCATGATTCACCAATGACTACCAAGGGTTTTATGGACAAGAATGTTGTATTTAGAAAGCTTTGGGTCAAACTTGAAAACAAGGTTCTATTCATATTTCTTGATGCTTTTTATCTTCAAATTATTTATGGCTAATTTATTTCTTTAGTGGGAGCAAATATTTTGGCTAGAGCAAAAAACGTTTCATTGTGGGTGTATCGTTTTTTATCATTCACAACAAAATTTAATGTGATTTGGATCATTTGAGACCAGATCTATATAGGTATTTATGATTGCCTGTAGATATCAATTGATCTGATGCGATTTCTATTCATGGAAGATGTGCTATGACTATAATACAAGGAATCCCACATGGTAATTGGTCACTTATGGGATTTTCATTTTCTAGATTGTTCTGCATCTCATCGTTGTCTTGGTGTTCACATTAGCTTTGTCAAGTTTGTATTTTAATCTTTACTACTCAAATTTCAATGTGTATTTCTTTGTTTCGGCACTAAAATTGCTCAAGGGTGCTTGTCCTCTTTGTGGTTCCTTCTTGTATTTGTGATTCTGTAAGAAAATTAATTAAAAGTAAAGTAGCATATTATGTTTTGAGGTTTTTGTTGACTTTGTGATGCCTTCTTCACAACAATTTTTTTAAATTAAAATTAACATGGCATATCCCCTTTTGAGGATTGTGTTTAGCATGAGTGCCACTATCTCCTTGTAATTCATATTGAATGACACATTGAAAATTTCTCTATTAAAAATTCACATTAGTGAAGATGGTATTATGATATTTAGTATAGCACCATAGTATTTAGCATAGGAGGACCTTCAAGGCATATCTAACCCTACAATCAACTACATGAGAGATATTCCTTGGTCTTCTCATCAGCTTAAGGAAGAGATTTTAATTTTTGCTATAATTGTAACATATTATCCCTCATTTAGGCACTAACATTGCTTAGAGGTACTTGTGTGTTTTGTGTTTCCCTATTGTCTTTGTGATATCGTTTTAATTGCAAGCTAACTTAAAATAAAAATTTAAGTGACATATATTTCCACAAGGATTTTGATATGTATTAATGACATTATCTCCTTGTAATGTATATTGGATGATACATTGTAAACTACTTTGTTGAAGTGCATATTAGTGAAGGTTGCATTCTGATATTTAGCTTAACATAATAGTGATTAACATTGGACAGTCATGACAGATATGTTGATACAATTAATAGCAATTAATAAACACAACACTGCATCATTTAAGAGGGTATACATTGGGATAACACAATTGGATGTGGTGGTTTTGAACATCTCATGGTGTATATCCCTACATGTACACTCATCAAATGTTGCAGTGCTAGGTGCATATTCGTTGTCTACAATCAAATAGGTGAGTGCCCTATTTCATGTAAAAGTTTGTATATGGTAGGAGATATGTCACATTTGAATTATGATGTTTATGTGTTGTAACTGGTTATTGCATTTTTTACTTGGAGACAAAACAATATTGTCTACCACTAATCAACATGGAAAAATACCCCCTAAGACTAAATTTTGTTGCCAGTGATGTACTATTTTACAAAAATTGACTAAATTTTACTAGATCAATGGGGGAACCATGAGAAGCTATTTCGGTTGATTCCACCAAGAGCTTGCACCTAAGACTTTTACCTAGTGTCATCCCTTTCAAATTTGTGCCATTCGGGTGGGGAAAATCACATTGAAAATGGAATCTTGGGGACAAATTAATTGTTTGTTGACCTGAATAGTGACTAATACTTCATTTCCAAGCAGAGAGGGTTTATGAATGACCCTATCAGAGAAATTTGGTGCATGTAGTGGTAGGAAAGACATTGTAGACCAGAGGTGTGAAGGTGCCTACTCAAATGCATGACTGTTTTTGGTAATGTGAATTCATGGATGGGATATTACATTGGTTATAGTCTATGAAGAACAACGGATGCACATGTGATTGGCTAATTAAGGCCACTTTATATTCTTTTTGTTGTGTTTTGACATAAATTTAACTCTTTTTCTTGCTCACCTTTAGTTTTCTTGAATATTTCCTAAACTATTTTAGGACTATTGTCTCTAAAATCCCTTTGAGTCACTTGTTTGTCTTATGGTTGGGCTAGAGCGAACACGGCTTAAGATATCAACAACTTTTCCCACTAAAAATTTTCTTAATTGATTTCCCTGTCTTTAGTTTCTTTTCTGCTCTTTATTTCTCCAGTATCTATAATATTAGCCTTGTAATGAAACCATTAGAGAATATCATGTCTTTGTAGTTTTTTAACTAAATATATTGATATTTGGCATTGCATTGAGAGGTGCATTCTATAATCTACATCTCTAGTATGCCAAAAAGCATAAATATATAAAGTTGATGTATTCTCTATAAAATATAAACCAATGTAGATTCATATTAACCATGTATCTATCATGTGTTAATATTCAAGGTGCAAACATTTTTTAGAGTGAAAAAGGTTAAGGAAAGGTTCACACTTCAAAGGATTTTTTCTATCTTAGTGCTTGACAAATCTAGGGTTAAGACTGATTTATCTAGGGTGATTTGAATTATGATACAAATAAATATCACTTTTTGATATATTCATCTCCATCTCTCTCAACCATGTTTGACATTTTTCTTATTTCCTGTTTTGGTTGGCTTGCTAGATTATGACCACATTTGTGCTTGTTTATTGCAATATACTATTCATATTTCTTGCAAACAATATCATATTAATCACCTTGGGCCTAGAGCATATGAATTTATAAGAGAATGAATTCATGGAAATATTTTAGTTATGTATTATAGCTGTGGATGGGAGCATACACAATGGAATAAAAGAAGAAAAATGGAAATATAATGAATAGAGGGAATGTGTTGAATGTTGGAAAATATCACTAGTAAGTATCTCCACTAAGGATCATTACTAATCCAAATTCACACCTTGTTACATAATAAAAATAAGGGTTAAGAACATTCATCGTGGCTACTTGTAAAGAAAAAAAATTAATATTAGTGCGTCCAATTTTGGACCATTGATGAGTGCTAGCTTCATTCTCTTAGGGGCTTTCCAAAGATCTCTACGCAACAACCGATTGTTCCTACAAGCTATAGAATTGATCCATAAACATCTATAATCATTATTTCCCTTCATATTGTTGGGTATGTGTTATATTATTTTTACTAGTACCCTCATGTGTAGGTCATATATGTTAGGGGCAATGAGATCATACACAATTGAGATGTAACAAAAAAGATTATATGTCAAGATGCTAAAAAATCAGTTGGAAACAATAAAATATGATGGTAAGTATAAGTCATCACTCTCAGAAAAGTTAATATCCCTTGCCACACACAAAGAGAAATTTATCCACACAAAGGAACAAGTTCATGTAGCAGAACTTCAAATGTCCACCAGGTTGGTTTTGGATAACTTTAATGATGTTATTTGAGCATAGTTGACTGGTTTTCTTCCAAAAATAAATAAATATGGGTTGGAATCATATAATTAGTCATTGTTTTGCATGATGAATGTTTTCTTTTCAGACCTATTGTTTTCTTATCTAAAACTCCACTAAGGAAAACTCAAATAATTCACATGCAGGAAAACAGAAATCAAGAAAATAAAAGTTGACAACTCGGCTAATGTAGCAACTAATTTCTCCAATACCTGTTGTGATTGTTCATGGAAAAGAAAGTGTGGAATATGCGAATGCAACATATACTCTTTCTAAAAAGGCCTTGTGAGATGCATGCAAGTCAATAGCTTCCACATCTAATAAAGATATGGGAAAGAAAGATGAAAATGAAAGCTTGTATGTACCTAGTTTGCTTCACTTAGAATAATCATTCAACTATATTACAATTAGGATTTTGCTAGTTCTACCTGTAGTTTTACACACACTCTATTGTTTTGTAATATTGACCATCTCTATTAAGATTATTTTTCTATCTGAAATATGCAAGTTTTCCTTTTAACATGAAGTCTTCTAAGAAATATTGTACACAATTTTTTACTTGTTTGAATTATCTATCACATGATCAAACTATATTTTTTCAGTACAAGAAGCATTTTATGAAAACCAATGAAATTCACAGCTTCATTTGGCAAGGCCTTTGGGAAGCTTCAGAAACTGAAAATATTGAATGTGAATTTTGTTTTGAGGATAGCATAAACCTTCATGGATAGAGCAAAGAATTTGGAAGATGAGTTCTCCAAGTAGTATTGCTCTTTGAACAACACCACTAGTTTTAGTGGATTGTCAATATAATTTATAGTTCTTTATCAAGCTTAAGCAAAAATCTTATCCTTTTTTGATTGATTATTAATTGATGGATTTGTTATTTCTACTTGTTTCTCTTTCTTGAAGTTTTTGTTCTAACTAGTTTGAACTAATTGAGGATCAAACATTGGTGGTATTGTTGTAATATGTAAAATTTTTGTTTGTATTGAATCAATTATTTGTTGTAAAAGATGAATCGATGTGTTATATCTTGGAAATTACAAGTATGGTAAATATGGGAAAACTATCGGTGCTTATCATGTAAATCTGCAAAACATATCAAAACTACTCTTATTTTATCTTTTCAGTGTAATGATCACTGATGTTTTGAGTTTGACTGATTGAGGATGGTCAGAGGTTTTCCCTCAAATTGGAAGTTTGGTGTTGGAATTCAGTGTGGATTTTCCATTCAAGAATCATATAGCAACTAGAATCTGGAAGTTACATTCCAAAATAATCCTATTTGGTGGATTAATAGTGGTGATTGATACATATTTTTGATGTTGGAAATTTGCTCCAAATCACAACTAATATATTGTACTAGAGGTTAGGAACACAATGGGAAGGGAATTTCCTTCGCAATTTATCCACTTATATTGTAGTGATCCATAAATATAAGAAAACCATTAATAATTTGTCATAGAATAGTTGGCTTATTCATATGTGATAATGGACCCAAATAATAGTTCTTATCTGAAGAAATGGTCATCAAGCTTGGCCATTCTTGACATCATCGACATCCAGCCTTGGACTTATTCACTTAGCCTTCTACATTATCCAGCTATATACATGTATACATGGTTATCCTATTAGTGTATCATTTTTAATTCATTTCATTTTATTCTAAACTTAGCTTTGGCTTTTTCTAGGAGTTTTGTTTGCACTCCCACATTGTATAAGTAATCTACAGCTTGAGATTTTTAGCATGTGACTTAGTTGGCATGATTGTGCTTAGCATTCCTTGAAGGTTGAATACTAAGTTTACTAAGGTGTTATTTTCTATGGTGATGTTTTATTTGCTTTGTTTATACAAGTCATCTGGCCACATAATGGCCACTATTTCCCAACTGAAGAAAACTTGTTCGAGTTTCTTGCTTTTATGGGGGAAAATGGCATTGACAATACTGCTGATGTTAAGGTATATATCATATAAATCCTTTATAGTATGCATTATTTTATATTCCAGTGTTGATCATCTTTCATGTCTTATACTCTACATTGTATCTTCTTTATTTTTCAGAAAATGAACTCAATATTGACGGTAAGAAGAAAGAATTGAAGAAAGAGGAGAACAATAACACTAGAGCAACAAAATGAAAATTAAAGAGAGAGAGAAGAGAACTGTTCTAGTGGTACTTGTAGAGACAATATCCCACATAAGACACACACATAGAATGATGGTCAAGTCCTCATAGTTGATGAATTCACCTGCAATGCCTTGACAACACAATGATAATGTTTTGAAGTGATGAAACAATATTTCATGTGTAAATTTTACTCCAACCAATATTAAGTTGGAAACTCATATTGTAATACTTGACATTTTATATAATATAATTTTCGTGGTTGAAATTATTTATAGTTGCACTTGATATTATTTAGTATTATAATTAACATTTGTAACTTTGCATTTTCATATTAGATGAACATGTACATTGTATGACATTTTTTTTAATTTAGTTGCAAAATCATACTAATTAATTTATGTTGATTAATAATGAATGCATAAAATAAATCTAAAACTACTAAATTAGTAGTTTATGTTGATTAATGATGATCACAAATAAAATGAATATACGACTAAATTAGTTGCTTGTAATGGTTGTTAATGAAATTAAATGAAACGACTATAAACTACTGTTACACAGTAATTTGTCACTGTCTTCACTCCAGTCTTCCTATTGTGTCATGTGTCCAAGTCATACATGCTAATATTAGATAAATTCTCTCTGATGTTGCCAAATGACCCACTTTTCCAAAGGTTTCTGCCTCATCATGTCTGTTGGCCAAATAAACGCGCTGAAGGGCGCTCCAAAATAGCCCATAAGCACTGCCATCGTGGAAGTACACCTGATTCCCACGATGGTCCGATTTTATGTGCCAGCGCGACTTAGCTTGTAATCTTTAGCGATGTCAGCGCGGAAGACGAGTTATGTGCTCGCGATGATCTAGATTGGGCGAATTTGTTCCAACAGTCGACCTTCCAGATGACTCCAGACCTGGTTGTTGGCCTAGTTTATGTGGCCCTCCTTTCTCTGGCGTGGTTTTTCCGTCATTTGTGCTACCCTCCTTAGAGATAAGCTCATTCTTCCACCTTTCATGGAGACTCCTTCTCTTATTTAAACTCTCACCATTGCTATGTGCTGCTAGTTTTGGAGTTCTTAGTCTTTGGAGTGGTTGCTAATAGTGCTGTTAGATAGCTTGTGAGTTTTCTAGATGGCTGGTGTGAGTGTGACAAGTGTGGGATTGTTGATAGCTTGAGAAAGGTTGTGAAGTGCTCTTGTGTAAAATTTGTGAGTGAGAGAGACTTGTATGTTGGGAGATCCATCTTCAAAGAGTGAATGCTTGAGGAACATGCTGGCTGGATCCCTCTGAGAAGGCTTGTGACGTCAAGGCTTTGGTTGTAAGCTTACTCTTATTCCATAATTAATGCAATCAATGATGTTTTCTTATGTCTTGTATGTAATGTACTTGATAGCTCATGACTTCTTGACTTTGTGAGTAAATAGATCATTGTTGTTCCAGTTACATGCTTTGTTGTATTTCCTTTGCATTGTTTCAGGTTGATCACTCATTAGGAGAAGGAAGCGGAAGCTGGAGCAGCACAACGGAACTCCATCGACCACCGGTTGAGGTAGGCCTCCAACTATGATTGTTTAAGGAAAGCTATTGTTGATCTGTCCTTGTTTGTGACTAGACCCACTCTAGGGCTAGAGGGGTTGCCTCTGTCCGTAGAGGGAACACTTTCCTGCATCACAAATTGGCGACTCCACTGGGGAGTTTTGCCTTTGTTCTTCCTTTGTTTGCTCTTGTTTTGATTTTGATTTTTGCCTCTCTTGAAGTTTGGGGATTAATTATCAGTCTTTTGAGTTTCTTGGGTTGATCTGGGAAATACCTCTATTTGATTGAAGGGTTGACTGGTTTTGGTTCGGGAGTTTTTGTTCATTTGTCATTGTTTTTTGCATCATTGCAGAAAAAATCCTAATAGTCGTGATGTCATCGTTACTTTGTAGCTTTTTACCCACGATGATCTTGGGTTGCTAGCTTAATTCCCACGATGACTCTTAAAATCGCATCATCGCAGAAAATAGGTGTTTTTCCGCAATCATCTCAGGTTGTCTGTGTAAAATTTGCGCTGACATCTCTAGTTGTCTGTCCATCACCAGCGATGGTATCTAAACTGGCGATGACATCTCTAGTTGTCAGTGTACAACTTGCGATGATTCCTGAAAAGTTGTTTTTATGACTTTACCTCCTGAATTCATCAATCTTGCTTATCCCCTGTTGTTTCTTGTCTCTCATTAACTTGTTTTAAATGCTTTTGGTTAGGGTATTGTCTCTTTGATTTCATTGAGTGAGTCTTGTGTATTTTGGACCATGTGACCTAGCCCTTTAGAAGTTTCATCAAGAAACCGTTTGCTTGGGTTACTTGTCTGTTCAAGGTTCATCCACAACCCTCTTATTGATTTGCTTGAGGCTTTTTCACTGCATGTTTTCTTGCTGGTCGATTTTTAGTGTCGATTATTGAACCAATTTTTTATGTTGATTCAATTTCTTCACTACCAAGCATAGATCACAATTGTTTGGATCGATCAGTTCACACTTGCTTGTTTGTCTCTTTAAATTTAAAAAAAAAAAATTAAAAGTTTGCATTCATTTAGCATACGAATGTGAAAGTACATTTGCATTACGAATTTTCATGTTTGAGAAAATGGAAAGCAAATTTTAAATCTTTCATTGGTAGTATCGATGCATCACGAGATTAGTGTATTGATGCATTGTGTTTCTTAGTGTTTGCATTCACTTGTCTTGGTTTGGGAATGAACTCTCTACCTTTCCATAAGTAGGTGTTCATCGAAATGAAAGATGCTTCGCTCATTCTAGCTGCATCCTAGGTTTTGTTATATACATACGGTAAGGCCTGAAAACTGAAACATAATCCAAGATCAACTCTAAAATGAATTGAATAAATCTGACAACGCATTAGAACATAATGCACACATTTAGAGGTCTAGGCTAGAGACGTGCTCCGGCATTGTTAAACCTAGTCACTTTTGTTTCCACTCAAGGTTGGGTGATTCCTCCTTCGGTGACTCAATAGTGGTCTAACACAGATTTTTGCTCCCATGTACCGTCAAGTATATGCTGGGAGACCCCACTAGGTTATCATCCTTTATCCATAGGAAGCCGTGTCTGCCGCCTTACAAGCCGTAACGTACTAAACACAGCATTCGGGAAGACCGACTGTTGTACGGAAAGTCCTTGGTTTTCATATGACTGCCAAGGCGTATATGCAGTTTTACAGATTTGTCTGGTAAACCTTTTGCCTAGTTCTCCAGAGTAGTCACTTTCATTCCTTTTTGGACTCCCTAAAAGAAAAGGTCCATCTGAGCACTTGTCCTTTCAGGCTCATTAAACCTCGAAAGAGATAGAGTCACCTTTTCGTCCTTTTCTCGACTCTTGAAACATGAAAAGGTCAAGTTTTTTTCCTGTGTCATAAAATTTACTGCCCACAAAATATTCCCGGTAATAGTTTGAGTTCTTGGTTGTGAGCAGAGTGTTTTTTTCAAGCTTGTTCCCAATGGAAACATTCCCCGAGTTTACCGGCCAAGGTTTTCCCCCAGATGGGAAACCTAGTCCGTTTCCTTCTTTTGGAAATGCCAGTGCTCTGTATATGGAAACTTTGTCTTTGCCTGGGTTAACTATCGGTTTGCTTGTATGGTTGTTTTCAACCTCGGTGGTCCTGAGCGTCATGACTCCTGTTCCACCGTCTCCTTCATCCGAACCTCGACATGTTGATTCCAAGGTTGAGCCTATGCCTTCTTCTCCTGTTTCTTCCTCCTCCTCTCCTCCTTCGCCTAGTGAAAGCTTCATATCTAGTAACCAGGTGACTAAGAAGAAGAATAAGATGAAGAAGAAGAAGAAGTCCGAGAAGAAGTCCAATAAACGTGAGGCCGCCTGTGCAGCTACTGCTCCAAGTACATCTCAGGTCAGAACACCTTCTGCTCCTTCGCGGAAGGTTAAGTTTCCTTGTAAATTGTGCAAGGGTGACCATCTTCTTTGTGATTGTCTTGGCATTCCTAGGATCCTAGAAGTATGGTCTCACGATCTGGCCCATCCCTCATCATCCTCTGAAGCTCATGACGATGCCACCCTATCAACTGGCAATGGTAAGAAGAAAGGGAAGATTTGATTCCCCTGTAGACTATGTGAAGGTAACCATCCCCTTCACCTTTGTCCGCTCATGGATAAAGCTTTCGCTGTTTTGGAAAGTCTTACAGCTTCTTCACCCCAACTTCCCATTGGTTATCAGAGGCTCTCTTCAGACCCTCCCCCATCGACAAAGAGGATGACTTAGATTCTTCTCTTGTCCGTTCTCCTCCTTCCGAACCTGGCTGTGCTAAGCCTGTTCCAGACCAACCATTGGTTGGTGAGAGTGTCAACTTAGGTTCACCACCTGTTGACCACTCTGTTTCAGAAGAGCGTCATGCTCATGTTCTTCTCGTCTCGTTAGATTCTCCCGAGTCTGAGAACGACTCCCCTATCCCTGCTGATTCGGAGAGTCCTTCTTCGGTTCCTCTAGAGCGGGCGGGCAATCATACGATTCCCCCACCAAGTAGTTTGGTCGTTTCCTTTGACTAGAGTCACTTGAATGCTTTCCGCCTTCCATCCTATGTGCCTTTTGAGATTACAGTACACGCCTACAATAAGGCAGTACCTGGCACTGTTCTAGATGAGGGTGCGTCTGTCAGTCTTATGCCTTCCACTACTTGGCAAGCTCTGGGTTCCCCACAACTTGTGTCGGTTGCACAGAATATGTTAGCGTTTGACGGAGGAACCAGTCAACCTTTAGGGATCCTCCCAAAGTTTCCTGTTACTTTGGGGGGCAAAACTGTCTGTATCGATGTGATGGTTGTCCAAGGTGCTTTAGATTTCAGTCTTCTCCTTGGTCGTGACTATATTTATGCCATGGGGGCCCTTGTCTCTTCACTTTTCCATGTGGTTTGTTTTCCACACGATGGAAGAATGGTGACCATCGATCAATTATCATTCTTCAGTCCCCCGGTGCCTCCTGTGCAACTGTCATCCCCTCTCGGTTCTTGCTCGCAAGCAGTGCCTTCTTTGCCACAGGTCAATTATGTGGCTACCCATTCCGTCTCCACATCTGCTGCTGATCATGCAGATGGTCTCGTACATCATGTACTAGGGGCATTGGAACCCGATTTGTCATCGGTGCATCATGACCTGTATTCCTCCCAGAGTGTGTCTCTACCATCCTGCGAAGACCTCTTGGGAACCATGTTCTCGTGTGGCCCATGAACAGGAGTCTAAGGATAGTTTTGATCTTGTGTCAACCTCGTTAAAAAATTAAAAAAGGTGTCACGAGGATAGTTTGTTCCTATCTCAACCTCATTAAAAAATGAAATCGGATGTTATGAGCATAGTTCCTGACCTTATGTCAAGCTCATTAAAAAATGAAACAAGGAGTCTTGAGCATAGTTACTGATCTTGTGTCAAGCTCGTTAAAAAATGAAACAAGGGTTATGAGGATAGTTCTTTTACTGTGTCAACCTCATTAAAAAATGAAACAACTCCCTTTCCAAATCGAGTCTTTCCAAGATCCTGAAAGTGAACCTTCATTCCATCCACCTCGTTGAATGCAATGAAGCTTGGGGGGCATGCACCTCGATTTGCGTCATTATGCTAGGGGCATGCGAACTTATAACAAGCATAGTTTTTTCATTTCAAGCTTGTGTAAACATGAAACCGAATCCAGGAAGTGTTCTCCATGGTTCAAGCTTGTGTAAAAATGAACTCATACCCGATTTACATCTCGTGATTGTCGTTTATCTGCTAAATTCTGCTAGATGAGACTTGGTTGTTTCATTCCATTGCCACCATCTCTTTGGTTGATCATATGCTTTCACTTGGTTGTTTTTCCTTTCTTCAGGAACCGCAGTGATGAGTGGTTTTATTAGCCAGCCTCTTGACCATTACATGTTTTGAGCAGTTCCACCATTGCTGGAACCAGTTGCTACCCTTTATACCACTCAGTCCTCTAGGGAATTCATCTTTAAGCTCTTTTTCGACTTGAAAAATGAAAATATGGCCGAGGTTTCCTCTTGTCTCGTTAAAAGAAATGAGAGGCGGTTGCCTTTAAGCTCTTTTCCGACCGTTTAAACATGAAAAGATTGCCGGGCCTTTGTCATTTCAAGCTCGTTATCAGTTACGAAACAACGTGCTTCCGACCACTTTTCTACTTTTTCGGCTCGAAGTCACTAGTTATGAAAAGTACTCCTTGATTGCAATGGTCAGGCGGTTCTTTTGAGTATCGTTTTATACTTTTTCCGGCTCGAGAGACACAAATCTACGAAAAAGGACCCCCCTGGAGTTTTCTTTTCCGTGTCTTTTTCAAACTCTCTAAACATGAAAAAGACTCCGAGTTTTACCTATGTCGGACTCGTTAAACCCTGATAACATTGGACTCGTCACCATGACGGGACTCTAGCTTCTCCTTCCTAGGGCTCATTAAATCATTACTAGGTTGGACTCAACAACAGGTTTATCGTTGATTGTCTACGGAAGCTAGTCACTCTTGAACATCGACACTTTTGCTTCTTGTCGGGTTGGGATCCATACATGGTCATTTGGCCTTTCATGGGTTTGGGTTATCATTCTAGCCTTATTCCATCTGATTCATGCCATCTCCATCGAGCCTCTAATCCCTTGGTGCCTAAATGCCACCCCCTCCAAAGTCGTGTTGCTGACATGTTCAAGAGTATAATCCTTCTGCATTTTACACCCTCGTCTTCTCCTCTGATATTGTATTTCGCCATCTACCACTTGTTCCTTATCTCGTGTCGTTGATGGGGGAAACATTATGGCCCTCCTGCGACGGGTCGTCTCCTGTCGACATCAGCTCATTATCCAAGAGATTGATCTAGAGATCCCATTTGGTACCTTGGAGGTTGCATGCCTCAATGGCAAGTTCTTCGCACCTGTCGGTCGACCTTCATCATTGGTCGTCGATTGGGTAATTCCACGAGTGTTCGACTTCAGCTCCTTTTTCACACTTCGTGGATTGTGCTAGACAGTACCTTGAGAGCCATTAGCATTATTGGTGGTTTCTCTCGTGCTTGTTAACGGTTTTCATCATTGACCGGTAATCAAGCGATGTTCTATCATGCTCGACCTCAGCACATCTATTCGCATGTTAGAATTTGTACTATGATCGGATGGGTTCAAGACCCCGAACTCAAATTACACATGTTTGGGTTGCGTGGATTGGTTTATGATTACATGACTCATTGATGGATGGCTGCGACCATACCTGAGTCTTCATGGATGGTTGCGACCATACCTTTATCATCATCATGGTCTCATTAGCTGGATGGTTGCGTCCATACCACAGACCTATTTCGTATGTCTTTTGGATGGCTGCGCCCATGCCTAGACTACATGTACTTCATTATCAGAGATATCAGTTGTACTTGCGTGCAGGTTCTTCCAGATGGTGTTCCAGCTCAGTCAGTTTCATAAAGCATTTCACCCCTCCCTCTCTCTCGGGCTTCATACTTTAGGGGGCATCTGTTACACAGTAATTTGTCACTGTCTTCACTCCAGTCTTCCTACTGTGTCATGTGTCCAAGTCATACATGCTAATATTAGACAAATGCTCTCTGATGTTGCCAAATGACCCACTTTTCCAAAGGTTTCTGCCTCATCGCGTCTGTTGGCCAAATAAACGCGCTAAAGGGCGCTCCAAAACAGCCCATAAGCGCTGCCATTGCGGAAGTACACCTAATTCCTGCGATGGTCCGATTTTATGTGCCAGCGTGACTTAGCTTGTAATCTTCAGTGATGACCTGACTAGCTACGTTATTCAATAGCGATGTCAGCACGGAAGACTAGTTATGTGCCTGCGATGATCCAGATTGGGTGAATTTGTTCCAATAGTCGGCCTTCCAGATGACTCCAGACCTGGTTGTTGGCCTAGTTTATGTCACCCTCCTTTCTCTGGCATGGCTGTTCCGTCATTTGTGCTACCCTCCTTGGAGATAAGCTCATTCTTCCACCTTTCATGGAGACTCCTTCTCCTATTTAAACTCTCACCATTGCTATGTGCTACTATTTTTGGAGTTCTTAGTCTTTGGAGTGGTTGCTGATAGTGTTGTTAGTGCTTGTGAGTTTGCTAGATAACTGGTGTGAGTGTGACAAGTGTGGGATTGTTGATAGCTTGAGAAAGGTTGTGAAGTGCCCTTAATCTTGTGTAAAACTTGTGAGTGAGAGAGACTTGTATGTTGAGATATCCATCTTCAAAGAGTGAATGCTTGAGGAACATGCTGGCTGGATCCCTCTGAGAAGGCTTGTGACGTCAAGACTTTGGTTGTAAGCTTACTCTTATTCCATAATTAATGTAATCAATGATGTTTTCCTATGTCTTGTATGTAATGTACTTGATAGCTCATGACTTATTGACTTTGTGAGTAAATAGTTCATTGTTGTTCCGGTTACATGCTTTGTTGTATTTCCTTTGCATTGTTTCAGGTTGATCACTCATTAGGAGAAGGAAGCGGAAGCTAGAGCAGCGCAGGGGAACTCCATCGACCACCAGTTGAGGTAGGCCTCCAAATATGACTGTTTAAGGAAAGCTATTGTTGATCTGTCCTTGATTGTGACTAGACCCACTCTAGGGCTAGAGGGGTTGCCTCTATCAGCAGAGGGAACACTTTCCTGCATCACAAATACTAAAGCAAAAATCTATATAATGAATATGAAACTACCAGAAAAAGATAAATGACTACTGCAAATGATAAATTTGTGATTACAAATGACTACTAAATTTTGCATATATATGACTATTAGTAGCTAATTTATAGTATCTTATAAGATGACCAAAATTTGGTCATATTTCTTTAGTCATTAATCGGTTTCAAACAATGACTAAAATTTGCATACATATGACTATTAATAGCTAATTTATAGTATCTTATAACACAACCAACATTTTGGTCATATTTCTTTAGCCATTAATTTGTTTTATCAAGTGATTATTTAGTAATATATTGAGACAACCAATTAATGAACAAGCTAAAAACGACTAAAAGTTGGTCTCATTATAAGATACTGTAAATTAGTTATTGTTTTTCACTGATCAAAAATTAGTCATTTATATGCGAATTTTAGTCATTTTTTTAGTAACTAATTATCCATTTTGTACTAGTGTAGGATTTGCCTTCCTTCTACAAAACTTGTTTTCTTAGGTGAGATGAGAAGGGGAAGCAGAGGTTTGAGGCGTTTGACAATCACCATGGTTATGATCTTATAAATGACATTACAAAGTGAGATGGGTCTAAAATATTGTGGATCTTCAGACTTAAAGGATTTTGAATTAAATCAATGAACGTCACATTTAAGCTAGGACATACCTTTTGATTCCGACACAATTCTTCCACCACCTCTAGTATATTAGGCCATATAAAGTTCCACGCATGCTGATAAAATTATGCCGTGAAGCCATCCAGTATGGGTGCCTTGTTCTTTGCCATTCCCTTCAATTTCTAATAATATTTGATTTGAGGTCTTTAAATGTAAATTTTCTTCTTCAATGTTCGACAAACTCTCATTAAATTACTCCTTAGAATTTCATTTTCTTGCTTTATTTTTTGTTTCTTAACCTTGGAATTTTTAATCTGTGAAAGTAATTTGTCATTGTGGTTCCTTATATTCCAAATTTCTTCATTGCATTCTGTTGATTTTGCATGAAACCAATCTGCGAAATCTTTATATTTATTCTGTGAGGCTTCGTTCTTTTGTCGAATTTTTGCGATTCCTTCTTTTAATTTTTTAATTTGTGTCTCGGCGCTATCTTGATATTCTTCTAAAGTAAACAATATTTGACATTTAGGACAAGGTATTGTGCTATTTTTTAATATCAATAAATATTGATCTCCTGCTCCACAAAATGGACATCTAGTCCAAAATGTAGAGTTATCTATGGAATCCATAGTTTCTTTTGTTCATCTTCAAATTAGATTCTATCTTTCTTCAGTGATGAAATTTCTTTTGTGTTTGTCGCTAAGCTTAGGGTTTAAAGGCAACCCCCTTAACTTTTATTATTAAAACTTCCTCCTATCTTCTATAAGGTACTTGCTTTAGATTTTTCTATTAAAATCTTGATAATTCTTATTTGCAATATATATAATTCCTTTGAATTTTTATTTTTTTAATTTAATTTAATTAATTGAATAATTTTTTAATTAATTAATATATATAGATATATTAATTAATTAATTATATAGTTGTAAACCATATAATATAATTATAGTATTTAATATAATAATTAACCACTATATATTTTTAACTTAATCCAGTTCACTATATAATTTTTATGATTTAAGTTTTAACTAATATATATTCAACCTGAATCGATTCAACACGTGAGTATTGAAATGGCATTTGGTGGGGAACAAGATGGCAGTTGATCAGATGATATCGAGGTACAGAAGAATCGGGGTTTGGAACGGTGCAGGCAAGGCGGTGCTGGTGGAGGCCGAAGGCTATGCGGCTGGGTCGAATGGTGTCGTTGGGGCTAAAATGTCGTGAATGCAGCAATAGAATTTTGCAGGTTAGGGTGGTGTCGAATCAGTATAGGCGAGTGTGGTGGAGTTGCACAGTTTGTCTCAGGGCATGGCATGGACGGAAGAACCCAAGGAGACAGTGCACAGGGAATCAGACAGAGGTTGGCGGTACTTCCGAACTAGGGATGTTGGGTGGAGCAAGGCGGATAGAATGCAACATTGTGTAGTGGTGGAAGGGGTGTGGTGCCGACTAGATGCCTGGACAACAAAATGTGTAGCTCAGATACGTTTGCACAACGAAAGAAACTTTGGTGAGTTGACTACCCGATAAATTAGTCAACCTGTGGACTATTGAGACAGTGAGAGACTGGATGTGGAAGGCATCTCTTGAAAGTATTGTGGAGGCTTGAGGGGCGGTTCGAGGAAGGAAGGTGGCTACAAGGACTGTGGTAGCGGAGAAGGGTGGATGTTATTGGTCGAAAGCCAAGAGACAATGACGAGGTGTGTTGAGCTGTTGTGACAACGATCAATGGTTCTAACACTCGGTGGTTCTAGTATGTAGTGGCCACGACAGAAGGTAAGAATTTTTTTTTTTACTCTATATATATAATGTTTTTTTTAATATTAATAATCCCCTTTTTTCAATTTAACTCTTTTTTTATATATTTTTTTCCCTTTTTTATATTGATTTTTCCCCTTCTTTTTTTATTTTCATTTTTTAAATATTTGTTTTTCTATATATATATATATATATATATATATATATAATTTAATGGCCAAGGGCCTCTGACAAATTAGCAAAATTGGCTGAATGGAGAACCTCCCACTTCATAGTGAAACACTTGAGTCTTGATGGCAACAATGTTGACGGAGTTTGATGGCTAAAAGTCAAGATCAGACGTGGCTCTGATACCAATGTAATGACCAAAAGTCATATACGTAGCAGAAATATTAAAATACTCCATAGATAAATACATCCATCGTAGGATAGTAATTGTAAATTGTATATTCTATAAAGAATTGATGTAGGATGAGTACAAATGAGAATGAGGGTCTTGTATATATAGCCAACTAAGTACCCTTTCACGAACAAGCATGTCTCTAAGACATGCCTTTTCATTATTAACTAAATAACCATTAGTTAATTTACTTATTATTTATTATTATATTTATATTAATATGATTATTATTCATTATCTATTTTTATTTACTTTTACATAATTTATGTTCATAATAGCCAAAATCAAGGAAGAGATTGTTAGCTTAAATATTAAGTTGGTAGTGTTGGAAATAATACTGAGAGGGGGAGGTGAATCAGTATTATCACATCAATATGACTTTTTCATTTCCATATTAAGATTCATATACTCTACTTCAGTTAAGGCAACCAGTAAACTTATGATTCAGTTAGTTGATCCTTAATGTGTGCATCAGAACATTATTAACCATAAGAACAGTAAACAGGAGCAGTAAAACAGAATAGATCATCACACACAAGAAGCACACATGAACACCATGATGTAAGGTGGAAACCCAATGTGGGTGAAAACCACCTACTGCAAGTCGTCTCAATCTTCCTTTTAATAAGAAACTTCTTTTACAATATTTCTGTACTGGTGCAGTCTTATACCAGTACACAGGCTTCTACCTGCAGAAGGCTACAACCTTCTCTCATTCTTCAACTTCTCTTGAAGGGAGCTACAACCCCCATAGTTCTTGTACTAGCCGATCCGTTTACTAGTACGCAGGCTGCTACCTGCTGACATGCTCCAAAGTTTTCCAACTGCTACTGGAAGGGAGCTACCACCCCCTTAGCTTTTGTACTAGCTAAGATACTAGTACGTAGGCGCCAGCCTACAATCTTCTCTCCTCCAGGTACCACGTTTCATACATTTTCAGACTGGATACTCCTGAAGCACAACACATAATCTAAAGGCCACGTTTCATCCAATTTTCATACTAGACCCATCAATATCATTGAAGCACGTAATCAATCAATCTTCTAAATCACCTAATCACCAGATCATTATAAGGATAATATGTGTGTTAGCAACTAGATCTAGTCCATCAGTTCACTTAAAGATAAGTCATTATGAACTTGATCCATTATAGATCTCATCCATCAATACTGAAACTAAACATAATCAATCAATCAATCACTTCTCAGAATGCTGTTATCAAAACACAGTACCAGTAACCAGACATTAATTCAGAACCCTGAACATAGCAGTAATAGAAAAAATCAGCTAAAACATATTTTCTGAGAAGTCCACAACTTCACCAATAGGAAGCCTGCGGGTATCCACACTTTCTCCGTGTCTGACCTGCGGATCACCACACCTGCGCCTCCGGCTTGCCTGTGCACCTCCACACCTGCGCCTGTGTCTTTCCTGCGTACCTCCGCACCTGCGCCTGTGTCTTTCCTGTGTACCTCCGCACCTGCTGCTGTGTCTTTCCTGCACACCTCCGCACTTCTGCTGCGAATCACCTGCACACCTCCGCACCTGATGCTGCGAATCGCCTGCGCACCTCCACACCTGATGTTGAGAATCGCCTGCGCACCTCTGCACCTACGCCGTGTTTGGACTGCGGACCTCCGGGTATAGATAATTTATCAGTCTTTAACTACACCCGAGACTATCAGATTTACAGATCTGATCATGTGCCAAGGAGATCTCAACCAATCAATAGATTCGTCTTGTAATGCTCAAGTTTCTCCTTGATTTAGATCAGGCTATCATTCACCAACCAACCAGAATTTTAGATCTATTTCTTCTTAAGATATTCAACCCATTCATATCCAGCCAAATGATCTCCTTTCCTTTTTATATACAAGGCCTTACTCAAACCATGGACCAAAACCATAGAATCCAATATAAGGGACCCAATACCAGGGATCAATACTTTAGATGCAAAACCACGAACCAAAACCATAGGATCAAAAACTGTCGGACTAAATACCATGGACCAAACCATAAGATTTCCCACACGTGCGCTTTTCTCGCATGAAAGTGCATGCATTTTAGGTCCGCATCAGTTCACTTAAAGATAAGTCATTATGAACCTGATCCATTATAGATCTCATCCATCAATACTGAAACTAAACATAATCAATCAATCAATCACTTCTCAGAATGCTGTTATCAGAACACAGTACCAGTAACCAGACATTAATTCAGAACCCTGAACACAGCAATAATAGACAAAATCAGCTAAAACATATTTTCTGAGAAGTCCGCAACTTCACCAATAGGAAGCCTGCGGGTATCCACACTTTCTTAGTGTCTGAGCTGCGGATCACCGTACCTGCGCCTCCGGCTTGCCTGCGCACCTCCACACCTGCGCATGTATCTTTCCTGAGTACCTCCGCACCTGCGCCTGTGTCTTTCCTACGTACCTCCGCACCTGCTGCTGGGTCTTTCCTGCGCACCTCCGCACTTCTGCTGTGAATCGCCTGCGCACCTCCGCACCTGATGCTGCGAAGCACCTGCACACCTCCGCACCTAATGCTGTGAATTGCCTGCGCACCTCTGCACCTGCACCGTGTTTGGACTGCGGACCTCCAGGTATAGATAATTTATCAGTCTTCAACTACACCCCAGACTATCAGATTTACAGATCTGATCATGCGCCAAGGAGATCTCAACCAATCAGTAGATTCGTCTTGTAATGCTCAGGTTTCTCCTTGATTTAGATCAGGCTATCATTCACCAACCGACCAGAATTTCAGATCTATTTCTTCTTAAGATATTCAACCCATTCATATCCAGCCAAATGATCTCCTTTCCTTTTTATATACAAGGCCTTACTCAAACCATGGACCAAAACCATAGAAATCCAATACAAGGGACCCAATACCAGGGATCAATACTTTAGATGCAAAACCACGGACCAAAACCATAGGATCAAAAACTGTCGGACTAAATACCATGGACCAAACCATAAGATTTCCCACATGTGCACTTTTCTCTCATGAAAGTGCGTGCATTTTAGGTCCGCACCTTTTGTTCGAAACACCTGCGAATATTTCCGCATCTTGTGAACGTCGCACCTGCGGACTTAGCCTAAGGCCACATCTTTGTGAACAGGAACCTACGGGCCTTTCATTTTCTACATTCTTTGTAGTCTGATCATCAACTTTTTGCTACTACTCTGCTGCACTATGATCTGTCACCTGTGTGAGTTGCCATCAAGGACAACACTTGTACCATAATGCCAACAGGTAGAACCAGAAAAATTTTAGGAAGGTACAAGGAAACAATACCAAGTGAAGGTAGAAGAGGTTGAGAAATTAGAAGTTGAAGTGGTGTCCTCGAGAAAGTAGCGGAAGATGGAGAAAATTATCATAGCCTTGGATAATTTTCTTGAGATCTAAAGATCACCGCTGGATAAATCTAGTCTTGGATTTCGAAAGGGTGAGTGTAGTTTACATGCAGGAAAAAATAAAATAAAAAGAATCCAAGAAACCTGTAGCAAAAAATACCAGCAGCAAAAGTGAGATCCAAGGAAATAAGAAGTAGACCCATCAGCCAAATAGCAAAGAAAAGAACCAACAACAAAAAATCAAGTAGAACCAACACCAAATCAAGCAATAAAACCAAAAGCAGAGAACAAAATCTCAATGAGCACCTACATTCAAAAGACCTTTTTCTCCTAGAGATGATAGAAGATTTGTAAAGTTTCAAATGAATCAAAGTCCTTTTTTCTCCTTTTGTGCATAATGTAGAATGTTACAACTGTCACAATTTTGGACATATTGCAACAAATTGTTGGAGCAGAAGTATAGACCACATCAACATAGATTCTAGCGATCTTAGCAGCCAAGGAGATTGGCAAATAGTTATACTTGTGATTTTTATGGTTATTTCTATGCATGTCACTTGTTTGGCCATAAGGCAATACATTTCAAGTCTAACTGTTAGAGGAGAGACACATTTCATGCAAGGTTTAGATCTGGCATGAGCAGAAGAAGAGTTGATCCTCTTGGCCATGTGGAGTGCTATATTTGCCATAGATTTGGCCATATGGCAAGAGATTGTTTGTTACCCCATTACTTAAGTCAAACCCGTCAAAAGTAGAAAAAATAAAGAGGATCTAGCTCAAAACCAGCGAAGAAAGAAAGGAAGAATATGAAAGAATAAAGAATCATCTAAAGACTATGCGGAGAAAGAAGGAACAACAACTCTTCAACTAGTGAAGAGAATTCCCTCCTACAATCCATGATTATTCATGCATATCTATAGAGGAATGCAAAATCCTTGAGAGGTGCATAGACTCAGGGGGATCGTATGATGGATTTTGCAACAACATATGGTGCGTTCTTTTTGAGCCTCATGCACAATCAGATCCACAGCATCAGCATGTCTAGCGGAGGTATATTGAGCTCAAGGGGAGCTATGCATGGTATGGAATTTACTTGTGATATTTAGCATTATCTTCATTTCTTTTCACTTAGTCATTTGTGGAAGATTTATATGTGTTTTCAGGAGTGAAAAAAATTACATATTTCAACCATATATATGTGTTTGGTTTCACTGAAAATTTGGTTGAAAAGTTGTACAACCATGCATGCAATGAGATCATTGGTACATGATGCATAGAGATGACATGAGACATGGACCAACCATCTTTGAGCTATCATATGATGATCATTACAACCATGTATTTTGTATCGTATCATCATTATGCATTGGTTGAGAGTCTAGCCTTTAGTATCATGAGTCATCATGGTGATAGGCATGTTATAGAGGAGTATCATTTTGCAACCACGTGTATGGGTTAATGATGATGTAATAGTCATGATGTATCATGTATTTGAGTCATTGGTCCATAGGAGTCGATCATATCAACCATGTATTTATTGATATATTCATGTAAAATGCTCATGGAGCCATGTAGTTATGCTATACTATCTTTTGGGTCTTATAGTCATGAGCCATGAGGTCATGTTATGGTCATATATGTGCTATGTATGAGTTCTTATATCACTTCTACAACCATTTAGTTATCAATGTATATGTCATATGCATGGAAAATTTTAGGGGCTAATGTTCGCCCAGTGGGCTAATTTTACATGATTTTTCCACAAAAAAGATTCGCCAATTTCCAATTTTATAAAAGACGATTCGCCCAAATTTTAGAATATAAAATTATTTTACCTTAAAAATCGCCAACATTATATAGAGACTATATATAAATAATTATAAATTTTAATAATTTTACAAATATATCAATAAACATTTATAATTTGCATATTAGGGATTAGTGAGATTCGCCAATTTTTTAAACTTCAAGAAAATTTTCCATCCTTAAAATTTTCCTTGGTCATATGAGTCATGGACATGTGGAGTCTAAGTCCATATGGTGCTTATATTTGTCAAATGATGCTTTGTTTGAAGCGGAAGCGGTCAATTCAACCCAACAATTGGTATCTCTACTTCTTGGAGATGTCAAGTGTTCAGGGGGAGCATTATTTTCTCTTATTACTTCAGCCATACATTGTTTTCATTATGATATGCTTGGAGGTGTTCATGATGTGCTATGATAGTTGGGCTTTTGGCCTCATGTGATGAGACATTTGGTGGTTGCTTCTATATAGTTATAGGGGATATTGTGTGTGTTTTCATCATGTGGATATTGCTGCATATTATATGATGATGTTGCATATGTTGATTATGGTTTCCTTATTTTGCCATGTTGTTGCTTGCTGCTAGAGGTGTTGGTTGGTATGTTGCTCTGAATAATGCTTGGATATATTTGTTGCTTACTACTTATGATATGTGGAGAGATAGAGGATGATGATATGGAGGCATTTATGACCTTTGATATGAATTATTTTTCAGCCATGTATTATTCCATTATCTACTTCAATTCTAGTTTCCTATTCATATGGAGTTGGTCCTTTTCCATTGATTTCAAAGGAGGAGAGATATAGGATGATGGTTTGGAGTTTGCATGGTTTCCATCAATGCCAAAGGGGGATATTGTTGGCATCCATGCGGATATTTTTGGAATTATGGTGTGCATGGATCATGTTGCCTGATGTTGGCATGAGTCCATGATGACAACTAGATCATGTTGGCATTAATGTCAACTACTTGTAGACTAGTTGATGTATGGATGTCTTCGTTGTAGCATGTTTGCAGCTAGTTTTATTGACAGTGGGATGATTTTGCTAGCATTGATGTCAACCTTATGAGATCAACCTCATGATTATGTAGACTGAGGGAGAAACTTGTGTGTGTCGGTATGTGTTAGTATTGATCTTATGATGATGAAACATTCATGATGGTTGGATGATGGCATTGGTTTGGGTCATGAAAATATACATGTGATGGTGATGGTTGATGGCACACTAGTTTAGTTATCAACTAGGTATTCATTAGGTCTTCATGAAGATGACTTTTTGTAGTGATGTGATGGCTTGATGATGGTCCTACAGAGGTGTTTCTAGGTTTGTTTAGTGGTGTTGCAACTTGTGGAGATGATTGTTGGAGAGCGGAGGACTTGTTGGCACTCTTTCCAACCTTGTTTATTGGCCTTCTTGGTCAGATTGATAGTGACACTTGGGAGACATATTTGATCTACTTGAAGATTTGTTAGAGGCTATGTCAAAGGTTTGGAGCCTTGTACAAATGCTAGAGAAGGTGATCCAACTGGTGGCAGATGTCTTGAGTTGGAGGCTTGATGTTTTTTTCTCATCCTTAGCCACAATTGCATGGATCCAAGCCTATAGGAGTGACTGAAAGGCTCCAATCACTCGAAGAAAGGACTATGGGAGAAACTGTAGGTCCCAGTCAAGTTCAACTTTTGTTATGGGTGTGAATGAAGGATTTCATGGGATTTTCTCCGCATTCCTCTCTCTTCAAAAGTAAATTAGCTTGGAAATTCCTAGAGGCTTCTAGAAAATGTGAAAAAGGTCGGAAATGGTTTGACATGGTCCTCCCATGATGTGAGTGCATTTAGTGCACAAGTTGTGGGGATAGTGGATTGATTTGGTCCAATTTTTATATTGTTGATCCTATCCCCAAGCTCGATTTCGCCCTACGTGTTTTATATTCATCATGTGGGTGTTGATTGATGGTTGATGGAGTTATATGTTGAGTGTATGTGTGGAGAGAAGTGATATTATACTTAATACCTTGAGTCGAGCAAAGATGCTTTAATATATGAGTGTTAACGATTGAATTGTGAGTAGATCTGAAGCAGGTTGCAAAATAGATTAAAGATGAAGCTGTTGGAGTAGAGATTGTTTGGAGAATTTTGTATGTTGTTGGAGTATATGTTGGTGATCCTCACAGGTGTTTTGCAAGAGTTAATGATGCATTTGGCACATATCCATAGTTTCTTATGATGTTAATTGTATTATGCAACATCATATTGATGTGAGGGTTTGATAGTATTCAAATTCATTGTGGCCACTATTTTTCTAGAGTTGAGAGCACATCCTTGTGGTGCTATTTTAATTGATATGAGATTAACGTGTTTCTAAGAGCATGATTGCATAGCTAAATCAGAGTTGAGCATAGTGTCTTGGATCCAATTTGAAAATAGATGAAAGGAGGTCCACATAGAGGAGAGGAGCAGTGACTTCATGGATGTAGAGCATTGATTGCAAAGTTTCATCAAAAGGAATAATTTCTCAATCCAATGGTAGTTGGATAGTCCAATCGGAGTTCAGCGAGGATTGATCGATCGCTTCGGCTTTCAGAAAATGGTAGTCTGTATGGCGTAGATCCAAGGATAACATAGTATTTTGATTTGATCAGTAGAATGGAGTCTCCTGGATGATCGATGTCGGCCTATTGTATATGAGGTTGAGTCTCCATGTTGATGGGATTCATAAAATATATGTAAAATACACATTTTTATTAATAGAAGATTCAGATCAACATAGTAGTAGCAAGGGTGGTTTTTTGCTTGGTGAAGGGTTTTCCACTAGATATCTTGTGTGTCTTGTGCGATGGATTTTTTGAATGTTTTGATGTGTTGATTATTGTTTCTCATATTATTATATTATTTTAGTTACATACATAGTTTATGTTTAAGAGATAATATCATGTGTTGTTGGTGAATATATGTGTGATTCAATTAAAGTAATAAATTGCAAAAATCGTATATAGATCACACTACTGATTCACCCCTTCCCCTCTCATTAGTGCTCAAAGGTTTCCAACATGAAGATCACAAGCATTGAAGAGGTTGAAATGAACCTCAATTTGAGCCTCATAGCTTATTATAGAAGGAGGGGAAGACCTCACCATTTGTTGTAGTAGGTTGAAGAATTTCAGAAGTGGAATAAGCTATTGCAATAAGAAATGATATTATGTTCCATTAAATCAGTTATTTGTTTCATCAGACCAAGGTTAGAATAGACCATCTGAGAAAGGTTTGTTTGCAGATCTAAGCCTTTGTGACTAAGGTCGAGGAATTTTCAGGAACAAACAAAGAAGAAGTTCAAAAATATATGCCTGAAGATAATCCATCTAAGTCACTCTTTGTGCATGAGGTCTATTGTACATTAAATAATGTCTTAGATTGAATTTTTTCATAAGCCTCATGCCCAGTTCCGCTTGAAAATATGATACAGCTACTAGAACTAATATTTTCTAAGAAGAAATATTGATATATTAATGGCACAGTTGAAATGTTGAATATTTTTTCTAGCCACCAAGAAAACATAACTGTGTTCCCATTGAACTCCAGAATTGCTTCCTTTTGACACCCCATTTTCACTCTAATACTTCCTTTTTGACCTTCATAACTACAATTTGGGTATCAATTTACAAGGTTGAAAGCATAATAGGTACATAATTGTCTTAAATTTCATAAATGTCATTGTATTTATTATTTAACTTAATATCTACCTGAGCTACCGGATTACAGCAATTCTGCAGTTGATGAATGTTTCTGCAACTAAGTCCAAGGTTCGATAGGTTGCGAAGCCTCAGCCAAGAAATAGGGAAGATGAGTAGTTGACAATTAGCTGGGACAATAGTTTGTTCCTATTTGCAGAAGCTAGATCAATGAATAGGGCACTCTATTAGTTCGGTCAAAGGATAAGTCAACCATCGTGGAAGGTGAATCAAGCGAGCAAGATGCAGATTTTTCATTTCATGATTTGTTGCCTTGATATCAAATCATGAGAAAGATTATGATATATTATATACTAAGTTAATTATATCCAATGTCAATTAGCATAGGCGTAAAGCTCTGAAAACATTTATTGCGTGAGGGTTTTATAAAGATGCCTCTCGACATAACTAAAACAGACTTGAATTGTATTTGTAACCACTCTGTTTTGATATACAAAAACTCTGTTTCGATTCCATCATGTTCTACGATCTCAATGCATGGATAATTAACTTGTGAAATATTGATAGTGCTACAAGACTATCGTAGGAGGGCCCCCTAGAGATAGTAAGGTCTTCGTTTATTAATATTTAGTATTTCAGTTCATATTTCCAGTAGATTTTTGGTCAATTCATTTGAGTATTTGAGTTTTCATTCTTAGATACAAGTTTGAGATTGTTTTCGCTAATCATTTTATTGTTCAGGTGAATAGAGATTTCAGATGCACATGTATAGAGTATAATCTAACTTAGCAGTAGAGGTAGAAATATTTGCATTGTAGTGATTTTCAATTATAGAACTAATCCTTCTTTAAATTAAAACTGATTCATTTGCAAGTGCGATTTTATTACAGAGAGTGATTTGATTTGAGTACAAGTGTGATTTCCATTTAAGTGAGTGTGGTTTTAAAGAATGATTTACATTTAAGCAAGTTTGGTTTTCAATAGTGATTTACATTTAAGCAAGTGTGGTTTTCAAGAGTGAAGCAAGTATGGTTTTCAAGAGTGACTTTTTAATTTAATAAAGTGTGATTTTAAGAGCAAGAGTGATTTTATTTTAAAGCATGTTGTTAACACCAAAAATCGTACACCTACCAGTACAATCTAGAAGACATTAAAAGTGTCCAACAAAATGCACAGGTGGACAATTTTCCAGCCGAATACATTATGAAGATTTAAAAATCAAAACTTCTCCTAAGGTCCAAAGTTTATAAAGGAAATAAATTAAGGTCACGTGTATATTTCTTTGATAAATGCACATGTGTGGCATAACCTCTAAAAGCCACGTGGTTTCAGAAAAGATGACTCAGAAGTCTGGGACCACTCTACACACTTGGAGTCGATTTTCTGACATGAGATCAGCCTAGTATAGCTGAATTCGTGCCACCTTGGAGAAGTGCAACCCTCAATGGAATCCTCTTTTCCTACTCATGTGTCTTTATCATACATGTACCAAGAGAGGGAAGAGGGATTCAAAAAACTCTATATAAACACGCCATGGGAGAGCCAAAAAAGAGACGTTGTTATGCTGGCCAAATTGTTGTTTAAGCAAACCACCATTCCATTGTTGAAACCAATGAAGTGAAGAGTACTAGCATGTTGGCCCAATTTCTTCTAAGCAACCCAACATCTTAGTGAGTGAAGAGGAATCCACCCTTTGGAGAGTATTAACACTTCTTTGAGAGACAGGAGAAATGTACAAAGAGATTGAGGAAAAGAAACCCCTTTGCTGAGGATTTTTGAGCTCCTAGCTCAAAGTATTCTCTTCAAGAGTCTGAGGTTCTAATTGTATTCAACCTCTACCACCAACAATCAATAAAGGGAGAATTTTCCATATATTATTGATGTGTTTGCTCCATTTGAGCTTGGTTTTGTTTATGCACCTCTTTGTTTAATTTTATGTTTATGTATACATTGTTTCCACTATTTACAATGTTGTGTTTATTTAAGTTTGTCCACTAACAACACCAATTTTGACTGTGATCCTTTGCAGGTAACAATCCACTGCTAAGGGGGTGTTTGTTTGTGCACTTGTGCTCCAAAAACACTACAATAGGAATGGCAACCATATTGATCTCTTTTCATTAATTTAGAGATTTTTTGCAGGACCTCCTCTCTGCACAACCATCCTTAAAGGTGCTCCTCACCTCCCTGAATTTTTTACGGTCCCCTAGGATTTGTTTTGGGCCCGTAGAAGAAAAAAAAATTAAAATATTTCTCATCTACGAGCTTTATTCTATAGCAGACATGGAGCACACGTCTGTTTCTGTAAAAACCACTGAGCACGCATATGTTTCTGCAAAACCCACGCGGAAGATGGAAAGCAAAGAAAATCCTTGTATTTTTCAGTTTTCTCAAGTGATCTGCAACCTTTGGTGAATTTCCTTCACCTCTGCATTCTGTGTTTTCTTTTCAGTACCCTGGATTACTTGAATGAACCCTAATTCATCAAGAAAATAGATTTTTTATTTGCAACAAATACCCACATAGCTTAATTAGGGGCGAAAGTAAGTGGCCAAAATCCACATATGTTTTCAAACTATTTTTACTTAAATTTTCTGCAAATTACATAGCTTAATTAGTGAAGCAAGTGACCCATTATCCGTGAATATTTCTACTAACCAAAGCATTTTTTGGGACTAGGAGAAATTGTTAATAGAGAAAGTAAGTAATCTATGCTTCCCTTGTATCTCTTAGACGAACCTGGGATTGCATATGCAAACCTTCTTGAAAGCATTTGAATTTTCATCTCCCTTATTAAATTCCACATAGTTTAATAGGAAAAACATAGGTGGCCCATAATCCACAAAAAAATTTATTTTTTTCCATGCAAGGAACAACCAACACTTATTTTAATTAGAAGGATATTGAAAAGGATCATCACATATCCACATCTTATCACACTTTGTATGCTCACTTGCATCACACATTATGCTTTCATACGCTTCGTACTCAAGGATCATCCAATTTTTGGGTCTTTGGTTACTTAGTCTATTTTGGCTTACAAAGTCACTCCATAAGTGAATTAAGCCTCACTAAAAACAACCATAACTTGAAAAAATTAAATTTCCCCACAGGGGCCACCAAAATATTTATAGTTCAGGTTAGGACCATTGGGTAGGCATCCCATAAGCGGCCATGGTCATGTTTCACCATTGAAACATAGTTGTTGACTTTCTAGGGAGCTTAAAAATCCTTCAATCATCCCACAGAAAAGAAAACCTGAGCATGGAAAAGACCTGATTCAGAGGGGGTTTGGCTTAGGTTGAGTACATGCAGTACTCTTTGGGGCTACCTAACCCATCTAGTGCTTGGTAGTGGTAACGGATTACTAATAAGCTAAAGACTTGAATGCTCACATGGGTCAAAAGGTACTTAGTGACCAAATCTAGGGCACCCTTTCCCTATAGGGGACGGTGCAGGCAACACTTAAGCCTCATTACCATTACCTTGGTTGATTCCTTGGCTGCTAGAAGGCATCACCAGTTCTTTCGGGGTGTTGCCATATGAACCATTAGAGGATATCTCCAAAAGGCCCAGTTACTTTGAGAGTGGGTATGATGATTAGGTCTTCATAGGACTCTTTATCATACACAACAAACAAACAAAAAATTCTTGTTTGCTTGATCACATAGTTTAAATTAAAGGAAAGTAAACCATTTATATTTTCTCTTTACTTTATCTATGTGATCCAATTGCATTGATATTTATCTCCTTCCCTCACCAAACATA
The DNA here is from genome assembly GCA_031772625.1 of Pinus tabuliformis. Taxonomy (NCBI): domain Eukaryota; kingdom Viridiplantae; phylum Streptophyta; class Pinopsida; order Pinales; family Pinaceae; genus Pinus; species Pinus tabuliformis. The sequence goes on from CM062815.1 coordinate 1,145,448,857, forward strand.
AATTAGCACACACTCTAAATTGACACGATAGGGGACCCCAAGACTCCCCATCGATCTAGGCATTTTTTAAACCTCGCCCCATTATCGGGAGGTGTGCAAGGACTCCCACCATTTAGGTGGAGAGGACGTCACTTAGCCACCACTATCAGATCTTCCTTTATTGGTGCATCTTTGCCTAGAATGCCTCCTCGACAAAATACACCCTTTAGCACTCTAGAAGGATCCTCACACGCTACCCCCTTTGGGAGCATGCACACCTCCCCTCCAGACAGTCCCTGAGATACCCGTTAGGGTAATCCTCTCGTGACATCCCCACATAGGAATATGTTGCATATAGCTGTCCAGAATCATTTTGTGATGGTAGGTAATGTACATATCTCATTCTTAGCTTCATTAAATCTCCCATATTTAAGCAATCTAACTAATGACCCAATCGAGCATGGAAAAAATTGGCTAGATATGCCCACAAAGCTCCCTTCGGATATTCCAAAGCTGGAGGGAAAGAAGGGCAAAGACCCAGGAAACCATATCATGAAGTTTCACCTATGCTTTTCATCTAATAGAATCACATAAGATACTATTAGATTACGATTATTTTAATGCACCCTAACAGGGTCCACCGCAAAGTGGTATATAGACTAGTCCTCTGCGTCTCACGGAACCTTTAACTCATTAGATATTGCTTTCCTTACTTTCTTCCAACTCCCGATCCGCCATTATTCAGGTTTGGAACTCCTGACCAACTTCAAACAAACACAAGCTATGCACATCTTGGATCATATCCATGAATGGTGGAAACGTTGTATCCTGTGCAAAACTGACTTTAAAGATAAAGTCCTTCTGGACATTTTCTTGAGATCCATCACCTCTGAAATCTCTAAAGACGTGGCTAAAACATTCCCTCATATTGAGGAAGAATCCATTAGTAAATGCCAACAACTAAAGCTTATCTATAACCAATATGGGTACATTTATCACATACTCCCAAACACCCTGTGCCTACAGTCTTATCGAGAAATCACAGGCGCATCCAATACTACTAACAGACTAATTGGGGCCCTATCCCAAAGACATCACAACAATAATTATCAATACCCTGTGTATCTAGTTAATGGCCCATCATATGATGCTACACCACCATTGCAAAATACAGGGTATTATAATGGTCAACCCACACCTATGCAGAATATAGTCAATAGGGTTAACCAACACCAGCCCCCACAAGGAGGCTCATATCATCCCCCTCAGGGAAATCAATACTCCTCTTGGAGTATGGATAATACGTTTACTCCCCTTAATCAACACGTTAACCAAGGACAAGAGAACCAATATTCTCCTTTCCTAGCACCGCAACAGAATATCCCACCAAAGAAAAGGAATGCATAAGTGAATCTAGTGCAACCTTCTCTTGCGTCAATGCAACAATTAGAAGAACAACCGAATTCGGTTAACCCTTCTAATGGTGCTAGGAAAAAACCTAAAAATAAGCCAAAGGGAGAACCCAAGTGGGGAAGGAGAAATTAGTAGCAACCCCCAAGAGCACTGGGAAGGGATAACCCCAACTAGAACCAAAACCAGGGTACGACCAATAATAACGCATAGAAACAGGGCAAGAGCACTAATCTACAAACTAATCACGCATGCACTATCTGTGGAGAATACAGTCATTATACCCACCACTGTCCCAAAATTCTTGACTTAAAAAGGATGCAATACATTAGGGGGTAAGGCGATCAACAAGTAGCATTGATGTTGTACCCCTTCCCCCATCAGGGAGTCATTAACACCCAGTAACAAACTCCCCAAACTCGTCCATCTAGCGGGAACCTCCATAATGCCCCTAAACATGATATTTTCATGACAGGGGAAGATATCCTTCTACAAACAAGGAATCAAATTTATGAGACTCCCCCAGAGCCCAATCCATCCACCTCAGCTACAGTCATACTTGCTGCATCGTTGACCATCACGTGACCTTCCGTAGATTCCATGCCTAAAATGGTCAAAGGGCCCTTATAGCGCATAGGGACCAATTCAAAATTTTCCCATATTTATAGCATATTCGATGACTTATCTCAATCACCATTAGCTATGTCAGCATTAGAAGTCCTACAAACATGCCCAACCCAACGGAAAGCCTCACTTTTCGCTTTAGGTGCAATTGACCCAATCGATTCTTGCCTAATGGTCTTCGACTTGGATAATGTTGTATCCTAAACATTTTTTGGTGTCAAGACCATGAAATCCACCTCACCAATGGTAGCATCACTGATGGTGCATACCCATCCCATCTGCACTTTTCAACTTTGCTAGGTTCTACAGCACCAACCACTGAATCATATTCTTGCCTATTGACTAGCGCAGCTGTTATCACTCCTCCGGATCTCCAAGGCCGAGGAAGAGTCCAGCTGAGGTAACCACAAACCAACCTTTTTACTTGGTATCTATCCTTACCAAGCCAGAGAGGGATCTCTCCACAAAATCACAGCCAAGAGGGCTAGATGAATTAAGGTTTTTAACAAGGAAGACACCAAATGTTTATAGAAGATTCAAACCCCACTAAACTTTGCCTTTAGTAATGCTAAGAGGTGGAGAAACCCTTTTCTAAGGGTTTGGAGGACCTACACAAAGTTTAGAAGCTTTCAAGTGAAATTGGGTAGCGACGCAACGCCTGTTACAAGGGGGCCCTCAATCTGCCAGGTGCGCAACGCCAACTTCAAATCAACGTTTGAGTGCCTTCCCAAAGTCCAAATTGAGCTCATGATAGCTTGTCAAAAATATCTCACTCTTGGCTACACAATGGATGTATCAATAATTGAAAATTATCACGTATAGCCTCTCAAAAATCAATTCTCCCAAGATTGTTCAACAAGTGCAGAATGGGGGTGAAAAAACGCAGTGTGCTCTTGCAGGGAACTTTTGGAGGCCTTCCTCAACTCCAACTTGAGCTCATGATAGATCATTGGAAAGCTCTTCCAATGTAGTTGTCATTTGAATTTGACATTTTACTTATGTTCATGTGGAACTCTGAGTTGGTAACTTGGGATTCATGAACTTATTACAAATTGATTAACATAAAATTGCATAGTGAAAATATAAAAATTGACATTTGAACTCAAAATTACATAATGAAATAAACATTTCTCTTTACAAATCATATTCACATGGTGAAGAGATGTTATTTGATCACCCTTTACTTTTTGGTCTTATGCAATGGAATGGAATTTTATTGGAACCTTGGAAACCCTAATGACCTAATGAAACCTTGAAAAACCCTAAAAGACCTAATGAGACCTTGAAGGACTAAATTTCAAGATGACATGATGACCTCATGACTGATACAAATGGCATGATAAAATTAACTTTATGGATGATGTATAATCAACAAGATATGAAACTATGCCAGCAAGTAATCACATTTAGGGAAGAGTGATGTTTTTGGACTAGGACTACCACTAGTGAGTAATTTTTTGCATGACCTTGTGGAATGATAAAAAAAATATGAGTGGGACCTTTAAAATGATATGAAAAAAGGATTTTTTTATCATTGATGGCAGGATGCAAATATTAACACTAACATTGACTCTGGCTAGGGATGGTAGCTCCTTAGAGGCACCAAGAACACCGTAGACCAAGTTATTATCCATTGGGAATGGAGTAAAATGCTAAAGACTAACTGAATACTGAAAAATTGAATCAATAAACTGACTTGAGACTCACTAAAAACTAACTGAAAAAAGATGCTCAGAATTGAGCTTCTTCAACAAAACCTACTCTAACTGATCCATTCATCACTTGATCAGGTGAAGTGGAATAACCAATGCAACCATGTAATCATTTTGGCTATTATTTTAATTCTTTGCAAGTGATTGCTTATGAGTAAGAAGAGAGAACCAGTGAAAGGAAACTCCCATGAAAACTTGAAATTAGATTGAATCTTGATGAAATTGCAAAGCATGAGCCCTCTGACTGACCTCAAAAACACTGCAAAAGGGTCTTGATATGAATACATATTGGATTTTAGGCATCTGTGGTTCATTTCTTTTGAACTCAGTCTCAGAGTATCCACAGTAGAAACCATATTTCTGTCAACGTTTCAAATCCCAATAGGGATCCATCAACAGGACTAATCTGAATGATGATAGAAGAAGAGCTTTGTGAAAGGATAAATAGTTAAAGAAATATTTTTATTTGAAAGTCTGCAACTCTTCTTGCTATCTTCACTCTGAAATTTTCAAGTAAAATAGTTTCACTCCATGTATCCCCTCCATACAGGGAAATGATTCTGGATTTTAGGCATCTGTGGTTCATTTCTTTTGAGCTTAGTCTCGGAGTATCCACAGTAGAAACCATATTTCTGTCAATGTTTCAAATCCCAACAGGGATCCATCATCAAGACCAATCTGAATGATGATAGAAGAAGAGCTTTGTGAAAGGATAATCTGCAACTCTTCTTGCTATCTTCTCTCTGAAATTTTCAAGTAAAATAGTTTCACTCCATGTATCCCCTCCGTACAGGGAAATGATTCTAGATTTTAGGCATCTGTGGTTCATTTCTTTTGAGCTTAGTCTCGGAGTATCCACAGTAGAAACCATATTTCTGTCAATGTTTCAAATCCCAAAAGGGATACATCATCAGGACCAATCTGAATGATAATAGAAGAAGAGCTTTGTGAAAGGATAAATAGTTAAAGAAATATTTTTATTTGAAAGTTTGCAACTCTTCTTGCTATCTTCACTCTGAAATTTTTGAGTAAAATAGTTTCACTCCAGCCCATATTGATTTCCAATCCATATAATACATTTTTGTTCTGCTCTAGGTAGTCTTCGTACCTTCATTTTAAAATTTTCCCAACATTCGTGCTTTCTTCCCTTGATGACTGCAACAAGTTGACAAAAGGATCCTGAAACTCGTGAATGACTATTTTTTCTTGATGATCAACAACAAAACAAGAATCTTCTTCATTACTATCCTGATATGACTACAAATTTTTGGATGACCTTTGTAATGAGACTCCTGCTAAAAATGATAAAGAAACCGGCTGTCAGGATCAAGTTTATATCAACACTCTTTTCAGGCTCACGGTTATCTAATAGAGAAGGACTTTTACTGCATATATTATCCAACACATCAGCTATTGGGTCATGAAAAACTTGAAAAGACTGCTGCAACCTATTTTCCATTGGTTCTAATGAGACTGCATGACTTTCTACAGGCTTCTCATCCTTTTCTTTAGAGATATTATGAAAATTTTCCTTTAAAAACTGAAATGCTTCAAAACATACTGGTACATAATCATCTTGCATCATTTGATTATATGTTTTAGCTTCCAAGCCTTCATCTGCAATTTGAAATTCAATGGAATTTGGTGGCTGCAAATCTAGAGCTAAGGAGGATTCTATGTCACAAATGATTTCCTCAAAAATCAATTCAGGAGAAGGTTTATCATTTATAGTGTTGACCACTCGCTTATCTGCTTGCTTATAGTTTTCTCTTATTTTTGCAAATGAGGAGAAACACAAGGGTAAGGAGCTCTAATCAAGAATTTCATTATCCTTTTGATTGTCAAGATCAAAACTTAATGACTATTGATTTCTGATTGCATCAAAGTTGTCTCTGATGAACTGAAATGAAGTAAAACAAAGAGGCAAAGATCCTTCACTTACTTCCAAATTTTCTGCACTTTCCTCCTCACTGCCATAGCTGATATGCATCGGTTGATCACTGTATTCAAGCTGTTGAAATTGAACTTCCTCCTCCCACAAACCAGCTATTGATTGGTCTGCAAGATTAGCTTCTGTTTGGAGAATATAATCATTGTCATACTGATCAAACTTTGGAAAATCATCAAAAGTAATGTCATCAAACATACACATTAGATCAGCAGATTGTTTCTCCTCGGATTGATCTATAAATCCATTTTCTGATCTATGGTAGCTGGGATTAGCAGGCAAGTGTTTAGGGCCAGCAACCTCTTCTTTTTCTGGGATAAGTGGGTCATGGTGATCTTGAACAGAAAATTCATCTCTCACGGTGATATTTTGCATCATTTCCTCCATTGCACTCACCAAAATGTCAAGCTTTACCTCTGAAGATGTCAAGTGCTCTGCATCTATGTTCTCCCTCTTTTCTTCCTTCAACTTTTCCCTTTTGATCAACATATTAGCCTCTACATCTACTGCATTGTTTTGCATCTCTTCAAGTGTTGCAAGGTTCCTTTCTCTCAGTTGAAACTCCATTTCTGGATCAAATGAATCCAGGTAATGTAAGAGAGTTGAGTCGGGAGGAGGTCTTATATTGGCAAGTATCGAACAATAGACTTGATTGAATCTAGCAAAAAAATGTTGTACTCTCTCCCTCAGCCATCTTTTCAATTGGTCATACTCTTCTAGAATCAGGAAAGGGTTTTCCTTGACCACCCACTTATCAAGGAAAATTTTGATAAAGTAAGGGAAATCTGAGATGCTTGTAGTCAGTAGGTTTTTGAACCAACTCTTGACATTGGCTTGCAAAGAAAGAGAAGAAATCCTAATACTAATATCCTCTTCATAAACCTCAAAAAGGTCGAGGAAAGTCTCAAAATTATGCATATGTCTCTCAGCAGTGATGTTGTCACATTCACCATCAAACCTTGGCAGATATAGGTAATGACTTTTAGGGAAATCATGGAGTATAGGAGGTAAGATGAGTGGTTTGTATCTATCTAGAATTTTACAAGGTGTAGGAGTATGTACAGAAGTTGTAGGATCAGTCTTGATCTCTTGAGGTTCATCAATTTGAAGATGGTCATCATAAGATTCGGAAAAAGGGTCTGGACCAAGATCAAAGGCATACGGGGAATTTGTATTTACAACCTTCAAAGGAAAGGAATCCAATGGAGTTTCATGATCTTTTCTCAAACATAATATACCTTGGAAAACTTTCTGGAAATTCTCAGGAAAACAGAAGAGATATTTCATGATAAACAACATGATGTCTTGAATAAAAGTCCAAGTTGAATACTTGATCTTCCCATGTTGTCCTTTCATATTTCTTGGCAAGGTTCATCCTCCAGTGGAGTCTTTGGATTTGATTTCGAAACTGATTTGGAGTCGCTAGGTGAATGATTTCAGCCTTCGTGTGCCTGATCATTGTCCACCATCAGTAATCAAATCTAAACTTTGTCGTACACCCAGGGAAAATGAATCTTTCATTCCCCGGCAATGGCACCAGTATGTTATCACTCCTCCGGATCTCCAAGGTTAAGGAAGATTCCATTTGAGGTAACCACATACCAACCTTTTGACTTGGTATGTAGCCTTACCAAGTCAAAGAGGGCTCTCTCCACAAAATCACAACCAAGAGGGCTGGATGAATTAGGGTTTTTAGCAAGGAAGACAACAAATTTTTATAGAAGATTCAAACACCACAAAAATTTTCCTTTAGGAATGCTAAGAGGTGGAATTAGATGTTACTTACTTTATAGGAGGTGGAGAAACCCTTTTCTGAGGGTTTGGAGGACCTACACAAAGTTTGGAAGCTTACAAGTGAAATTGGGCAGATGTGCAACACCTGTTATAGGTGCAGCCTCAATCTGCCAGGTGCACAGCACCAACTTCAAATAAACTTTTGAGTGCCTTCCTGAACCACAAATTGAGCTCATGATATCTTGTTGGAAATATCTATCTCTTGGATACACAATGGACATATCCAGTACTGAAAATGATAAAGTATAGCTTCTCAAAAATCAATTCTCCCAAGACTGGTCAAAAAGTGCAGAATGGGGGTGCAAAAATGCAGTGTGCTCTTGCAGGCAACTTTTGGAGGCCTTCCTCAACTCCAAATTGAGCTCATGATAGCTCATTGGAAATCTCTTCCAATCTAGTTGTCATTTGACTTTGAAATTTTGATGCTTGGCATGTGGAACTCTGAGTTGGTAGCTTGGGATTCATGAACTTATTACAAATTGAATAACATAAAATTGCATAGTGAAAATATAAAAATTTACATTTGAACTCAAAATTACATGATGAAATAAGAATTTCTCTTTACAAATCATCTTCACATGGTGAAGAGATGTTATTTGATCACCCTTTACTTGCTGGTCTTATGCAATGGAATGGAGTTTTATTGGAACCTTGGAAACCCTAATGACCTAATGAAACCTTGAAAAACCCTAAAAGACCTAATGAGACCTTGAAGGACTGAATTTCAAGATGACATGATGACCTCATGACTGATACAAATGGCATGATAAAATTAACTTTATGGATGATGTACAGTCAACAAGATATGAAACTATGCTAGCAAGTAATCACATTTAGGGAAGAGTGATGTTTTGGACTATGACTACCATCAGTGACTAATTTTTTGCATGACCTAGTGGAATGATAAAAACAAAACTTAGTGGGACCCTTAAAATTATAAGAAAAGAGGATTTTTTATCACTGATGGCAGGATGCAAATACTGACACTAACAGTAGCTAGGCCTGAACTCCACCCTGCAGACCTGGCACACCCCAAGTCAACATTAGATAATATTTTTCACTTATATGAAGATATTCTAGAAGCCATGATAGAACACAAACATGCTTGGGATGCCATGCACCATCGTTCACTTTTTCTACCCAAAAAAACATTTTTTCCCAACAATACACAAACTCATGATATTTGCACCATTGAATCAAAAGATTTCCTCCCACTAGGGAAGTTCGATTGCTTCAAAAATCCCATTCCATCACTTGATGCATTTGAGGAAGGGAACATGTCTAACATTTCACCTACCATCAAGGTGAATATTTCAAGCAAACCAGACACTATTGAAGAGATCTCGTTGGGGCAGAATGCTCCCCAGAAAAGGTAACCCCTACAAAGCCATGTCTCCATAATATAGGGACATTTCCGCATGGTCATATTCTAAGAGCCTTGTTCTCAGCCCTTCGATCATGGATCACCACATTGACACCTTGCCTACTACTTACCTAGTTATGAAAAAGCAACATCAGCATCACTCTTTCAGAGAACCCATCAAGTTCACCTTCCTGTGTTTTTGGTACAACCTTCTTTCCAATTTTCATATTTTGATAGATGGATGTTTTTACTTGGGTTATTGGCTTTAAAAATTGCAAGATATCAACACCTTCACAGCAATTTCATTCACTCAGTGGCAATCAAAAGTTAAGGTATCATCCTCCATTCACCATGATAAGCTTCCTCCACTGCCTTGCATATCCTACCATCACCTCTATGACATTAAGAATAGGGTTCACCATCTTGACCACGCTTACCATCACCTTCTATCTGCACATGGTAAGGGTCCACGGCGACCAATTGAGCCCCACCTACATGGATCCCCCAGTTCATAGTCCCCTTCACACTCTTTGTATCCATGTTCATCCCCACAGGCCCAAGAGTCACTTTACACACATGTATCAAAGATAAACCTCATACTCCTCTTTACACCATTCTTTCCTCCCCTATTCCTGAGCTACCATCCTTGATCACAGATGGATTGAACCGCATGCTACATTGGGCCTACCATCCACCCATATTATAGTAGACCATTTATATCACTTCATCTGCCTCATCAACCTGACACGAAGACCAACCAATGGGGCCCCCACCCTCAGCAGATACACCACACCTTTACACAGGCTATTGTCATCATGGGGAACCCATCTTCATGGCTATACATCCAAACCAACCCCTATTCTTTTGGAAAGTGTACAAAGGTTTTTTCAAAAAAAAAAATCTCCCATCCACATTTGATTTTTACAATTTATGGCCTTCTCCCACTTGTAGTCTCTAATCACCTTTGGTCACAGCTCATTAGCAGATCACCCCCATTTTTCACATCCGTTAAAAATTTCTTACACCCATCCTTGAAATCCTACAAACTCTAGGATCATCGGAAATCATTTTTTGACTGTCGTTGTTTACATATCAAGATATGACCTCAATTTAGCTATTTGTATCCTCCAATATCGATATCCCTCGCTATCATGACTATCTAACCCAATTTATTACAATCTATTCATATTTCACATTGATTTCCAGACTCACCATGTTGGGCAGATGACAACCTTTTCCTGTCGACTTCAACAAATATATTCCAGGAAAGAGGTAGTACCTTGGATACTCCTTCCCTTAATAGGTATATCCTCGGGTGGCACATTGGGAACCATTATTTCCCATTGATGTCATTGATCGCCTTTACATTCAACATCAACTCAATTATTCTGTTGACGAGCCAAAATGTATCGCCAACATCTAAGGGGTCTCCCCGGTGTAAAGTCCCAATTAGACTTCACACCGTTTGGAATAGGAGCCCTATCTAGTATGTGCACCCGACTGCCACCATGATTGTTTTCTACTCTTGGTTATCAAAAGAGAAGGTGCCAGAGTGGGGTGAGATTGAAGTGCTCAAGCAGCGAAATAAAATCATACCAAGATTGACAAATTGGAGAAACACGTTTAAATACGTCATAGCAATGATAAGAAGAGATAAACGACGAGGGAAATTAGTGAGCTAAAAACCCCATCAGACATAATAAATAGGAACATGCTGAAGGCCAATCGCAAAGTAGTTCACAATAGGTCACCGACATGGCAAGGAACAAGTAAACACAGATTCTAAAGTGAAACATACATGCAACCACTATGTATCAGTACATAACATCTTGCGTATATGAAAGCACACATACAAATATGGTGAGGTACCAGACAGCTAATACAACCACCATGAGTAAGCATGGGAATCAGTGCAAAAGGTAAGATAAAACATCTTATTAACATTTCTACAACTTCAAATACATATCATGCAACTGGTGAATACCTAATAGTGGAACATGGTCTGTTCATACCGTCGCCGGGTGTCAAAACCCTAGCCCTACTGCAAACCCACTCTCCTAGCTACCAAGAGCTGAGTGGCCTTAGCTCTCAAAAATCAATCAACTATCTCTATTGGCCTCAACTTAAGTTCTAAAGTCCACTTGTATGATGTATGAGGGTACATTTATAGGGGTCAGTTGACTGTTCACCTACCGTGACTCTTGACGTTCCCCATGCCCTTTCGACTACCCTCCTGACTCTTGAGCTTCCCCACTTCATTCTCAAGCCAAGAATTCTTGTTACATGCTCACATCATTCCCAACATACTCGTTGATATAATGGTGAGTGAAATTTACATTTTGATAACACAAAGAGAGAGGGGAGGGATGTAGAGGGTTATCAAAAACCCTAAAATGCTTATTTCCCATATCTCACAACGATGCATGTGCTTGGTCTTGAAACTGACTTGTTTTCCTGCCACTGTGCTTCACTGACATTCATTAATCTTCTGGTGATGAGCCTTGGGGTGTGTTGGGGGGTTCTTGAAGCTTGTAAGGGGCCATCTAGCTTGCTGGAGGAGAACCTTAGCCAGGCAAGCTTCATGATGAAATGTAATTCTTCTGTATGGACCAACATCTTGATTCTTTATTTCTAACTTTGAGACTCATCCTCTACTGTTACCAAAGGTACCCTTTTGTCATTTAGGTTGTTGCTCTGAGCTATCATCCACCTAATGAGAGTTGCATGCAAATTCATGTTATGCCATGTCAACTGGCGTAATGCCTAGAAACTAGGTGATATCTTCTTTATCTCCACAAACTGCTCACGACCTTAACCCTACAAGCACATACAACCATCAATTAATTACCAATATGAATTTACTTAAATAAGACAAGTCAAAATATACACAATAATAATAGGTAATAATTCATGGCCCTTGATATATTGTCGTCAAAACAGCTTCGTCTTCCTTGTCGCTTTAAAATGGATTTCATCATCATATTGTGTATGATCATTTTAATATGTTCTCTGGGATGTATCTTGGAATATTTCTTCACATTGTATAATATAGCGGATATCTCATCCTCAGGTCACAAATTTAATGAGGAGGTCGCAGGTGGGAGGTGGGCCACATCTTTATTTGACATCTGTGAGGCTTGCAATGGGACTTTGTGATCTGGGAGGAGGTCGCAAATCTGTCACATAGGATTGCGACTCAGGAAGACAAAGATTCATGAATCCAGATCGCATGGTCCCAGCCTACTAAAAGTTGCAAACCCTGTGTTCGCACAAGTAATCATATTGCAACTTGTGAGTTTTTCATGGTGATCTTGGTGAAGGTGTGACCCAATCCAAGTCACATTGTGGAGTGTGCTTTACCTGGGAAATTATGACCTTCTCTTTGTTAGTTCCAGTCTTTGCAGCCTGTCACTAGAGATCAACATGAGCTCTTACTATGTCTGGTTTTGTTAGATGTTTTGCACATGATGTTCAGCACAAAACATGTCACAAGTGTGTCCATCAAAAGAAGCTCGGAAAAATATTCTGAATGGTATATCACACTCCCGTAACCGGCTCCCGGATTAGAAGATATGATCGAAATGAATGAGTGATTCTTGGTTATGCATGTTTTGAGGTTAGTTGCTGCACACAATGACAAGTTTAGTACAAAATCAATTTCTGAAATAATGGTAAGGAATTTTTCAAAAGTGAAAGAGGTTTTTGTTCATCACATACCAATTAACAAAAACCTCCTTCAATTTATGCACAGGTTATACTATGTGGGAGATATGCAGTGATATTTGGAGCCTACATTAAAACAAAGCAAATTTTTCATATTTTTTACTCTTTTAGTCATTTTAGTGTGGGGCCATTTTACAAGAGATGGAAAGTAATTTTGCAAAACCCAAGGAGGTTGTTGTTAAGAACACGCCATATAACAAAAACCGCTTTTATTTTATTCACATATGTCACGAATTGGGATATGTGACTATATCTTTACAGCTCATTTTCACATATTTAAATTTTTAATGATTTTCTGTTTTAGAGATTATTTTGTGGAACAGATTGCGAGCAACTGGACACGAATCTCCCAAATTTGAGAGAGGTTTTTCTCCAACATGACCTTATCTACAAAAAGGTATTTCAGTTTTGTAACAGGTGCTATGGTTTAGGAGATACGAGTTCATCGTCAACACCTATTTTCAGAAATTCGGCCCAAGTTTAATGTAACTGATTCTATTTTGAAGAAAATGGTTGAGCTCAATCCCTTAGTAAAAGGATGAGAAAATGTATATATTTTATGAATTTTATACTGTAGGGGTTGGATTTTTTGTAGAAGGTTGGACTTTTGAGAAAGCCTTGAGCTTCATTGTACACTCATATCAGGATTTTGGCTAAGGAATTGAGACTAGGATTTGCAGCACTCTTTGGGATCCCTGTGGCATTTTGTTTTGGTACAGTGCTTTCTTCTGTATTTGTTTATGTGTTATGTATGAAATTATCTATCTTGTCTCTTCCTAACTAAATGAAACAAGAGTGTAAGTAGAATCCATTGAAATTGCAGTGCTCTACTTGAGGTTTGCTTTAGTTTCTTGATGTTTTCAGCTGTTTGGAGAGGATGCATGGCTTCTCTTGCCCTCTTCAACTCCTCACCTATCTAATCCCTCCACCTCATTCCATTTGAAGTGCCAAAATCAGTTTCCTACCTTACCCCATTGAGATATCTGCAAGACTAAGCCTCATTCCCCGCACCCAAAATCTACCTTTCCATCTGAGCCAACAAAAACATCATTTTATTCAATCAAACTTTTTCACACATATACCTAGCCTAAGATCAGTATTTCTATCAGTCATCTCAAGCCATCATCGATTATAATTTGTTGAGATTGACCTGGAGAGAGCCCTCTCCCGACCTGGTAGGGCTAGCTACCAGGTTAAGCATGGTTTGATGTTGGCCCTGGATCCTACCTTCCTCAGCCTAAGGTAAATCTAGGCACTAACATAGTGGCGACCATACTGGGGAAGAAAATTTTATTTGTTTGTTAGTGTTCTTTGTTTTATAGACTACAGATGGAGCCTGAAGTTAGCCAGGTAGCCTTCAAAACGCTTTTGCTTTGCATTAGCGAAAGTAGATAAAAGTTGCTTCAGTCAATCTCCGGTCTAGTCTTATGAACTGAACATCTGACTTGCAAATTGCCCTAGTACATGTATCAAGTTAGATCTGATTGTTGATGGTGGATAGCAGTCAGACACATATGAAGGCTGAAACATTCACCTGGCGACTCCAACTCAATCCAGAGATTACAGTGCTCATTGATCCATTCAAATGGTAGGGTATGTGGCAGACCCTGTGTTTTGTGAAGCTTTAAAAGAAGTTAGAGATCAGTTAGTGGATATTGAAATTGATGAAGTATTTTTCATTGTCGTGCTTCAATGTTTGAGATCTCCAAAGTTTCCTCCTAAAGCTAAAACTGGTTTCTTTGAGTTAGTTGTTGAAAAATTTGAGAAGGAGATTCAGTATTTAAATGATTAGATCCAATCATATGAATTCCGAGATCCCAAAAAGTTCTTGGAAACTCTCCCTCCTTCAAAACAAGAAAAAATAAAGCTGCTCGTGGATGTTTGCATTGATAATTTGCAGTTGGCAGTCTGTGTTGAGGAGTTAGGGCAGCAAACAGAGTCTGGTTTCTTTGATCCTATTGTCACATATATGGAGTATTTTTTCAGTTTGAATGATAGATTAAATTGTCTTTTACATAACCAGACTCGTTATGTGCATGTATGGCTGTCAGCGTTTACATTTGTGTCCTGGTTAAAGCACTTTCAAGCAACATCCTTGTCATAGTTACTTGATTGGTTGAAATGGCATTACAACATTACTTGATCTATCAATTTTTCAGCAAAGTGGGTTAGATTTGTACATAAATAAGTTGCCCGAGGCAACATTTCAGTTTTCGGTATTTGTTTATGTACAAGTTGCAGTATGTATATGTTTTTGGATTGGTATGAGTTGTTTTGGGTTTGCAGTTGTTTGAATCCATGCCCAATGGATGAGGCACTTGGTATAAGGTGTTCTTGAAACCTCCAAGGAGCTTCCATCCCCAATGGAGCTGATGTTAGTTCCAGTCTTTGCATCCTGTCACTAGAGATCAACATGAGCTCTTACTATGTCTGGTTTTGTTAGATGTTTTGCACATGATGTTTAGCACAAAACATGTCAAAAGTCTTTCCATCAGAAGAAGATTAGAAAAATATTTCCAACGGTATATCACACTCCCATAACCGGCTCCCGGATTAGAAGATATGATCGAAATGAATGAGTGATTCTTGGTTATGCTTGTTTTGAGGTCAGTTGCCGCACACAATGACAAGTTTAGTACAAAATCAGTTTCTGAAATAATGGTAAGGAATTTTTCAAAATTTAAAGAGGTTTTTGTTCACCACATACTAGATAATAAAAACCTCCTTTAGTTTATGCACAGGTGCTACTATGTGGGAGATATACAGTAATATTTGGAGCCTACATTAAAACAAAGCAAATTTTTCATATTTTTTACTCTTTTAGTCATTTTAGTGCGGGGAAATTTTACAATAGATGGAAAGTAATTTTGAAAAACCCAAGAAGGTTTTTGTTAAAAACGAGCCATATAACAAAAAACTCATTCATGTTATTCACAGGTGTCACGAATTTGGATATGTGACTAGACCTTTACAGCTCATTTTCACATATTTAAATTTTTAATGATTTTCTGTTTTAGAGATGATTTTGTGGAACAAATTGCGAGCAACTGGAAATGAATTTCCCAAATTTGAGAGAGGTTTTTCTCCAAAATGACCTTATCTACAAAAATATATTTCATTTTTGTAACAGGTGCTATGGTTTAGGAGATACGAGTTCATCTTCAACACCTATTTTCAGAAATTCGGCCCAAGTTTAATGTAACTGATTCTATTTTGAAGAAAATGGTTGAAATCAATCCCTTAGTACAAAGATGAGAAAATGTATATATTTTATGAATTTTATAGTGTAGGGGTTGGATTTTTGGCAAAAGGTTGGACTTTTGAGAAATCCTTGAGCTTCATTGTACACTCATATCAGCATTTTGGCTAAGGAATTGAGACTAGGATTTGCAGCACTCTTTGGGATCCCTGTGGCATTTTGTTTTGGTACAATGCTTTCTTCTATATTTGTTTATGTGTTATGTATGAAATTATCTATCTTGTTTCTTCCTAACTAAATCAAACAAGAGTGTAAGTAGAATCCATTGAAATTGCAGTGGTCTACTTGCGGTTTGCTTTAGTTTCTTGATGTTTTCATCTGTTTGGAGAGGATCCATGGTTTCTCTTGCCCTTTGCAACTCCTCACCTATCTAATCCCTCCACCTCATTCCATTTGAAGTGCCAAAATCAGTTTCCTACCTTTCCCCATTGAGATCTCTGCAAGACTGAGCCTCATTCCCCGCACCCAAAATCTACCTTTCCATCTGAGCCAACAAAAACATCATTTTATTCAATCAAACTTTTTCACACATATACCTAGCCTAAGATCAGTATTTCTATCAGTCATCTCAAGCCCTCATCAATTATAATTTGTTGAGATTGACCCGGAGAGAGCCCTCTCCCAACCTGGTAGGGCTAGCTACCAGGTTAAGCGTGGTTTGATGTTGGCCCTGGATCCTACCTTCCTCAGCCTAAAGTAAATCTAGGAACTAACACTCTTAATGCCTTCCACATCATCTTGAATTACTTGACACTTCATATAATACAATGAATGATCTATTTTGGCAAGTTGGGTCGCATCTTAGAAACGCGACTTATGGGGGGTCACTTGGTCACACAATAATCAGGTCACAGCTGATGGCTGGTCGCAATTCTCGAAAGCTCGCTTAAGGAATTGTAACACGACCCAGCAACTTAGTCGAAAGTGCACCACCCTCGAGGTCGCCAGTTCGCACGCAGAGCAGGTCACATCTCCTCAGCACCCTCCTGAGGTCTTCCAGTGTGACTTAGCGACCATTAGTCGCACAATCGCATCTTGAGCAAGGTCGCACTTGAGAGGTCAAGCATTTGCAAATTGGCGACTTATGGGAATACAGGGTCCCATCGAAACTTGGAATGTGTCCGTTGGAACTCACTTTTGTGATTTTCGTTTGGACCATGCTCAAGCGTTGCTTTCCTGTTCGTCCGAATCTAACAGCCCCATCAGTGCCCAACTTGCACCAACCTCTCTTCATTCCTGCGATTTCCATGGAAACCTTTGAATGCCTGGTGGTGCCATTGTGATTTTACAATAATGGCTTACAGACCATCACATGGGTGTTATTGTAGTTCTATTCCCAAAGAGGCTTCTAATGGCTATTCAATCCCAATTCTAATCCTCTTTCCGACGCGGTTGTATTTTTGGTTGTCGTCCAGCATGAATGTATTCCATAAACGATCCTGGTGACAACATGCTCTGAATACATATCAACATCATTTGCATCTTCTATATGCCATGAAATTCACGTACTTGAGTGCGAGTTAACCGCTTGGTGGTCCAATGAAGACCATGTGGTCTTATGTTGATGGCGGGGCCTCCCTTTTCCCTTTTCTGCGGATGTATTACAATATATCCAAGGCGTTTAGAGAGGTTTACGATCTTCTGGGCTACCGCAGAGCAGGACTCTTACTACGCTGACCACTGTGTTCATCAGATGTATCCTTCACGTAGAAGACATATATATTGATTGCATTCTTTTGCCCTCGTCTATGAGCTCAATCCTCTTCCTAAATCATTTCTGATGTTGACTTGGGTAGTTCAACGGAGTAAACACTTTGAGCTATCGAGAAGTCAAGCCCTACACCACCAGCAGTTATACCAATTATTTCCATCTTCACCTCTCGCTTTGAACGAAATGCTTGTACAACAGCTTGGTGGTCCTTAGAAAGTGTACTCCCATCAATATGGACAAACTCAAGCCCTTTTTGACACACATCTGCCTGTATTCCATCAAGGACTCTCAGATGATGACCAAAGACTACCATTTTTTGAGGACATCAGTCTTTATCCACAAGGTCCACGTACTCAGAATAAGCAAAAAGAGGATGATTGAACAACCACTCCTGAAAGTTCCGAAGCTTTTCCAAGCCAACCTCTTGATGAGATAGAGTTTTAGACAACTTCTTTGGTTCTCCAATGTCTTGCAG
The DNA here is from genome assembly GCA_031772625.1 of Pinus tabuliformis. Classification (NCBI taxonomy): domain Eukaryota; kingdom Viridiplantae; phylum Streptophyta; class Pinopsida; order Pinales; family Pinaceae; genus Pinus; species Pinus tabuliformis. Next base: position 1,145,466,855 of record CM062815.1, read on the forward strand.
GTCTTTTGAATTGTCAAATTCACCACTTCCATAATCATTGTCATCATCTTCACAATCACATGAACCCTTACTAGTAAAGCCATAGTGGCAGACACTTTCACCAGCCCTTCTTTCATCCTCAGCAGTTGAAGCCTTTGCTAAAGAAATATCTGATGAACTCAACATTAGTCTTATTACCTGCCTACGCTTTGGAGGTAGTTGTGCTAAAACATTTTGCTTCAGTCGTCTTACCATGATAGTTTCCCTCAATAGCACATTAAGTTCTTGCAAGCGAATCCCCTTTGAGAAATCCTTATAGCACCTCCCCTGCGATACTTGAACTGATTTCATGGAACAGTAATTTCATGCAAACTCATATTTGTCTTTTCCCAGCAATCCAGGCCATAACATATCAATTTGGTGAAAAATATCATATGGCCTTAACAAAGAAGGCATGCCTGATAGAAGAACAATACGCTTGACTGTTCTTGCCACATCAAGAACTGCTTTGGTCTCATCACATTCTGTCATTTTTTTGGTGCAGTGCAAGTTGTGTGATTCATCGACAATTGTTGGCTTAGTGGGGCCTAACCTAGGTTCAGAGGTGATTTAGCCAAGAAAATCCCGGTACTACTGGCCCTTTCGGCAACAGTCCATGGAGTGCGGACTGAGGTCTCACCCGAAGTAGTATGGGAGGGTGCTAGAACCAGGTTTCTACACCCTTGGGATGTCTGATGGGCTTCTGGAGGTCTACCATCTGACTTGTCGTTGCGCGCACTTGCAATCCCTTTGCGACCTGTGGTGCAGCTTCCACGCAGCCCTACTCGGGGTGCGACCTATATAATACCCAAGTTCATTGCTATTTAGATAATTACTTAACTTATGTGTGTGATATTTATGGTTATTTCAGCATAATCATCAATCATATCAGTGCGCGCAATACATAAACGGATATAAACATAAAGAAGATAATGCACAGCAATTACACAGAATTAAGATAAACTTCTCTTTATTAGCTTCCTGTTCCTGATTACAGACTCGATTCCACCCTGCACACTCAGTTGCAGGGGTCCTCACACTCAGCTGTGGACTCTACTAGGCCTCTACGCACTCAGCTGCAGAGCCTCTTCATACTACAACCCAAGACACTTAGAAATCTACTCTAAGCTCAAACCATTCCTTCGCTACTCTTTCTATTACTCAACTGAATTTACAAATTAAAGCCTCACTCTATTTATACAATCCCATGGTTCGTGGACCATGGATAGGCCGACTTTACACTACTTTACAATACAATGCTTAGGGTGGACAACCCTATGACTCAATTATACACTTCGCGCTCTGTGCCCGCAATTCAAGGAGTTCTACACCATCTTTGACCAAAACTTGGGCTTTCAGCCCCAAAACCTACTGTGGGGGGATTCCATGCCCAACAGGCCCCCAACACAATCATCATGACTCATCCTGAGTCACTCTGCTGGTGCGACAATCTTGGCACGAAGTCCCTCCAACCGTTCCTTTGCTTCCCTAAGGTCCGCGGTGCACTGATCTACAGTCTTCTGGATCTGCTCTGCTCTCTCGGTCGAGGTCTCGCTGTCAGGGGAAACTCCTTGTCTTAAGGCATGCATCGCCTTCATCTATGCGAGCTTTCCTTCGATGTACGCAGTGATGAGGAAGGCCTCATCAATCCAAGGCTGGTCACGCGCTTTAAGGACTGCCTCCTTTTGCCGCGTGGCATCCACCTGTTCCTTCAATGCCTTTGCCTGCTGTAGCTTCACAAGATGTTGGGTTAGGACAACTTTCTGCACCGTTCCACGCACACTATCATACCGTACTTGAAGCTCCCATGCCTCCATTTCTAGGCACTGTATGTTGGGGTCCTCCTGTAATGAAGTGAGGACCGCAAAGGATTCTTCCAACATAGTAGTGCAATTCTGTACTGCCTATCCTATTTCCTCCAACCCTTTCTGAATAGTGCCAGCGCTATGTTCCCTAACTTTCGGGGGTGTAGAGGGTTGCACCTTTAATCGCAGCTCGGCAATCTAAAGGTTAAGGTCCAGTTTTACCCTCATTGCTTCCTCCTTTGCCTCGCGGAATCCAATCGTCAATTGATGGATTCGCTCTACTACTGGTAGATCTGCTAGGATGGCCAATTCTGGGACATTTCTACATGCATTTTCTACTACCTGCTCCAGTCCATGAGTCTGCACAACCAGTTCATCACGTTGCCGGCTGAGTTGTTCCATATTGATATTTTGTTCACTCAATACCTATAGCGTGCGACCTTCTCTGGCACGGAGCTCTGCTGTGACCCCATCTTGCAACTGATACAAGGTTTCTTGCGGAAGGGCAGCCAAGTTTAAGCTTAGTCCATTAATCCTACCCACCATATCTTGGTCAAATTCGTTCACTACATTTAACGTGCCCTCAAGGAATACAAAGGTGTTGATCATTCGGGCACGCAACATCTATTTCACATCTGATGTACCTGCAGCGACATATGGGGCCATCATTCCTATTTATGGGGGTTGCACCTGTAGTTCCTGTACCTGCACTCTTAGCACCCCCAACAGAGTGTTCTGCTCCATCATCACCTCTTAGAGCGCCTCCTTAGTGACATCGTGAACCGTTTCGCCGATGTCAAAAAGATCACCTTCTGTAACCGTGATCAGGTCGATGGACATATTCGATGCCTTAACCTTCTTTCTGGGAATCAATCTCTCAAGGACGCACGACCATTTCAACTATTACGATGTGGTTTCTGGGTTTTCACTTTCTTCATCCAGGCCTATGTCCTCAGCCCCTTGCCCTGTGGGCATCTCACGACCCGCCTTGGTCCCTTCTATTGGCGCTGTGGTTGTTTTTGCTACCTGCGCTACTGCTACTGCATCAGCCATCTTCTGCTGTGTGGCTGCCTCTACTACTGCTTTTTCCTGGCGCCTCTTTTCGGCCAGCTGTTTTTTCCTTTGTTGAGCTGTAGCCCTTTTCATTCCTACCAAGTCTAGGGTGCGCCAATCCAGAGGCCATGTTTCCAATGCTGCGAAGATGGCATCATTAGTAGCAATGAATGGGAGCTTCATCCATTCCTTTCCTGGGTCCTTCCGCACCCAGACATAAATGTTGTGCATGTCCACTTTAAACTCTGCAAAGCTCTGCAGAGTGGCGTACATTGTGGGAGACAACTATTCGGCCAGTGCAACCACAAGCGCTGGTACTTCATCGGTGCGACACTTCTACATTAACTTACCAGCCAGGAGCTGGGTGGCTACGCACACGCCTTTGTCCTTGATACTCACAATTATATAGCTGTGCTTCTTCTTTTCCAGCTTGTATTTAGTTTTCATTGTTCCTGCGAGGGCCAAATCGCTGCTTTTACCAGCTATCTCCACGGGGTCCCTTCCCTTATAGGGAAGCTGAGGAATCCTATGAATAAGCTCCGTCGTGATGGGAATAGGCTCCTCTAGCCATAGATACCCATCATGCACCAGGCACAACAGCTACCTGATGACAAAAATGGTGATGGGCGCACAGTGAAAGTGCGGTATCCATCGTAGATGAAATAACCTGGCCTTCTCCACACCGCGCGACCATTTTCACAACTCCAACGTGATTACTGGCCCCTCCAACTTCTGTTTCATCAAGCTTTCCATCACTAGGTGTGGGAACTTCTCACTGTCTGCGAGGTCCCAATCTTCGACTTTCAGGGTAGGCACCCGACCTAGGGGTGGACCTTCAAAAGTAATTCCATCAGGGAGGAGCGAGGTCTGGAGTGCACTCTTTGTGGCCTCCAAGTCTTTGGCCGCCCTAACTTTCCCTTACCATGGAGGGATGTACGTGGGTAACTTCGTTGCAGAAGGCATTGGTGGGACATCCTCCTCCGTGTCTTCTTACTCCTCTATTTGATCAATTAGGGCCTGTAAGTCCTTATTCTCTTTGTGCGATTCAACGGTGATGACTTTGCCTTTCTCTTCCATTGATATCTTGCCAAACCGCGGGTTTCTTTGGGATACGCATACTGGTCCCATAGTCTGTTTATATTTCTTCGGCCACAGCGTCCGCCGTGATTTTGGAACTTCTGGCGCAACCGCCGCATCTTCGGGCTCCTCAGCGGTATCTTCAGAAAATTTCACACCTGGCTTGGTAGCAATCATCTTGTCTGCACAAGATATGTTCTATTGCATACTCAAAGATGGTAAGGTTGCTCGGCGCTCAATACTCTGCAACTGCTCAAATCTCAACCAACCAAGTGTTGTCTCGTGGTTAGTTCTTGGAGTTTTATAGCGTCTTTTGAATTTGAATTCGGTCGTTCCCCCCACTTCTAAGTCATTAATGCATTCTTGGTGACAGATTGTCCCAAATCTAGCTCTTAATTCGTGTCTTAATTGCCCACACCCGCTCCCTTTTGCCTTAAATTGGACATCTCATCATGAACAGTGGCATCAACGGTTACTTCCTAGCCTACCCACGCAGCAGCTCATCCCCCCATGCACAGGCGGGAACCTTGTATCATGTTGATTCTATGTGCACCTCCTTCACCGCGCAGTTCCCAAACAGACTCATTTAGAGTCCCATGCTCTCTTTCAATTGTCTGGAGTGTTGAGACTGTGCTCCCTACAGTTAGTCAGGTGGTCACCCCACCTGTGCGAGACTGCAACTCACCTTCCAGCATAGCGTGTGGACACTCCTCACTTTCCCTCGCGACAGCTGGCACCACGTGCTTTATCTTATGTGGTGTGCTTCCCTTGTTACTGTGTTTGGTAAGGTGCGGTCTTAGCCATGGTAATAGAATCATAAATTCTCGGTGACACTCTTCCAATGCAGTGGTATGACCATCCATATCTTTCCTTGTCATCCTTGGTTTATTGATGAGACATGCTTGCGTGACCTTGTTTTCCAGTCTTTTGATCTCAGCGTCCATCAACATGCTTTTCTTCCTTAATCGTACCCGATCTTCTTCGAGTTCGCAAAGTCTAAGGTTCCCTCGTTGAATGGCTTCTCGAATCCTTATATGGTCATCCTCACGTAGCTATGTGATTCCTTCATCCTGGTCTTTGCACGCTATCATAACTACGGGAGCTATTACATGTGGATTCCTTTTGGTATTCCCTTCAGAAATCTTGGGTTCCACTCTGTTTTGCATCTTTGGAATCATTTCCGCGTTCAGGTTTTTGCACATGGTCCTATAGGCCCATCGAACTACTGGCATGCATAGGTCCCAGTCAGTTCGTTTCGTCTGGTAAACCTTGTTCAGTACTCCGCGCACCCTATCGAATGCCTCATCATGGAGAATTGGTAACGCGTGTCGCCCTTCCTACTACTGTGGTTTGTTCTGATTCTCTAGGTTGTGTGCTTGTGCAAACTGTACAGCATACGCCTGTACCCATCAGGAAAGGTGGGTGCACATGTTGTTCCACCCCAGCTGATTGGATTTTTTTTGAAGTTAGGGTTTTCCAAAACATAGGTGCATCATCCTTCTGCATCTGCACCAGTCTTCAAAATTTCCTTGATGCGTACCCCACCATTGTGCGGGTGTTGCGCACAGTTCCCACTTCAGCGCATCGAACCGCTACTCCTCTGGTACTACACTTTCGAATTTGTATAGAAATTCATCCACCACTAACAATCCATCATATGTCGATAGCTCCCTTGCCTCTATTTTTACGCGACGTAACGACCTGAACATCATGTGGCAGTTCAACATTGTTACTTCATGCAGCCGATTCTACCATCACTCTATCTCTTCGTCTGAATCCGAAGTGCAGGAGCTCTCGCGCTCCCACGCAATCCTTCCATATGCCGTCAGATTCACCCAATCCTCTCCTTGTGTAATTATCTTGTGGATACAGTCGAGATCATCATCACTATTGTCATCATGCATCGGTTTAGTGTATCGTGCTCCTTCAGCTGGGTCTAGTAGTACTACCACACGTAGTGACTTTTTCTCAAAGATCATTTTGTGCTTTTTCAGATTTATGATTCCATTCATATCGGTAGCCTAGTCTATTCCTAGCAGCGTGGATAGGGATTTTTGTAATCAACAATCTCTATCACTTCAAAATCCACCTGCGCGCTCATGCCTTCAATATCAATTGTCACCCCTTGCAATCTTCCCATGGGCAAAATCTTCTATTGGTTCGCCATTCGTAACTGAATAAGGGACCATTGCAACACAGGTTTTCCCATGCATTCCCATGTTTTCTTCGGTAGTACATTCGCGTCCGAACCCAAATATAGGATTACCTGATCCATTTCGTATTCGCCTGTTTTCGCAGTCAACCTCATCTCCCTTCCTGTGCGCAATGCATGCTTTCCCAGTTTTCAGACCATGCGCGGTTCTCCTGACCCCGCACACCTAGTGATCAATTCCTATAGCCCTTTGACTGCCTTGCTATTGCACAGTAGTTTCATGCATGTCTCCAAAAAGGTGGTGAGCATGGAAGGATCCATCCCTGATTCTAATTGTCCTTACTACCTGAAGTGGAGGCCTCCGTGAAGCTCTTCTTTGCTTCCATGAATGTCTCCTTCACGCTTTCTAAATCAAATTCAGGTTCCTTTGTAGGAGCCTTGTGAACCCACGCGCTTTCTTTTGGCTACTTCCCTTTATCATCTCCTGTTTTCATACCGCTCCTGAGCATCATATTTACATTTGGGTCTTCTTCATGCAGTTCAGACCTCATCATCTGTAAATTCTGGGTCAGAGGGGGCCGGAGTACCCCCTTTTCGTGCATCTTTGCTATCAGCAAAGGGCAATCTTCTGCCTCATGATCAAACTGACTATAGTACCAACATTATCTCCTAGTCGGGTTCGTACAATCGCGGGCATAATTCCCTGGCCCTCCACAATTATAGCAAATTATCTGACTGCGACCCCTTCCTGTTCCCATTCCACCTCAACCCCAACTGCGCCCCTGAAACCCAGTGCACACCATCCCTGCATTTGGGTCGAGGGATCGCGTTTCGACCTGCACCCTGTAGGCAGGAGTCCAATCCATCATTAGTTCATAGCTTCGATAGGTGTGTTCGTAATGGCCTACGACCTGCAAAAATTACAAAACAACTGCTAGGTCGTCTACGTATACTTCTGCAACAGATGACAATTATCAGTGGTATGTTTTCCTCCTATCTAGCAGATCGCGCACCATAATGCAGACGTCACGCTCGGCCCCATCTATGCCTCCATTCTTAATGGCATTGGCCCTCCTCCTACCAAATAGTTCGCGAATACTGGATAGTGATCTTTGTCGTGGCCCTGGCCTTTGCGTTTTATGCACCATACTTCCTCGCACACCTCTGGCCGAGGTGCCCTATCCTTTTTCAAACTCTACATTTCTAGAAATAGATTCTATAGCTACACATGGATTTGTTGGACTCCCAATCTGGGGCTTGTATATGGTTCTCATGCAACCTCATTGCCATCTCCAATGCTTCGGCCTGGGTGGAAACTTTTTGTTGGGACAGTGTCGTCCTTAAGTGTGGTGTAAGCGAGGCCACAAACCATGCACGATGATGCACATCTGTTAACATCATATTGGCTTCGCGGATCATACTCTTCAGCCTTTGGTCCATATCCTAGGGGATCTCACCCGGGAGCATCGCGATATCTTTAAACCCGATGATTGACTACATCTCTGATTTTGGCCTGCTAAATTCCCTGTTCAACGCATTTTGGATCTCTGTAATTCCTGTGTTCGGGTGGTCATTAGAATGCTTGATATACCACGTTAATGCATGATCCTACAATGTGCTCACCAGCGTAGCCTTTTTGATATTATCATCCACGATGCCCTGTGCTTCCCATACTGCTCTTACTATGAACCAGAATTGGTCTGGATCTTCATTCCCTACTCCTTTGAATACTGGTAGTTTGATCACGCTCACCATACTGAACTGTGGAGGTGGCGGAGGTGGAGTGGGTGGAGATGGAGGTGAGGGGGGTGAAGCAGGTGGCGGTGTGGGTGGTAAAAGCATAATTCATTGCCTTATCAAATTGACCACGCTTCTCGAAGAAACCTTCGCGAGCTCATCCTCGCTTTCCCGCGAGGGTGAAATTAAGGGACTATTTTCTAACTCTTCACTACTTCCGCTTCTGTAGATATTTCCACTTCGCATAGTCCCAAACATTAATTTATTCACATAACCCGCTTTTCACACAATAGCATCTTAATCCAAGTGTTCAAAGATTTAACATACTTACCTCGCGGTCCCTTGAGAAAACGTCGCTCTGCCTCGCTGTAGCTGACGGTCGTGTCTACCGCGAACTCAGTGATAAATCCTCCTATTATTCGGTCGAGCCAGTGGTCCACAGCTCGTGCTATCTTATCTTCCAAGGCTTCTAGTCTGCGCACTAGTTCCAGAGTCCACACTATTGGTTTGTCGAGCCTACACCTTCCCTGGTTGTCTACCAATTTTGTGATCCACTCATACAACTCAGATGGAAAAGATGTAAAGAATATTTCGTGGATTTCAGTGTACAAGTAGCGATCCAACCACTACTCCTTAGATACTCACGGATTTCTGTTTTCCTGGACCGCGAACTCGTGAATATTTTTATCCAATCACTCTTTAATTTATTTCTTTGTAGGGTTCCAGTGGCACGACGTCAGACATCCTTTATGCAAATCCCGGTCCTAGCAACGGAACCATTTGTTGGCTTAGTGGGGCCTGACCCAAGTTCAAAGGTGATTTAGCCAAGCAAATCCCGATACTACTGGCCCTTTCGGCAAAAGTCCATGGAGCGCGGACTGAGGTCTCACCTGAAGTAGTATGGGAGGGTGCTAGAACCAGGTTTCCGCACCCTTGGGATGTCTGATGGGCTTTTAGAGGTTTGTCGTCTGACCTGTCGCTACGCACACTTGCGATCTCTTCACGACCTATGGTATGGCTTCCGCGCAGCCCTACTCGGGGTGTGACTCACATAATACCCAAGTTCCTTTCTATTTAGACAATTACTTAACTTATGTGTGTGAGATTTATGGTTATTTCAGCATAATCATCAATCATATCAGTGCGCGCAATACATAAACGGATATAAACATAAAGAAGATAATGCACAACAATTACACAAAATTAAGATAAACTTCTCTTTATTAACTTCTTGTTCCCGATTACAGACTCGACTCTGCCCTGCGCACTCAGCTGCAGGGGTCTGTGCACTCAGCTGTGGACTCTACTAGGCCTCTGTGCACTCAGCTGTAGAGCCTCTTCCTACTACTACAACCCAAGACACTTAGAAATCTACTCTAAGCTCAAACCATTCCTTTGCTACTCTTTCTATTACTCAACTGACTTTACAACTTAGAGCCTCACTCTATTTATACAATCCCATGGTCTGCGAACCATGGGTAGGCCAACTTTACACTACTTTACAATACAATGGTTAGGGCGGACAACCCTATGACTCAAATGTACACTTCGCACTCCGCGCCCGCAATTCGCAGAGTTCTACACCATCTTTGACCAAAACGTGATTTTTGAACCCCAAAACTTACTGTGGGGGGATTCCATGCCCAAAAACAATCATCAAACCCCACTTCATAGCTAGCATACTCTTCTGTAGGTGACTGAGCATTGTATATGATACAACAACTATCTTGGGACACTCGGCCAAGTCACTAGGATTGTTCTGGTGACCAAACACCGACCCTTTAGTCGTGCTCGAGGTGTTGCTTCCACCTAGCATCTAAATAACCGTGTTGGGCTCAAACATCCTCTTTGGTTTGTGCCTCCGATGGCACCTTCAATGACATATGCTTTCCACCTCTTTTATTCTTTACGTCCCCATGCCTTGCTTCAGATTGTTTGTTGGATGTTTCATGGTTTTTTTTTTTACATTTTCTGAGTGTAGAGACCTCCCATACAACTTTTGGGTGCATCATGATGGCTCACACTCCAACACATAACCCATTTATAATTTCAAACATCCACCATGCCACGTATTAAGGAACTCTTGACATCAGAGCGTTTTAGTGAAGTCATGCCCAGGGACTACTTGTGCCACTGTAGCAATAGTCTGAGGTACTTCCAGGGCATCTTGAAAAGGAAGATGAGAATAAAAGATAAGTTATCCTGCAATAGTGACATTTTCATGTGAACATAAAATGAATCAATACACTAATTCATTGAGGAGCTTGAACAATAAATGACCCCAATTAAGATGTTATAAGTTATATTAGCTGCTAAAATCATGTTTAAGTTTGGAGGCTAACTTAATATCCTGGTGCTTTCATAGATCTATTCATTACAATTGATTTTGATAACACATGATGCCCAAGGGATGATGCACTCACAGAGCAAGTCTCTTGAAACATTTATGATGGTTGGACTATAGGTTACCACGATCTAGGGTTTTGAATATCCATTGGAATGAAGGCCTTGATAAAAATCCTAATGTGCATGCTAAGATGAGGAATCAATCATGAACTGAGGGTCCTATGACATGCAACAATTTCTTCCATGATGACCGACAATGTCGATGGGAACACACTCTCAACGGGATGCGCATTAGGTCAAAACTGAGGGGGGTCACCTTTTCCCATTTAGGGTTTCGCTTAAACCTCAAAATTTTCCATCATTTCAAAAGCTAAATTGCATGTACGTTTGCTCAGATGAGCTCCAAAATCATGACACTCTTGGCACATTATTAAAGACATCAACCTTCGAAACCCAAATGCGGTCCTAAGGCATCTATCTGAGATAAAACATGGTGTGTAGTGCAATGTATGAAATGTGATTAGGCGCACAAAAGGGAGTTGGATAGGCAAAATAGCGGGGAGAGAAACCGGTTGGGGTCCCTATCAAAACCCTAAAAGCTTGGGGCAAGTGGTGGGGTACCCAAAATTTTGAATATGCCCAAAAATTTGGGTGGTGTTGTAGCGGCTACAACAATTGGCGAACCACTGGTAGAATCCAGTATCTCTGTCAACACCCCTGTAGTAGTCTAAGTGTGAATAATGATGCAAGGGAATATTGAACAGATGCTATGGGCACCTCTTGCATTGCCATGACCTTTGCAGATATGCCTTCCCTCGTGCCTCAGCTAGGTCTTTCCAATCAGTAAACACCCCATTGATAGTTCACACATGCTAGTAGTTGATGATGATGCAAAGAACGTAGAAGAGGGCTTATTGTATTCAGAATTTAAAAGTAATTTTTTGGTGTTGCTCCACTTCCAGTGAGCCTGGATAGTACCCCGGTGGAGTCACTTCAAGAAATCACAAACGTTTTTCCACTGCTAGCAAGCCTGGTGATTACCCCGGCAGAGTCGTTGCATTACCTCTCTGTGTAAGAAGCCTTTCTCTATCCTTTACCCTTTATTTGGTTTCATTTTCTTTTAGTGTGAATTTGCACTTATTTCTGGGTGTTCATTGCGCCATGGTGGATGAGGGATCCCGACTTATTTTACGAGCAAGAGAGGTTGTTTCTTGTTTGATAGAAACTAAGAGATATCCTGATTTAGGTTTGCCCTTATGCCAAGCTTCCACATCTCATTTCCCATCAGCAAGTGAACACAACACAAGTCATCGAAACAATAAAGACCACGTTGAGCATGAGCTTCAGGTTATGGGTATAGGTCATTTAAACTGATTAGGGTGCCCTATGAGCAATTTGTTCTTATCCTCCCTGTTAATAAATTAGACTCGTAGGAGAGATATTCAGGATGAAAATTTGATGACTGGATCTAAGAGAGGCTACCCATTGGCGTAACCATCACAATTTCACACAATCACAGGGCTAGGGTCTTAATTCTAGGGCTAGGTGACCAGGAAACTCTCCTAGGGTTTACAAACTAGTGTGAGGAGGTCGAAGCAATGCACTGGGAGTAAGTGCAAAAGGTGTGAGAAAGAAATTCACGGCACCACAGGTTTGAAATCTTTAGGTTATGAAGCCTCATGCAGTAGCATGCAACATAGGTGAAATTTCCAGGCTAGGTCCAAGGTGAATATGTACCAAGTGAGAAGGCAAGTGTATGATGAAATGCAGCAGACGCAGTCAATGACGCAATGTAATGCTATGTGCAGAAGAGATCGACCAATTGAAATTATAGGACCAATGCAATGCATTACATAGATTTCATGAATGCTATTCAGCAACAAACAAATTCAAGGATGTAAGTGCAAAAAGAAACGAGTGGAAACTAACTACCTATAGTAAAGAAAATGAAGCATGACAAATTTAAATCATAAAGCAAATTCCAATCAGCCAACTAATAAGCAAAACTAAAATCTAACTAGTCTAAAACCCTAAATCCTAATTTAACCAAAGCATAGGCCAGGTTATGTGAAATCAAACTTCCAATGCAACCACCACAGTAGTTCCCAACCTGTAAAAAAAAGATGACATCAATTAGAATTTGTGGAAAGAGTTGTGAAAAACATAACAGGTTTACCTATAAAGCATGCACAACAGTAAGAACATCTCATCCACCTATAGGGAAATGTGTCAGAGAAGACCTTTCAAGTCAAATTACAACCCAATCCTGGTAAACCGAACCACAAGCATGAAATTTATAGTCATCCAGCCTTAGCATACATCCGTTTATGCTTAACCCTAAATTCAATGCAAGGCAAGATGTTGTGGGCTAGTAAAGGAATATGCCATATTGATTTGATCAACGACCCTATCATGATGTAGAGGATGATAAACTTGATAACCTTGAAAAGAGGGGCCCCTGTTGGGTGTAACTGAGATCCCTGAGGATTGAAACACAGAAAATCTAATTTTAGAAACCCTAGTTTGAAATTGTTCATGGACTTCGTTAAGGACGTGAGGACCTGACATAACCATCAACGAAAGCTAAAGTGCCTCATCATCCTGGCCAACCTCTGAACTTTCAAATGACACACCATCCAATATGGGTAGCTTCGCAAGATTTATATGTGAGTGCATATGGTTATCATTGGTTGTGACCGGACAACTATCAGTGAAAATATTTTGGATTGGATCCATTCACTGAATATTGATAGAATGGTAGCTCGATAAATGGGATTCTTTAGATTCCATAGAATGAACTAAATCAATCACAAGAGTGTCAGGCAACGGGGAGATTAGGAAATTGGCACCCTCCCATCTAGGAGATTGTAAGGTATCATTTGATTGTGTATGTTGACAGACTGTATTGGCTGGGAGACAATAAAAAAGATTCAAGACAATGGCCAGAGCACTCTCTTCAGCAAAAATATTAGGATATAGAGGTTGATGTGCATCGGTTGAAAGGTGATGGAAATATTTGCTCAGTGGGACATTTCTCAAATTAGAGCTCGCATCTGACGAGAAACTATTGTGTGGAGCGTGATGTGAAAAATCCCTAATTTCAGAAATCCTAATTCGACTTGGTTTAGGGGTCTCATCAGGAACATGAGAACCTGACATAACCATCAGTGGAAGCTGAAGTGCCTCAACTTCCTAATGAGTCCCTAAACGTTCAAAAGGTGGGTCATCAGATTCTAGGGGCTCCGTAGGATCAACAGCCGGATAAGTAGGAAAATCACCAGAGGCGTGAGTGAATATATTTCCAGAAAAATGAGGATTGCTGAAAAAGGGATCAATGAGAGACCCAGCTTGAGCTGGGTGAGATGCATGGCCTTCTTCTTCAACTGTTAAAAACTACGAGTGACAAATATTAGGCATAAGGGGTTCAACATTTGCATCCCTTGACTATGAAACATCACCCCCATGTACAGGATTGCAATCAACGAGAGCAAGATAAAGGTGTGAATAATCTGAAGGAACCGCCCATGCAGTAGACCCATGGACTAAATCAAGGTAGAGTGGAAGCACAAGGTCAGATGAAGGACCAATTATTGGACTCGGATTCACATCCTGCCCATTTATGTTCACCAAAGAGAAAGACAGATTTACAGGCCTGATATGTTTTGTGGATTTGATGATACAATCATTACTTGAGACAAGAACAACACCGTTAAGATAGTCTTCGGCAAAATCACATAACCAATCTTTTGTCGACGCGTTTCGAACCAACCAGTGTGGTTCATCGTCAGGACAAGTTGAAGAACCAATCTGGCTTAGCTCGATTAAATATAGTGTGCAGAGACTCCAACGGCTAAAATTCTAACGGCTAATTTGACCTAATGAACCTGGTCAAATCACTAAAATAGTTAATTAATATTTCTAGAAATAGTTAAAATTGGTAAAAAGGAATTCATTTGTTAATTTAAAATAAATAGATATATTATTAATATTATTTCTATTAATAGAATCTATAGTATAATACGAATATTATAATTATAATGGTCATTATATATTAAATGATTTATTATTATTTATTATTTAAATAATTGAATAATAATAAATTAATTTAAAAATAGATATATTATTAGTATTATTTCAAATCTCTAGTATAATATTAATATTTTAATTATAATGGTCATTGTATAATGATTTATTACTATTCAAATATATTATTAAATAATTATTATTTAATATTAATAATAAATAGATATATTATAAAATGATTGAATTCATTTGTTAGTTTAAAGATAAATAGATATATTATTAATATTGTTTCAAATATTAAGAGAATCTATAGTATGATATTAATATTTTAATTATAATGGTCATTATATAATATAAATTAAATGATTTATTATTATTCAATTATTATTTAAATATAAGTGAATGGTAATAAATCACTACTATTTTTATAATTTAGTTACATTAGGTAATTATGTAATAATAACTTAATGGTCCATTGGTAAGTTAGATTTCCATTATTTAGTTCTTTAAAATATATCATATTCATTATATAATGGTCATTAAATAATAAGTTATATAAAGTAATATATGTTTATTGAATACTCTATAACTACTAAATAATTTTTAATCCCAAACAAATTGTTAAAACAAAAGGGAAACTCAATGTATAATTAATAAATTTATGAAAAAATAATAATAAATGCCCAATGGTATCATAAACCGGTTAAGGTTAATACACTAATAAGCCCGAGACTGATTCCTAACTTATTAAAAACACTCCAAAAAATCAGACAAATCTGCCAAAAGAAAATTAAAGGAAGGGGAAGATAGAAACCCTAAGACCAAACAAAAACGGGGAATGAGGAGGCTAGGAAGACAAGGCTGGGACCCAGCAACTGCTGATCTTCCAGCCATCATCCCTATTAAGATTGTTTGGCCTTTTCTCAATCTCCAGGGCCTCTCTAAATTTACGATGGTGAAACTGCGCAACTTTGGCAATGACTTGAGCCTCCTCTATACATACATGATGCATAGTCTTCCCCGCATGCTCAGCCAGGGCCGAGGACTTGGTCCTACCATGTCTTAAATCCGCTGAATGCTCGCTAATCCGCTGATTGATAGAGCGACCAGTCTCACCAATGTTATGGATCACAGAAGTCTAAATTCCTTAAGAACAACACCATCGTGTACAGTTGAATGAGATCCTGTGATACAGTGTGACGTATGTTGAATGGACTTGATCAGAAGAGATGTTATGTGATTTTTAGATTCAAAACCAAAAGAATGTATGAGGGATTTAGAGGCGAGACCATCAGATCCATTTCCCAGAAAGCATTGTTCATCGTTTGAACCATTTACGATCACAATATTATTATGTAACAAGTCAAGAGGAGGATGAGAAATCCCACAAACAGTAATCTCTTCCTCGGGGGTTTGAGGTTGTTCCAGATTCAAAGAGATAGGAAAAACAAAATTACGGGAAGAATCTGGACACTTTGTAATCTGCAAATTATGATGATACTCATGTGAAACAGGACTTGTTTCTAATTGAAAATGTTATAAAGAAACGAGAACCAATCGCTGAAAATTTATATTCAAATACACCCAGTCGATATCACTTTCAAGAAATTCAAAACAAAGATGCACAAATCTGAAAGCAAAGCCCTCTAAATATTCCTCAGGTTTCATCCTAAACTCATTTATCCTCTTTAACACATCTTGAAAATCGTACCTATCAAATGTTTGTTGGAGCTTACCGACGAGTTGCTTGAACGAATGAATGGACACTGCTGGCAATGTGTGGCACCATTGCTTGGCACGACCTTCAAGGGTGAGGGAGAAAAACACACAAGCAAACTTTTCATCGTCGATCTCAAAAGATTCACAGAACTCTAGGAAGTCAGAAATGTGCTCAATTAAAAGTGTTCCATCCTCACCATAAAACTTTAACTAAGACAAGTGATGGAGCTGCTCTTGGGGGATGGAAAATTGGAAAATAGATAAAGCAGATAAACACCCCGGGAGAAAGATTTTGGTCGGAGCCATTAACAGATATGAGACTAAACTGCAGGCTCCAAGGGCTCGGCTTGTGATCTGGACCTCCTTCTAGTGTTGTAGCCACTACAACACATTCATATCAAGGTGGTGCCATACTTAGTTACTATTGCAATCCATTCACTTAGTCGAAGAACCCCGCATCACTAAGCACCTCATTCAGTAGTTCTTATATTATGATACAGGGGATGTGTCTGCCACCAAATACCTATGCATACCACATCACCCATCAACAAAGTGCTTCACCAAGATATGCATAGGAGATAAATATTTCATCTATTTGACCAGAATGTGACCCTAGGGGTGTCAACAATTTTCATCATCAGCTATCAACACATCAACAACCGCCAAGTTCACTAAACACAAATCAATTGTTTTCCAATTGTAATCAATTATATTAGCCATAATAATGAGCATGGGACATGCCCGCCTCATATAGACATGCCATTATTGTAGTATTTTCACCAGAGCATGGGTATCATTCATACTCAATGAAGGGGATTTTCTCTACTCATCTCTGCAACAAGTTATCCTCTCTCTCGAAAAGTTAATAAAACCCTTCAAAGGAAATGAAAACATGATGTATTTCAGCTATATGTTTGCTCCTAACCTCATACATAAGGGAGAAACTATTAACACTAAAAAATCATACACCTACTAGTACAATCTAAAAGACATTATAAGTTTCCAGCAGAATGCATAGGTGGACATTTTTCCAACCCAATACATTATGAAGATTTTAAAGTCAAAAGTTCTCCTAAGGTCCAAAGTTTATAAAGGAAATCAATTAAGGTCACGCGTATATTTATTTGATAAATGTGCGTGTGTGGCATAACCTCCAAAAGTCACATGGTTGCAGAAAAGATGACTTAGCAGTCCAGAACCACTCTACACACTTGGAGCCCATTTTTTGACATAAGATTTTCCTAGTACAATCAAATTTGAGTCACCTTGGAGAAGTGAAACCTTCAATGGAATCCTCTTGTCCTACTCATGTGTCTTTATCATACATGTACCAGGAGAGGAAAGAGGGATTCAAAAAACTCTATATAAAGAGGCCATGGGAGAGAAAAAGAAAGATACATTGTTATGTTGGCCAAATTGTTGTTTGAGAAAACCACCATTCTATTGTTGAAACCGAGGAAGTGAAGAGCACTAGCATGTTGGAAAAATTTCTTCTGAAAAACCCAACATCTTAGTGAGTGAAGAGGAATCCACCCTTTGGAGAGTCTTCACACTTCTTTGAGAGAGAGGAGAATCTTGCAAAGAGATCGAGGAAAAGAAACCCCCTTGCTGAGGATTTTTTAGCTCCCTAGCTCAAAGAATTCTCCTCAAGTGTCTGAGATTCTAATTGTATTCAACCTCTACTACCAACAATCAATAAAGGCAGTTTTTTCCATATATTATTGATGTCTTTGCTCCATTTGAGCATTTTTTTTTTTTATGCACCTCTTTGTTTAAGTTTGATTTAAGGTATGCATTGTTTCCACTATTTAATAATGTTGTGTTTATTTAATTCTGTCCACTAACAACACCAATTTTGATTGTGATCCTTTGCAGGTAACAATCCACTGCTAAGGGAGTGTGTTTTGGTACACTTGTGCTCCAAAAATACTACAACACAAGTGTGAGTGTGATCATTATTCAAGAAAGTAAAGTAGAATTAATTTCATTTTGTATAAGTTACATAGCTATAGAAAAACATGTGCATTTCGATAACTCAAATTAACTTAGGAATTAAATGAGTGACAAAGACTCCTAGAAAAAATAGTGCACATACATTTCATCGGTTTACTAACCCTGGTTGATAATTCATGGAAGTAATTTAACATCAATTAAATTACCAAAAAGTTCCCATGCAAGCATACTAGAGTGATGAGTTAGACGATTATAAGACCTATAAGAAGATTATTGAAGTTACAAGTTTGTGATTAAATGCTTCGAATAAAAGGTATGTATGTATCTCAGTTATTTCATTTAGATCAAAGCTATTGTAGATCATATCTAGAGGAATTGATCATCTATATGCTTGATTGAAGAGTGTATCAAGATTGGACATGAAAATCTAAATAAGACTATGATCGACCCTTTAGAAAGATCGTAAGACTTGTATCAATTTTTTTTTTATAAGAAAGTAGATAGGATTGTGACATGCTTCTCAGTCATATCATAGGACTATGTATGATTTGTTTACTTATGACAAGGAATATTGAAGAACTCATTGAGAGAATTTATGAAGAAGTTTCTTCACCTTAAAAGTTTATTGATGAGATACACTATTAATCTGTAGCATGAATTTCATTTTAATATTTCAAGAAGCTATGACAATTCAAATTGTTGCTCAAATCAAGATAAAGCATCATAAGGGAAGCATGTGATCAATACACGTGTTGAACAACAAAACTATGTTTTCTTTGAAGATGTTGCAATATGTTTTCAAGAGTAGGATATTTAAGATACAATTTTTTTTTTTAAGGTCTTGGAAGATGCATTAAGTATTTGTTGATAGTGCTAGATCTACCAACATTAAAGGGGTCTCCCCAATATGTGGTCTCAATTAGACCTCACACCATTTGGGATAGGGGCCCCATATAGAATATGGCCCAGTTTCTTGCTTATTAAATAGTTTCCTTGGCTCTAACTATCAACACGAGAGAGGAATGCAAATGTGCTTTTGAAAATCAAGTGAGTGTGCCTGGAGAATGTTCGGTGTTAAGTGTGTCAAGGTTCTTCTACTAAAAAGAGAGAAAACAAAGTGAGCCTCTAATAGAGAGGTAATAGTACCACCCTAGTAGAGACACATGTAGCCAAGAAGTATTTGTCTAACATCCATTGGAATAGTCCACAAGGATGTGACAACAATAGTAACCATTACAGCACATTCTCAATATGATAAGTACTAAAATAACTGAAATAGTTCAACTACTTTAGCACAGATGAAAGAAAACATGAATTAAAAACATCCACAAAATAGTCTTACAAATATTCATAATCCATGTATGAAGAACGTGTTGGCCATGAGGCTTATTATATTAAGTAAAATTTCCAAGACACATGTATACAATGAACACCACTAGCTCTAATAGTGGAGCATTGGAGCCACTCCTTGCTCCCCAAAATAACTAGCTTGTCTCTCTAATGATTTACAGGAGGAGCCAAGGTGAAAATTCCTTTTCTCATACAATGAGGGCGTATAGATAACCAATGAGGTGATGCTTCACCTTCCTTGTGACTATTTGACTACCCTCTTGACTCTTTGACTTCCTCTGAATTTTTGACTTTACGTGACTCTTCATATTCTGAATGTGTCCCTTGGAATTCCACTTTACAATACATTTTGAATAAGTAATTACATAATATATAATAATTATGTGGCATATCACCACTCATGACATGACATGACATGACACTACTAACATGGACTTCTTGATGACATGGCAATGTCAATACACTTCTAATACTACTTAGTGATTAGCGCTAGTATTGGAGCAAGGATGCTACAACTCCTGGGCTACCAGCTTTACTTATCAACCTGAGGTTCGTACAAACTTGGAGGTGACAGTGCGGTATGCACAAGTAAAACTGATGGTTCTGCTTGTTATCACTGTTTAGCTAGCGAGAGACCATTGGGATTCCAAGCCAGACTTCTATAGAGTGAGAAGAAGCTTGATTCTTCGATGGAAGAAAGGAAAATCTACTCTAAGAGAGTTACTCTATTGCAGTAATGGAGAAAGCCAACATGTAATGCTAAACTACACCATACCCTAATTAACCATTTAAGAAAATATGCTAAGAAGAAATGCTAAATCAACAATAAACAAATTCTACTATCTAAGTTGCAGAAGTAAAAAGCATCAAACAATACTAATGTGAAAGTAAAGAAACTAAACTAAATCTGTTTTCATTTTTTTGGTCTTTTTAGGCAAATTCAAGTATGCAAACTAATTGTTCTTGTGGATGTGACAGGTGGATTGAAGGTGTTTGAGGATGGATAGAAGGTTTATGAAGTGGTTGGATGGTGTGGAGGGGTCCTAGGAGGCTTTTTGTGACTTCCTAGAGGTTTCCCATCAATTCAGCCTCAAAACAAGCTGTTTTAGGAAAACCTACAGGATGTACTAGAAACCTACAGGATGATCCTGTAGGAATTACAGGAAACCTACAAGATACATCCAAGAGATAATTATGAGGTGTTGAGAGGCTTAGGAAAGGTGTGTGATGGGTGGTGTTGGGCATGGAATCCCCCCACGATAGGTTTTGGGGCTCAAAGCCCAAGTTTTGGTCAAAGATGTTGTAAAACTCCGCGAATTGCGGGTGCGGAGCGCAAAGTGTACAATTGATTCATAGGTTTGTCCGCCCTAAATATTGTATTGTAAATTAGTGTAATTCAGCCTACCCATGGTCCGTGGACCATGGGATTGTATAAATAGAGTGAGACTCTAAGTTGTAAAGAGAGTTAAGAAGATAGAGAGTAGCGAAGGAATGGTTCGAGCTTAGAGTAGAATTCTAAGTGTCTTGGGTTGTAGTAGTAGGAAGAGGCTCTGCAGCTGAGTACGCAGAGGCCTAGTAGAATCCACAGCTCAGTGCGCAGACCCCTGCAGCTGAGTGCGCAGGGCGGATTTGAGTCTGTAATCGGGACAGAAAGCTAATAAATAGAATTTTATCCTAATTCTGTGCATCTGGTCTTCAATCGTTATTATATTGTTATGCATTACTTTCACTCTATTTATTTACTGTGCGCAATTGAGTAGATGCTTGTATGGTTCAGAATACTTATATGTGAAACTAATCTAAGTAATCAGTTAATAGTTCATAATTAGGAAAGACTTGGGTAAATAACAAGGATCACGCTGCGAATAGGACTGCCCCAAGATAGCATCCCAGGCTGCGAGATGCCCACTGGCCCACGTAGCAAAGTGAGCGTGGAGGTTGGACCGTGTACCAATCCCAACATATCAGACATCCTCAGGGTGTGGAAACCTAGTTCTAGCACCCTCCCATACTACTTCGGGTGAGACCTCAATCCGCGCTCCATAGATTGTTGCCGAAAGGGCCAGTAGTACCGGGATTTTCTTGGCTAAATCACCTCTGAACCTGGGTCATGCCCCACTAACCCAACAAAGGGTTACATTGCCGGGACCAGGATCTACATAAAGGATTTATGATGTCGTGCCACTGGAACCCTATAAAGAAAGAAATTGAAGAGTGGTTGGACAAGAAGATTCACGAGTTCACGGCGCAGGAAAACAGAAATCCGCGAGTATCTAAGGAGCAGTGGTTGGATCGCTACTTGTACACTGAAATCCACGAAATTTTCTTTGCATCTTTTCCATCTAAGCTATATGAGTGGATCGCAAAGTTAGCAAATAGCTAGGGAAGGTGTAGGCTCGACAAACCAATAGTGTGGACTCCAGAACTAGTGCGCAAACTAGAAGCCTCAGAAGATAAGATAGCACAAGCTATGGACCACTGGCTCGACCGAATAATAGGAGGATTTATCACTGAGTTCACGGTAGACATGACCATCAGCTACAGTGAGGCAGAGCGACATTTTCTCAAGGGACCGTGAGGTAAGTATATTAAATCTTTGAACACTTGGATTAAGATGCTATTGTGTGAAAAGTGGGTTATGCAAATAAATTAATGTTTGGGACTATGTGAAGCGGAAAGATCTACAGAAGCAGAAGTAGTGAGGAGTTAGAAAACAGTCCCTTAATTTCACCCTCGTGGGAAAGCAAGGAGGAACTCGCGAACGTTTCTCTGAGAAGTGGCGTCAGTTTGATAAGGCAGCGAATTCTGTGTTTACCACCTCCACCCACACCGCCACCCGCTTCACCCCCCTCACCTCCATCTCCACCCACTCCACCTCCACCACCTCCACACTTTAGTATGGCGAGCGTGATCAAACTACCAATATTCATAGGAGTAGGGAATGAAGATCCGGACCAATTCTGGTTCATAGTAAGAGCAGTACGAGAAGCATAGGGCATCGGGGATGATATAATCAAAAATTCTATGCTGGCGAGCGCGCTGCAGAATCGCGCATTAACATGGTATATCAAGCATTCTAATGACCACCCGAACGCAAGAATTGTAGAGATCCAGACCGCGTTGAACAGGGAATTTAGCAAGCCAAAATCAGAGATGCAATCAATCATCGGGTTTAAAGAGATCACGATGCTCCTGGTCGAGTCCCCCTGGGATATGGACCAAAGGCTAAAGAGTACAATCCCCGAAGCCAATATGACATTAACAGATGCACAACATCGCGCATGGTTTGTGGCCTCACTAATGCCGCACTTAAGGATGGCGCTATCACAGCAAAAACATTCCACCCAAGCCGAAGCATTGGAGATGGCAATGATGTTACATGAGACCCCTATACAAGACCCTGGGTTGGGAGTCCAACAAATCCACGCCCAACTGCAAAATATATGTCTGGATATGTAAAGTTTAAAACAGGACAAGACAGCTCGGTCGGAGGCGCGTGAGGAAGTATGGTGCATAAAATGCAAAGGCCAAGGGCACGACAAGGACCACTGTCTAGTGTTTGCGAAATACTTGGCAGGGGTAGGGCCAATGCCATAAAGACAGGAGGCACAGGTGGGGCCGAGCGCGACATCTGCATTATGGTGCGCGATCCACCAGATAGGAGGAAAACATACCACGAATAATTGTCATATGTTGCAGAAGTATACGCAGATGTCCCAGCAGTTGTTTTGTAATTTCTGCAGGTTGGTAGGCCATGACGAATGCACCTGCCGAAGCTATGAACTAATGATGGATTAGACTCCTACCTATAGGGTGCAGGCCAAAACGCGAGCCCTCGACCCAAATGCAAGGATGGCGTGTGCTGGGTTTCAGGGGCACGGTCGGGGTCGAGGTGGAATGGGACTAGGAAGGGGTCATGGCCAGATAATTTGTTACAATTGCGGAGGGCCAAGGCATTATGCCCGCGATTGTATGAACCCGACTAGGATATCATGTTGGTACTATAATCAGTTTGATCATGAGGCAAAAGATTGCCCTTTACTGAAAGCAAAGATGCACCAAAAGGGGGTACTCCAGCCCCCTCCGACTCAGAATTTACAAATGATGAGGTTTGAACCACGCGAAGAAGACCCAAATGTAAACATGATGCTTAGAAGTGGTATGACAACGAGTGATGATACAGGGAAGCATCCTTCCATGCTCATTACCTTTATAGAGACATGCATGAAAATGCTGCGCAACAACAAGGCAGTCAAAGGGCTATCGAAACTTATCACTAGGTGTGCGGGGTCAGGAGAACTACGCGTGGTCTGAAAATTGGGAAAGCATACATTGCGCACAAGAAAGGAGATGAGGTTGACTGCGGAAATAGGAGAGTACGAAATGGATCAGGTAATCCTGAATCTAGGTTGAGACGCAAATGTATTACCAAAGCAAACATGGGAACGCATGGGCAGACCCGCATTGCAATGGTCCCCTATTCAGTTACAAATGGTGAACCAACAAAAGATTTTGCCCATGGGAAGATTGCAAGGGGTGACAATTGATATTGAAGGCGCAAGCGCGCAGGTATATTTTGAAGTGATAGAGATTGTCGATGATAGCAATCCCTATCCCGCGCTACTAGGAATAAGCTGGGCTATCGATATGAACAGAGTCATAAATCTGAAGAAGCACAAAATTAACTTTGAGAAAAAGTCACTATGCGTAGTAGTACCACTGGACCCAGCCAGGGGAACGTGATATGCTAAACCAGTGTGCAATGACGATAGTGATGACGATCTCGACTGTATCTATAAGATAACTGGATAAGGAGAGGATTGGGTGAATCCGACTGCGGATGGAAGGATTTTGTGGGAGCATGAAAGCTCCTGCACTTTAGATTCAGACAAAGAGATAGAGCGATGGAAAAATTAGCTACACAAAGTAACAACACTGAACTGCAACATGATGATCAGATCATTGCATTGCGTAACAACAGAGGCAAGGGAGCTACCAACATATGATGGATTGTCAGTGGTGGATGAATTTCTGAGAAAATTCGAAAGTGCAGTACCAGAGCAGCAGTGGTTCAATGTGCCAAAATGGGCACTCGCGCAACACCCGCATGATGGTAGGGTACGCATCAAGGAGCATTTGAAGACTGGCGCAGATGTAGAAGGATGATGCACCTACATTTTGGAAAACCCCAACTTCGAACAAAAGCCAATCAGCTGGGGCAGAACAAATTGTGCGCCCACCTTTCTCGATGGGTACAGGCATATGTTGTACAGTCCGCACACACAGCCTAGAGAATCGGAACAAACCACAACAATAGGAAGGGTGAAGCCCGTTACCGATTCTCCACGACAAGGCATTCCATAAGGTGTGCGGAGTACTTAACAAGGTTTACCAGATGAGATGAACTGATTGGGACCTACGCGTGCCAGCAGTTTGATGGTCCTATCGGACCATGTACAAAAACCTAAGCACAGAGATGATTCCAAAGGTGCGAAACATAGTAGAAACCGAGATTTTTGAAGGGAATACCAAAAGGAATCCACACGTAATAGCTCCCACAGTTATGACAGCACGTGAGGACCAGGACGAAGGAATCACACAGCTACGCGAGAACGACCGTATAAGGATTCGGGAAGCCATTCAATGAGGGAACCTTAGAGTTCGCGAACTCGAAGAATATCGGGTACGATTGAGGAAGAAAAGCATGTTGAAGGATGCTGAGATCAAAAGACTGGAAAACGAGGTCACGCAAGCATGTCTCATCAACAAACCAAGGATGACAAGGCAAGATACAGATGGTTATACAACTGCATTGGAATATTGTCGCCAAGAATTTATGATTTTGTTACCATGGCTAAGACCGCACCTTACCAAACGCAGTAACAAAGGAAGCGCACCAAATAAGAGAAAACACACAGTGCTGGGTGTTGCGAGGGAAATTGGGGAGTGTCCATGGACTATATTGGAAGGCAAATTAAATTCTCACAAAGATGGTGCGACCACCTGACTAGCTGTAGGGAGCACAGTCTCAGCGCTCTAGACAGTTGAAAACGAGCATGGGACTCTAAAAGAGTCTATTTGGGAACTGCGCGATGAAGGAGGTGCACACAGAATCAACATGGTACAAGGTTCACGCCCGCACACAGGGAGCTATGATGCCGTGTGGGTCAATTGGGAAGTAACCGTTGATGTCATTGTTCGTGACGAGATGTCCAATTTAAGGCAAAAGGGAGCAGGTAGCGAGCAATTAAGACACGAATTAAGAGCTAGATTTGGGACGATCTGCCGCCAAGAATGCTTTAATGAATCAGAAGTGGGGGGAATGGTCCAATTCAAATTCAAAAGACACTATAAAACTCCCAAGGCTAGCCACGAGACAACACTTGTTCGTTTGAGATTTGAGCTATTACGAGAGGACAGAGTGTTGAGCGCCAAGCAGTATTTGAGGCCCCAAGTTTGCGAATAACCATAGACGGTTCGAACAAGATGACAACTACCAGGAGAGGTGTGAGTTTTGTAGAGAGTACCGTCGAGGAAGTCATGCAGAGCCCTACGGTACAGGTGGGGGATGCGCCAGAAATTCCGAAATCACCTCGGATGCCGAGGCCCAAGAAGGATAAGCAGGCAGTGGGACAAGTCTGCATGTCCCCGCGAAATCGCAGTTTGGTACATTTTAAATGGAAGAAAAGGGCAAGGCTGGCAACCTTGAGATAGATGATGAGGAGGAGGACCTCTAAGCTCTCGTAGATGAGATAGAGGCAGATGAAGAAATGGAAGAAGACATCCAGCCGGTGCGCGTTGCAAAAAAACTTCTTGAGTATGTTCCTCCGTGGAAAGGGAAAGCTAAGATACCCAAGGATTTGGATGCTGCTAAGAGCGCACTCCAAACCCCGCTCCTCCGAAATGGAATTATGTTTGAGGGCTCGGCTCTGGGCCATGTGCCCACAATGAAATTTGAAGGCTGGGACCTCGTGGATGGCGAAATGTCCCCACATTTACAAACTAAGAACCTCATGAAACAAAGCAAGGAGGGGTCAGTTACAATGCTAGAGCCGCAGAAATGGCTGTGCAGTGTGGAGAAGGCCAGGCTACTCCACCTACTATGGATTCCGCACTTTCACTGCGCACCTATCACGATCTTTGTCATCAGGCAGCTACTTTTCCTAGTGCACGATGGGTACTTATGGCTGGAGGAGCCTATTCCCATCACGGCAGAGCTTATCCACAGGATTTCTCGGCTTCCCTGTAAGGGAAAGGACCCCGCAGAGATAGCTGGCAAAAGCGGAGATTTGGTGCTCGCAGAGGCCATGAAGAAGAAGTACAAATTGGAAAATAAGAAGAGAGGCTACGTAATTAGTAGCATTAAAGACAAAGGGGTGTGTGTAGCCACCCAACTGCTTTCTAGAAAGGTGATGAGAAAATGCCATGGAGATGAGGTACCAGCGCCAGCCGTTGCGCTGGCAGAACAATGCGCGGAGGGGGTCCAATTCAACTAGGTCGAATTCCTCTATGAAGAATTCCTAACCAACTGCAAGGAAGCTCAGGAGTAGGGCAAGACCTTCCACTACACGTGGTTGCTCTTGTCTATCTTACTGGTGACAGGGGAACTGCCTGAGGATAGTCAGTTCCCTCATATTGAACAGGACTTGCTAGAGGCTGCAAAATATGCGTCGCTCTGGGCTACGAAGGATGCCACGTGGATCCACAAGACTAAGATATTCTGGGTGCTCATGGAGGCGAGCGTCCATATGTGGATTAATAGAAGGTCATGCTTATCCCCCACAGTGTACAACAGTCTGTGGAGCTTTGCAAACTTCAAGGCGAATATGCAAAATGTGTATATCAAGGTGCATAAGGATCCGACACAGAACTGGACCAAGCTACCTTTCATCACAATTGATGATGCCATCTTCTCTGTGCTCGACTCATGGCCTCCCGAGTGGCATGCCTTGGATCTGGTAGAAAGGGATAGAACAGTAGCACAGAAGAAAAAGTATGCAACCAAGTTGCGTGTCACGAAGTTGGCCTAGTAGAGGTGCAATGAACAAGCAGCCGCAGAGGTAAGGGTCGCCCGTGAAGCAACAAAGGCAGCTGCAGAATAGGCAAAGGCTGCTGAAAGAGCAGAAGTAGCACAAGCAACAAGGGCCACTGCAATAGATGAGGAAGAAGGCCAAGACATGTCTACAGGACAGGGACCAAATACAACAGAAGGCGTGGACCCGAGCACAACGTCCACTCAACTGAAACGGCCACATGTCACGAAGCAGTCAGGTCCACGAAAGAAGGCCAAAGCTTCCAAATTGGACATCAAGCCCATTACATTGATAGAGGGTGACCTCTATGACATCGGCAACATTGTTCGCGAGGTCACCCGGGAAGTGCTCCAGGAAGCTATGATGGAGCAACAGAATGTGTTGGGGGCCCTAAGGGTGCAGCTATAGGAACTTGAGGTGTGGGCACCATAGGAAGGAACAGTAGCCGCCTACGGTGCCGCAGGTACATCAGCAGCGGAGCAGCTACTGTGCGCAAGAATGGCCAACACCATAGTGTTGCTGAAAGGAGCGCTAACAGCAGAAAGCGAGGAGGACAGAACCGCGGTGGGCAGGATCAAGGGACTTGGCCTAAACTTGGCTGCCCTTTTGCAGGATACATTATATCCACTACAGGATGGAGCAACAGCAGAACTTTTCTCTAGGGAAGGACGCACAGTGCAGATGCTCAGCGAACAGAGAATCAACATTGAGTAGCTTAGTGTCCAGCATGATGAAGTGCTTGCGCAGAAGCAGCAACTAGAGCAAATGGTAGAGGAAGAATGTCACCGCATTCCAGAGCTAGAATTGCAACAGACCTACCAGTTGGAGTGTGAATCCACAAATTAGCCAGTGGATTCCGCGAGGCAAAGGAGGAAGCAAAGAGGGTATAGCTGGACCTCAACCTTCAGATTGTTGAGCTATGATTAAAGGCGTAGTCCTCTATGCCCCTCAAAGTTCGGGAACAGTGCACTAGGGCTATTCCAAAAGGGCTGGAAGAAGTAGGACAAGCAGTACAGAACTGCACCACTACGTTGGAAGAATCCTTCGTGGTCCTCACTTCATTATAGGAGAACCCCAACATAAAGCACCTGGAAACAGAGGTGCGGGAGCTTCAAGTGCAGTATGGTAGTGTGCACAGAATGGCACAAATAGTTGTCCTGACCCAAGGGCTTGTAAAGTTACAGCAAGCAAAGGCATTGAAGGAATAGGTGGATGTCGCGCGACAGAAAGAGGCAGTCCTTAAAGTGCGCGTCTAGCTTTGGATTGATGAGGCCTTCCTCATCACTACAGACATCGAAGGAAATCTCACACAGATGAAGACGATGCATGCCATAAGACAGGGATTTTCCCCCGACAGCGAGACTTCAGCCGAAAGAGTGGAGCAAATCCAGCAAACTGCAGAACAGTGCACTGCGGACCTCCAGGCAGCGCAGGATTGGTTAGAAGAGCTCCTTGCCAAGATCGCTGCACCAGCAAAGTGACTCGAGACGAGTCACGATGATTATGTTGAGGGCCTGTTGGGCATGGAATCCCCCCACAGTAGTTTTTGGGGCTCAAAGCCCAAGTTTTGGTCAAAGCTGTTATAAAACTCCGTGAATTGTGGGCGCGGAGTGTAAAGTGTACAATTGAGTCATAGGGTTGTCCGCCCTAAACATTGTATTGTAAATTAGTGTAAATTCGGCCTACCCATGGTCCACGAACCATGGGATTATATAAAGAGAGCGAGGCTCTAAGTTGTAAAGAGAGTTAAGAATATAGAGAGTAGCGAAGGAATGGTTCAAGCTTAGAGTAGAATTATAAGTGTCTTGGGTTGTAGTAGTAGGAAGAGGCTCTGCAGCTGAGTGCGCAGAGGCCTAGTAGAGTCTGCAACTGAGTGCGTGGACCCCTGCAGCTGAGTGCGCAGGGCAGAGTCGAGTCTGTAATCGGGACAGAAAGCTAATAAAGAGAATTTTATCCTAATTCTGTGCATCTGGTCTTGAATCTTTTTTTTATTGTTATGCATTATTTTCACTCTGTTTATTTACTACGCGCAGTTGAGTAGATGCTTGTATGGTTCAGAATGCTTATATGTGAAACTAATCTAAGTAATCAACTAATAGTTCATAATTAGGAAAGACTTGAGTAAATAACAAGGATCGCGTTGCGATTAGGACTGTGTGAAGACAGCATCCCAGGCTGCAAGGTGCCCACTGGTACGAGTAGCATAATGAGCATGAAGGATGGACCACTTACCAATCCCAACATATCAAACATCCTCAGGGTGTGGAAACCTTATTCTAGCACCCTCCCATACTACTTCGGGTGAGACCTCAGTCTATGCTCTGCAGACTGTTGCCAAAAGGGCCAGTAGTACCGGGATTTTCTTGGCTAAATCACCTCTGAACCTGGGTCAGGCCCCACTAAGCCAGCAGCTGGAATGGAGTGTTAGAAGTTCTAGGAACACTCAGGATTCAATATCCAAGATATGAGATGGCTAGATTCGCTTAATGTGTTTAGGAGAATTTTAATGAAAAATGATGAAAAACTAGTGAGGGTGATGGTGGAGACAAGGGATGGATAAGGTGGATGAAGTGGAAGGTGGATGTTGGCTTTGAAGTCTTGGTCTCCTCGTGAAGCACCTATTCTACATAAAACATGTGTGTCTTCCAAAAATTCATGCAACAAGATACATTTTCATAATCTAGAAAAGCAGAACTAATGAATCAACTGCCTTTATTATGCATGAAGAAAGTTGTTGAAAGGAATGAAAGAATGAGTGAGATCTACTGCAGAAGTGGAGATGGAAAAGATGACAATTAAATCTACCTTGCAACATTAACCAAATACTAAGTTAAAGACATCAAACTCCAAAGCTCATAAAAGAACTAGAAATCTATGTTTTTGGGGCTACTTAAGGGTCTCTTCATCAAGTCATGGTCCTAGAGGGAGGAAGTGAGGCCGAGACACCTGTTAACAACCTTGTGGTGATCCTTTTTCTCCTTGCTAACCTGCTACTTGCAATAAAGGCATAAATGGAAGCAAACTATCACATAACCAATCTAATCTACACTACTTGTAATGGAAATGCATTTAATAAGCAAATTAGCAATTAAACTATGAATCTACACTAAACATACATGTACAATCAAGAGGAGCCTTGGCTACTAGGGTTGGGCCCTAACCAAAGAGCTTCATCCCTCTGAGTTAACTCAGTGCTAGCTCAAAACAAAACTCATTCTTATTACCAAAAAAAAAAAATTACATCAAAAATAATTGTCACAAGTCTTGCATCTCGAAAATAGAGTAAAGTTTTACAATGAAAATCTGAATCCTACTCAGGTCCTAGGCCTCTCTACTTATACATATGAAGTCTCCAACACTTCCTTAAAATTAGGGAGGCTCAGCTCCCAAACTCGAGATAATCTGGTGCTTTGTCTCTCACTTGCTCGATTGCTAGTCCTCATGATTTGGCTATTTGCACTCTGAGCTGATGGAGGAATATTTGAATGGAGGGGTAGTAAATGAGGAGGATTTACCTCCTATAATCCCTCTCCCTTGTCCCATTCAAGTTTTTACCTTGGTATTTGCAAAAATTCCTTAATTTTCTCCTTTAATCCTGCATTAAATGCACATTAGACCACAAAGCAAAATATCCAACTCTAACTCACCTCATAAACAAAATATAATCAAAACCATGCAATAAGTTATGAGAATAGTTGGTTTGACAATCCTAGGAGGTGAATTAAGGCCCATATAATTACCCAATGATGAGACTCATCATCACCCCCCTACTGAAAGTGTTGCTCATCCTCTAAGCAACTTAGTCAATATCCATATGCTTCATGGATCTGGTAGCCTCTCTGACATCCCATGCCTCTGTTGTGGTCTCCTCTTCTTGTTCATAGAAGCCTCCTTTCTTTCCTACGTCTCCCCACTGCCTCTTTTCTTCTTCTTCTTTTTTCCCTTCTATCATCCCTAAGAGTAGTCGTGGACTGAGTTATAGGCATATCCAATTGACCTTCAACCCTTGCATAGATTTCTTATACATAGGTGTCCTATTGAGTGCCTCTCTCAACCTTTGAGGGGAGTGATATTCTCTTATCTTTAAGTTGTATGGTAAAGTGTTCCATATCCTCAGGCAAGCATGTATATTATCATCTCCTAGTAGCCTAAACATGTCCTCAAAATGTGAAATTGCTTGCTCTTGGGTAGCAATATATCCAGGTGCCAGCTGAGGATCATTTGCAATCAAATTATGGGTACTGATGAGGGCTATGGACTTGATTGTTCAGCTCTGACCAAAAGAGGTTCAGTTTGCTCTCTTGCCAATTTCCTTTTCATCTCTACAGCTCTTGACTCCTCATGGTTCATCCATGATGTCAAATCCATTAATTGTATATCTCCTAGCTTGGCATTAGGATCCCATACATTCATGTCTCTGAGGGCCATGTTTTGTAGATAAAACTCAGCCATTTTGGCCCTATCCTCTAGTGTACTTTGATAAAAAAGATCAATAAACTACCTGTAGTCCTAAAATGGCATGGTTCCCCTGTGTGCTAGGGTCTTAAACTGAAACTACAACCATTTTTCTTTGAGGTAGAGAGCATAGGATTTAGCTGGCATCCTACACTGGATTGCCTCCAAGGAGAGGCTGGCCATCCATGCCAATTGGTTCTCTCTTTCCTACAATTGTCCCCTCAGCCATGCATTTTATATCTCTAGTTTATTTCTCATTATAGATTCTTTGTCCCTCAAGCCACTTAGCTCTCTGCCCATTTCTTTGAGTTTCTCTTCCATGTGCCCAATGTCTTCCACCCGCTTTGATTTGGTGATCTGCATCCATCGATGAGTTCTGGCCCTCTCCTTCTCAAGCTCGAAGAACAGTGGGATGGAAAATTTTTGAGGTATGACCCTGCCTCCTTCAATAAATCGGTAATAGGAGTCCAGGTTAGGTTGGGGGCTGGGTTCTTTTGTCTCTCAGTCCTCCTCTCTAGTTTCTTGCTGCTCCCCTACCTTCCTTTCCAATTTTTGTGCCTCTTGTAGATTCAGCAGAGTATCCTATAGGATTGTTTTTGCTTCCTGTAGATTTTTCTGTGGATCCTGTAGGATTGCCTTTCCCTTTGAGGAAGTTGATCTAGTAGTAGGCCTCCTCACATAGGTGATAGGGGACTTAGGGGAAGGCAGTTTGTCTTTTCCTACAGGGGAATCTTCAATCACAATAGGAATTTTGGTTGATGTTTGAGTCTTCCCCTGTCTTATTCTTGGGCTCTTTCTTGTTCTAAAATATAGTGGGGTTTGCCTCTGCCTTTTTCCTTTTTGCTTGATTACGGTGTTGAGAGCATTGAGGGCAACTATTGCCTCTCTCTCAGTGGCCTCTAGAGACAACCTAGGTGAATCCTCCTTGTTTTATGTACCCTCTATTCCATTTCCTTCTTCCTCTCTGTTTTTCCTATCTTCTTCTTCTTGTAGATCTTCATCATCTCTATCGGTTTCCTCCTTAATTTCGTCCTCTGTTTCTTCGTCATCCTCCTTCTCTTCTCCCTCTTCTTCTTCATCTTCATCATGTTCCTCTATGTTATCTCCTTATTCATCCATCTCATCCTTATCTGCTTCTGTATCTTCCTCTTCCTATTCTACTTCCTCTTCACTGATAGTAGGACTAACATCATAAGTGAGAGATTTGATGTCATCCTTTACTTGCATGTCTCTGAAAACTATCCATGTTATAAGAGTTCTAAGGTTCTGGAGGGAATCTTCTATGAGGATCCTAATCAACCCATGGTGAGCTAACTGTTGGGAATTTCCCTCTTTCACTTTGATGCTTGAGTCTATGAGTGATTGAAGCAAGAAGTACGGTATGTTAAGCCTTTGGTGAGGGGGTGTTTCTGCTCCAAATCTTAATTCTTCAAGGATCTTGAAATGATAGCCATAGACAACACTATACCTACACTCACATGAGATGTATTTGATTAGTTGGTAGCCTACCTCATTCCATGGATATGGCCGACTTTCCCTCCTTACTCCACTTTTGTCCTCAGTGGGTTCCTCACCTTCTAAAAAGAATTTTCTTTTGGCAACCTAGCTATCTCCTTTGTCTTCTTTCCTCCATGGTATTCCTAGGGGAAGTGTGGTGACTCTGCTGATGAGCTCAGGGGTGAGATCTATAGTGAGGCCCTTTATTACAATAGTGGCATGGATTCTGGTGTGTGGAGTGAGGGAGAGAGCAAATTCTTAAGCTACCTCATCATCATACCCTCTAAATTTTTCAAAAAACCCCATCCAATTATGTCTTGTGAAGATTTCAAGTACTCGAGGGTGTTGTTGGATTCTCACAGTGTTTTTGGGCTCTCTCCTATTAAACCCTCTCCTCATCTTACTGGTGAAGCTTGAGGAGAAAATGAGAGGGTTGAAACAATTTTTCAAATGCAGGAGCAAAACAGAGATACCTGTGTATTTAATTCCCTTCACACACTTTCTAAATTCACTCAAATTTAGAGTATTCTTGGTTCATTTAATTGCAAAGGGGCATGTAATTTCAGAGCCTACATCTTTATACTATTTGTAGTGGCCAACTCCCGTGATATCCCTTCTAAATTATTCTCTGCCAATCCTGTAGACAGTCTCTGTGTATCCTGTAAGAATTCCTGTGCATGCTCCTGTAGGAATTCCTGTGCAGTCCTATAGGAATTCATGTGCAGTCCTGTAGGAATTCTTGTGCAGTGGAATGATGGAGTATTGCTTTTGGTGGGTTTCCTAGGTATGAGATTGACTTGAGTGAGGGATTTTCGAGGAGGTGAAATGCATGAATGCATGGGAATGATGTTTTATTTCCTCTTATGGTGATTCGAGGTGAGGTGGTGTGTTGGCAGCAAAGGTACGTTGCCATTTTTGGACCGTTGGTCCCCACACCACCTCATCATTTCCCACTCCTCGTAATTAGCTCCCACCTTTTAGATTCGTAGTTTAACCGCTTTTTGTCCTACTCCTTCTCTATTTTGGAGTTGACTACAGCCACGTGTGAGAGAACACCTGGTTGTGCATGTACTGACTGAATGAAGGTGGCCAAGTTAACTGGCCAACTTTTTACTTATAAACCAACTATCTCGTAACCCTTACAATTTTTTACTACATGATGCATATGAGAGAGCGAGCGTGATACTTACTTGTGGTTTCAATGCTATGTTGTAGTTGTCGAAGACCAGAGGTGCTAATGTGTATGTTTGCTACATGACATTCTTCTTCCTCCTCTTGTTGTCTGCTAATGGCTTCTTTGTTTTTGCAGGTACCTGTGGTTGAAGATTTGATGCTACTGTTTGGAGCTCCTAGATCATCATGGTGAAGACTTGTTGCTAGTATGATTGGTATTCTATGGGATCAGCTGCTACAGGATTTCCTACAGGAAGTCCTGTAGCTGCTTCTCCCTCAGAACTCTTTAATCATTTTGCTTGTTGGGGCTATGAGGATGGTGACATGGATGGAGGAGTGGGAGTGTGGAAACTGATTTTTTTTTTTGTTTGAATGGTGAGTGCAGGGATGATGATGGTGGACAAGGTGAGGTGCTAGATCATGAAGAGGGTGAATTTTAGGGACCTAACAAGTCCATCATTTTCCTTTGGATTTCTCCCTGTAGTATTTCTAGTTCATTGTAATTCCTACAGGATCATCCTGTAGGTTTTCAGGGGATCCTGTAGAAAACATAGTCTTTGTATAAACTGAAGCAATGGAGTGGAAAAATGACAAAAATGATGGAGGGATGCATGGGAATGAGTGAAAAAAATAAATATGTGAGTGGCAAGGGTCTCCTTGGGATCCTCTTTTGCTCCTTGACTGTCCTTCTTGCCCACCTGCAAATGGAAATACCATGATTAAATATATATATATATTTTTTTTTTGAAAAACAACTAGGATGCCTCAGAGAGGTTTTCACCCTAGTTGTTTGCCCTGGGCACCTCAAGAAAGGTTTTCACCCAGGGATCTTCTTATTCTTTTTTCTTTTCTTTTTTTTTTCTCCTTTTTTATTGTCATCACTGAGCTGCCTCAAGAGGTTTTCAAACCAATGATGGGACTCAGGCGCCTCATGGAGGTTTTCACCTGAGTCCTTATTATTTTTTCCTTTTTCTCAGTAATTTGATGAGGGAGGATCTGGAACTTGCTCCACTATCATCATTGTTTTATTGATATCATCAACAAACTCTTGCTTTGATAAAGGTCTCTTGTAAATTTTCAATCAGTGTCCATTAACAAGCAAAGGAATGGCTTCTTCATCTATGGTTTTGATTTGCACTGAACCATTATCATGGCATCTTTCCACAACATTAGTTCTGAGCCATCTTGTCCTTAACTTGCCCTTGAAGTCTTTATACCTAGAATCACATAACAATGCCCAATTGCCTTCATGAAAATGCTTCTCCTTGATATTTTTATCATGCTAGATATTCCTCTAAAGTTGAACTACCTCTATATGTAGGAGGGTCTGCATTCTAAATTCATCCAAACCATTCAATTGGAACAAACTCTCTTTCTGTGCATTGCTGAGATCCAGATCTAGTTGGGTTGCCATCCTTAATGTGTTATATTCAAATTCAATAGACAGCAAGGCCTTTTTCCCATAGACCAGTTCATAGGGTGTGAATCTAGTGGTGATCATCCATGTGGTATTATAGGTCCAGGTGGCCTCAACTAATCTTTCTGCCCAATCCTTCCTGTTGCTGCTCACCACTTTGTTCAAGATTCCCTCCAATGCTCTGTTGGTCACCTCTACTTGCCCATTATCTTCTGGATGATAGGGAGTGGAGGTTCTATGCTTGATCTTGTGATGGCTGAGCAAGTCTTCAATCATGTTGGAGGTAAACTGGCTGCCTTGGTCTGTGACCAGCTCTCTAGGCTACCCAAATTTGTAGAATACATTCTCCCTTAGGAACTCAACCACCTTCTCTTCTGTTGATGCCTTAATTGCCTTGGTTTTAGTGCACTTAGTTAAATAATAAATGCACACAATAATGTATTATTTTTGCTTTGAAGGAGGGTCAATAGGCCCAATGAAGTCCATGCCCCACTTGTCAAATGGCTTGAAAGTCACTTGAGCCTGCAGAGGCATTTCATCTCTTGGAGTAGGCCTTCCCATCCTCTGGCACCGATCACACTGACTAGTGTATTTTTTTACATCTTGATGAAGAGTAGGCCAATAATAGCCTGCTTGTAACACTTTGAATGCTATCCTTTTTGCTGCAAAGTGACCTCCAGAAGGCCCATCATGACAGGTCAGAAGGATGTCAAAGACTTCCTCCTCCCTGACTCACCTTCTCATGATTTGATCTGGGCCAAGTTTGAAAAGATTTCCCCCAATCCAAGTGAAGGGGGAACTTTTCCTAACTATCTTTCTCTTTTCTTTGGAGGACAGGTTTTGTGGGAACTGTGCTAATACCAAATAGTTTTCTATATCAGCAAACCATGGAGAGAGAACTGAAATAGAAAATAAGTGCTCATCCGGTAACTGGTCATCCACCATTCCTTCTTCACCTGGAGGCAAATTTACCCTTGACAAAAAGTTTGCAACAACATTTTCCTTACCAGGCTTATCAACAATGGTTAGATCAAACTGTTGTAATAAAATTAACCATCTTATAATTCAAGCATTCACATCTGGTTTGTTCATTAAATATTTGATTGCATCATGGCAGTATGCACAAATTTTTAATAGCCTGTAATGTAATACCTGAATTTGTTTAATGAATGCACAACATCCAGGAGTTCCTTTTCGGTCACTGTATAATTTATTTCAGCCTTTGATAAGTTCTTACTGAAAAAATAGATAGCATAAGGCAGTTTTTCATCTATCTGACCTAGGGCTACTCCTATGGCTTTGTGTGAGGCATCAGCATGAATATGAAAGGGGAGGGCCCAATTTTGGTCTCGGAGAATTGATGCAGTGGTTAACTTATCCTTTAGGATGTCTAAGGCCTCTTGACAACTTTTTGACCATATAAACTCAGAATCTTTGGCCAACAAACCAAATAAAGGAGAGGCCAACTTGTTGAAGTCATTTATGAACCTTCGATAGTATCCATCTAACCCTAGGAAACTTCTGACATCTCTCTACTTTTGAGGAGGTGGGACCCTTTGGATGATGGTTATTTTGTTTGGGTCCACCTGCAGTCCTTACTGAGATATTGAATGGCCTAGTACGGTCCCTGCAGTCATTAAGAATTCACATTTTTCAACACTGTGAGACAGGTTCATTTTAATGCATTTATGCAGTACTTTGCCTAGGTTAGACAGGGCTTCTTGAAAATCACAACCATAAGGTGTAAAATCATCCATATAAATATACACCGCATCATGGACCAATTCGGTGAAAATACTCAAGATTTCTCTCTAGAAAGTGGCGAAAGCATTGCATAGGCCAAAAGGAAGGACCCTATAGGAAAAATTACTCGAAGGACAAGTGAATTTGGTCTTATCATGGTCTTCTGGGCAGATCTGGATTTGGTTGTACCCACTAAACCCATCTAGGAAAGAGTAAAACCTTTTCCCTGCCAGGCCATCTAGCACATGGTCAATGAAGGGTAGAGGAAAATGATCCTTCTTTCTGGCTTTGTTCGACTCCCTATAATCGACACAAATTCTCCACTTACTATTTTTCTTGGGAACTAACACCAAAGGAGAGAACCACTCACTGTCAGAGATAGGGTAAATGAATCCTTCATATAGTAGTTTTTGCAGTTCTTCTTTGACTATATCTTTAAGAGTTGGATTCATCCTCCTTTGTGGTTGTCAGATAGGCTTGCAACCTTCTTTGATGTATATGTGGTGAGTACACACTAAGGGGTGTACTCCCTTCATTTCCTTATAACTCCAAGTGAAGGCTTCTAGATTTTCCTTTAACATGTTGCATAGCTTCTCCTCTTCGAGAGAAGAAATAGATGGATTGATTTTCAAGGTTCTCTCTAGGCCGAATTCTATGGTTTTGACACAGAGTGGTTTAGAATCATCCAAGCATAAGTCAATTGGATGATTGTTTTGGGTTTCCTTTAATTCTTCTTCTAATGGTAATGAACCGAGAGTTGGAATTTGGAGCAGGTTTTCAATCAAGTCATCCTCATCCTGTTGTCCTCCTCCCATGGTTGCTTCCAAAGCATAAAGTTGGGTGGAATAAACTTCATATTCTTCCTCCTCCTCCAACCATAAAGGTAAGTCATTCTCTAGAGAAGGTTGAGTAGGAGGGTATAGGACTAACTGCTTGGACATATGCCCATTCTTGATGGTCATATTCCTAGATCTATAGCTAATGTAAACATCAGCAATGGCCAACCATGGCCTCCCAAGGATGAGAGGGTAACCAGTAAGCTTAGCCTTAGGCTGGAGAACTAGGAAATGTGCAGGGTACTCCAAGGATTCAATGGAGACCATCACATCCTCCACAATTCCCTTAGGAGTTACTGCCGAACGGTCTGCAAGTTGCAAAACTGTTGTGGTCTTCCTCAATGGACCTTGGAGGTTGAGCTTGAGCATGGTGTCCTTGGTCATCACATTAATGGCAGCCCCAAGATTGATCAGATTGTGTGGGACAATGGTGCCATTGATGTGCACATCTACTACAGGGCTTCTAGGGTCCAAATATTTTGGACATATACCTACCCCAACATTAAGTCGGATAGCTGCCTAATGACATTAATAGTAGGGGATTCCATTTTTTGCCTCCCTGGATGATTGAAGAAGTTCTCCTTAATCAACTTATTATAAATGGGAACATCTTTTATTGCCTGGAGAAGTTGGATCTTTACACATAGATTTTTCAATTCTTCCAGAATTTCAATCTCTTCTAGGGTAGGCTCGAGTGGTTGAGATAATCTCTCAGGAAAGGGTGGACTTACTTTAAGGTTGCTTTCCTCTATTTCTTCCTCAACCTCCCTAAGTGGAGGGGGAGGTTGGTTATCTGGGAGAACTCTCCCAGATCTCAGGTTAATCTCCTGGATTTCCACTGTATACTTGTTGAGCCTGCCTATTGTTTAGGTTCAGATTTGGCTGGGCAGGCATCTGGGGTTGCCTGGGTGGAGCAGAGTGTAGGAGCTGTGGTTGGGCAAGTGGTGGAGACAATAGAGCTGGAGCATTGTTGTATTGAGGCCTCCACCCCTGGACTGGTGTATTCCACTCAGGTTGTGGTAGAGCATAAGGTTGAAATGATTGGTTGGTTGGCTGGGAGTAATATTGAGATTCATAGGACCAAGGAGGGGGTGTAGACCAAGAAGAATTAGCAGGGGGTCCCCAAGAAGGTATGCTTGCGATTTGGTTGGGGTTGTAATTTGCATGGGATGAACCTTGCATGCCCTGTTGGTATGGTCTAGGCCCATTACGTCTCCTTTGGTTAATGTAGCAAAGCTACTCAGTGACCCCTTCAGCTCCTTGATATACAGCTTTGAGTCCAAGTAAAGAAGGGCACTTCTCTGTGGAGTGGTTTTCTTCACAAACCGAGCAAATTTCAATAGAGTTCAATGGACATTCACTCCTAGGATGCCTCCTGGTGCATCTAGGACAAAAGATCGCCAAGGCTCTCTATGCTTCCTCCTCCTTCCTTTTAATGTTCATGGTGTCCATTTGCAAGGCAAGGGTTTGCAGCATCTCACTTTTGAAATCTTCCAACATGTTTCCAATTTCACCCTTGATGGATGAGTTGGAAGATGATGTACTGGCTATAGGTTGACTACCCCTACCCTTTTTCCTGGCTGCCCTAGAATGGTTTCTAAAGATAGTCTTGATATCCTCATAGTGTAATTGGTAGATATCTCCTCCTGCTAACAAATGTAAGGTATCCAAAAGATCTTCACTTACTCCCCTAAGTAGGACCAAATTTAGTGACTCAGGGTCAAGTGTACACCTGGCCCTTTTGTAACTAAGCTGGAATCTTTCTTTGTAGTCTTCTAAGGATTCATCATGGCCTATGGTCATCCTGAAAATTTCTTCTTTAGTATCCTTTGACTGACAGTAGTCCTGATATTTTTTGTTAAAGGCCTGCTGCATCTGAGCCCAAGTTGTGATACTATCTCCAAGTAAACCCATGAACCAGCACAATGTTGCATCCTTGAGGGTAGATGGAAATAGTTTTAACTTTTTCTCATCATCTGTATAGTCATAGGTTTGGCATATAACAGCAAACTCAAACAGGAAAGTGTCGGGGTCCTCTGTGGTCAGGCCATGGAAATGAGGTAGGGCAGAGGGGCTTATATTTTTTATCTTAGTGTCCCCATTGGTTTCCCTGATGGGGAAGCCACCCTCAACTCTCTCTCTATTCCCTCTGTCATTTCGGTTTTCAGCCATTGGTTCAGTAGGAATGGGTTCCTCTTCTTCTTCTTCCCCTGTAGGTTCTTCAAATATGTTAGGTTGCTCACCTAAGGGTTCCTCCAGTTCACAGCCACCGAAGAAGAGAGAAGGTTGGTTGTTGGATGCAGTGGGGGTATTTGGAAAAAATTTCCCTAAGTTGTCCTTATTCCTACGAGGCATGAAAGGAAATATTTTTGGGTTGGTTTTGTATTCTTTTTAAAACTTGGAAAGTACTTGCAGAATTGAAATTGTTGATTGAATGAAAATTACTGACAGAATGAAAAAGCTACTTTCTGAATTGAAATCCTACTTGCAGAATGGAAAGGAAAGCAGATAATGCAAAATGAAAGAAAGGAAACAACTAGATTACTTTTGTAGAAATAAACTAATGGAAAAATATTGAAGACAAGAAATAGAAGAAAAGAAAGCAATAATCACGTTCTACTTAGACACCTCCCCGGCAACAGTGCCAAAAAGTGATGAGCACCAGTATTGCAGCAAGGATGCTGCAACTCCTAGGTTACTAGCTTTACTTATCAACCCGGGGTTCGTACAAACTTGGAGGTGACAGTGTTGTATGCACAAGTAAAAGTGATGGTTCTGCCTATTGTCACTGTTCAGCTGGCGAGAGACCACTGGGGTTCCAAGCCAGACTTTTATAAAGTCAGAAGAAGCTTGATTCTTTGATGGAAGAAAGGCAAATCTACTCTAAGGGAGTTACTCTACTGCAGTAATGGCGAAAGCCAACATGTAATGCTAAACCACACCATACCCTAATTAACTGTTTAAGAAGTTATGCTAAGCAGAAATGCTAAATCAAAAATAAACAAATGCTACTATCTAAGCTACAGAAGTGAAAAAGCATCAAACAATACTAATGTGCAAGTAAAGAAACTAAACTAAATTTGTTTTCACCTTTTTGGTCTTTTTAGACAAAAGCAAGTATGCAAACTAATTGTTCTTGTGGATGTGACAAGTGGATCGAAGGTATTTGAGGATGGCTAGAAGGTTTATGAAGTGGTTGGATGGTGTGGAGGGGTCCTAGGAGGCATTTTGTGACTTCCTAGAGGTTTCCCATCAATTGGGACTCAAAACAGGTCGTTTCAGGAAAACCTACAAGATGTACTAGAAACCTACAGGATGATCCTATAGGAATTACAGGAAACCTATAGGATATAGCCAAGAGCTAATTGTGAGGTGTTGGGAGGTTTATGAAAGGTGTGTTATGGGTGGAATGGAGTGTTAGAAGGTCTAGGATCACTCAGGAGTCAATATCCAAGATAAGATATGGCTAGATTCGCTCAAAGTGTTTAGGAGAATTTTAATGAAAAATGACGAAAAACTAGTGAGGGTGATGGTGGAGATAAGGGATGGCTAAGGTGGATGAAGTGGAAGTTGGTTGTTGGTTGTGAAGTCTTGGTCTCCTCCTGAAGCACCTGCTCTGCATAAAATATTTGTGTCTTCCAAAAAGTCATGCAACAAGATAAATTTTCATAAACTAGAAAAGAAGAACTAATGAATCAACTGCCTTTATTATGCATGAAGAAAGTTTCTGAAAGGAATGAAAGCATGAGTCAGAGCTACTACAGAAGTGGAGATGGAAAAGATGACAATGAAATCTACCTTGCAACATTAACCAAATACTAAGTTAAAGACATCAAACTCCAAAGCTCATAAAAGAACTAGAAATTTGTGTTTTGGGGGTTGCTTAAGGGTCCCTTCCTCAAGTCATGGTCCTAGAGGGAGGAAGTGAAGCCGAGACACCTGCTAACTGTTGAAAATAACAACAAGAAATGCTAAAATTAGAAGTGCTAAAAAAAAATCTGCTAAAAATAGCAGTTTGGGTAACAGTGCTAGATTGGGCAATAGGGAATGAAAAATGGAATTGCTAAAAATAGAATTGCTATTTTTAGTAGTTTAGGATGGATTCCTACTTTAGTCAATCCCTGGA
This sequence comes from Pinus tabuliformis, assembly GCA_031772625.1. Taxonomy (NCBI): domain Eukaryota; kingdom Viridiplantae; phylum Streptophyta; class Pinopsida; order Pinales; family Pinaceae; genus Pinus; species Pinus tabuliformis. Next base: position 1,145,509,368 of record CM062815.1, read on the forward strand.
CTAAAAATAGGAAGTAAAATTCGAATTTTAACTTAACAACTATTTGAAAATAAATTAATTAATTTTCCATGAGTTAATTAGTTGTGAAAAATCAAACATGAAGTCTATGTGAGAACATGCAACAGTTTATCTATTAATTGAGGAATTTATCCATCAGTTAAAGAGATAAGGATGAGTTCTAATTTGAGTAGTAATTAGTTGACTCAGTTAACTGAGTCAAATCCAGTTATAATTGATTTAAACTTTTTGTTTAAATTAAGTAAGTTCAGTTAGTTAATGCATGCTTGCATATAACTGCTGCACTTCAGATAATTGAAGATTCTCTCATGAATAACTCATGCATGTCAGTTCAGACAGAGACCCAGTTGAGATCAGAGAAGGGACAGTGTACTATCAGTTGGATGAATATTTTTCCTATAAAGGAAGCTCATCCATGATGAGGATTTATCTCCTTCAGGACTGCATAGTTGGATCAGAGGTTAGTGAGTGTGTGAAGAAGCCAATTCACACAAGTGGCTGCACTGGACCCCAATCAAAATTGCGCAAAGAAATAGGAGGCTTGGAGGGTAGACCAGAGGTTAGATAGAGGCCTTTGACAGTCTATGAGCAGCAGAGGTATTGCAGAGAGAGTAGGATAGCTTTTGAGCTGATTCTTTTTGTAATATTGGCTATATTTCCACTTGTATGATAATACAGAGATGGGGTTTTAGGCTGGTGCTTTCCCCTGGATATTTCTTATGTGTTATGTGTGATTGATTTCTCCATATCAGTTATATGTATTCTTATTGATGTTGCTCATGTTCGATTAAGCTTCCGCTAAATTGGTTGTAGAAGTAGATCAAGTATTTTGCTTTAGTATATTGCATTATCAGGTGATCTACAGTGGGAAATTTCTACATGGTATCAGAGCCAAGTTGATTTGTAGGAAAATTCTACATGGTATCGGAGCAAAGGTGATCAAGGAAGAACAGTATACAAGTAGGAGAATTTCAAAGTTTGGTTCTGAATATTGAATTGAGTTCTTATCACAATTATTTCACCGATGGCGTTCAGTGGTTTGAGACTCGAATATGCCCTTGATGGAAGTTCGAATTATATAGCCTGGAAGGATCGCATGGAGGCAGTATTGGAAGATAACAGCCTTAAGGACTTCATTGATCAAGAAGTCCAGAAACCGACTGATGCTACTCAACTGGCGGAATGGAAAAAGTGTGTGGCTAGAGCAAGGAGAATCCTCCTGGAGGGAGTTCGATATCGCATTGTCTCAAACCTCCATGGAAAGGAGACTCCATTTTCGATGTGGAAAACATTGAAATATCTTTATCATAATAGCAGTGATCAGAGGAAGCTAGCGCTGAAGGACAAACTTCACAAGATCAAGTGCGAAAAGGGTGACACAATCTCTACGTTCCTGAACAAGGTCACCACCTGCAAGGATGAGCTTGCAAGTGTAGGGGTCGTGACTGCTGATGACGACATAGTGAGTCTAGCACTCCTCGGTCTTCCAAAGAGCTAGCATAGCCACCAGGACTCGGTTAATGGAAGAGAGAAACTCCCAGAATGGGAACGACTTTGTTTGGACCTAATGCAGGAGGAGATAAGGCAAAGCACCAGGGATGGATCTTCATCAAAACAAGATGATGAAGAAAATATAACTTTAGTGAGTAAAGCTAAGAAAGGGAAAGGGATGGCATCCCAATCCAAATCTTCTCATGGTGGGAAGAAGGTTGACAAGTCGAAGGTGTGATGCTTTCACTGTCATGAAGTGGGCCATTATGCTATGAATTATCCATAGAAGAAATCCAAGAAGGGTTCCTCAAATGGATATGATGGTGATGCACTGGCTTCACAATTTGAGCTAGATTTCTTGCTTATCGCATGCATTGTTTCATCCATGGTGGGATGTGTTTGGTACCTGGACAGTGGAGCTTCTTTCCACATTTCAAGTGACAAGAATCTTTTCAGTACATTGGAGGAGAAGGATCTCCAGATGCGGATCGAGATGGGCGATGATGGAAAATATTGTGTCTCAGGTGAAGGTACAATTGTGTTTCAGAGGGAGCATGGTGCTCCTCTCACCCTATCTGTTGTTAAATATGTACCAGGTTTGAAAAAGAATCTTGTGTCTATTGCTATGCTAGAAGATAAAGGCTATGTTGTAGTCTTTAGTAAAGGAAAAGTGTTCCTGAGGCATATCGGCACCGTACAGACCAAGTGAATAGGGACTCAAGTAAAGAATCTCTACAAGCTAGAGGTAGATGACTGTGCTGCACTGAGTTCCAAAGTAGAGGTGGTGCAAAGCCAAGATGTTGGCGAGCTATGGCATAGGAGACTGGGCCACTTGCATCACAGGGCCTTGAAGATCATGCAGCAAATTTCTACCGGCTTACCCAAGGGAAAATTGGAGCAAACAAACACATGCAAAGGATGCACCCTAGGTAAGTATGCGAAAGCTTCCTTTCAGGATCAGGATAGTAGAGCTGGAGCAATCCTGGAGTGAGTTCACTTAGATGTATGTGGACCATTCTCTACAGCCTCCACCACTAAACAAAGGTACTATGTTATTTTCATTGATGATTTTTCTCGTAGATGCTGGATCTACTTTATGCAAAAGAAGGATCAAACCTTCTTGAGGTTTTGTGAGTTTAAAGCCTTGGCAGAGAAAGAATCTGGGAAGAAAGTAAAAGCCTTGTGTAGCGACAATGGTGGAGAGTATATTTCCCAGTAGTTTAAAGACTTCTATGTTGCAGAAGGAATTAAACGAGAATTGATGGCACCTCATAACCCACAATAGAATGGGGTGGCCAAAAGGAAGAACAGATCTATTGTGGGAGTAGCTCAAGCGATGTTGCATGACCAAAGCCTACCACTTCATCTGTGGGTCGACGCATGCAATACAACAGTGTATTTTCAAAATAGAAATCTTCATCGTATTTTGGGGATGAAGACACCTATGGAGGATTTTTCGGGGAAGCGACCAGATGTGAGTCACTTCCGCATCTTTGGATCACCAGTTTTATTTCATGTGACCAAAGATGCTCAGAAGAAGCTAGACCCAACAAATGAGTTGGGGATACTTGTGGGGTACACAGATACACCCCATAACTATCGTGTGTTTCTTCCTGCCAGTCAGAGGACCGTAGTGCGCAGGGATCTGAAGTTCGATGAGCAGAGAGCCATGCGAGTGTCACTTTAGAGGGAGCTCAAGTTGCATGGTGATGAGGAACTTTTAGTTCCAAAGGAGGAGGAGACTCCTGATGATGTGGATCAGCCACATGCAGAGGATCCAGTAGTGGAGACCACCACTGCTGGAGAGTCTTTCAGAGATGAGCATAAACACTCACAGGAAGCTGACAGATTGATGCAGGATACGAGAGAGAATGTGGAGCAGCCATCCTCTCAATGCATACAGAGGAGATCTCCTGAGAGATACACTAGCTACATGGCCCTAGTTGGTGAGTGTATAGTGACCGAACCTTCTTCTTTTCAAGAGGCAGTGCAGCAACCAGTCTAGGTTGATGCAATGGTAGAAGAGTACGATTCTATCATACGGAACAGTGTGTGGGATGTTGTCCCTAGACCCGCGAACAAATCAGTGGTTAGTTCCTGATGGCTTTACAAGGTAAAGTAGGTAGCTGATGGCAGTGTTGAGAAACACAAGGCAAGGTTTGTTGCCCGAGGTTTCTCATAGGCAGAGGGATCACATGCAGCCATACCTCCAGGTAGGAGGTAGGGCAATGTGGAGTGATCGTCCCAATGAGGAGGGCAGGATCCTTGAGCTACCCAACCTCTTTGATTCTACTTTGCTATGGGAGCCCCGATGAGGAGTAGCAGGACTAACTGATTGGGTAGAGATAGATGCAGATGGAGCGACAAAGAGAGCTATAGTGCAGGAGCCCCTAGACTATGTAGAGCTAGGAGACTGCAACGGTGCGAGATGCATGGAGTGTTGCAACAGCTCAGAGGTCAGAGAGGGAGCACTTGTCAGTAGCAGGTAGAGCTTCAGCATCAGAGTATGTTTCTAGCCCAATAGAGAGGTCAGTTGGGAGTTTTTTTTTGTTTCTAGAGTTACTGGAGAAACCACACTTCGTAGAAGTGTTGCATGCAGAACATTCCAAAGGTACAGGATCGGGTTCAAGTTGAATTCCTTTCTTGATGAGAGGGAGTGTTGAAAATAGCAACAAGAAATGGTAAAAATAGAAGTGCCAAAAATAGCAGTTTGGGTACCAGTGTTGGATTGGGCAATAAGGAATGAAAAATGGAAGTGATAAAAATAGAATTGCTATTTTTAGCAATTCAGGATGGATTCCTATTTTAGTCAGTCCCTAGACTAAAAATAGGAAGTGAAATTCGAATTTGAACTTAACAGTTGTTTGAAAATAAATTAATTAATTTTCCATGAGTTAATTAGTTGTGAAAAATCAAACATGAAGTCTATGTGAGAACATGCAACAGTTTATCTATTAATTGAGGAATTTATCCATCAGTTAAAGAGATAAGGATGAGTTCTAATTTGAGTAGTAATTAGTTGGCTCAGTTAACTAAGTCAAGTCCAGTTATAATTGATTTAAACAATTTGTTTAAATTAAGTAAGTTCAGTTAGTTAATGCATGCTTGCATATAACTGTTGCACTTCAGATAACTGAAGATTCTCTCATGAATAACTCATGCATGTCAGTTCAGACAGAGACCCAGTTGAGATCAAAGAAGGGACAGTGTACTATCAGTTGGATGAATATTTTTCCTATAAAGGAAGCTCATCCATGATGAGGATTTATCTCCTTCAGGACTGCATAGTTGGATCAGAGGTTAGTGAGTGTGTGAAGAGGCAAATTCACACAAGTGGCTGCACTGGACCCCAATCAAAATTGTGCAAAGAAATAGGAGGCTTGTTGAGCAGACCAGAGGTTGGATATAAGCCTTGACTGTCTATGAGTAGCAAAGGTATTGCAGAGAGAGCAGGATAGCTTTTGAGCTGATTCTTTTTGTAATATTGGCTATATTTCCACTTGTATGATAATACAGAGATGGGGTTTGAGGCTGGTGCTTTCCCCTGGATATTTCTTATGGGTTATGTGCGATTGTGAAATACATAGAATTTGGAGCAATGAAAGACTATAATAGACAAACACATAAAAACACAACAGATTTAATAAGGAGTTCACCCAATACTCCTGGGCTACATCTCCTGGTCCAGTCTTCAGTGGTGGCCTCTCTATTAAGTCTTCGAACAAAGTCTTGTTTACAATGGTGAGCTCAATTTGAGCCTCACACACAAATAGAAATACAATGATAAGAGCTTACTTGAACCTCCCAAGTTCTCTTATGAGTACACAGACTCCCCTAATGTTCTCTGTCTGAGCTCTGTCTCGGCATTTTCTTGCAACACTGCCTCCTCCCTGCTCTCTATCTGTGGCTTTTTTTTTAAAGTCAACATTGCCTGTTCGTTTCATCTCTTTGGCTCTTCAGTTTCCCGAGCCTCTGTCCATTCGAATCCCTCATTTCCCAAGTATGGCATAATGCCTGAAGGGGAGGTGGCCACTGATTTTGTAATGTAAGAATGCCTCGGCCTCTTTGAAATCCATCGGATTCCCAAACGCGGCTGTTTTTCCATAAACATAGAGAAATATGCATAAAACAGGAAAAATCCACCAAAACTCATATATCAGACTTGAAAAGTCCTTAAATATGCTTCATTCCCTTATCAGGTCCGTTCATAAGTCGCCATCGCATATCAAAATGGCTCGATTCCTTTGTATTTTGGAAATACACAAAAAATTTCGAAAATACATTGAAATGGCCCTATTACAGACTTGAAATCCTATAAAATATTATCGAAAATCCTATCGGGTCCAGATCATCAGGTCGCTCTGATCGCGATATCGCAATCACTCATCACAATGTCCTGGGGCCATTGTAAGCGCCCCTGCAATCCCCCAATAGTGATCCTATGAGTTAATATGGGTCGTCGATCTACGCGCTTGATCAACGGTCCATATTAACTCCACCAATCGCCGTCACCATATATGTATACAAAGCGTCGATATCACTGTTCGCGATTGCTACTCTTGAGTTTATCCCACCGATCTCTGCTGAAGGTAACCGCTGATTGCGATCGCCGATCTGATCTGGACCGTTGATAAGCCAGATCAGATGGCTACTGTGCATCACTAGTTCCACCTCCAATTACTCTATTTTTCATTGATTTCACGGGTTTTGGGCTACCCAATAGTGTTTTTCCGCTCTGTTAAGGGTGTCCCTCTTTCAAGGTTTTCGATCCTTTAAAGGATTTTTGGCTTTGGCATGATTTTTAATAGTTTTAAGAAGACTTGGAGGGCATTCTTGGATCCATTTGGATCACACCTTCCAACTGAAAAAGGTTTTTGGACCACCAAAAGTTGGGTTTCATGCATCAATTAAGTGAGGATATTGTTGCCTCACTTGTCTCATCTCTATCCATTTTGCACTGTTGGGTTTTGAACCTTTCAGTCCAATCCTTAAGTACTCAACATCTCCTCTGCACATTGTCCTCACCTTCCTGTCCAGAACTGTATCTTCCTGTAGCTCATTGAGGTATTCAGGCAACAGATCATCAATGGAAGGCAATTGACTTTGCTCTTCAGGATCTTCAATTAATGAAGGTTCAAACAGTCTTAAATTTTCTGCATTTACTACTGAATAGATGTGCATTTATGCTGACAGATCAAGACCGAAAGCATTCTCACCAATTTTCTCAAGTACCTTAAAAGGCCCATACCTTATTGGCTTCAACTTCTTTCCTTCACCTTGCATTCTGTCCTTGCTGATATACAGCTAGACTTGATCGCCAACTTGGAAGCTGTGCTCCACCCGGTGTTTATCATGCCTTGCCTTGTATTTGGCTTGGCTCTTTTCCGGCTGTTCCTGCACTGCCTAGTGAATCTCTTGGATATTTTCAATGAATCTGTTTGCTTTATCCACATCACTGTATCCAGCAACTACTATAATTTTCTCAAAGACAAAATCCAAGGGAGACCTTGGTATAAAACCAAAACAGGTCTCAAAAGGAGATCTCTGTGTAGAAGAATGTTTAGCACAGTTGTAAGCATGTTGCACATAACATAAATGTTCATCCCAAAGCTTGGGATGCTTGCTGCAATAACCCCTAAGCAATTGGATCACTGTCCAGTTGACTACCTCTGTTTGGCCATCTGTCTGTGGATGAAAGGCTGTGCTTTTCTTTAGTCTATTGTCCATTAGTTCCCACAGACTTGATCAAAACTTCCCAACAAATCGAGAGTCTCGATCAGATACTATGGAAGTGGGTAACCCAAAATGCACCCAGACATGCTAAAAGAACAATTTCGCTATTTGTTCAGTTGTAATCTACTTATTACAAGGTATTAAAATATGCATTTTTCTGAACCTGTCCACAATAACCTATAAATAGTCATTTCCCTTTCTAGATTTTGGCAATCCTCCAACAAATTCCATGGAAACACTTTCCCAAGGACGGGAAGGGACTGGTAGTGGGGTGTACAAGCCTAGTTTTCTATTGTTGGGCTTGCTTTTAGCACACATGGTACACCCTCTTATATATCTAGAAACTGTTTCATTCATTTTTGGCCAATAGCATTATCTTTGTAGTTGTGCAATTGTTTTTCTTACACCAAAATGACCTAATATCAGAGAAGTATGTGCTTCCCTAGTTATATTAATTCTCTCTGTTTTTGGGATGCATAGCTTTCCCAAATGATACAAGAGTTGGTCTTTAACATAGTAATCTAATTTTTCTACCTTTTTTCCATTACTTAAAGTTGTATATACATCTTTAAAGTCTATATCTTGAGCATATTGTTCAATGTAGCTTTCATGCATTACTGAGTTATGCTTAAGTACAGTAGATGCATTTATAATTGGTCTGGATAACATATCTACAACTTTATTGTGTATGACCTTTTTATATCTGATGACTAAATGAAACTACTGTAGGAAACCCATCCACCTATAGTGTCTTGATTGTTGCAACTTAGTTTGTGAGTGTAAATATTGAAGTGGTTGATGATCAGTATGTATAACTGTTTCTTTGCCCATTAAGTAATGTTTCCACTTTTTCACACTTTGGACTAATGCATACAATTCTTTATCATATGTAGGATAATTAACTACTAGAGAATTAAAAGTCTCAGAATTGTAGCATATGGGTTTACCATGTTGCATCAATACTGCTCCCATGGCATAATCAATGGAATCTGTTTAGATCTCAAACAGTTGTTGAAGATTTGGCAATGCTAGTGTTGGTGCTGTACTAACTTTTTCTTTCAAGGTGTCGAAGGCTTTCTGTTGTTTGCCTCCCCACTGAAACACCTTGTTCAATCCTGTCAAAGCATGTAAGGGAGCTGCAATTAAGGAAAAGTTAGCAATAAACTTTCTCCAATATTGTGCTGCTCCTAAGAAGCTTCTAACTTCAGTAGCAGACTTGGGTTTAAGCTAGTTTACAATGACTACAACCTTAGAGGGATCTATCTTCAGTTCACCACCCCCTACAATATGACCCAAATAATTCAAAGATGTTTTACCAAATTCACATTTTGATAATTTAACATAGAGATTTTCCTTTTTCAAAACATCTAGAGTCTGCTTCACATGCTTCAAATGTTCTTCCCATGTTTTACTAAATACAAGAATGTCATCCAAATATACAATTACAAAATCATGAATTAAAGGCTTGAGTACATCATTCATTATTCTCATGAAAGTGGAAGGAGCATTAGTTAAGCCAAAAGACATAACTAGCCATTCATACAACCCTTTCTTTGTTTTGAAAGTAGTCTTCCATGCATCTTGCTATGCTACTCTGACCTGATGGTAACCACTACGTAGGTCCAACTTGGAAAAGTAAACAGCCTCTTTCAGCTGATCCAATAGATCATCTATGCAAGGAAGGGGATAACGATTCTTGATCGTTATTTTATTCAGTGCTTGGTAATCAATGCACATCCTCCATGAACCGTCCTTCTTTCTCACCAACACTATTGGGGATCCGCATGGTGATGTGCTTGGTCTTATGAACCCTTTCTTGAGCAGCTCTTGTACCTGCTTCTTGATTTCTGCATTCTCTAAAGTGGATAACCTGTACATTCCGATGTTAGGAAATGGAGCATCTTACTGCAAATTAATATCATGTACAATTTCCCTTTTTGGTGGCAGACCTTTAGGTTCTTGAAATAAGATATCATATACTGAAACAAGTTTTCTAAATCAGCTTGTTGTTTAGCATCACAGCCTTCAAATACATCGGTCCTATCAAGTTTCTTTTCCTTTGCAACCATCAGTAAAAATTGCTTGCATGAATTTACAATTATTTTCATCTGCCCTGAGTTTATGAGAATATAATTATTCTTGAGTTTCTGGGCTCTTACAATATATTCTATCCCATATTTAACAAGTTGATACTTATTTTCAGCTCTATAGAATATGGCTTTTCTATCATACAAGTAAGGACTTCCCAAAACAATTCCACATATATCCAAGGGAACAATATCTAACTCAACCTCATCCACAAATGTTGACCCAAAAGAAAAACTAAGTTTACATTGTCTAGTCACTTGTAGTTTTGCTTTATCACATACCCAACCTAATGGATATGGCTTCTTGTGAGGTGTGGTTAGCAATCCCAATTTCTTTACAATTGCTTCAGAAATTAAGTTTACTTGTGAGCCACTATCAAACGAAGTATCAATCTTTTGATTCTTGGAAATAACTCGAATATGAAAAAGCTCATGTCTTCTTCTCTCATTTTCTTCACTATCAATAGTTTGGACAGAATAACTAGTAGATGCTTCAGAATTTTTACCTTTTATTCCTGTGGCTATAATTGTTGTTTCATCACCTGAGTCTAACCCCAAATATTTTTGTATGGCAGTAGCAATATTCTTCTTCTTGCCATCGAACTTCTTGGGTTTCAGCTCCGGATGCAAATACCAACAATGTGCATCATCATGTCCATCCTTCTTGCAGTGAGTGCATGAAGGTTTGACCTTTTGTACAGTATTTGCCTTCCTCTCTTTCCATTTCTGCTTCCTCTTTTCTTTGTTCTTGCTTGCAGTGGGTTTGGATGGTCCCCCAATCTCTAGGTTCACATTCTTGCCTCTTGCTTCTATATGGGTAGCTTGAACAAATGCCTCATCTATGCTAGTAGGGTTAAACATGAGAATGGTATGTCTCAAATAACTATGTAGACCACCTATATACTTCAGCAAAGTTTCAGGTGAGTCTAAAGAAATTCCTAGAATCAAAGCTCTTTTTCTAAACTCTTGGGTGTAACTTTGTACACTTTGCCCTTTTAATTGGCGAAGAGTTTGCCAACTCATCATAACTTGCTGCATATAAGCTAGTGGATAAAATTGTTTTTTAATTGCAGAAACAAATTCACTCCAAATAGAAAGAATTTTACCATGATTCTTCAAGTCAGCTTGTGTTCTGCCTTCTCACCGTACCAAGGCAGTTCCTCCAAGGCGTAGGCTGGCTAGCTGAATCTTACTTCTATATAAGTCAATATTCTGCACTCTGCAATACACATCAACCTGCCTGATCCAGTCATCTAGATTCTCTACATTTAACTCTCCATCATATACTATAAAATCAAATTTAACATCTAACTTAATCAAATTTGTTTTCTTCTTTTTAATTTCAGGACTATCAGGAGGTGTGGGAAGCTTTTCTTCTTTCCCTTTGCCTTTAGAATTTCCATTTAAGAGAGATTATTTTGCTCCTTTGTCATGCTGGGAAATTGGAGAATCTTCACTTCGACCTTTCTTAAATTCTCTATACATTTCCTCTACCATGGCTCTCATAGTCATGAAACTGTCCATGAACTGAGAGTCTGATTCCAAAGAAATTTCTTCTGACATTTTCCTCCCAGTGTAGACTCTACCAATTTTTGGGTTAGATTCAACCAATTCTCCTTTTCCTAATTTAAGCTTTGATCTAGTGAGCATTCATAAACAGTCCAGCACAAGCTTGTCTAACCTTAGAAACCTAAAGCTCTGAGACCATTTGATCTGAAATGAGATCTAAGACAATTAATAAGGTATTATAGACTCATGTGCATTGACTGTGCCTATGTTATTTTATGCAATGGATCGATCAGATTGCGAAATACATAGGCTTTGGAGCAGTTAAAGACTATAATAGAAAAACACATAAAAACACAACATATTTAATAAGGAGTTCACCCAATACTCCTGGGCTACATCTTCTGGTCCAGCCTTCAGTGGTGGCCTCTCTATTAAGTCTTCGAACAAAGTCTTGTTTACAATAGTGAGCTCAATTTGAGCCTCACACACAAAAAGAAATACAATGATAAGAGCTTACTTGAACCTCCCAAGTTCTCTTATGAGTACACAGACTCCCCTAATGTTCTCTGTCTGAGCTCTATCTCGGCATTTTCTTGCAACATTGCCTCCTCCCTGCTCTCTATCTGTGGCTTTTTTTTAAATCCAACGCTGCCTGTTCATTTCATCTCTTCAGCTCTTCAGTTTCCCGGGCCTCTGTCCATTCGAATCCCTCTTCCAGCGTTTCCCAAGTATGGAATAACACCTGAAGGGGGGGTGGCCACTGATTTCGTAATGTAAGAATGCCTCGGCCCCTTTGAAATCCATCAAATTCCCAAACATGACCAGTTTTTCATAAACAAAGAGAAATATGCATAAAATAGAAAAAATCCACCAAAACTCATATATCGGACTTGAAAAGTCCTTAAATATGCTTCATTCCCTTATCGGGTCCATTCATAAGTTTCCATCCCATATCGGAATGGCTCGATTCGTTTGTATTTTTGAAATACATGAAAAATCGCAAAAATACATTGAAATGGCCCTATTATAGACTTGAAATCCTATAAAATATTGCCGATAATCCTATCAGGTTAGGATCTTTGGGTCGCTCCGATTGCAATATCGCAATTTCTCATCGCAATGTCCACGAGCCATCGTAAGTGCCCCTGCAATCCCCCGATAGTGATCCTGCGAGTTAATATGGGCCGTTGATCTGCGCGCTTGATCGACGGTCCATATTAACTCTACCAATTGCCGTCACCATATATGTATACAAAGTGTTGATATCAATGTTCGCGATCACTACTCTTGAGTTTATTCCAGTGATCCCTACTGAAGGTAACCACCGATTGTGGTCGCTGATCCGATCTGGACCATTAATCGACCAGATCGGACAACTACTGTGCATCACTGGTTCCGCCTCCAATTACTCTATTTTTTCATTGATTTCATGGGTTTTGGGTTGCCCGATAATGTTTTCTGCTCTGTTAAGGGTGTCCCTCTTTCAAGTTTTTCGATCCATTAAAGGATTTTTGGCTTTGGCACGATTTTTAATAGTTTTAAGAAGACTTAGAGGGCATTCCTGGATCCATTTGGATCATTTGTGCAGGGTCTTATTTCTTCAGGGAGTATTGATTCATCGTTCAAATCACTTTGGCTTCCCCACTTACCCTATGAATAAACATGGTCCCCTTTGTGACTTTCTCGATTGAACACAACATAATATTCAACCATATCACAATTTTTCAAATTGAAAAGGATAGTGAAGTTCACAAGCTTTAGATTTTTGAAGTATAGTTTTTCATCTCTAGTGTTGCTCCACTGCCAGTAAAGCCTGGGCAACACCCCAGCGAAGTCACTACAGGGACATAAACATTGCTCCACTGCCATCAAGCCTGGATAGTACCCTGGTAGATTTGCTTGATTCACCTCTCTATGAAAGAAGCCTTTCTCCTCTTTCACCTTTATTTATATATTTAAGAGGAGTATGCATTTTCACTTATTTATTTTGTGGGTGGAATAGGGATCCTAACTTATTGAGAGTGGGAGAGATTTTTACTTCATAGAAGCATATAAACACCTTTAATTTAGGTTTTCTCATTTATATTTTTCCCTTTTTCCTCATCTACTGATTTGATAAGCATGAAAAAATTGATACATAAGAACCAAGTGTGGAATAAGGTTTCTAGAATAGACACAAGGATCAGGGTTTGACGAAATCTCTCCTTACGGATAGATCATATTTTCGATCAAAACTTCATCAACCAAAACATGTGACCTAGAACAAAGAAGGAGGATGAAATTTAGTCAAATGTTTTGGGGTCATGATACTCTTTTCAATTCAGCCACACATAAGGAAGTTTTTGGAATTATGGTATAGGTGTTGTCCTTGATGGCAACCCACTCGCAGGTCAGTTCAAATTTGATAAAGGCCAACTCACATTGTAACATGTCAATTTAGAGGTAATAGGGTAATGGTACAAAAGAACAGGATGATGGGTCAAAGGACTACAGATCATAATCAAGCAATTGGAGAAAAAGAATGTTTTAAGTGATTTTAAGTTGTATACACAAGTTCACCTAGTCAAAGTAGCATATACAAGCGGGTTCATAGAACAAAAAGAGCGTATACGTATGCACGCACTTTCACAAGAGGAAAAGCATGTATGGGATAGAAAATTAAGGTGAAAGAATACCAAGGGTCCATACAATGGTATTAGCCCACAATATTGAGTGGAATATTGGTTACTTGATCCCATCCAAGAATACCAAAGGTTCTAAGTGTTGTTTTGGTCTGAGGTATTGAAAAAGGCTAAAACTATATAAGGAGGAGAAGATCAAAGGGCTAAGTGAGCAAGTGAAAGGGTTTTTCATGAATACTTCTATCTGAAGTATATCTTATGTTGTAAGGGCTATGGTTATGATATGATCTGAAATATCTTTTGCACCTTTTTGATACAATGTTGGATCAAGATCATGAGACCTGAAATGACTTATCATTATATGATCTAATAATTGTTGGGATAGATCTGAATACTAACACATGTTTTATCATGTAAATGTTATGATCTGGGTATGACTAAAGTCTGCAGCAAAGTTATAAGTTATTATTTTCAGATATATACGCTATTTCGCCTTGGTGAAGGCGTGTATACACGTTGGTGCGAATCTTCCAAGTAGCATATGCAAAAGAAAATCCTGTTGTTCAGAGATGACTGATCTATCTGATCAGTGCTATTGTTTTACTACTATCTATCAATGATGTTTTCATTAGATCTAAAAGTAGAACTGAATGCATAAGGAGATTGAGTCTGGCTAGTTAATTGATTCAGTGAGAAGGGTGATCTTTGTTGTTGTCTGTTTAGAACTTTGTAATTTGACAATAGATCTTTAGAATGTTGCTAGTTGGTACAATTTTGATTTAGAGGTTTTTATGATTCAGTATTTTGGAGGTATACTCAGGTTTGGTTAAAGAAAGTAGCATATACATGCAGGTTAGATTCACTGAAGTAGTGTATATATTCTTACATATGATTTTTGAGGTTGCAGTTGGTTCTAGTTGACGATGCAGGTTCTGGTGACAGTGATCTGACTGATTGTTGGTGGATGTAGTTATTGCAGTGGTGATTGATTTTGAGCTTCAATGTTACATATGGGTCAAGTATAAAAATTTGATGAAACGTGGCCTTCGTATTGTGTGATTTTGTACCAAGAGTATCCAGTCTGAAAATTTATGAAACATGGGCCCTGGAGAAAGAGTGAAGGTAGTAGCCTTTTGTAGGTTGGCGCCTATGTACTGGTAAACATAACATCTAGTACAAGAGCTAGGGGGTTGGATCTCCCTTCCAATAGAAGTTGGAAAATGAGAGAAGGTTGTAGCCTTCAATAGGTAGATGCCTACGTACTAGAAAATACTACACCTTTACAAAATTTGTAAACATTTTTTACTATAAGAAGATTGAAGAATGAGGCGACAGCAGCGATGGTTCTTTCCCAGATTGTGTTTCCACCTGAAAATTCCTAGTGTTCGTGTGTGTTGCTTATTGATGAGCCTCATCATTGGGTAATTATATGGGCCTTAATTCGCCTCCTAGCTTAGTCAAGCCAACTCTTCTCACAACTTATTACATGTTTTCATTATATTTTGTTTAATGAGATGAGTTAAAGTGAGATATTGTGCCTAGTGAACTAATATGCATTGAATGCAAGCTTGGAAGAGAAAATCAAGGAATTTTGCAATACTAAGGTTTGAAACTCGAATGGGGCAAGGGAGAGAGATTGTAGGAGGTAAATCCTCCTCATTTACTCCTCCCCATTTGAATATTCCTCCATTAATCCCACCAGATCGGAGTGCAAGCAGCCATGTCATGAAGATCAGAAGGCAGGCGAGCAAGTGATAGACAAAGAGATAGTTCATCTCAATTTTGGGAGCCGAGCCTCCCTAAATTTAAGGAATTCATTGGGGACTTCATTTGTATAAGTAGAGATGCCTAGAGCCTCATTAGGATTCGAATTTTTGTTGTAAAAAAACTCTAGTTATTTTCAAGCTCCAGACTTGTGGAAGACTTTGATGTAATTTTTTGTTTTGGTAATAAGAATGAGTTTTTTCTTGATCCAATACTGAGTTAACTTAGAGGGCTGAAGCTCTTAGGTTAGGGCCCAACCCTAGCAGCAAAGACTCCTCTTCTGGTATATGTATACTTATCTTAGTTTCATAGATTCATGGTTAAATTGTCTTTAGAATTATTTCATTGCTAGTGTAGATTTGATTAATTGTTTATTAGTTTTCTTCCATTTGTGCCTTACTTTAGTAGCATGTTAGAAGGGATAAAATAAACACCACAAAGCTGTCAGTAGGTGTCCTGGCCTCACTTCTTCCTTCTGGGATCATGATTTGAGGAAAAAACCCTTATGCAACCCCAAAAAGACAAATTTCCATTTCTTTCATAAGATTTAGAGTTTATTGTACTTGAACCAGCATTTGATCAGTTTTACAAGTGTAGGATTTCATTTCCATCTCTTCTATCTTCATTATTGTAGTATATCTCATCCATGATTCCATTTTATTCAACAATTTCCTCATGCATAAGGTAGACAGTTAGTTCATTAAATTTTTCTTTTCTAGCTCATGAGAATTCTTCTTGTTTACATGAGTTTTTGGATATTACACATGTTGGATGCAGAGAAGGTGCTTCAGAAATAGAAAGAGATCTCATAGCAAGAAACCACCTTCCAATGTCATCCACCCATAGGCATTCCTTGTTTTCATCAAGACCTTCACCAATTTCATCATTTTACATAGAAATTCCCCCAAGCATGTTGAGTGAATCCAACCATCTCCTAAACTTGGTTTTCGGTTCTGAGTGATCCTACACCTTTTCCCACTCCATTCCACCCATCAACCACCTTCCCTAAGCCTTCCAGCACCTCCAACACCCATCATTTTTCTGGCGGCTGTATCCTGTAGAAACACAAGTAATCCTGTAGGTTTCCAGTACATCCTGTAGGTTTCCTTGTAGTGGCCTGTTTTGAGGCCGAATTGACGGAAAACCTCTAGGAAGCCACCCAAGGTCACCCAAGGGTTTCCCAAACCTTCCAACCATCTCCTGAACCTTCCAGCCACCCACCAGCATTCCTAAGCCACCTGCCACATCACCAAAAGAGATTACCTTGCACACTTGATTTTTCATGAAAAGCATAAAAAGACAAAACAAATTTATTACAGTCCTTTACATGCATAACAATGATGTTTAATGTTTTTTACTTCCATGCTTAGGACAGTATCATTTTGTTCATGTTAATTTAGCATTATTACAAAGCATAGTTCTTAGCAGTTAATTAGGAAATGGTGTGCCTTAGCATTGAATTTCAATCTTTTTCATTATTACAGTAGATCAACTCTCTCTTAGAGTAGATTTCTATTTCTTTCATCAAGGAACCAAGCTTCTTCTGAATCCATAGAAGTCTGGCTTGAAAACCCTAGTGGTCTCTCGCCAGCTGAACAGTGACAAAAGGCAGAACCATCACTTTTACTTGTGTATACAACACTGTCACCTCCAAGTTTGTACGAACCTCGAGTTGATAAAGTAAAGATTGTAGCCCAAGAGTTGCAGCATTATTGTTGCAATATTGGTGCTCATCATTTTTTGGTGCCGCTTCCGTGGAGGTGTCTAAGTAATATGTGATTACTGCTTTCTTTCTTCTATTTCTTGTTTCTAAAATTCTGCCATTAGTTTCATTTCTGTAAAAGTAATTTAGTCGCTTACTTTTTCATTCTACATTCTCTTCTTTCCTTTCCATTTTACAAGTAAGATTTCATTTCAGCAATTAGTTTTTTCATTCAGTCAGTAGTTTTCATTCAATCTGCAATTTCAGTTCTACAAAGTACTTCCCAAAGTTTGAAAAAAACACAAAACCAAACCAAAAACATTTCCTTTCATGCTTCGTAGGAATAGGGATAACTTAGGGAAAACTTTTCCAAATACCCCCACTACATCAAAGAGCCAACCTTCCCTCTTTTTCGGTGGCTGTGAACTAGAGGAACCCTTAGGTGAGCAACCAAACACATTTGAAGAACCTACAAGGGGAGAAGAAGAAGAAGAAAAACCCATTCATATCGAGCCAATGGCTGAAAACAGAAATGACAGAGAGAATAGAGAGAGAGTTGAGGGTGCCTTCCCCATCAGGGAAACCAATGGGAAAACTAAGATGAAAAATATAAGCCCCTCTTCCCTTCTTCATTTCCATGGCCTAACCACAAAAGATCCTGACACTTTCATATTTGAGTTTGTTGTTATATGTCAAACCTATGACTACACAAATGATGAGCAGAAGTTAAAACTATTTCCATCTACCCTCAACGATGCAGCTTTGCGCTGGTTCATGGGTTTTCCTGGGGATAGCATCACAACTTGGGCTCATATGCAGCAAGCCTTCAACAACAAGTATCGAGACTACTATAGGCCTAAATATACTAAAGAGGAAATTTTTAGGATTCCCTTAGGTAATGATGAATCCATAGAGGATTATGAAGAAAGATTCCAGCTTAGTTACAAAAGGGCCAGGTGCACACTTGACCCTGAGTCACTAAAGATGGTCTTGCTTAGAGGAGTAAGGGAAGACCTTTTTGGATACCCTACACTTTTTAGCAGGAGGAGATATGTATGAGTTACCCTATGAGGATATCAAGACTGTCTTTAGAAGCCATTCTAGGGCAGCTAGGAAAAAGGGTACGGGAAGTCAACTTATGGTCAGTACATCCTCTTCCAATTCATCCATCAAGGGTGAAATTGGAAACATGCTAGAAGATTTCAAGAGTGATATGTTGCAAACCCTTGCCTTACAGATAGACAGTATGCACATTAGGAGAAAGTAGGAGGAAGTAGAGATAGCCTTAGCCATTTTCTGTCCTAGATGCACCAGGAGGCACCCTAGGAATGAATGTCCATTGAATTCTATTGAAATTTGCTCAGTCTGTGAAGAAAACCACTCCATAGACAAGTTCCCTTCTTTGCCTGGACTCAAAGTTGTATATCAATGTTATGAAACCAGCACACAAAAAGATAGAAAAGATAAATAAACACCTTCAAAATAAGCCTCTTCGAGGGGGCAACCTCCTTTACATTACATAAATAAACAATTCTTGGATGATACAAATGACAAGACCTCCTTTCTATATATAGGAGTCTAAGGGGTCATAATATAATCAGAGCCAACATAACAATAATAATGTAAGGGAACAATAATAATAATAGTGGGCTTCTATGGGGCACAATAATAACAATATTGGGACTACATGGGCACAACAATATAATAAGGGGGTTTCACTAATAACAATAAGGGGTTACACTAGTAGTATAGGCACCTAACATGCCCCTCTCCTTCAAAAAGTGTTGTCCTCAACACTTAAATATATTTTGGATGCTTCTGTATAAAATTATTATCCTCCCATGTGGAATCTTCAGCAGGTAAGTTCTTCCACTTGATGAGATACTCTGAAATTGACTGATTTTGTAGCTGTCGAGTTCTTGTTTTTGTGATTGCTCCAGGTTCCAATATGATTTTTCCTTCCTCGTCAAGTTCTGGAAATATTGTTTGAACTAGGATATTCTCATTATGTAAGGTTGTCATTTCCTAAGTGCATGTAGTCTTGCTAACATTCTCTTCTCATAAATAGCTTTGTGTAAATACTTTCCTTTGTTCTGAAGTGTTTTCTTCTTCTGTGATTATCGCAGCCATGATTGTTTAAATCAATGTTTCGAGCCATCCATTGTGGCTCATCATCAGGATAGATCAAAAAGATGTGTAAGCTAGATCTCAACAGGATGTATAAGTAGGGAATGGGAATGGGAATGATGGTGGCCGACATGTTTTTAGGTTAGGTTAATTAGTAATTAATAATATTGATAATTATTATAGTTAGTCCCCTTATAATATTATTAGGGTTATAAATCCATACTGAAACTTGTTTTAATTGTGATTAATTTTAATTACAATTTCTTTTAATTTGTAATTACAAATTAAAAGAAATTGTAATTAAAATTAATCACAATTAAAACAAGTTTCAGTATGGATTTATAACCCTAATAATATTATAAGGGGACTAACTATAATAATTATCAATATTATTAATTATCCTGATGATGAGCCACAATGGATGGCTCAAAATGTTGATTTAAACAATCATGGATGCGATAATCCTGGAAGAGGAAAACACTATACAAGAAACTAATCACAAAAGCCTCAGAACAATAATACTTTCCTTTGATTGGACGACTTTCGAAAGCAATGGGTCTTTCTTCTTGCATTAAAACATCACCAATTCCATTTCCTGATGCATCATATTCCACAATAAAGGTTTTTGTGAAGTCTGGTGTAGCTAAGAACAGTACTTGGCACATTTCCTCTTTAAGATACTCAAAGGCCTTCATTGCTTCTGGAGTCCATGAAAATTCATCTTTCTTCAATAATGTTGTTTTTGGAATGTCTTCAGTCTTCTTTCTTATTTGATGATATCCTTAATGAAGATCCAACTTGGTGAAGTAAATTAATCCATGTAATTCATCCAATAATTCATCAATGACAGGAATGGGAAGTTTATCTTTAATAGCGAGTTTATTGATCTCTCTATAATCTAGACACATGCGCCATGGCCCATCCTTCTTGTGCATCAATACTATTGGAGCAGAGAAATAACTTTGACTATGTTGAATTATACCAGCCTCTAGCATTTTTGCAACCATATGTTCAATTTCACTCTTTTGGGCATGTGGATATCTGTAAGGCCTGATGCTTGGAGGAACACTTCTTGAAATAAAATGAATAGAATGATCATGATCATGAATAGGTGGGAGGCCTTTGGGAGTCTCAAATACCTTAGAATGATTGTCCAAGACTTTTTGGAGATCTGGAGAAATAGATGATTTCGATGTGGGAACCTCTAGCGAACATAATTGTGCAATTACGCCTTGTTTTTCTTTATTTAGAAGCTTTTTCATTCCGATAGAGCTGATTATATTTCTTGATTTCCCTGTGATACCCCTTAATTCAAGTTCCTTTCCTTCCGAAAAAAAAAAAATTCATGAAAAGTTCTTGAAAATTAAAAGCTATTGTACCCAAGGATTGTAGCCATTGGAATCCTAGTACAACATCAGCACCACCCATTGGAATGGAAAGCATTACGCTATTCAATACATATTCTCCCATGGATAGCTTGATATTATGGCACTTTCCAAAGAAATTTATGGTTCCTCTACTTGCAACCATCACTTGACACTTTGGTGTTGGATATAGGAAGGGGTCACTGAGCAGCTCTACTGCATAAACCAAAGAAGACCTCATGGGCCTAGGCCATACCTGCAGGTCATGCAAGGGTCATCCCATGCATATTACAACCCCAACTAGACCACATCCATACCTTCTTGGGGCTCCTTGCCCATCCTTCCTAGTCTACACCTCCTCCTCCTTGGTCCTTTGCATCTCAGTATCATTCCCAACCAGCCAACCAATCATTTCAACCATATGCTTTGCCACAACCTCAGTGGAATGCACTGCCCCAAGGGTGGAGGCCCCAGTACAACAATGTTGTTGCTTTATTGTCTTCACCATCTGCCCAACCATATTTGTTACACTCTACTCCAACTAAACAACCTCATATGCATGCCCAGCCAAACCCAAACCCGAATAACAGATAGGCACAACAAGTATACAGTGGAGAGACATCATATCCAACTTATGTTGTGGAGATCCAGGAAATTAACCTGAGATCTGGGAGAGTTCTCCCGGATAACCAACCTCCACCTCTACCTAGGGAGGTTGAAGAAGAAAGAGAGGAAATCATTCTTAAAGTAAATCCACCCTTTCCTGAGAGATTAATTGAACCACTCCAACCTACCCCAGAAGAGACTGAACTTCTAGGAGAATTGAAAAACCTATGTGTCAAGATTCCACTTCTCCAAGCCATTAAAGATGTACCTAATTACAACAAGTTGATTAAGGAGAAGTGCTTCAAGCATCCAGGGAGGCGAAGAAGAGATGCCCCTACCATTAATGTCATTGGACAATTGTCCGACTTAATGTTGGGGCAGGTAATCTGTCCAAAGTATTTGGACCCTAGGAGCCCTGTAGTAGATGTGCACATCAATGGAACCATTGTCCCACACACTTTGATCGACCTTGGGGCTGCCATTAATGTGATGACCAAGGACACCATGCTCAAGCTCAACCTCTAAGGTTCATTGAGAAAGACCACAACAGTCCTGCAACTTGCAGACCGCTCCACATTGACCCCTGAGAGGATTGTGGAGGATGTGATGGTTTCCATTCACTCTTGGAAGTACCCTACAGATTTCCTAGTTCTCCAGCCTAAGGCTAAGCTTACTAGTTACCCTCTCATCCTTGGGAGGCCCTGGTTGGCCACTCCTGATGCTTACATTAGCTGCAGATCTGGGAATATGACCATCAAGAATGGGCATATGTCCAAGTAGTTAGTCCTATACCCTCCTACTTAGCCATCTCTAGAACATGATTTACCTTTATGGCTGGAAGAGGAGGAAGAAGATGAAGTTTATTCTGCCCAACTATATACCTTAGAAACAACCATGGGAGGAGGACAACAGGATGAAGATGATTTGATTGAACACCTACTCCAAAGTCCAACTCCTAGTACATTGTCCCTAGAAGAAGTAGTAAAGGAAACCCAGAAAAACCATCCAATTGATCTGTACTTTGCCGATTCCAACCCTCTTTGTGTCAAAACCATAGAATTCAGACTTGAGAGAACTTTGAAAATCAATCCATCTCTTTCTCTTCTCCAAGAGGAGAAGTTGTGCAACATGCTAAAGGAACATCTAGATGCCTTCACTTGGAGTTACAAAGAAATGAAGGGAGTACACCCCTCAGTGTGTACTCACCACATTTACATCAAAGAAGGTTGCAAGCCAGTCCGACAACCCCAAAGGAGGATGAATCCATCTCTTAAAGATATAGTCAAAGAAGAACTGCAAAAATTGCTAGATGTAGGATTCATTTATCCTATCTCCGACAATGAGTGGGTCTCTCCTTTGGTGATAGTTCCCAAGAAAAATGGTAAGTGGAGGATTTGTATCGATTATAGGGAGTTGAACAAAGCCACAAACAAGGACCATTTCCCTCCACATTTCATCGACCAAGTGTTAGATGGCCTGGCAAGGAAAACGTTTTTCTCTTTCCTAGATGGATTCAGCGGGTACAATCAAATCCAGATTAGCCTAGAGGACCAGGATAAAACCACCTTCACTTTTCCTTGGGGCACTTTTTCCTATAGGGTCCTTCCTTTTGGCCTATGCAACGCACCTGCCACTTTCCAGAGAGCAGTCCTGAGTATCTTTGCTGAGTTAGTCCATGATGTGGTAGAAATTTATATGGATGATTTTGCACCTTATGGATGTGATTACTAGGTAAAGAACTGCACAAATGCATTGAAATGAACCTTTCTCTCAATCCTGAAAAATGTGAATTCTTGATGACTGCAGGGACCGTGCTTGGTCATTCAATATCTCAACAATGACTGCAGGTGGACCCAAACAAAATAGCTATCATCCAAAGGGTCCCACCTCCTCAAAAACAAAGAGATGTCAGAAGTTTCCTAGGGCTAGCTAGATACTACTGAAGGTCCATAAAGGACTTCATCAAGGTGGCCTCTCCTTTATTTGGGTTGTTCGCCAAAGAATCAGAGTTTATATGGTCAAGAAGTTGTCTAGAGGCCTTGGACATCCTGAAGAACAAGTTAACCACTGCACTGATACTCTGAGGCCCAAATTGGGCCCTTCCTTTTCATATTCATGTTGATTCCTCACACAAAGCCATCGGAGCAGCCCTAGGTCAGATAAATGAAAAAATTCCTTATGCTATTTACTTTATCAGTAAGAATCTGTCAAAAGCCTAACTGAACTACACAGTGACCAAAAAGGAGCTCCTGGTTGTTGTGCATTCATTAAACAAATTTAGGCATTATATTACAGGCTATCAAATATTTAATGGATAAACCCGATGTGAATGCTCGTATTATAAGATGGTTACTTTTATTACAATAGTTTGATCTAACTATTATTGATAAGCCTAGCAAGGAAAATGTTGTTGCAGACTTTTTGTCTAGATTAACTTTGCCTACAAGTGAGGAGGGAATGGTTCATGACCAGTTACCAGATGAGCACTTATTCCCCATTTTCGTTCTCTCTCCATGGTTTGCTAACATAGAAAACTAATTGGTATCTGCACAGTTCCCACCAAACTTCTCCTCCAAAGAGAAAAGAAAGATTATAAGGAAGAATGCCCCCTTCACTTGGATTGGTGGCAATCTCTTCAAACTTCGCCCAGATCAAATCCTAAGAAGGTGTGTCAGAGAGGATGAAGTCTTTGACATCCTTATAACCTGTCATGATGGGCCTTGTGGAGTTGACTTTGCAACAAAGAGGACAACATTCAAAGTGTTACAAGTAGGCTATTATTAGCCCACTCTTCCTCAAGATGTGAAAATATATACTAGTCAGTGTGATCAGTTCCAAACAATGGGGAAGCCTACTCCAAGGGATGAAATGACTCTGCGGCCTCAAGTGACTTTCAAGCCATTTGACAAGTGGGGCATGGACTTCATTGGACCTATTGACCCTCATTCCAAGAAAAAACAATACATCATTGTGTGCACTAACTATCTGACTAAGTGGGCTGAAACCAAGGCAGTTAAGACAGCAACATAGGAGAAGGTAGCTGAGTTCTTAAGGGAGAATGTATTTTACAAATTTGGGTACCCTAGAGAACTGGTCACTAATCAAGGCAGCCAGTTTACCTCCAACATGATTGAAGACTTGCTTAGCCAGCACAAGATCAAGCATAGGACCTCCACTCCCTATCACCCACAAGCTAATGGGAAAGTGGAGGTGACCAACAGAGCGTTGGAGGGCATCTTGACCAAAGTAGTTAGTAGGAGCAGGAAAGATTGGCCGAATAGACTATTTGAGGTCACCTGGGCCTATAATACCACCTGGAAGACCACCACTAGATTCACACCCTATGAGCTAGTCTATGGGAAAAAGGCCCTGTTGTCCATTGAGTTTGAGTATAACACATTAAGGATGGCAGCCCAACTAGATCTAGATCTCAACAATGCACAAAAAGAGAGATTGCTCCAGTTGAATGGTTTAGATGAGTTTAGAATGTAAGCCCTCCTACACACAGAGGTAACCCAACTTCGGAGGAAGATCTGGCATGATAAGAACATCAAGGAAAAGCAATTTCAAGAAGGTGATTGGGCTTTGTTATATGATTCTAGATATAGACTTTAAGGGTAAGTTAAGGACAAGATGGCTAGGGCCTTATGTTATAAAAAGATGTCATGATAATGGTTCAGTGCAGATCAGAACCATAGATGTAGAGGCCATTCCTTTACTTGTTAATGGGACATATTGAAAGTTTACAAAATACCATTGTCAAAGCAAGAGTTCATTGATGGTATCAATAAAACAGTGATGGTGGTGAAGAAAGTTTCAACTCCTACCTCATCAAATCACTGAGAAAAAAAATAAATAAATAAGGACTCAGGTGAAAACCTCCATGAGGCGCCTGAGTCCCACTAGTGGGCTGAAAACCTCTTGGGACAGCCCAATGGTGTCAAAAAGAAAAAATAAAAAAGGAAATAAAAATATCCCTAGGTGAAAACCTCTCTTGAGGCGCCCAAGGCAAACAGCTAGGATGAAAACCTCTTAGAGGAAGACTAGTTGTTTTCAAAAAAAAAAAAAGAGAAAAAAATCATGAAAATTTCTCTTTGGATGTCAACAAGGAGGACGATCAGAGAACAGAGGAGAATCAAAAAGGAACATGTTCCACTCCCATGTTTATTTTTCCACCCACTTTCATTCATCACTCCACCATTTATTTCATTTTTTTCTATTATTTGCTTCAGTTTACAAGGGGATTGTGCTTTCTACAGGATCCCCTGTAAACTTACAGGATCCCCTGAAAACCTACAGGATGATCTTGTAGGAATTACATTGGCTCGAGAATCCTACAGAAAGTGACCCTAGGACGAGCAATTGACCTACCATGTCAAAATAATAACATCCCTACATCACAACATCATTACCATACCTGTCTCCACTTTCATCACCCCTACATTCACCATTAAAAGAATCAGTTTCAAAAAAAAATAAAATCATAGGCTTCAAGAGAAAACACAGAGAGAAAAAATGAAACAGAGAGTAGCAGGGAACAATACCTGATTGTATTCCTCATTATTCACACTCCTAGACCTCCTCTCTATCCATGTCATCATCTTCAAAATCCCAGCAGAGTGTATGATTAAAAGTTCTGAGGGAGAAGCAGCTACAGGACATCCTGTAGGAAATCTTGTAGCAGCCTATCCCACAGAATAAAAATCATGAGTAGTAGCAAGCTTCCAACATGAAGATCCAAGGGCAGAAGGAGCTCCAGAGTAGCAGCAGCACCATCATCTTCAACACCAGGTACCTGCACATCAAAGGAATCATTAGAGAGCAATAAAAAAGGAAGGAAAAATAACATGCAACCAACACACAGCAAGCACCTCATGTCTTCAACAAACTACAACAAGGTATTAGCATTGTAGGTAAGTATCTTGCTTCACTCTCTCATTTGCATTATGTAGTCAAAAAATGTAAGGGTTGTGAGCGCATTGGTTTATAAGCAAAAGCTGTCCAGTTAACTTGGCCACCTTCATTCAGTCGACAAAGACAAAACAGTTGGTCCTCCCACACGTGGAAGCATTCAAGTCAAAAAAAGAGAGGAGAAGGACAAAAGCAGTTAAGTATATGGAGGCATGAATTGGGAGTTGATTACAAGGAGAGGGTAATGATGAGGTGGTAGTGGGGAGCAACGATCCAAAAATAGAAAACGTACCTCTACTGCCAGCACACCGCCTCACCCAACTTGACCATAAGAGGAAATAATCATTGGTCCCCATGCACTCATGCATTCATTTCCTTGAGGCTCACTCTAGCGAAGTTGCTATCATACCCAGGAAACCTACAGAAGAGGAAAGTTTCACCTTTCTCCTACGCAGGACTTCCTACAGGATTACACAAGAAATCCTACAGAATCGCACAGGATTCCTACAGGATACAGACAGACAGTCTACAGGATTGGCCAAGAGGAGTTCCAGAGGGGAAAACACAGGGGTTGGCTACAAAAAACACTATAAGGAGGTAGGATCTATAATTACTTCCCTTTTTCAAAGTGAATTGAACATAAAATCACCTAGTATTGAGTGAATTTGGCAGCTGTGTAAGGGAATTGACTCCCCAGTTCTTTTGGTTATTTACTTTTGCATTCAAAATTTGTATCAACCATCTCAGCTCCTCAAAATTCACCAATCAAAATGATAGGGGAGTTTATTAGAAGGGATCCCATTAACACTATGAGAATCCACCAACACCCTCAGGTGTTAGAAATCTTCACAAGGCATAATTGGATGGGGTATTTTGAAAAATTAAGAGGGTATGATGATGAAGTGGCCCGAGATTTTGCTCTCTCCCTCATTCCATTGACCAGAGTCCATGCCATTATTATGGTGAGAGGCCTCTCCATAGAGCTCACCCCTAAACTCATAATCAAAATTACCACACTTCCCTTAGGAGTGCCTTGGAGAAAGGAAGACAAGGGAGATAGCCAGACTGCCAAGAAGAAATTATTTTTAGAGGGTGAGGAGCCCATTGAGGACAAGAATGGAGTAAGGAGAACAAGCCTACCATATCCTTGGAATGAAGTGAGCTACCAACTTGTCAAATACATATCATGTGAGGGTGGGTATAGTGTGGTTTATGGATATCACTTTAGGCTTCTTAAAGAATTGACGTTTGGAGCAGAAACACCTCATCACCATAGGCTCAGCATACCATACTTCCTTCTACAATCACTGATAGATACAAGCATAAAGGTGCAGGAGGGAAACCACCAACAGTTAACCCACCATGGGTTAATTAGAATCATCATATAAGATGCCCTCCACAACCTCAGAATTCCTATCCAATGGTCAATTTTCAAAGACATGTAGACAGAGGAGGATATCAAAGCCCTCACATATGATGTTAGTCCTACTGTCAGTGAGAAGGATGAAGATGAGATAGATGAGGAGAGAGATAAGGAAGAAGAAGAGGAGGAAGAGAAAGAGGATGATGAAGAAACAGAAGAAGATGACAAATAGGAAATTGATAAACAAGATGAGGATCTACAAGAAGAAGGAGAAGGGAAAGACATAGGAGAAAAGGGAAATGGGAAAGAGGGGGCATAAGACAAGGAGGAGTCACCTAGGGTGTCTCCAGAACCCACTGAGAGAGAAGCAGCAGCTACCCTCACTGCTCTTAGCACCCCTATCAAACAAAAAGGAAAAAGACAGAGGCAGAACCCCTTATATTTGAAAACAAAGAAAATCACAAGGATAAGGCAGGGGAAACCCCAAACTCCAACAAAAATTCCCATTGTAATTGAGGAGTCACCTAAACATCAGGAGAAAATTCCTCCTCCTATGAAAACTCAAGAAAGAGGATCCTCAACACAAACCTCCCCTAAGTCTCCTATAACCTATGTGAGAAGGCATGTAACTAGATCCACCTCATCCAAAGGAAAAGAAATCCTACAAGATACATAGTAAGACCTACAATAAGCAGAAGTAGTCCTACATGAGACTCTACTAAACCTATAGGAGACTCAAAAATTAGATAAGGAGGGAATCCTACAGCAAGAAACTAAAGAAGAGGACCCAGAGCTAAGGGAACCTAGCCCCCAACCTAACCTTGACTCCTACTACATATTTATTGAAGGGGGCAAGGTCATTCCACAAAAATTTGCTATTCCATTATTCTTTGAGCTTGAGAAGGAGAGAGCCAGAACTCATAGATGGATGCAGATTGCCAAGTCCAAGGGGGTGGAGAACATTGGTCACATGGAGGAGAAGCTCAAGGAGATGGGCAAAGAACTAAGTAGATTGAGAGACAGAGAGGCCATAATGAGAAATCAGTTAGAGACAAAAAATTCATGGTTGAAAGGACAGCTGCAAGAAAGAGAGAATCAATTGGTATCCATGGATAGTCTCTCTTTGGAATCATATTGTGAATGTGTCCCTTGGAATTCCACTTTACAATACATTTTGAATAAGTAATTACATAATATACAATAATTATGTGGCATATCACCACTCATGACTTGACATGCCATCACACTACTAACATGGACTTCCTGATGACATGGCAATGTAAAGACACTTCTGCTACTGCTTAGTATATGTCTTCTTGATGGTGCTCTTCTATCCCCCTCCTTATGGCTTATAGATAAGGAGTCTTAAATGGTATCAAGTCTTGAGTTGTGATTGCAAACTGGTGCCCCTTTTCTTTCCCTTGGTTGATCAACTTGCATAATTAGCTACAAAGATGTCCTTTACCATGTTTCCCTTCTCCATCTCCTTTTTCATCATCTTGTCATGGTATGATAAAAAAAATTCCCTGAATCTACAATTCACTCATGACGAGATGACATCAGTCCCATAAAACCCCTACGCTAAGATGCCATATGTTGATCCACTGATTGAGTCGAAACCAGGTTGCATGCTGGGAGAGAGGCTCAGTGACTGCACAATTTTGTAGCTTGGGAGCTCATGGGTGAAGCTTGAGCCTTGATAATGCACAATTCACACTCCATCCTGGATTGAGGAAGAAAATTGTGCAGTCTAGGACATCAGTGTGACAGGTTGATGGGATGGGCACTGGTTCATCCTATTGTGCAATTTCAAAAGGAAAAGGGCATTGGGTGACTACACAATTGTGCAGCTCAAGAGATCAAGGGTTGAGCTTGACCTTAGAGACCACACAATGCATAGTTGAGGCTTGGTTGAAGGGTTGGATTGCACAATTCTGGGGGCTAAGGTCCAAGCTTAAGCGTTGGAACTATGGAGTGAAAAATCATGGAAGGCAAGAACTACACATTGCATAGTGTCAGGGGGAAAGGTTGTAGCTTGAGGGTTAGAAATGTGCAATCCGTAGTTGCAGAAGGTCATATGAGGCTAAGTTGCTAGGAAATTTCTGAAAATTAGCTAAGTGCAGGATCAGTGAACTTATGTGATCAGTGACATGACTTTCTCTATGACCACACACTTAGAACACTTGACAACACAACAACATAGATCATATGTGGCAAATGAACCACACATTTTTCCTCAATGCAAAAACTTTGTGATGGCTTACAACAAGTGTGACACCAAATATACACTTTGTGACGACCGTGGTGACACATATGTGATAGTCCTTAAAAATTTTGGAATGAGTGCAAATAATGTTTACATGGTTATATCAACTCATCCACACAAATATAACCCCTTGAAACCACCAAAACAAGTTTCTACACATTACGTGATAGCTAACATGTGAAAAGATGACATTTTTCCTTTCTTGTAAAAGGGACCAAAACACTTAAACAAAACACATGGAGTGGACTTCAATGTTCGCGATGAAAATACACAAGACCAAAGTAAGCTCCAAAATTTTGGAGGGTGTTTTAGCAGCAACAACACTTGAAGACACACTGGTGGAATTCCAGCTTCTATATCTGGGTCAACGTTTTTGTGCAATGTCTTAGTTCTTCAGGGAGTATTGATTCATCATGCAAATCACTTTGGCTTCCCCACTTACCCTATCAATAAAAATGGTCCCCTTTGTGCCTTTCTTGATTGAAAACAACATAATATTCAACCATATCACAAATTTTCAAATTGGAAAGGGTAGTGAAGTTCGCAAGCTTTAGATTTTCGAAGTATAGTTTTTCATATCTAATGTTGCTCCACTGCCAGCAAAGCTTGGACAACACCCTAGCGGAGTCACTACATGGACATAAAAATTGCTCCAATTCCATCAAGCCTGGACAGTGCCCTAGTAGAGTTGCTTTATTCACCTCTCTACGCAAGAAGCCTTTCTCTTCTTTCACCTTTAATTATATATTTAAGAGGATTATGCATTTTCACTTATTTATTTTGTGGGTGGAATAGGGATCCTGACTTATTGAGAGTGGGAGAGATTTTTACTTCATAGAAGCATATAAATACCTCTAATTTAGGTTTTCTCATTTATATTTTTCCCCTTTTCTTCATCTACTGATTGGATAAGCATGAAAAAATTGAGACATAAGAACCAAGTGTGGAATAAGGTTTCTAGAATATACACAAGGATGAGGGTTTGACAAACTCTCTCCTTATAGACAAATCGTATTTTCCATCAAAACTTCATCAACCAAAACATGTGACCTAGAACAAAGAAGGAGGATGAAATTTAGTCAAATGTTTTGGGGTCACGATACTCTTTTCCATTTAGCCACAAGTAAGGAGGTTGTTTGCATTATGGTATAGGTGTTGTCCTTGATGGCAACCCACTCACAGGTCAGTTTAGATTTGATAAAGGGAAACTCACATTGTAACATGTCAATTCAGAGGTAACAGGGTAATGGTACAGAAGAACAGGATGATGGGCCAAAGGACTACAGATCAGAATCGAGAAATTGGAGAAAAAGAATGTTTTAAGTGATTTTAAGTTGTATACACGGGTTCACCTAGTCGAAGTAGCATATACAAGCGGGTTGACAGAACAAAAAGAGCATATACGTATGCATGCAATTTCACAAGAGGAAAAGCACGTATGGGATAGAAAATTAAGGTGAAAGAATAACAAGGGTCCATACAATGGTATTAGCCCACAATATTGAGCGGAATAATGGTTACTTGATCCCGTCCAAGAATACCATAGGTTCTAAGTGTTCTTTTGGTCCGAGGTATTGAAAAAGGCTAAAACTATATAAGGAGGTGAAGATCAAAGGGCTAAGTGTGCAATCGAAAGGGTTTTTCATGAATACTTCTATCTAAAGTATATCTTATGTTATAAGGGCTATGGTTATGATATGATATTAAATATCTTGTGCACCTTTTTGATACAATGTTCGATCAGGATCATGAGACCTGAAATGACTTATCATTATATGATCTAATAATTGTTGGGCTAGATCGGAATACTAACACATGTTTTATCGTGTAAATGTTATGATCTAGGTATGACTGAAGTCTGGAATAGCAGTGAAGCTATAAGTTATTAATTGCATATCTATACACTAGTTCGCCTTGGTGAAGGCGCGTATACACACTGGTTCGACTCTTCCAAGTAGCATATGCAAAAGAAAATACCGTTGTTCAGAGATGACTAATCTATCTAATTAGTGCTATTGTTTTACTACTATCTATCAATGATGTTTTCATTAGATCTAAAAGTAGAACTGAATGTATAACGAGATTGAGTCTAATTGATTAATTGATTCAGTGAGAAGGGTGATCTTTGCTGCTGTCCGTTTAGAACTCTGTAATTTGACAGTAGATCTTCATAATGTTACTGGTTGGTACAATTTTGATTCAAAGGTTTTTATAATTCAGTGTTTTGGAGGTATACTCGGGTTTGGTTAAATAAAGTAGCATGTACATGCAGCTTGGATTCACTAAAGTAGTGTATACATTCTAACATGTGATTTTTGAGGTTGCAATTGGTTCTGGTTGATGATGTGGGTTTCTAGGTTCAACACAGTGTTCTGGTGACAGTGATCTGACGAATCAGATTGACTAATTGTTGGTAGATGCAGTTATTGCAGTGGTGATTTATTTTGAGCTTCAATGTTGATGATGATGATGATGGTGGTGGTGGTGGTGGTTAAAGTCCACTGAGACCAAATTGGTCTATCGGACCTATAATTTAGTTTTTAATTGTCTGGCTCCTCATCTTTCTTGGCGAGATTGGTGCTATAGCTTTCTTTTTTTCTATACGGTCTTCCAACTTCCTTTATCTTTCATTTCCTTCATCTCTTCTGGTTCTTGGGACATTGGTGTCTTACCTTCACGATCTATTGTGTTCGTCCTTTTGAAGATAGTCAGAGAATAAGTTTGGTCTAGGAGATCTGCTTTGCTGTTAAATGAAGATTTATTTTGTGTGGTATTCGAATCCGCATAACTGTTTATGCTTGATAGGTTGTCGAGTTCACTTTTTTGTTGTTGGGTGGGGCTTTCCTCCTGCTTGTCTTGAGAGTTGTTTCTTTCTTGCCCGATTTCTTGTGATTCAGAGTTTTCTCGAGAGTATTCTTCTTTGATGACAGTGTAGTGTTATTTTTGTGCTCCTTCCCACCATGTAGATCTGTGGTGATTTTTTCTAGCAAAATTTTTCTGGGAGGCTTTTGGGCAATTTTTGGCTAAATGGCCTGTCTCAAAGCAGGATCGACATCTGAAGAGGACACTTTCATAATCGAGTTTTTGGTTCCACACATAGTCTTTACTTGTTAGTTTTATTTCAGCTGGGAATCCGGCGCTGAAGTCCATTTCCACACAGATGCGTGCATAGGTGGTTCTGGCATATTCCTCCATTTCTAGGCACCTGCAGTAAAATTTCCCAATTGCATTTCCAATGGCTTTTACCGAGAAGAAATTCCAGATATGCAAGGGTAGGTTTGAAAATCTCACCCAAACTAGTGCTAAGGTTATGATTGATGTTGAGGGATCAAATGATGGATTCCATGGCTTCATGAATAGGCCTGAGTTTTCCCAAAACCAAGGGCCGAAATCTAGAATACATTGTCTGCTTTCAGGGTTTTCAAAAGCTACTGTAAAGAAACCCCTAGCACAGGGGTAGATATTAATGGCATCAGAAATGACGGGCTTCCATACCTCCGATATCCCACTATGGAGAGATGTTAGCCACGGCCAAAAACCATTAAATCGGTAGATTAGGGCACTTTCAGAAAACTTCAAAGCCTCATCGAGTGAGGCTTGGACCACCTGGACAGTGGGAGTTGGGGCTTCACTAACGATATGGGCAGGAGCTTGCCCCCCAGAGGCAGACGAAACTAAACCAGCAGCTATTTTTTCAAAGTTGGGAGCCATCTAGGGAATGCTCTCCTGCTGAGTATAAAATGTTTCTGAAGAAACGAAGGCTGCCGAAGGCCGCAGAAGATTAATGAGAAATCAAACATGATTAACCTTCATCAACAGGGAGCAGTATGTTACTGATGGGTAAAGTATGAAAATTTAATGAACGTGGACTTCATATTGTGTGATTTTGTACCAGGAGTATCCAGTATCAAAATTTATGAAACATGGTCCTTAGAGAAAGAGTGAAGGTAGTATCCTTCTGTAGGTTGGCACATATGTACTGGTAAACATATCAACTAGTACAAGAAATAGGGGGTTGGAGCTCCCTTCTAGTAGAAGCTGGAAAACGAGAGAAGGTTGTAGCCTTCAAAAGATAGATGCATGCATACTAGAAAAGACTGCACCAGTACAAAATTTGTAAACACTTTTTATTATAAGAAGATTGAAGAATGAGACGACAGCAGTGGTGGTTTTTTCCCACATTGGGTTTCTACTTGAAAAATTCTAGTGTTCATGTGTGTTGCTTATTGATGAGCCTCATCATTGGGTAATTATATGGGCCTTAATTCACCTCCTAGCTTAGTCAAACCAACTCTTCGCACAACTTATTACATGTTTTGATTATATTTTGTTTAATGAGATGAGGTAAAGTGAGATATTATGCCTAGTGAACTAATTTGCATTAAATGTAGGTTTGGAAGAGAAAATCAAGGAATTTTGGCAATACTGAGGTTTGAAACTCAAATGGGACAAGGGAGAGAGATTGTAGGAGGCAAATCCTCCTCATTTACTCCTCCCCCATTTGAATATTTCTCCATTAATCCCACCAGATCGGAGTGCAAGCAGCCAAGTCACAAAGATCAGAAGGCAGCCGAGGAAGTGACAGACAAAGAGTTAGTTCATCTCGAGTTTGGGAGTCGAGCCTCCCTAAATTTAAGGAATTCATTGGGGACATCAGTTGTATAAGTAGAGAGACCTAGAGCCTTATTAGGATTCTAATTTTGTTGTCAAAATACTCTAGTTATTTTCGAGCTCCGAACTTGTGGAAGACTTTGATGTAATTTTCCATTTTGGTAATAAGAATGAGTTTTTTCTTGATCCAGTACTGAGTTAACTGAGAGGGATGGAGCTCTTGGTTTAGGGCCCAACCCTAGCAGCAAAGTCTCCCCTTCTTGTATCTGTATGCTTAGCTTAGTTTCATAGATTCATGGTTAAACTGTCTTTAGAAGTATTTCATTGCAAGTAGTGTAGATTTGATTAATTGTTTATTAGTTTGCTTCCATTTGTGCCTTAAATTAGTAGTAGGTTAGAAGGGATAAAAGAAGCACCACAAATCCATCAGTAGGTGTCCTGGCCTCACTTCTTCCTTCTGGGATCATGATTTGAGGAAAAGACCCTTATGCAACCCCAAAAAGACAAATTTCCATTTCTTTCATAAGATTTAGAGTTTACTGTACTTGAACCAACATTTGATCAGTTTTTCAAGTGTAGGATTTCATTTCCATCTCTTCTATCCTCATTCTTACAGTATATATCATCCATGATTCCATTTTATTCAGAAATTTCCTCATGCATAAGGTAGACAGTTAGTTCATTAAATTCTGCTTTTCTAGCTCATGAGAATTCTTCTTTTTTACATGACTTTTTTGAAATTACACATGTTGGATGCAGAGTGGGTGCTTTAGAAGTAGAAAGATATCTCATAGCAAGCAACCACCTTCCAACTTCATCCACCCATAGGCATTCCTTGTTTTCATCAAGACCTTCACCAATTTCATCATTTTACATAGAAATTCCCCCAAGCATGTTGAGCGAATCCAACCATCTCCTAAACTTGGTTTTGGGTTTTGAGTGATCCTAGGCCTTTTCTCACTCCATTCCACCCATCAACCACCTTCCCTAAGCCTTCCATCACCTCCAACACCCATCGTTTTTCTCTCAGCTATATCCTATAGAAATATAGGGAATCTTGTAGGTTTCTAGTACATCCTGTAGGTTTTCCTGTAGTGGCTTGTTTTGAGGCTGAATTGAGGGAAAACCTCTAGGAAGCCACCTGAGGTTAGTCAAGGGTCTCCAAAACCTTCCAACCATCTCCTGAACCTTCTAGCCACCCACCAGCATCCCTAAGCCAAGGGTCTCCAAAACCTTCCAACCATCTCCTGAACCTTCTAGCCACCCACCAGCATCCCTAAGCCACCTGCCACATCACCAAAAGAGATTAGCTTGCACACTTGATTTTTCATGAAAAGCATAAAAAGACAAAACAAATTTATTACAGTCCTTTACATGCATAACAGTGATGTTTGATGTTTTTGACTTCCATGCTTAGGACAGTAGCATTTTGTTCATGTTAATTTAGCATTATTGAAAAGCATAGCTCTTAGCAATTAATTAGGAAATGGTGTGCCTTAGCATTGAATTTCAGTCTTTTTCATTATTATAGTAGATCAGCTCTCTCTTAGAGAGATTTCTATTTCTTTCATCAAACAACCAAGCTTCTTCTGAATCCATAGAAGTCTGGATTGAAAACCCTAGTGGTCTCTTGCCAGCTGAACAGTGACAAAAGGCAACACCATCACTTTTACTTATGTATATAGCACTGTCACCTCCAAGTTTGTACGAACCCTGGGTTGATAAAGTAAAGTTGGTAGCCCAAGAGTTGCAGCATTCTTATTGCAATATTGGTGCTCATCACTTATGTGTGTTGATTTATTCTTTTCTTACTGCATCTATTTACTATTGAATGCATCACACTCTAATTAAAGACTATGAATTAGTTGTTTATTACATATATGCTAGTTTCATTCTTTATAGTCACGGACATATGCTGGTTGGTTTCAATAAAGTAGCATATACTATTTGAAAAGGAAAATCATAATTGTGAAAGTTAAAATATTGATTCACCCCCTCCCCCCTCACAACGTTTTTCCCAACAATTGGTGTAAGAGCAGGTCCTTCAGAAGAAGCATGATCACTTGAAGGGAGATCTCTCAAGATGAACAATCATGAAGGCATGGGATCTATCAAACCACCAATCTTCAATGGAAATAACTTAGCATATTTGAAGATAAGAACCAGAGCCTATCTTCAGTCACTTGGAGTTGTTGTTTGG
This sequence comes from Pinus tabuliformis, assembly GCA_031772625.1. NCBI lineage: Eukaryota > Viridiplantae > Streptophyta > Pinopsida > Pinales > Pinaceae > Pinus > Pinus tabuliformis. Next base: position 1,145,545,741 of record CM062815.1, read on the forward strand.
GAAATTTTGGAAGGAGGATATCAATATCCAGCAGCACTCCCCACATATCTTGCAGAAAAGAAAGAATATGAAAGCAATGCCAAAGTTGTCATTGCGTTATTGGGAAGTCTATCAGAATCAGAATTCGTCAAGTCATGCAACTCAACACAACCAAATAAATATGGGACAAAATCATTAAGAGCTATGAAGGAGACTCCCAGGTAAAATGTGTTAAGTTCAAAACTCTTAGAATTCAGTATGAAACTCTCAAGATGCATAGTGATGAAAGTATTGCTAGTTATGTTTTACAAGTAGATGAGATTGTAAATTGTATGAAGAATCTGGGTGAATAAATAAAGGAGGCTACTTTAGTACAGAAAATTTTGAGAACTTTGTCCTCTAAATTTGAGTCCAAAGTATCTTCCATAGAAGAGAAGTAGGATCTTTAATATATTACTATTGTTCAAATTCATGGAATTTTAACTACCTTTGAAATGAGGAAAGGAGGTCCATCAAATATTAGATAAGTCGTTTTCAAAGCTTCAGCAAAGGGAAAAGAAAAGGAAGATCTCCAAGAATCACGATATATTTCAGAAGAATATGAGGTAAACTTTGTAAAGAAGCTTCAACAGGGTCCCAGTAGATTCAGAGGTAAGCTTCCATTCAAATGTTTTTTCTTGTGGTAGAGTTGGTCATTATGCTGCTAAATGTCCTCATAAAGATAATCATGAAAAAGGAAAGGAGTCTGCAAAAGGTAATAGAAAACAGTTTGTTAATAGAAGAAGTTATTATACTTATGAAGATAGTGATGGCTCGTCTAATAGTGATGAAGATGAATATGAACAAGATTTTAAACTACTCATGGCTTATGACAATGATGATTTTATGGATGCCTCAGAAGAGGAAGATTTTCTTGAAGAAATCACTAACCTTGAAATATTTTTGGAAGAAAAGAATATGGTCATAGACACTTTGACACATCAACTCACTAAAAGAGAAAAGCACAACGAAAAAATAGAATGTGAAGTAGTGGGTCTAAGAAAAGAACTTGAGAAGAAAAATCTCTTAATCTTAGATTTGCTAAAGGATCAGAAACCTTAGCTGAAATCATCAAGGTTCAGCGTTCTCCACTTATAAATACTATTCTTGGATACACTGGAGAAACATCCCAACCAGAAAAGCCTTCAATCAACACCAGAAGCTATCTTGATGTAGCAAAAACTAGTGAATAATGTGTCAATCCTCAACAAAATCCTAAAGGTACTCCCTAGGTAAATCATGCTCAATTTACTCCAAGGGTAAACATCAATAGAAGCACCAATCAGAAGTGAACAACACAAAAAGATTTTATGATCACAGAAATTTGTTCTTTAATGGACAATGTTTCTCATGCCATAACTTTGGTCATAAAGCTGCTCAATGTGTTGCTTACAAGACTATCATGACTAGAGAAGCAAGAAAACAAAGGAGCGTGACAGGAATCAAGACAAGCTCTTATAATAGCTTTTTTCTCTTGAAAATGAAATGGAATGTTCATTTTGCAATAACTTTGGTCATGAAGAATCTGAATGCGGGAGAAAATTTTGGCCAACAATTCAAAAGAAACGAGCATCTTCAAATTACAAGGTATGGAAAAGGAAGGAATTTCAATCAGAAAGATGTGGCATAGCTCTATTTGCAGAAGGACAAGAAAATCAGTGGTACATTGATAGCAGATGCTCTAAACATGTGACATGTGATAAAGATAAACTCCTTTCTTACAAAGCTTTAGAAAAGGAAAAGAATGTCTCTTTTGGAAATGACACACCCGCTATCATTAAGGGTAAGGGTTCTATTTATTTAAAAGAAAAGGTTAAAGCTGGAAGTGTTATGTATGTTGATGGTTTAAAGCATAACTTGTTGAGTGTTAGTCAAATGTGCAATCAAGGAAACGAATTTGTATTTCGATCAAAAGAATGTGTGGTTCATGGGCTTGACACAAGAAAGACCATAATCAAAGGTACAAGAACGCCTAGCAATCTATATTTACTAAAAGGAGGTCAAGAACAATGCTATCTAAGAAAAATAGAAGAGAACTAGTTATGGCACAGAATATTGGGGCATCTAGGCTTTTCTCAAATAAGAAAAGCATTCAGGCTCAAGGTAGTTTGTGATCTTCCAGATATCAGCATCCCAGAAAATACCATCTACAAACCATGTCAATTCAGTAAGAAAACTAGAGTTCATTTCAATGTTAAATAAGGATCAGCAAGTAAGCCTCTTGAACTCATTCATACTGATTTGTGTGGGCCAACAAGGAAAAAGTCACCTCATGGAGAAGAATACTTCATTTTATTCATTGATGATTTTTCTAGAATGTGTTGGATTGGTTTACTAAAGCATAAAGATGAAGCATTTGAAAAGTTTAAAGCCTTAAAAGCTTTAGTTGAAAATGAATTATATCTAAAAATAAAATGTCTCAGATCTAATCGAGGAGGAGAATTCATATCAGATGAATTTTTTGAATTTTGTGAACAACATGGAATAAAAAGACAATTCTATGTTGCCATAACTCCTCAACAAAATGGCGTGGTGGAAAGAATGAATAGAACAGTTCAACAAATGGCTCGAGCTATACTTGATGAATCTAGAACTCCTGCCACCTTCTGGGGTGAAGCTGCACATACTGTTGTAAATATTCTCAACAAAGCTCATGTTTGGGTAAATAGTGATCAAACTCCATATGAACTTTGGTATGGTAAGCCTCCTACTATAAAACACTTCATAGTTTTTGGAAGCAAATGTTTCATCAAAAGGACTGATGAAAAACATGGTAAGTTTGAACCCAGAGCAGACGAAGGAATACTTCTTGGTTATTCATGTAGAAGTAAAGGATACAAATGTTATAATAAGAGACTTCAAAAAATTGTTGAATGCATTGATGTTGTAATTGATGAAGCATGTAGAAATCTTGAACAAGTAAAATCAACAAAGGAATATGACAATGAGGAAGAAGGTGAATGCTTTCCCGTATCAAATCAAAAATATATAGAGGAAGAAACCAATGAAGCATCAGAAGAAGATACAACTGACAGGGAAAAGGCTCCATCTACGTATATTCAAAAGAATCATCCAGAATCACAAATTATAGGAGAAAAAGAGTCTGGAGTATAGACAAGAAGAAATCTTGCAAGAACTTCCAGTTATCTAGCATTACTATCCTCCACAGAACCACAGAATGTTAATGAAGCTAGCAAAGATGAATATTGGGTTAAGGCCATGGATGAAGAACTTGACCAAATTGAAAAGAATTATACTTGGGAATTATTTCCTAAACCTCATGATAAAAATGTTATAGGAACAAAATGGATATTCAAGAATACGTTGAATGAAAATGGAGAGGTTATTAGAAACAAAGCAAGACTTGTTTTTAAAGGGTATGATCAATAAGAAGGTATAGACTTTGAAGAAAAAATTTCACCTGTTTCCAGACTTGAATCCATAAGAATGTTTCTTTCTCTTTCAAGATTTCGAAAATTCAAAGTGTATCAAATGGATGTAAAATCTGCATTTCTTAAGGGAGATTTAGAAGAAGAAGTTTATATTGAACAACCAGAAGGATTCATTCTAGGAAATGATGCAAAGCTTGTATGCAATCTGAAAAAGGTTCTATATGGGCTAAAACAAGCTCCAAGGGCTTGGTATTATCATCTTGACAAATATCTACAACAACAAGGTTTCACAAAAGGATCTATAGACAACAACTTATACACAAAGATTGAGAATGATAAACTGCTAATTATTGTTGTTTATGTTGATGATATGATCTTGGCAGCAATGAGGAATCTATGAGTCAGAACTTTTCTTCTGTTATGCAGCAAGAATTTGAAATGTATTTACTTGGTGAACTAACTTATTTTCTTGGTCTACAAGTACAGCAAACAAAAGATGGCATTTTTGTTTCACAAACTAAATATCTCAAGCAGATTCTGAAGAAGTATGGAATGCAAGATTCTAAACCAGTATGTACTTCAATAGTAACAGGATGTAGTCCTAGCTCTAACATTGAATCACCTACAATGAATCAACCAGCATACAGATCTATGATTGGAAGCCTACTTTATCTAATAGGTACCAGACTAGATATCATGCATGCAGTAGGAATTGTTGGAAGGTTCCAAGCCAATCCTAAGGAATCACATCTTCAGGCTGTAAAAAGAATATTCAAATATCTCCAAGGAACTCAAGACTTTGGTCTATGGTATCCTAAAGATACAGATCTCACTCTTCATGCATATACAGATGCGGATTGGGTAGGAAATATTGATGACCGAAAAAACACTAGTGGAGGTGCATTCTATATGGGATCATGATTAGTGTCTTGGTTCAACAAGAAACAAAGTTTGATTTCCTTATCTACAGCTGAAGCAGAATATGTGGTTGTTGCATCTTGCTACACACAACTACTTTGGATGATGCAAACATTAAAATATATTCAAATCACATGTCCTCCACCCATCTCCATTCTATGTGATAATACAAGTTCCAATAGCATTTCAAAAACTCCACTCATGCAATCAGTTGAGCAGTAAAAAGGGTCTTTCTCACCTCTATTCACCCTACATTAATTATCAATCCAGGTACAACTTGTTATCTCAAAGAGTGTACTCAGTTTGAGGCGGTCATTTGTCAGAGTAATGCTAGTAGTATAGTGCTTTAAATACAAGAGTAAATGGATGCTTGGAGTAAAATCTACTTTCAAAAAGAAACTTAACACTCTGAGACTTAAATCATTCACTTAGAAAACTACAGCAACTTATCAGTCAAGGGTGCAGTAATAATAACTCCTCCCTCTGTAAATTGATGTAATTGAGAAGCAATTTAAGGAAAAGATCATCAACCTGGGAACTGGACAACAACTGTCAATGTTCACTACAGTTTCAGACCATTCTGTGCACATCAAAGTAATGATAATTCAAATAACAGGAAATGGAACAGTGACTGGTCTATTTAACTCGATTGAATAGCAAAGCTTTAACCTATGAAAATGAAGTAGTAATTGCAATCTTCACTCAAAAATGATTTGAACAGCAAACGAAAATGGGACGAAAAACTAAAGGAAGCTATGAAATATTGAACAGCAACCTGAATCAAATGTAAATGCACAACAAACCAAATCAAATATTACACGCAACACTTTTCTGTTGAAGGAACAGTAATCTGAGTTTCGGCATAACAATTGTTAATCATGGTTGTGAAGAAACAGCAATTGCAATCATGGTGGAACAACAGTCCCAATGAACAGCAATCACACTTGGGAGTAAACTGTAGATAAATAGACAGTAATACCGATTTATAAATACACAACATTGTTACTCTGTAATCGAACAGTAACGGTAATCTGTAAGGAACAGCAATGTTATACAATAATATCAGTTTGTTAAAGGAACAACAATATGATATAACTTCAGAATGAGTAGCATAACATTTTTGTGCAGAGAATAACCTTACTATTCAAATAGGAACGAAATATAATAGAGCTAATACGTGAAATAATAAGGAACAGCAGATTACTGAACAAAGCGGATAAGAGAAATCAAACCACACACGACTTGGAATTAATGGTACATGAAGCAAGTGATCCACCAGGGTCGGGCCATTAGCCTCCAGGGACGCACTGCTTATAAATGCTCCAGAATCAAAGATGGAATGGCAACAGAGTTTATATATTAAGCATCAAAACAAAGTTACTGTAATCTCTTTTAAAGAGAGTCGATCATCAAAGTTTCAATTACAATAGTGAATTTCATAAAAACAACAATAGTTCGTCCCCTTGGGTTAGCAATGTTGTCCCTTCTCATAACAGCCAAGCGGAGATATCAACGATACAGAGAATTGTTTAAGGTAACGATCCCTTAGGATCAAAGGATCCTGAGGGATTCGCCATACTATTAGCTCTCAGTTATCTTCTCGTTCTCTTATGCCGATTTGGTATCTCCTCTTCCTTTTCCTGGCTTGTATGCTCCAATCTGTATTGCCTTGTTTGGATGCGGTTCCCTGTCAAAGGGACAGCAGTTGATTGCGTCTTGTCATTTCCTTTGAAATGTCGATTTTCCATTTTCCTCTTTTTCTGCATAGAAAATGGTAATTATTAGTCATTTTATGTTGCACTGTTGTGTCAATAGGTCCCAATGCTTCGATCACTCCTTGAGTTCTCATCAGGCTCCTATGTTTATTCCATAACTACAGTGGGTCTCTAGGTTCAGCCCTCACCCATAAGTCTAATCCATTCTCTTGTCTTTGAAAGACATTGTAGGCTTTAAGCCACTTTATTTGATTAACACCAAAATAAATAAATGACTGCAATTGGACATCACCCACAAAAGGGCTAGGGTTCTGCTCTGTTTCTCCATCTAATAGAAGATTATGCAAATAAAATTCACATAACAGTCTCTAAACTTTCACCCCGTAGTGCTTACAACAGTTGATGAAGTCATCAATGGTTTTTATTTCTATAGGCACTCCTACTTTAACAGCTTTAATTTTCAATTGCAAATATCTTTCCATTAAAAACATGGCATAGTTCCTAGCAGGTTCCCTACATGCTAGCACGTCAGTATACAAAGAGCATAAGGTATCCATTTGTTTGATGACTACATCTAGTCTATGGGTTACCTTTGTGACTCTTCTGCTTTTCGCCATCCTTTAAAGGCCTGAATTTCTGATGCATTAATGTCTTTCAGCTACTATTGTAATTTCTCGTATTTTTCTCGAGGGACAGTCTGCTTTGTAAGTTTCTCTATTGTTTGTTGGGCTTGTGCCAAATCTTTTCGCAGAGTTACTGTCCTTGGGTCATTTTCCAACATAATAGTTGTAGGTGGAAGATCTACTTGGGTCTTCTTATCACAGCATCTCATCTTTATGGTCCGAGTTTCCTTAGAGGACGGTGCCTCTGTCTAAATTTCCTTATCACAGGCCGATACGTTCTCTGTTTGTACTTCGACATGGGCAACAGTCAAATGTTGTTCCTTTCGGTTTTGAATGGCAGGTTGGACTTGAGTCCTCTTGATCTTTTTCTTAAGGGGTTTCACCTAGGCGGTTGTATGATTTACCACAGAGGTTCCTTTTGATTTCTTCCCCATTTTCAAAACCTCTATCTATTGTCAAAGTTGCTTAATTACGTTAAGCAGTCTCTGCTATTCCTTTCGTAATCTTTTAATTTCCTCTATTTTCCTGGGAGGAACAGTCATTCGTTTACTTAGGCCTGGGCTTTGTACCTCAGTATTGTATCTTTGCCTTGGTCAATTTTCTTATTTTCTTCTTGGGGTGCTTCTTCATTGTTTTGCTGATCGGGTGGTTCAGGGGTAGAAACCCTAGTTTGCTATGTTGTTTCCTGGGTAACTTCTTCTACCCCTTCTTCATCGTGGAATTCTTCTGGTGTATTCTGACTAGGAGCAGATTGTTCCTCTTCTTCATCTTCGTCACTCTTCCCTCCAGATACACTCTCATCATGGGCAGAGTGATCCTCTTCCTCTTCTTCTTCGTCACATAGTTCTTCAGATGCACTTTTATCATGAACAGAGTGCTCTTACGGTCCTTCTTCGGTATGGGGATTAAGTGGGTTGTGAGGTTGGGCATATTCGCCCATATTGGCCAGAATCCGGACCAATTCATCTTCTTGCAGTGGGTTTTGCAGTGGGCTTCCACTGCATTGCTTTGTTTCCTCTTCCTCCTGACTAGATTCCTCAGTCTCTTCCTCCGGTTCTTCTTCATCATTTTCCTCAAATTCTTTTTCGTTCTCCCCTCCTTCCAATTGTGGGGGTTTCTCATATCCTGAATCATCTATTTCCACCGGTTGACTGATGTTCCCCTGGGAATTTTCCAGCATTCCTCTGATCCATGCCAATCTAACAGATTTTCTTCGTTTCAGTGGTCTGCTTGATGTACTGGCAACATGTTTTCATTTTGGGGCTGGCAAAGCCAGTCCCCCGTCTATCGTGAAAATCAGTTCTTCCCAACTACTCTACTGTTGAGCAAGACTGTAGCTAACTATCAGTCGTATTAACCTGTGGTGGCTTACTACTGACTCTACATGGCGAGATTTCTTCATGCTTCAGGCAACATCGTGTAATAAAAAATTTAAAAACGCAGGCAAATTCACAGCGCATTTTTTCTTTAACACAGCTAAAAGTTTAAGATGGCATGGTCTTACCACATCTTTCTTGTCGTCACAAGTGATGTAGCTCTGGATAATTCTTTCCAACTCTGTCCACGGCTCTCCCAAGGCTGCCGGTAAAACTCCCTTCCCTTTTACAGTCAGGTTCTACCCTTCATCCTGGAAGATTTTCATGGCGTCTCGCAGTCTCACCTTTTTCAGAGTCCACACAGGTCCAGTGGCTGGCAATCCCGAAACCTCTGCAATTATGTTGTTAGTGACTGCTATCTATCTCCCTCTCACCATGGAATGATGTTCTTGCAAGTTCTGTAAAAACTCAATTGCCACCGTTTCGTTGGATTGTTGTAGATGGTTAAGATAAACTATCCATCCTGCCCTCGCTAGGATCTCTCATGCAGCATCAGAGACCATCAACACCTGTGGCTCACTGCGAATTGATCTTCCTCCCATGCTTAGCACACTGTAAAAAAACATAGAGATGGCAATGGAATAGCAGGTTGTTCAAACTGTTAGCAAACACAGAGAAGATGACGGAACAACAAGTTGTTTGAATTTCGAACTTACTGCTAATTTTTGCAAAGCAAAACACGGAAATAGCTTCGGAACAACAAGTCATGCAAATTGGGAAACAAAATACCGTTAAGCTTTGTTATTCCCGAGTCATAATTCTCCGAATGATAAGCTGACACGTATGCCAGCAAATTATAAGGTCACTTGTGCCCCCCCGCAATGTGATAGGTCATCCTCAGCCGTCAAATGAAGGAGCAACGTGCTGAACTACCATAGTACAGAGTCATAAAGGAACAGCGTATATAGAAATTCCATGTTTACAACGACGAGCAGATTACCAAAATCCAGGTGTATAATAGGATCGCTTAATAAATAAGGAAATGTCGTGATCTGATGCGAGAACTGGAGGATAGAACAGCTGATGTGCATAAAAGGTCCTATGCGATCATTATCAACTATTACTGTCATAATTGATTTGTAATTGATTTTCATGTATCAAAGGTTCGGAAGGATTATATAATCTCATTTGAACCATTTATAAGGATATAAGAAGAAGGATTTTATAATTGCTATTGGTGTATAAAAAATATGACTTCAATGCCATCAACAGAGCTCTGTTGCCCACAGGTGTCCATAACCTTGACAAAGTTGTTTATTTCACCCCTGGAACCATAATGCTTTATGTATGCCTAGGAAAGTGCTATGCAATGTCAGAATGGAGGCCATTATGCTGGCCTGGTAACCAGATAAATCATAATGCCATTCACCAGGAAGGAGTGAAAGGTGGGCAGGCTGGCTCGTGATGAGACCTCCGATTCCAAGGACTTTTTATTTTTTTCTGATGTGCCTCTTGGATCATATCCCTGGTGTGGTGGGCATAGTGGGAATGCCACTTCACTTTCTTCCTTATGATCATGTTATGTTGGCTCTTGATGAGACCCCCTATCCTTCATCTGACAAACCATGTTAGCAATCATATAAACATTTTTTCTTCTTTTTTTCTTTTATATAGCACTTTTCCTATTTATATACAGAGGGTGGTTCAACACTCCTTAAGAGTAGGGATGGTGGAAGAAGTCTTAACATCTCAATAGAAAAATATGTCCTTTATTCTTATTCATTAATAATGATCAAAGAGAATTATGGGGATTTAGAAAGAACCATCATAATAAAAATAATCAATCATATCGGTATTAGTAGAATAATGACAGCAAGGTGATCAATAGTTGTGTCCTTTCCTCTTTTCTCTTATCAATTCAAAGCAATTTCTTGTAAAGATAATTATTTTTATGTAATTTGTTGACTTCAGTATCCTCTAGTTTTTTTATTCATTGCATAAATGTATAGTTGTGCTTTAAATGAGCATGACTCACAAAAATGATCTAAATGGTAAAACACACAAAGAAGAAAATGCATTCTAAAAATGTTGTGCTCAAGATAGAATAGTTACTAACAAAAAGCGCAAGCAAAAGGAAAAAATATGCTCGAAACTGTTGTTCATTGAGAAGAACAACAGCTATCCCTTAATTGGAACAACAAAGAAAACAAGCGCAAATAAAAAAAATGCGAAAATTTTGTTCCTTTAGAAAGGAACAGCAAAAAAATGAAAGTGTTATACAACAAAAAAATGAAAGTGTTGTTCCTTCGGAAAGGAACAACAGAAAATGAAAGTGCTTCGCAAAGGAACAACAAAAATGTAGAAGTGTTATTCCTTCGGAAAGGAATAGCAAAACGTAAAAGTGTTGTTCCTTCGAAAAGGAACAGCAAAAAGGTGGAAGTGTTGTTCCTTCGGAACGGAACAGCAAAACGGTGGAATATTATTCCTTTAGAAAGGAATAGCAGAATGAAAAAATGTTGTTCCTTCGGAAAGGAACAACAAATGGTGAAAATGTTGTTCCTTCGGAAAGGAACAGCAAAATGCAAAAGTGTTGTTCCTTCGAAAAGGAACAACAAAATGGTGGAACTGTTGTTCCTTTAGAAAGGAACAGCAAAATGCAAAAGCGTTGTTCCTTCAAAAAGGAACAGCAAAGTGGTGAAAATGTTGTGCCTTTAGAAAGGAACAACAAAATGCAGAAGTGTTGTTCCTTCGAAAAGGAACAGCAGAATGGTGAAAATGTTGTTTCATCCGAAAGGAACAGCAAAATGCAAAAGTTGCAGAAATGCAGAAATCTATACAGAAAATAATTTACACAAACAAAACAAAAGAATTATGTACAAAATTTAAAAGCAATCAAATCACTTAATGAACCAAAGGTGAGGAAGAGTTCTCTTCCTCAACCAGAATATGCATATTGGAGTATTCCCGGAGTTGTTGGTAGAAGGATTCCCAGGATTCCCAAGTGAGTGGTTTGCGGTACAATCGAACTCGATGGCCGTTTGCCTTAAAGGCATGTCTAGATCCATCGATGGTGGTTAAAGTAATGGTGTCATTATCATGTACCTTCTGGATTTCATATGGTCCCAGCCAGTGAGTCTGAAGTTTCCCCAGAAAATCCTAAAACCTGGAATCGTATAGGAGCGCCAAATCTCCTTCGCGGAAGACTTTCCTTTTTATGAGGGCGTCGTGCCATTTGGATCTCTGTTGTCGAATTACTGCAGTATGTTGAAGAGTAGAGAGCCTGATTTCATCTAGGTCATTGATCTGTTGTAGTTTATTAATCTGGACCTCGTTTAAATCTAGACCGACTTCTTATGCTGTTCTCAAGGTCTGTATTTCGAATTCTATTAGAAAGATGGGTTTCTTTCCAAATACTAGCTGATATGGTGAATAACCAGTAGTGCTTCTCCATGTTGTTTTGTATGCCCACAAGGCTTCTAGCAATCTTGTAGCCCAATCGCGTCTATGTGACGCAATGGTTTTTGTCAGTATTGCTTCTATTACTTTATTCGTGCTTTCTACTTGGCCATTCGCCTGTGGGTGGTATGGAGTAGTAATTTTATGCTGAATATGATAGTTTTTTAGTGTTGCAGCAATTTTATTACCAGCAAACTATGGTCCTCTGTCCATGATTATGTCTCTTGGGAGGCCATATCGCACAACTATGTGGAACAGGAACTGAATAGCGGAATCATCTGTAGCTCTTGGCAATGCCTCTGCTTCAACCCATTTGGTGACATATTCTGTTGCTACTAGAATATATGTTTTCTAGTTTGATGATGGATTGATTGGACCAACAAAATCAAGCGCCCAATGTTTGAAAGGTTCAATGACTAGCTGTGGGTTCAGAGGCATTTCGTCGGACTGTCCAGGGCATCCTGATCTTTGGCAACTGTCAAAAGCTTGAACAAATTTCTTTGCATCTTTGAAGATTTTGGGCCAATAATACCTTGTTTTCAGAACTTTGTAACCAGTTCTTCGATTTGCGAAATGTCCGCCACACGGTCCGTCGTGACAAGATTTCAAAATGTCAAAAATTTCATCTTCATGGACGCATCTTTTGATGTGCATATCCGCCCCTGTATGGAATAGGTAGCCCCCAATCCAAGAAAATCAGGTACTACGCTGAACAATCTGCTTTCGTTCATTAAGAGTCAGATGTTTTGGTAATTTACCTACTACTAAATAATTCGCAACATCAGCATACCAGGGTGTTTTGACAGTGACGGCGAACAAATGTTCATCTGGAAATTGATCTTCGACTGCTGCTGCGTCCGCTGGTTTTGGCATTCATGAGAGAAAGTCAGCTACAGGATTTTCTTTTCCAGGTCGGTATTTTATTGTGATGTCGAATTCCTGCAATAAAATCAGCCATCTAGTTACTCTACCGTTTGTGATTGGTTTATTTGCTAAATATTTTATGGCAGAGTGATCTGTATATAAAACAACAGGATATCCAGTAATATAATGCCTAAATTTATTTACAGCATGAATCACAGCTAAAAATTCTTTTTCAGTAACGGTATAGTTCAACTCAGTAGGAGACAAATTCTTGCTAATATAATAAATTGCATATGGTTTTTTGTCTTCTTCCTACCCAAGGACTGCTCCAATAGTTGTGTCTGAAGCATCTGATGAAATTTGGAATGGCAGGTCCCAATTTGGACCTTTGAGTATTGGGGCTGTTGACACAAGCTTTTTCAAATCCTCAAAAGCACGGTCACATTTATCTATCCAAACAAAGTCAACATTTCCTGTCAATGCGTATAGAGGTGTAGCAATGTGAGAAAAATGTTTTATAAATCTCCTATAATAACCAGAAAATCCAAGAAAACTGCGTACCTCTGTCTGTGTGGTAGGAGTAGGTATTAACAAGATTATCTGAATTTTGGCCGGATCTACCTGTATTCCAGTTGCTGAGATATAATGACCGAGGATGATTCCTTCAGTCATCATCATATAGCATTTTTCATGACTCGAGCAGAGCCTGGTGGCAATGCATCATTGTAGCACCCTTTCCAATGTGTATAATGCTGGGTTGAAATCATCTCTGTATGGTGTAAAATCATCTATGTATACTTTGAGCCCTTCATTTATTAAATCTGAAAAGATGTTGAGGATAACCCTTTGAAATGTGGCAGGGGCATTGCATAGGCCAAAGGGTAAAACTCTGTAGGCAAATGTTCCCCAAGGATAGGTAAAAGTAGTTTTGTCTTGGTCTTCAGGGGCAATTTGAATCTGATTGTATCCACTAAAGCCATCCAAGAAAGAAAAGAATTTCTTTCCTGCTAATGTATCTAATACCTGGTCAATGAATGGAAGCGGAAAGTGGTCTTTTTGTGTTGCTTTATTTAGTTCTCTGTAATCTACACAAATCCTCCACTTTCCATTCTTCTTTGGCACCACTACAAGCAGAGAGACCCATTTGCTATCGGAGATAGGATAAATAAAGTTTACATCTAAAAGTTTTTGTAGTTCAGCTTTCACAATGTCTTTTAGATGAGGGTTAAGTCTTCTTTGGGGTTGGCGAACAGGTCTTGCATCTTTTTCTGTGTAAATGTGGTGTGTACATAACTGGGGATCGATTCCCTTCATGTCCGGATAATCCCATGCAAATGCTTCCTTATATTTTCTCAGTAGTTGGATCAGCTTCTCTTCTTGTTCGGGAGTCAGATTACTATTAATGTTTAATGTTTTTCCTGGCTCAATCTCTACAGTTCTGCTTTTTGAAACAGAGGTAGTAGGCATTGTTTTATCATGAGTGTCTTTGAGAGGATATTCTTCTAATTCATTATCATATGTTGCCTCTATCATGTGACATTGTATGTGGGATCTGGATTCAACTTGGTTAATAAAGTTGTTAATAACATCATCCTCTGTTTGATCTTTGAAATCGAGGGCATCTTCTATGGTTAATGGGGATCTAATGTTTTCGGTAAGGTATGATACAGGATGTTTGTTAGTTTTTATTATCATGACACTTGTTTGGGTGGGAGGGTATAGGGCTAGATTCTTGATGTTACTCCCTCTAGTTATGGTCATACTGCCTTGTCGGTAGCCAATGTAAGCATCAACGGTTGCAAGCCAAGGTCTGCCTAAAATCAATGGATGTCCATCAAGTCAGTTTTTGGGGTTTATTATCAGAATGTTGGCGGGATATTCCCACGAATCAACAAATACCATGACATCATGTAGTGTTCCTTCTGGCCTAACCACTGATCAGTCAACCAGTTCCAATAAAGTGGAAGTCGGTTCTACTGATGTAATGCCCAGTTTTTGACAAGTGGCGGTTGTTAAAATATTAATTGTAGCCCCTAAATCAACTAAGGCATTTGAAAAGGTTTGTCCATTGATTTGTACTGTCACTATTGGATTTCCTGGGTCTTCATACTTGACAGGTGCTTCTCTTCCTGATAACAGGTCAAATAAGGTGCCAACTACTTGGACTGTTGGGTTATTTGTTATTCTCCTCCTTGGTTTTCTTATACACAACTCTTTGATGGTCTTTGCATATATTGGGATGTCTTAGATGGCTTGGAGGAGTGGGATTTTTATGTACAAATTCTTAAGTTCTCCCAGAATATCAAAGTTAGGATGTTCTATAGGACGCGGTACAATTAATCATTTTGGGAATGGGGGAGAAGATGTGGTTGTTTTATTATGAGTTTGTTGTCTGATCACATCCTCTTCTTGTGATGGTTGTTCTAAAGGTAACTAATTTTCAACTTGAACAGTTTTATCTCCCTCTGTTTCTATAATGCGCCCAGACCTTAATTGAAGGTCATTACACTCCCTTAGATTAGTTTCTAGTTCTAGTGTTTCAATTATTTGAATAGATTGAATAGGTCTGTTATTTGGGTTTGGGTTGGATTGGGTTGGGAGTTGCAGTCTTAGATTGGACTGGGGGTTTTGTTGTAGTGCTGGCAGTGTAGGTTGAGGGAGTGGAATGGTTCCTACTGGCTGATTCATCGGTCTTTGCCAGTTTGTCTGCCAGGCTTGACTCTGCGAAGTAGGAGGGGACCATTGTGTTGGATACGCATTATTTTGCCAATATGGTGGAGCATAGGGAAAATTTGGCCAATTAGATTGGCTTGTTTGGTTCAGCCATGGAGAGGATGAAGGAAATGGTTGTTGTGACCAATTTGGGAAGGGGGGTTGATTTTGCCACATTGTATTATATTGCTGAGCATGATATTGCAGAGGCTGAAAAGAAGAAGCTGGATCGGGGAACATACCTGATTGTCGTGGCTGCCATTGATGGCGCTGATTAAGTAGGTACATCAGTTCTGGTTCTTCTTCCGCTTCTTTGTATACCGATTTCAAACCAGGAAGTGAGGGACATCTTTCTATAGAGTGGTCTTTTGTACAAATGGCACAGATTTGAATCACATCTAATGGACACTCTTTGTGGTTGTGTTTCTTTTTGCATCTGGGACAGAAGATTGCCAGATTTTGCTCTACTTCTGCGTGTTTCTGCTTAGCTTGCATAATATCCAGCTGTGTTGTCAGAGTCCCCAATATATCAGTTTTGAAATTTTCTAATAAATTTCCAATTTCTGCGCGAGTTACTCATTCTGCAGAGATCTTGTTGTCCCTTGTAAACCTGTCATGTTCTGCTGGTTTTAGTCTTGTGCTTCCTCATGAACTCCTGATACATAAATCAATAATGTCAGCAAAATTTTCTTGATAAATATCTCATTTTCCCATAATATTTAGTGTTTCAATCCATTGTTCCTTCATACCTTTAATTAATGTTGTTTTTAATACATTATCAGGTAAGGGTAATGATGCATAAGGAGATCTTTGAAGATTATACTGAAAACGTTCAACATACTCTTCTACTTTTCATTAGGTCTAGCTACCATCTGAAATATTTCATCTTTTAACTCTATATACCTACAATAATCTTGATATTTCTTTAGAAAAGCACCTTTCATTTGATCCCAGTTATTTATAACGCCTCCACCCAACCCCATAAACCATCGTAAAGCAGCCCCTTTCAATGTAGAGGGAAATAATTTCAGCTTTTGGGGATCGGTAGTATAGTCATATCCTCTGCACAACACATCAAATTCAAATAAAAATGCATCTGGATCTTCTGATGTAAAGCAATGAAATGTAGGGATGTGCTGGAGCGGAATGGCCTTCATGGGTGCATTAGTTGCAAACAATGTAAACTTTGAAACGGGAACTGACACTGTTACCCATTGTGTAGAGATAGAAAAAAAGTGACTTGATTTTGAAAAGGGGTGATGCAAAACACACATGTTTTTTTTAGAGCATAGTTTTTGGCACTTTAATTTTTTTTAGGTACATTGCGTTTTAGAATGGTAGTGATTTTCATGCTGATTTAAAAAAGTGGTAATTTTGCATCAAACCCGTATTTTAAAAGACCTATTTTTTGACTTTAAATTTTCTAATGTATGAAATGTAAATAATTATTTTGTAAATTTAATAATTTTGAAGTGGTCGTTTTCTTCATATTTTCTTGTTTTTATTTTAATTTTAATTTATTTTTTTTGTAGTGAGGTTTTTATTGTTTTGCATTTTTAAATTAGAAGGTCGATATTTTAAATTTTCGATATTCTACATATTTATACATCCTTAATTAATTTTTCAATCCACATGAAATAATTGTTTCTAAAAAACAATATTTTTTAACAATGGACATAAAAATAACCAATTTTAACATAAATATAATTAAAAAACTACACGTTCTGATAATTTTTTGCTAGAATTGACATGTCAAAATCACAATTTTTATACAAAAATTTTAACTAAAAAAGGTTAAATAATAGTTTTTTTTATGAATTTCATGTCAAAAAAATAATAATAATCACTTTTTTTTTCAAAAAATAATGATTAACTTAAAAATTGATGCGAAAATCATGTATTACAAATATTGAACGTGTAACAGTATCAGTTCTCGTAATCGGAATCGAATAACCACTACCCGATTGCCCATGGGGGTGGTTATCTGATTTTTGGAATCGGATAGCCACTGCCCGACCACCCCCATGGGTGGCTAAACGATGGCCATCTGATTCTGAGAATCAGATAGCCACCGCCCAGCCACCCCCATGGGCAACCAGGCGATGGCTATTTGATTCTGAGAATTGGATAGCCACTCCCATAGGCATCGAGGCGATGGCTATTCGATTCCGAGAATCGGATAGCCACCTCCACGGGCAGTCGAGCAATGGCTATTTGATTCTGAGAATCAGATAACCACCCCCACTGGTGGTCAGGCGGTGGCTATTCAATTCTCGGAATCGGATAACGACCCTTTGACCGCCCTTGAGGTGGATATTCGATTCTAAGAATTAGATAACCACCACCCGGCCACCCCCACAGAGGGCTGAGTGGAGGCTATCCAATTCCGAGAATCGGATAGCCACCACCTAACCGCCCATGGGGGTGGCCAAGAAGTGGCTATTCGATTCTAGGAATCGAATAGCCACCGCCCGAGTGGAGGCAGCCGAGCGATGGCTATTCGATTCTAAGAATAAGATAACCACCACCCGACCACCCCCACAAAGGGTTGAGTAATGGCTATCCGATTCCGAGAATCGGATAGCCACCGCCCATCAGCCCGTGGGGGTGGCCGGGAAGTGGCTATTCGATTCTTAGAATCAAATAGCCACCACCCGGCTATCCGTGGGGGCGGTGGCAGATAAAATTGTTTTTTTTTAAATAAAAAATAAATTTTGTTAAATATGTTTATTGTGTATATATATATATATATATATATGTATATATATATATATATTTTTTTTAATTTTTTTTTTTATTTTATATATATTTGTAAAATATATATATATTAAATGTTATTTTAAAAAATATCAAAAATATATTTAGCTTTTTTTAATTTTAATGTTTTTTTGAAAATGATGTTTAATTTGAAAATATGTATTTTTTTTTAATTTTAATTGTTTTTCAGGTTTTTATTTTATTTTTAATTTCAGCGTATTTTTGTTTTTTAGGGTTTTTTGAAAATGTTTTTAATCTTAATTTTTGTAGTTTTTTAATTTTTTTTCGTTTTTTTGTTATTTTTATATTTTTTTTAATCTAGTTTGTTTTTAATTTTATTTTATTTTTTTAGTTTTTCTTAATGCTTTTTTAAAATTTCCTATTTTTACTTATATATATATATATTTGTTTTTTTTTCCAAATTTTTTTATGGTTTACCACATTAAAAAAAAAAAAGGTTATTTTTTTGAAAATATGTTTTTCTTATTATTTATTTCTTTAAATTTTTTTAATTTTTTAATTCTTATATTTTATAGGTTAATTTTGTTTTTTTTTTACATTTTTATGATTGATTTTTTTTTTTTTTTTTTTTATTTTATGTTTTGTTTTTAATATATATATTTTTATTTATGTTTTGGTATTTTTTTTTATTTTTTTGTGTTTTTTTTCATTGTTTTTATTTTTGTTTTTATTTTTAATTTTATGTTTTCATTATTTTTTTGAAATTTTAATGTTTTTCGGAGTCATAACAAAATCTTTTACACCATTATTTCAAAATGTTGAAAATTTACCCAAAAAAAAAAGTGTTATTCGAGCATCAACACTTTTCATTTTGAGGGTGTTTTTTGTACAATTTTTGCACATAAAAATTCGGTTTTACTAGCATTTTTTTTAAATGTTGAAAATTAACCCTAAAAAAAATTCCATCGTTCCATTATTAGCACTTTTCATTTTCAAGCTGGTTTTTGCACAATTTTTGCACAAAAAATTCGTTCTCACTGCCATTTTTGAAGCATGTTCAAAATTGACCCTAAAAAAAAACCATCATTCTAGTATACACACTTTCCGTTTTTAGCACTGTTTTTCATGTCTTTTCGAGTTTTTGGGGCAGAGTTCTCGTTTTGAGTTTATAGTTCCCGTTTCAAAGTTTACATTGTTTGCAGTATCTATAATGGGATATTGCAGTGTGGAGGTTTGGGTTTTTGGCTAGTTCTGGGCCATTTGGTCAAATATGTGCCAATAACCTTCTGGGATGTCTAGGAGGGTATTCCTACGCTAACTAGAAGGAGTAGGAATGACCTTAACAACACTTCCTTGATCTGGGATAATGAGAGTTCCTTGTTGAATCAATGTTTGGGGGGATTCTTCATTTTGGATGATCTTTACAGCACTTCCCTTATATGGGCTGCTTAATGGCTGAATTATCCCAAGAAGAGATCTTGGTTCTTCAGTTTCCCCGTTTCTCCTCTTCCTTTGCGAAGATTGCTAAGGTTCCCTTCTTGCAATGATTTTGGGCTAGAATTATCAATTTCTTGAAAATCTTGCTCCTCAATTTGGCTATGCACCTTAACAAAGGCTACAGATGGTGATCCTGTGGCCTGAAGGGATCTAGTAGGTTGTCTAGAAGCAACTTTTCTAGGTCCTACTGAAGACTGAGATTCTGCTTTCTTAAGGATTTCGTCTATAAAGGCCGATCGACCAAGGGTCAACGACCCCTTAGCTTTTTCAGTTTTGGGTAGTGGTTTAGGATTCTTTTCAGGGTTTTTCTGCTTAGTCATGCACACAAATCAAATGCTAATTTCTACGTAAAACAACAACAAATCTGCAAGAAAGCGGGAAGGGGAGCAGGGTTGTTACATGCTTCGTACGTAGGTTCTTACCTTCCATTTTTAAAACCCAATTATCTCCTAGCAGGTACTTACACTACTCTAAAAAGAAACAAATGGCTACACTCTTCCCCGGCAACAGCACCAAAATGTTGAACAGTAAAAAGGGTCTTTTTCACCTCTATTTACCCTACATTAATTATCAATCCAAGTACGACTTGATATCTCAAAGAGTGTACTCAGTCTAAGGCGGTCATTTGTCAAAGTAATGCTAGTAGTATAGTTCTTTAAATACAAGAGTAAACAGATGCTTGGAGTAAAATCTACTTTCAAAAAGAAACTTAACACTCTGAGACTTAAATCATTCACTTAGAAAACTACAACAACTTATTGTAGGAATTTACAGGGTAAGTTCCTCAGAAAGAATACCAAGAGGACACCGCTCACAACCAGATCTCAAATCAATACACCAGTATTTTTGACGTGGTTAAAACCCTCAGAGTGCAAGGAGGGAAACAGTCCACGGCCTGTCCCAACGTGGGTACAGACAATTTATTAATCAAAGAATGAAAATTTACATAAGCTTCTCTCATGCACGGATTACCCGAACAATGACCCTCCATGCGCTTTAAATAGAACTCATGGACCAATCGGGTGTCAAGCCACGGATCAAGTGTCGATAATACTGAGGTGAGAGTGAACCGTCGGATCACTACATATCGTGACCGTCGGATTGTAAGTTACAATATGTACAACGGTAAAGAAACACACTTTACCTAACTCTAACCTAACTCTATGCTAGACCAAGTTGAACTTAACTATATCCTATGTGTCGGAATATCCTAACATCCCCCCTTAAGAACAACTTGGGATAGGATTGAAGGATTTACAAATATGACACAATAGGAGAAGGAAGGAGGCACTAGAGCCTATCCCCCCTTAGTGACAACTTCCTGAACTCCAAGCATATATCGAAGTTTAGTGAACTTTGCCTCTGTGAGAGCCTTTGTGAAGATGTCTGCAACCTGATCATCTGTTGGACAATATTGCACTTCAAGAACATGGTCATGAATGAGCTTTCTGATGAAGTGCATGTGTAGTTCAATGTGTTTGCTGCGCTGATGCTGGACTGGATCTTTGCATAGCTGAATGGCACTTTGATTATCACACCAAAGTGTGGTTGGATGCTGCTGCTCAAAGCCAAACTCTGATAGGATCTGACGAAGCCACAAGGCTTCCTTACTAGCTTCCACGGCACCACGATACTCTGCTTCTGCTGACGAAAGAGAAATGGCAGCCTGTTTCTTACAAGCCCATGTAATAGGTCCTGAACCAAGAGTGAAGACATAACCGGCAGTAGACTTCCGATCATCAAGGTCACCAGCCCAATCAGAATCAGTGAAACCAACTAACAGAGGAGTTGCTTTGGCACTGTAATGAATCCCAAACTGTACTGTACCTCGAACATAACGAAGTATTCTTTTAGCTGCTTTCCAATGACTTTCACGGGGGTTTTGCATAAAACGAGCAACAAGGCCAACAGCAAAGGAAAGATCAGGACGAGTATGGGTTAAATACAAGAGTTTTCCGACAAGTTGACGGTATAAGGTAGCATCAACTTCAGGAGAAGTACAAGAGACTGAAAGTTTGACTCCAGACTGAAAGGGAGAAGTGGCTGGCTTACAGTCTTCCATGTGAAAATGACGAAGAATATCACAAGCATACTTGGACTGGGAAAGGAAAATACCCTCTTGGGATTGCAAGACTTGAAGACCGAGAAAATAGTGTAAGTGTCCTAAGTCTGTCATTTCAAATTTCTTTTTAAGGCTGGACTTCACATGGTTTATAAGGTTGGGATCACTACCAGTAAGAATAAGATCATCAACATAAAGAACAAGGATGATGAGAGAGTTGCCCACTTTCTTGGTGTAGACAGTATTGTCAGAATGACACCTAGAAAAGCCAGATTCTAAAAGAAAGCTATCCATTTTGGCATACCAAGCTCGAGGAGCTTGCTTGAGGCCATAAAGGGATTTCTTAAGTCGACAAACGAGGCTGGAGTCTGTTTGTATGAAGCCAATGGGTTGTTCCATATAGATTTCTTCCTGCAAGTCACCATGCAAGAAGGCAGATTTAACATCCATTTGATGGACTTCCCATTTTAAAGAGGCAGCAAGGGAAAGAACAAGGCGGATAGAGTTCATTTTGGCAACAGGAGAGAAGGTTTCAGTGTAGTCAATGCCTTCAACCTGTGAAAAGCCCTTAGCAACTAGACGAGCTTTATGTTTATCAACTTTCCCATCTGGTCCATACTTGGTTCTGTAAACCCATTTGCATCTAACAAGTTTGCGTCCCTTTGGTAGAGGAACAAGATCCCATGTATCATTTGTCATCAATGAATGATATTCTTCATTCATAGCTGTTTCCCAATGTGGATGGCCTGAAGCTTCTGCAAAAGTGTCAGGATCATGATTTACTGGAGCTTGAGCCAGTAAAGAAGAGGCTCTTTCAAACTGAGAACGTGTACGTCGCTGATCTGTAGGATCACCGGCAAGATCACCTGCTGCATCCCGAGTAGCACGGACCCATCTTGGAAGTTGAGGATCCTGAGAAGGTGGGGAGGATTATCATCCTCGCTTTCATCATCAGAAGAAGAAATGTTTTCAAAGATAGAAGAGATAGGAAGAGGTGGCACATCCGCCGGACTAGGCTCGCAGGCCGATTTATTTTCATCAAATTTTACATCTCTTCTAATGATAACATTTTTGGACTTAAATGGAATAAGTCTATAGCCTTTTACATCTTCAGAATATCCAACAAAAGTACATTTCTCACTCTTAGGTTCTAAGGCTTTATGCTTTTCATCTGGAATATGGGCCCATGCTTCACTTCCAAACACACGAAAGTGACTTACATCTGGTTTAATGGAACTCCAGGCTTCTTCTGGAGTGATATTCTCTAGAACCTTAGTAGGAGTGCGATTGATTATATAATTTGCACAATTAATTGCTTCGGCCCAAAAACTAAGACTGAGTCCTTTAGATTGCAGCATACAATTAGCCATTTCCTTTAAGGTGCGATTTTTCCTTTCAGCTACACCATTTTGTTGTGGAGTGTATGGAACAGTATGTTGCATTTGAATTCCATTTTCGGTGCAAAAGTTGATGAATGCATTTTTAACATATTCTCCACCATTATCAGTTCTTAGCTTAAGAATTTGATGTCCAGATTGTTTTTCAACGAATGCTTTGAAGGCCAAAAAGGTGGTAAATACTTCGCTCTTGAGTTTTAAGAAGTATACCCAAGTGCGTCTGGAGAAATCATCAATGAAAGTTAAGAAGTACTTGCAGCCAGAGAATGAAGCAACAGGAAGAGGACCACATAAATCACTGTGCACAAGCTGTAAAGGGGCTGAGGCGTGCCAAGAGGCACGTTTGTCAAAACTGTCCCGATGATGTTTTCCGAGTACACATCCGGAACAAACACCATCTTTGCAAGATACCATAGGAAGACCTGTCACCATGTTTTCTTTACATAGATGCTGAAGGGAGCGATAGTTTAAGTGACCATACCGCTCATGCCAAAGTTTGCTCACTTCATCATTATGAGCAACAAATACTGAGGGAAGATGGGATGACCCAAAGTTGTGAAACTTATACAACCTTTTGGAATCATCAGCAAGACCAGTAGCTAGAATCTGTTTAGGATCTTTTAGATCCTTGATTACAACATCATGAGGTGAAAATTCAACAATTTTACCTTCACCTGAATGAGTTATCTGATAGACAGATAGAAGGTTGCAGGATAAGTTTGGAACACATAATACATCATTGAACTGACCATTGTCTAGATGAACAGTTCCAGTCCCTACAACATTAAGAGATCTATCATCACCAACATATATATTTTTGGTGTTACAATCATTTAAAGAAGAAAACATGGCTTGGTTTTTGGCCATGTGACAAGAGGCTCCAGAATCAATGAGCCACTCATGAGAATGAGAAGAAGAAGAAGATACATTTAATGCATAACCAGACTGAGATGATTGACGATGACATGCAGAAAATGCCGTTCCGGAAGTTGAAGTTGAAGTAGGCTCCAGATGGATGTTATGTTTCTTCATTGCGGCTTCCAAGGCTTCCATCTTCTTAAAGCATTTAGATTCTAAGTGGCCATCTCGATTACAAAAGTTACAATGTCTGTCAGTCTTCTTCCATTTGTTTTTATTGGTCTTGTCATATTGCTGAAATGATCTTTCATCTTGAGGCTGAGTTGGTTTAGGACCATTCCTTTGAGGATAAGACTTCTTAGGATTCTTTGAATTTGGTTGCTGCTGGGCGGCTAACGCTTTCGAGGAAGAGTTTCCAAGATTAAGAAGACCAAGGTGTAAGAGTTTTTCTTGTTCTCTTATTAAGGAATCACAAAAGGAGTCAAAGGAAGGGGGTTTGTAGTCTTTGCCTTGACAAATGAAAGCTTCCCTGGTAGAATGGAAAGTGGAAACAAATACAGAGTAGGCTGGTCCCAACTTAGTAAGGATGGAATAAATAAGGTTACCATCTTCTTTCTTAACTTTAACACCTTCCAAGAGATATCTAAGGGTCTTGAATTTGGACAAGAAATCTTCAATGCAAGAAAAATTATTAGGATCCAAAGTAAGCAACTCATTCTCAAGTTGATGGGCTCTAATTTCATTTTTAATCCCAAAAACTTTAGCAAGTTTTTCTAATGCTTCATGAGGAGTTTCAATTTCTGCAATGTGGAATCTAAGATCAGGAGAAACAGACATTCCTATCAAACCACGTGCTTGATCTTGTCGATTTTCCCATTTTTCGGCCTTGTCTTCATCTTTGGGTTTCTTCTCTTGGTCTGTGGCTATTCTGAAGAGACCTTTACTTCTAAGTAAATCTCCCATGTAGGCTACCCATTGGAAGTAGTTAGTGCTGTCAAGAATGACTTGGCATGGACTTTCCATTTTTTGAAAAACAACTGAAGCTGAAGATGCTGAAAGTAAGTGGTCCAATGGATAGATCTCGAAAAAATAGGCGGTTTTAAAAAAAACGGCTCTGAAAAAGGCTTCCGGATGAAGAAGTTATGGTTTTTTGAAAAAAAATTGTTGACGTTGCCGGCAAAGTGCGCGAATGTGCGGGAATGAAAAAATCCGCCCCCACAAAATGGAGACTTGAACCCAAGACCTCTACTCTCTTAAAAGGTCTTTGAACCAATTGATCTATACAAAATATTTGAGAGAGAGAGAGAGAGAGAGAGAGAGAGAGAGAGGGGGGGGGGGGGGCCTCGATTTGCGTGCTTGCCTTGGGAAGACTCTTTTCCCCTACAAAACACAAAACACAAAACCCAACACGAATATCCAAAGAAAAACGAACCTTACGGCTCGAAGTTAGCTTTAGCCAAAGAACTAGAAATTTTTAAAAAAAAATCTCAAAGTTAGCTTTTAGCCGAAAAACTAAATATTTTTCTCAATGTTTCTGATTTTCCGAGATCACACTAAGGTGCAGGGAAAAGAGCATACGCATGAGAAAAATCCTTTCTTTCTGTTTCTGATTTGCCCAGATCGCACAGAGTCGCAGGGCAAAGAGCATACGCAGAAATGAAAGGTATAGATCCGGAAAAAAAAGGCTAAATAAACCGAAACCGAAATAAGCAGAGAGAAAATGACAGTAAACTGCAAAAAAAACATTGTATACCTCCCGATCTGAAAAATGACGCAGCTAGGGCTACCGGAAACCTTTTCGCGTGAAACGAAAGGGGTTCCTCACTGAAACAGATGCTCCGAACGCAACAGAGCAGTCCTCTCGGCCCAAAAGCAGTCAGAAACAGCAGATCTAGGAAACGACAGCCGCATGCAGTTCTACCGGCTTCAGATTTGGATCACCAACGGACGCGGCCCTCAAATAGCTCCGATACCATGTAGGAATTTACAGGGTAAGTTCCTCAGAAAGAATACCAAGAGGACACCGCTCACAACCAGATCTCAAATCAATACACCAGTATTTTTGACGTGGTTAAAACCCTCAGAGTGCAAGGAGGGAAACAGTCCACGGCCTGTCCCAACGTGGGTACAGACAATTTATTAATCAAAGAATGAAAATTTACATAAGCTTCTCTCATGCACGGATTACCCGAACAATGACCCTCCATGCGCTTTAAATAGAACTCATGGACCAATCGGGTGTCAAGCCACGGATCAAGTGTCGATAATACCGAGGTGAGAGTGAACCGTCGGATCACTACATATCGTGACCGTCGGATTGTAAGTTACAATATGTACAACGGTAAAGAAACACACTTTACCTAACTCTAACCTAACTCTATGCTAGACCAAGTTGAACTTAACTATATCCTATGTGTCGGAATATCCTAACACTTATCAGTCAAGGGTGTAGTAATAATAACTCCTCCCTCTGTAAACTAATGTAATTGAGAAGCAATTTAAGGAAAAGATCATCAACCTGGGAACTGGACAACAACTGTCAATGTTCACTACAGTTTCAGACCGTTCTGTGCACATCAAAGTAATGATAATTCAAATAACAGGAAATGGAACAGTGACCGGTCTATTTAACTCGATTGAACAGCAAATCTTTAACCTATAAAAATGAAGCAGTAATTGCAATCTTCACTCATAAATGATTTGAACAGCAAATGGAAATGGGACAGCAAACTAAAGGAAGCTATGAAATATTGAACAGCAACCTGAATCAAATGTAAATGCACAACAAACCAAATCAAATATTACATGCAACACTTTTCTGTTGAAGGAACAGTAATCTGAGTTTCGGCATAACAATTGTTAATCACGGTTGTGAAGAAACAGCGATTGTGATCACAGTGGAACAGCAGTCCCAATGAACAGCAATCACACTTGGGAGTAAACTGTAGATAAATAGATAGTAATACCGATTTATAAATACACAGCATTGTTACTCTATAATCAAACAGTAATAGTAATCTGTAAGGAACAACAATGTTATACAATAATATCAGTTTGTTAAAGGAACAGCAATACGATATAACTTCAGAACGAGTAGCATAACATTTATGTGCAAAGAATAACGTTACTATTCAAATAGGAACTAAATATAACAGAGCTAATACATGAAATAATAAGGAACAGCAGATTATTGAACAAAGCAGATAAGAGAAATCAAACCACACATGACTTGGAATCGAGAATTAATGGTACAGGAAGCAAGTGATCCACCAGGGCCGGGCCCTTAGCCTCCAGGGACGCACTGCTTATAATTTCTCTAGAATCAAAGATGGAAAGGCAACAGAGTTTATATATTAAGTATCAAAACAGAGTTACAGTGATCGCTCTTTTAAAGAGAGTCGGTGATTAGAGTTTCAGTTACAATAGTGAATTTCATAAAAACAACAATAGTCCGTCCCCTTGGGCTAGCAATGTTGTCCCTCCTTATAGCAGCCGAATGGAGATATCAACGATACAGAGAATCGTTTAAGGTAGTGATCCCTCAGGATCAAAGGATCCTAAGGGATTCGCCATACTATTAGCTCTCAGTTATCTTCTCATTCTCTTGCGCCGATTTGGTATCTCCTCTTCCTTTTCCTAGCTTGTACGCTCCAATCTGGATTGCCTTGTTTGGATGTGGTTCCCTGTCAAAGGGACAGTAGTTGATTGCGTCTTGTCGTTTCCTTTGAAATGGCGATTTTCCGTTTTCCTCTTTTTCTGCATAGAAAAGGGTAATTATTAGTCATTTTACGTTGCACACAAATCTTCTAAACTTTATCATAATCTTTCACCATATACCTATTTCATAATGTAAAGAAGTTATGAATTTAAGGAAAGGATGACAAAATAAGTGGTAATTACATACCTTCTCTAGTGCTCAACACAATCCAAGACCAAGAACATACCCATTAAGTACCACTTTCCACAAGAACAAGTGCTTGAACAAAAAGTTAAATTGGAGTATGTTCCATCCAAAGAGTTAATCAGTGGTTGTCATTAATGTTAACCCAAGCAGCACCAGGGGCTACCCTAATCTTGCATGGACATTTTGACTTGAAAGCTTACTCTATTACGAGTCAATGATATTCTAATGGATTCTACTCGTCAAAATGTTTCCGTTGATATATGGCACGCCAAATAATTCTTCACAGTTTGAGATATATTCATGTTTGACGTTAGTAACCCCAGCCAATGGGCTAAAACCCTATGGTGTTGTTGCATGGCACTCATAATTGGTTGTGGTCATTGAATAGTCAATCATTAATAATATTATTTTTCTCCTCTCAACGCAAGGCATTCATATAAATAATGACCCTCATATCCTCCTCTTGTAGGGATTTTGTGGCTTCAAACAGGCCATCATGGCATTTTCGCTATAATGTTTTTTTTGTGAAGCTTCAGAAGTGGAAATTTCAACCCATTTGAGCCAAAATCTTGATTAACCGCATGACTGAATTTCAGATCTTCATTCGCTATAGTTTCGGAGATATGATCTGAGAACGTTAGGGTTTTTGCAGGCTCCAGAATGCAATGTCAAACAGGTGACGTTGGGAAATTCGTCATAACTTTCTCTCGGAACATTGGATTCAAATTTCATAAATAGTAACAGAAATAAGACAGATTGTAGTTTGTTGAGTAGCATATTTAGGTCTGAAGGTCGCGACAGTGACATGTGGCACTTCGTAAAATTTCGCTCTATTGAACCAGGCTATAATCAGGTCATCGTGGTCGATTGGGCATAACTCTTTCTCGAAGAATCCAATATTGATCAGACATGTGGGGTTACAAAGAAGACTTAGAGGGATACCACAAGACAAAATTTCAGACCCTAGAGATACGAAATTACATAGATACAACAGATTCAATATCGAGCTCCTTGAAGGCAAGAAAAAGCATGCATTCAAGGATCACTACTGTAAGGACCACACATCAACAGTCAAGGGTAAGTCTCCTACAACAAGGTATGTATGATTAGTGTTTACATTTGAATTTTGAGTATCATCTCTGACATATGTTTTTGCAGGACAACGTAAGTATATACAGGGTGTCGGTTATATCTCTATGTCTTTGTATGTCACAGTTAGTTTTGATACCACATTTCGGATGTCCTATTCTTGATACTACACATTTGATGCTACACCAAGTCTACTAAATCTATAAGATGTTGTAATTTCATGTTACTTATCTCCTCATAGTTGATAGAATGGTCTCTATTATTGTACTTAGAACTTGGTTCATCACATGTCTAGGGTCGGTCATCAGTTTCTATTGTATATATCTTGAGGTCAGTTTTGGATATAGTCTTGCATAGAGTCCAGGCCTATATCAAGAGTGGGAGTGTTTATATACTGCTGCAACAAGTCAACAACAAAAGTGAAAAACACACTTCAGGTATGCACTGTAATTTTAATTTGTATTTATTCATTACTATGCACTTACATGTGTTTTGCAGGCAGAGGTAAGTTGAAGGGCATTTTGTTTTGTTTTGGGATTGGTTTCGCTGGGAAACGTTTGCATGCAGGTAGAAGAAGATTCAAGTACCACTTCAAGCAAGAATTCAAGATCAAAAGTATCAAATCAAAGGAAACATTACAGCGAGACATCCTTTGAAGACATGACAGCCATCTGTATACTGTGAAGAAGTGTCAAGTCCAAGAGTCATCATTGTAAAGTTGTAAAAGAGTCATTTGTAAAATTGTCATCCTTAGAAGAGTCATTACTGTAAAAGAGTCAATATGCCTAGAGTCGAAAAGGCATCATTGGGAGGTAAAGGAATCTTTGTTGGGATGATGTCATGGTTGGGTCGCAGTTCATAGTGTGCTTGGGTGTTTGGTCAAAATCATTGTAAATCATATTGTATCGTGGATCGTTGTCCCTAGTACGGGAATCCACACTCTTGTCTCATTTCAGTCATTATAGGGTGGAACGGAGGTGCTAGGCTGGTGCATGAAGTCGCCTACAGGTTGTAGCATGTGAACACATCAGGGTGGTAGGTTGGTCTAGGATGTTGGGGCATCCATTCAGTTGAATACTAAAGAAACTAGGGCGTTGGGGCATCCTTCCAGTGGGAGCTGGAGAAGAATGCCTTTCTAGAATTCTAGGAAGTTGTTGCTTCCATTTTAGTTGGGGCTGAAGATTACAAATTTATTAGAAAAGCGTTCAGTGGTTTTTGACCCAGAAGGGGGTTTTCCACCTAAAATTATTGTGCCCACTGTGTTGTTTTATTTACTTTTATTACTGCATAAACATTAATAACAATTGAAGATTAACTAATTCTCTGAAAATATTTAAAAGTGCTAATTGCTAAGGAATATTGATTCAACCCCCCTCTCAGTATTTCCAACAATTGGTATCAGATATTGGTTCCTTCAGTAACAGCTTAACCGTTGGAATTCTTTTCATAACATAGAGATGGGAAAGTCAAAGAAGCAAGTTACATGGATTTCAAAGGAAGGAACAGGTACAAAAAAATCTAAAGAAAGTGAGCATTGTGTACCAACCCCTGAATTTGATGTAGATAAATCATTTGTCGACGTGTTTCGAACCAACAAGTGTGGTTCATCGTCAGGACAAGTTGAAGAAACAGATCCAGCTTAGCATGTTAAATAGTGTGAGCAGAGACTCCAAAGGCTATCCTGACTAACGGCTAATTTTGACTTTAGGACCAGAGTCAAGATTTAATGGAAATTAGTTAAATTATGTGAATATATAACAATATAAAATAATTTAAAAAATGTTAAAGGTTAGTTAGAAAGTTATTAAAAATTATAATTTGTTATTTAAATGGGACTTAAAGTATAAATTATACGTATATATATATAAATATAAAGAAATATATACAAAGGTTAGTTAGAAAATTATTGGAATAATAAAATTGAAATATACATAAAAATAATAATATATAAAGTTTAATTACGAAAGTTATAAAAGGTAAAAAGATTTTATTTCATTTTAATAAATAAATTCAAAATATATCTATATATATATATATATATATATATATATATATATATATATATAATAAAATAAGTAAATAAATAAAAAATAATAATAATAATAACGAAAATTAAATGAATAATAAATTAATTAGAATAAATAAATTAAGCGAGCGACAAAAAATAAATAAATAAAAATAAAATGAAATAAAATAAATAAACAAACAAATAAATAAATAAATAATAATAATAAATAAATAAATAAAATTAATTAATTAAAATAAATAAAACAAGTGAGCGAAGAAGAAGAAAAAAAAAAAAAAACCTAATAATAATAATAATAATAAAAATGAAAATTAAATTAATAAATAGATCAAGTGAGCTATATTAAAAAAAAAAAAGTAAATAAATAAATATACATATATAATAATAAAAAATAATAATAATAATAAACATATATATATATATATATAGAAACGCGTCGACAAATGATTTATCTTGTGATTTACGCTGAAGAATTTCTCTTAAACTTGATATGGATCACAGAAGCCTCAATTCAACATTTGATGGAGATAATTACTAGATATGGGAATCCATGATGGAAGTACATTTGCAGGCACATGGAGTATGGGAATCAATTGTTTCTGGAGACACATCTACCGAAAAATATAAAAGGTACAGTTCAAAGGCCATGAATATAATTTTGAATGTTTTCCCAAATTCTTTGAAAACAAAATTTGATCAATGTTAAATAGCTAAAGCTCTTTGAGAAAAGCTTCATAATCTCTATTCAATAAAGAAATCAAGTCAAGATGTTATTGAAAATTTGGATGCTTCTGATTATGATGAAGAAATCAAAGAAATGAGTAAAACAGAGTTTCAAAATCAAGTGATCAAGGTGATAAAGGAACTCAAAAGTAAAAAATAAAAGACAATACTTTTGGAAGTGAAGATAGGAAAAGAACTCATCAAAGAAAATGAAGAGTCTGAGAATATGATTAGTAGTCTTAGAACTCAATTGGAAGAAATCAAGAATACAACGACATGAGACCTCAAGAGAGAAATCCAATAGAAGCAACAAGAACTCAACATAGCGTGTGCAGAGATTATGAGGATCACACAATAGATGTAGGAAGCAGAAATTGAAAGAAAGGGATTTGATCAAAACTACATATCCATTGTTGACCAAAAGGAAAAGGAATTAGAAACATCTTCGATAGAAATAAGTAGGCTCATGATTGAAAATGAGAATCAGAAGGAATAGATACAGGTTCTCAACAGAGAAGTAGAGAATACCACTCTTCTCAAGATACAGGTTGAGGAGGCAGAAAAAAGAAGGAAGATCTTGAAAATATGGTTTCAAGAAGATCTTGCTCAAAAGCAAGAAGAACTTGATGCAACCCATGATGAGATCAACAAACTCAAGGGATCACAAAAAGAACACTTACAAGATAAGACATATGAAGAAGCAAAAATGAAGGCAATTAAATATGGTAAAGCTCCAGTTGATGAAGGTACAAGCTCCACATCTTCGCATGATGATTCTAAGAAGGAAGTTGATCAAAGTGAAAAGCCAAAGAAGAATGTTGCAACTCCAAAGAACAAGACCAAAGAAATCAAGAAAAAAGGACCACAACAAACTACAACATAGCCTCCAAAGAAGAATGAAAAATCTTCCACGTATGTTCGTTTATTTAATGGTTACTTCTTTTTATGTGCTAACTATGGACATATGGCTAGGGATTGTGAAATTTTTGACAGGTACAATCATTATCTGCAAAACCCTAGAAGAAAGTTTTCACGATCACGAGACAGGTTCCACAATGATTTTGTTAGAAGAGAATACAAGCTAGATGGGCCAAATATTGAATGTTTCAAATGCCATAACTATAGCCATAGCACTCGTGGTTGCAGATATCAGATGGAATCACCTATGGACAACATTGAATGCTTCAAGTGTAATAACAATGGGCACATGGCTTGAGATTGCAGGAATAAGAAGGCTTAGAAAAGGAAACAGGTACAAGAAGAGAAAGCAGATAATAAGGTTTCAGCAGTTATGATTTCAATATTTGTAAAAGAAAAAGGTCATGAGGAATTAGCAGTTGCTTCAGATAATGACTCAAGTCAAGATGGCCCATTAGGTGACTCACTATTTTGAACAATTTGGCTTGTTGTCTCCTTAATGTTTGTACAGGAGGAGTCTATGTAGTAGTATATGGAACAGGTCTACAATTGACAGGAAGGTATTTTGAACAAGATGGCAGTTTCATTACAGGTTCAGGGGGAGAAAAATAGTTGAAGGATTACATGTTACTAGGAACAAGGCAAGATTAGTCTCCAAAGGATATGCACAGGTTGAAGGAATCAATTTTGAAGAAAAATTTGCTCCCATTGCCAGAATGGAAGCTATCAGGATGTTTCTCACTTATGTCTTCTCGAGAAAAATCAAGGTCTACCAAATGGATGTTAAGTTAGCTTTTCTAAATGGTGAATTGGAGGAAGATGTTTACATTGAGCAACCCGAAGGTTTTCTTCTCTCTAACAAAGAAGACTACATTTACAGATTAAAGAAGACTCTATATGGTCGCAAGCAAGCTCCTAGGGCTTCGTATGCTTGTCTTGACGGATAACTACATAAACAAGGATTCAAGAAAGGAAGCGTTGACAACAATCTTTATGTGAAAGTGGATTGAGATAACCTAACAATTATCAAAGTATATGTGGATGATATAATCTTTGGATTGAGTGATGACAGATTAAGTAAAGACTTTGCCACAAAAATGCAAAGTGAGTTTGAAATGTCTATGATTCGCGAACTAAAATACCTTTTAAGGCTTTAGATTTCTCAGTGAGATAAAGGAATATTCATATATCAAACCAAGTACATCAAAGAAATGTTCAAGAAATTCCAGATGGAATATTTCAATCCAATCCTTACCCCCATGGTAACATGTTTCAAGTTAAGCTTATAAAATTTTTCAAAGGATGTGGACCAAACGTTGTATATATCCATGATTGGTAGTCTCTTATATGTGACAGCCTCTTGACCTAATGTGATGTAGGTAGTTGGACAAGTAGCAAGATTCCAAGAAGCACCAAAAGAATCTCATATTATTTTCGTTAAAATAATTCTTTGGTATCTTAATGGAACAATGGAATATGGTCTATCATATCCCAAAGGAAATGATCTGGTCATCCAAGCTTATACAGCTGCAGATTGGGAAAGAAGTGTTGATGATTGTAAGAGTACCAGTGGAGCAACATTCTATCTAGGTGTTTGTCTTGTTTCATGGTTAATAAAAAAGCAGTCTTCAATCTCGTTATCTACAGAAGAAGCAGAATATGTCGCGGCAACAACTTGTTGTACTCAAGTTCTTTGGATGAAGCAAACTTTGCAAGATCTTCAAGTCAAGTTCGATGAGCCTATTCCCATATTTTGCAATAACACCAGCACCATCAATATCTCCAAGAATCCTGTGATGCATTCCAAAACGAAGCACATTCCAATTAAATATCATTTCGTTAGATAGCAGGTTGCCAAAAGGGATATCAAGCTAGAATATGTTGGCACAAAGGAGCAAATTTCTAACATATTTACCAAACCATTACCTCGTGAATCATTTGAGTATCTTCACCAAAAGCTTGGGATTCTCCCAAGTTCTCATTAGAATCTTTCTCTTATCTAACTAAGTAGAAAGGGGGAGTGGAGGTGTGTACAGGTCCATAGGATGACAGTTTGTCAGGAGGAGTTACCCTTTTCCATTAATGAAAAAGCGGGAAAGAAGAAAATAGGAATAGGTGTCATGATCAAATGGGGAGTACTTGTGTTTCCATCAACACCAAAGGGGGATATTGTTGATTAGTGGTTGTCATTGATGTCAACCCAAGCAGCACCAGGGGCTACCCTGATCTTGCATGGGCATTTTGACTTGACAACTTACTCTATTATGAGTTAAGGATATTCTAGATGGATTCTACTCATTGATATGTTTCCATTGATATATGGCACGCCAAGTAATTATTGACGATTTGAGAGATATTCATGTTTGAAGTTAGTAACCTCACTTAGTGGGCTAAAACCCTATGGGGTTGTGGCATGGCACTCATAATTGGTTGAGGTCATTGAATATTCGATAATTAATAATATTCTTTTTCTACTAAAATCCCTCCAATATTCCCTTGCTGAGGACCCTCTCAACTCAATACATTCATATAAATAAGGACCCTCATATCCTCCTCTTATAGGGATTTTGTGGCTTCAAACAGGTCATCATGGCCTTTTCACTATAATGTTTTTTCTGTGAAGCTTCAGAAGCTTTAATTAAAACCCATTTGATCCAAAATCATTCTAAACCACGTGACCGAATTTTCGATCTTGGTGCGCTATAAATTCTGAGATATGATCTAAGTAAGTTAGGGTTTTGCAGGCTCCTGAATTCCTTGTCAAACAGGTGACGTTGGGAAACCCGTCATAACTTTCTCTCTAAGCATTGGATTCAAATTTCATAAATAGTCACAGAAAGAGGACAGACTATAGTTTTTTGAGTAGCATTTTTAGGGCTGAATGACACAAAAGTGACATGTGTCACTTCGTACAAATTATCTCTATTGAAATAGGATATACTTCGATCATTGTGGGAGATTGGGCATAACGCTTTCTTGAATAATCCAATATTGATCAGACCTATGGGGTTGCAAAGAGAATGCAGAGGGCTATGACAAGACGATATTTCAGACCCTGGAGATATGAAATTACAAAGATACAACATATTCAATATCGAGCTCCTAGAAGGCAAGAAAAAGAATGCATTCAAGGATCACTGCAAGAAGGACCACACATCAACAGTCAAGGGTAAGTCTCCTATAGCAAGTTATGTATGATTAGTGTTTACTTTTGAATTTAGAGTATCATCTCTGACATATGTTTTTGCAGGACAACGTAAGTATATAAAGGGTCTCGGTTATATTTCTATGTCTCTATATGTCACAGTTAGTTTTGATACCACATTTCGAATGTCCTATTCTTGATACTACACATTTGATGCTGCACCAAGTCTGCTAAATCTATACGATGTTGTAGTTTCATGTTACTTGTCTTGTCATAGTTGATAGAATGGTCTTTTTTTTTGTACTTAGAACTTGGTTCATCACAATTCTAGGGTTTGTCATCAGTTTCTATTGTATATATCTTGAGGTCAGTTTTGGATATAGTCTTGCATAGAGTCCAGGCCTATATCAAGAGTGGGAGTCTTTGTCTACTGCTACAACAAGTCAACAACAAAAGTGACAAACACACTTCAGGTACGCACTGTAATTTTAATTTGTATTTATTCATTATTATGCACTTACATGTTTTTTGTAGGCAGAGGTAAGTAGAAGGGTATTTTGTTATGTTTTGGGATTGGATTCGCTGGGAAAATTTTGCATGCAGGTAGAAGAAGATTCAAGTACAACTTCAAGCAAGCATTCAAGAGAAGAAATATCAAATCAAAGGAAGCATTACACCAAGACATCCTTTGAAGACATGACAACCATCGATATACTGTGAAGAAGTGTCAAGACCAAGAGTCATTATTGTAAAGTTTTAAAAGAGTCATTTGTAAAAGTGTCATCGTTGAAAGAGTCATTATTGTAAAAGAGTCAATATACCTAGAGTCGAAAAGGAATTATTGGGAGGTAAAGGAGTCTCTGTTGGGATGATGTCATGGTTGTGTTGCAGGTCATAGTGTGATTGGGTGTTCGGTCAAAATCATTATAAATCATATTGTATCGTGGATTGTTGTCCCTAGTACGGGAATCCACACTCTTGTCTCATTTCAATCATTATAGGGAGGCAAGGAGGTGTTAGGCTAGTGCATGAAGTCGCCTACAGGTTGGAGCCTGTGAACACTTCAAGGTGATAGGTTGGTCTAGGAATGTTGGGGCATCTATTCAGTTGACTACATGAAGAAACCTTGGTGTTGGCGCATCCTTCCAGTGGGATCTAGAGAGGAATTGTTTTCTACAATTCTAGGAAGTCGTTGCTTTCATTTCAGTTGGGGCTGAAGATTAAAGAATTTATTAGAAAAGCATTCATTGGTTTTTGACCTAGAGGGGGTTTTCCACCTAAAATTCTTGTGCCTACTATGTTCTTTTATTTAATGTTATTACTGCATAAACATTAATAATAATTGAAGATTAACTAATGCTCTAAAAAGATTTAAAAGTGCTAATTGCTAAGGAATACTGATTCACCCCCCCCCCCCCCCCCCTCTCAGTATTTCCAGCAATTGATATCACAGCTTGGTTCCTTCAATAACAACTTAACCACTGGAAGTCAGTTTTCAGAGCATAGAGATGGGAAAGTCAAAGAAGCAAGTTACATGGATTTCAAAGTAAGGTATAAGTACAACAAAATCTGAAAAAAGTGAGCATTGTGTACCAACCCCTGATTTTGATGCAAATAATTACTGGATATGGGAATCCATGATGGAAGTACATTTTCAGGCACATGGAGTATGGGAATTAATTTTTTCTAGAGACACATCTACCGACAAAGCTAAAAGGTACAATTCAAAGGCCATGAATGTAATTTTGAATGTTTTGCCAAATTCTGTGAAAACAAAAATTGGTCAATGTTCAACAGCTAAAGCTCTTTGGGGAAAGCTTCAATATCTTTATTCAACAAAGAAATCAGGTCAAGATGTTATTGAAAATTTGGATCCTTCTAATTATGATGAAGAAATGGGAAAAATGAGTAAAACAAATTTTCAAAATCAAGTGATCAAGGTGATAAAGGTACTCAACAGTCAGAAAGCAAAGACAAGACTTTTGGAAGAAAAATTGACGACAACAAAAGAACTCATCAAAGAAAATGAAGAGTCTAAGAAGATGGTCTTAGAACTCAATTGGAAGAAATCAAGAATACAACGACACAAGACCTCAAGAGAGAAGTCCAACAGAAGCAACAAGAAGTTGACACAGCGTGTGCAAAGATTAGCAGGATCACACAACAGATGCAAGAAGTAGAAATTGAAAGGAAGGAATCTGATCAAAGATACATATCCCTTGTTAACCAAAAGCAAAAGGAATTAGAAACATCTTAAGTAT
This sequence comes from Pinus tabuliformis, assembly GCA_031772625.1. NCBI lineage: Eukaryota > Viridiplantae > Streptophyta > Pinopsida > Pinales > Pinaceae > Pinus > Pinus tabuliformis. Next base: position 1,145,583,353 of record CM062815.1, read on the forward strand.
AAATAAGTAGGCTCAGGATTGAAAATGAGAAGCAGAAGGAATGGATACAAGTTCTCAACAGAGAAGTAGAGAAGACCACTCTTCTCAAGCTATAAGTTGACGAAGCAGAAAAAAGAAGGAATATCTTGGAAAGATGGTTTCAAGTGGGTTTCAAGAAGAACTTGATGCAACCCGTGATGAGATCAACAAACTCAAGGGATCACAAAAAGAACACTTACCAGATAAGACAGATGAAGAAGCAAATATGAAGGCAATTAAAGATGATAAATCTCCATTTGATGAAGGTAAAAGCTCCACATCTTCGCATGATGATTCTAAGAAGGAAGTTGATCAAATTGAAAAGCCAAAGAAGAATGTTGCAACTCCAAAGAACAATACCAAAGCAATCAGGAACAAAGGACCACAACAAACTATAACATCGCCTCCAAAGAAGAACGAAAAATCTTCCAGGTATGTTCGTTTATTTAATGGTTATTGCTTTTTATGTGCTAACTATGGACATATGGCTAGGGATAATGAAATTTTTGACAGGTACAATCATTATCTACAAAACCCTAGAAGCAAGTTTGCAGGATCACGAGACAAGTTCCACGATGATTTTTTCAGTAGAGAATACATGCTAGATGCACCAAATATTGAATGTTTCAAATGCCATAACTATGGCCATAGCGCTCACAGTTGCAGATATCAGATGGAATCACCTATGGACAACATTGAATGCTTCAAGTGTCATAACTATGGGCACATGGCTCGATATTGCAAGAATAATAAAGTCTGGAAAAGGAAACAGGTACAAGAGAACAAAGCAGATAACAAGGTTTTAGTAGTTATGCTTTCAATATTTGCAAAAGAAAAAGGCCATGAGGGATTAGCACTTGCTTCAGATAATGACTCAAGTCAAGATGGCTCATTAGGTGACACTATTTTGAACAATCTAGCTTGTTGACTCCTTAATGTTTGTACAGGAGGAGTCTATGTGGCAGTATACGGCACAAGTCTACAATTGACAGGAAGGTAGTTTGAACAAGATGGCAGTTTCATTACAGGTTCAAGAGGAGAAAAATAGTTGAAGGATTACTGGTCACCGGAACCAAGGCAAGATTAGTCTGCAAAGGATATGCACAGGTTGAAGGAATCAATTTTGTAGAAACATTTTCTCCCATTGACAGAATGGAAGCTATCGGGATGTTTCTCACTTACGCTTGCCCGACAAAATTCAAGGTCTATCAAATGGATGTTAAGTTAGATTTTCTAAATGGTGAATTGGAGGAAGAAGTTTACATTGAAAACCCTGAAGGTTTTTTCTCTCTGACAAAGAAGACTACGTCTACAGATTAAAGAAAGCATATATGGTCTCAAGCAAGCTCCTAGGGCTTGCTATGCTCGTCTTGACGGATATCTACATCAACAAGGATTCAAGAATGGAAGCGTTGACAACAATCTTTTTGTGAAAGTGGATTGAGATGACCTAACAATTATCAAAGTATATGTGGATGATATAATCTTTGGAAGCAGTGATGACAGATTAAGTAAAGACTTTACCACAAAAATGCAAAGTGACTTTGAAATGTCTATGATTATCGAACTGAAATACTTTTTAGGGATTTATATTTCTCAGTGGGATAAAGGAATATTCATATATCAAACCAAGTACATCAAAGAAATGCTCAAGAAATTCTAGATGGAAGATTGCAAGCCAATCCTTACCCCCATGGTAACATGTTGCAAGTTAATCTTATAAAATTCACCAAAGGATGTGGACCAAAGGTTGTATAGATCCATGATTGGTAGTCTCTTATATGTGACAACCTCCCGACCTGATGTGATGTAGGCAGTTGGAAAAGTAAATAGATTCCAAGCAGCACCAAAAGAATATCATATTATTGTCATTAAAAGAATTGTTTGATATCTTAAGGGCACAACGAAATATGGTCTATGGTATCCCAAAGGAAATGATATGGTCATCCAAGCTTATACAGATGCAGATTGGGCAGGAAGTGTTGATGATCGTAAGAGTACCAGTGGAGTAGAATTCTATCTAGGTGGTTGTCTTGTTTCATGGTTAAGTAGAAAGCAGTCTTCAATCTTGTTATCCACAGAATAAGCAGAATATGTCACGGCAGCAGCTTGTTTTACTCAAGTTCTTTGGATGAAGCAAACTTTGCAAGATCTTCAAGTCAAGTTCGATGAGCCTATTCCCATATTTTGCGATAACACCTGTGCCATCAATATCTCCAAGAATCCTATGATGCATTCCAAAATGAAGCACATTCCAATTAAATATCATTTTGTTATAGAGTAGGTCATTGAAAGGAATATATTGCTTGAATATGTTGGCACAAAGGAAAACATTGCTGACATCTTTACCAAACCATTACCTCGTGAAGCATTTGAGTATCTTCACCAAATTCTTGGGATTCTCCCAAGTTCTCATTAGAATCTTTCTCGTATCTAACTAAGTAGAAAGGGGGAGTGGAGGTGTGTACAGGTCCGTAGGATGACAGTTTGTCAAGGGGAGCTACCCTTTGCCATTGATGACAAAGGGGGAGAGAAGGCAATAGGAAGAAGTTTCATGATCACAGGGGGAGTACCTGTGTTTCCATCAATTCCAAAGGGGGAGTTTGTTTATCAGTGGTTGTCATTATGGTTGTCATTAATGTCAACCCAAGAAGCACTAGGGGCTACCCCTATCTTGCATGGGAATTTGTATTGAGACATTATTCTCTTATGAGTCAATGATCTTCTATATGGATTCTACTCGTCGAGATGTTTCCGTTAATATATGGCACGCCAAGTAATTCTTCACGGTTTGAGAGATATTCATGTTTGAAGTTAGTAACCCTAGTTAGTGGGCTAAAACCCTATGGGGTTGGAGCATGGAACTCATAATTGGTTGTGGTCATTGAATAGTCAATAATTAATAATACTTTTTTCTCCTAAAATCCCTGCAATGTTCACTTGTTGAGGACCCTCTCAACTCAAGACATTTATATAAATAATGACCCTCACATCCTCCTCTTGTAGGGATTTTGTGGCTTCAAACAGGTCATCGTGGAATTTTCGCTATAATTTTTTTTCTACGATGCTTCAGATGCTAAAATTAAAACCTAGTTGAGACGAAATATTAAGGAACCTCGTGAATGAATTTTCGATCTTGGTTCACTATATTTTTAGAGATATTATCTGAGGAAGTTAGGGTTTTGGCAGGCTCCGAAATTCCATATCAAACAAGTGACGTTGGGAAAATCAGCATAACTTTCTATCTGAGCATTAGATGCAAATTGCATAAATAGTCATAGAAATAGGACAGACTGTAAGTTTTTGAATAGCATTTTTTTGCCGAAGGTTGCAACAGGGACACGTGGAAATTCATACAAGTTCGCTCTATTGAACCATGCTATAATCAGGTCATCATGGGAGATTGGGCATAACTCTTTCTTGAAGAATCCAATCTTGAACATACCTGTGGGGTTGAAAATAGGACTTAGAGGGCTACCATAGGACGAAATTTCAGACACTAGAGATCTGAAATTACATAGATACAACAAATTCAATATTGCGCTCCTAGAAGGAAAGAAAAATCATGCATTCAAGGATCACTATAGTAAGGACCACACATCAACAGTCAAGGGTAAGTCTCCTATAGCAAGGTATGTATGATTAGTGTTTACATTTGAATTTTGAGTATCATCTCTGACATATGTTTTTTCAGGACAATGTAAGTATATACAGGGTCTCAGTTATATCTCTATGTCTCTATATGTCACAGTTAGTTTTGATACCACATTTCGGATGTAATATTCTTGATAGTACACATTTGATGCTACACCAAGTCTGCTAAATCTATATGATGTTGTAAGTTCATGTTACTTGTCTTGTCATAGTTGATAGAATGGAATGGTATATGTTTTTGTACTTAGAACTTGATTCATCACAAGTCTAGGGTCTATCATTAGTTTATATTATATATATCTTAAGTTCAGTTTTGGATATAGTCTTGCATAGAGTCCAGGCCTATATCAAGAGTGGGAGTCTTTGTCTACTGTTGCAACAAGTCAACAACAAAAGTGACAAACACACTTCAGGTATGAACTGTAATTTTAATTTGTATTTATTCACTACTATACATCTAGTGCCTGCTCTTGTTGACTAACAGTGATATGACACAAACATTTATTTAGCCATAAGGCCCACACATTATTCTTTGAGGACCTCAGGTTGAGGATCCAGGCACATGACACTATTATTTGTGATTGAGATATTCATGGTTGTGATGTTTATGAATGCTTTCCATTGATATTTTGATAGCATGAATGGTTATGTATCTTATCTATCGGTATTCTGATGATTGCAACATTTAATAGTTAAGTTTGGTCTCTAATTGAATTTATGATGATGAGGGTAGTAAAGAATATGTATGCTCTCTACTAAAAGTATGATGAAGATAAATTTGATGGATAGGTATATTTCTATTGATGTTACGATGTTGATAGCTTAATGAATATGTATGTTTCCATTGATGTTTAATGATGATAGCCCTGATGGATGTGTCCCCTATGTTTACCTACTTTCTTTAGTTCAGGCTTACAAAGGACAATGATGTGAATGACTAGGAATTGTTAATGATGCTATTATGATAATGACTAACATTGAGAAACCTTGTTATTGATGATTAGTGAGTATGGCAAGAAACCATCAGAGGCACTTGCATATGACGAGTTGATGACACCTGGTTTGATGAAAATTCATATTATTTTTTCTTTGAAAGTCTAAGTCGATCTTGAAATCTTCCATATATGTTTAACTATATTCTGATGATATGTTAATGGTTGCAGGCACAGATTAGTGCTTGATCGAATGACTCACATATGGGTGATGGGGTTGTACAGGTGGATGGAACTACATGGGAGGGGTGGGACAGAGTCCCTGATCTCACCCACTAGCACTCCCACCATGACTTGGGCTGGAAGGGTTGAAACACCTTCGCCTTGAAGATCACGATACCATGAGGGTAGGTCCCAAAGTTGGGTCGATCATGAGGATTTTACCGGGGGGCGCGCATCAAGGCGAATTCCTTGATCCCCGACACCATTATTCTCACTATAGCAGGAAACATAAGAGATGATAGCAGTCTATGGCGTTGCACCTATACTTTCCCCTCGTAGTCACTGAATGCTTGAAGGTCAAGTGGTGTGGCACCCTTTGAACTTCAAGGGAATTTCTTGAAGGGCACGACCAACTTGGCACCCTTGGCATCACAAATAAACTATTAGGTGTGGCACCCTTGGAACTTCAATGGAAGTTCTTGAAGGGCACAACCAAACTTGGCACCCTTGGAATCATTAAAAATAAATTAAATAATAAATATAAGCAAGGAATGAAAACTAGGTAAATTTACATCAAGGGTAAATGATGTTAGAAATCAAGGTAATTAAATCAAAAATAAAACTTGGATTAAGAGGATCATAGAAAGAAATAAAATAGAGTACCTTTAAAAAAAAAAGAAAACTCTACCCTTCCCATGTTGGAAAATACTAGGTAGATTATGTGGTTTATTTAGGTAAAAGGAGAAAGAGGGACATAATTGTAAGGATAAAGATTAATCCTAAACTAATTAAACCTAATTAAGAAAATATGAAGGTGAATTAAAATAATAATAATAAATTAAATTTAGAGAAATGTAGAGAACCTCCATGTGGCAACAACCAACATAAGAATATCCATCTAAGAGATAACCTGAGTTAAATTAGGGAGTAGATAGGGGAGAAAATCTTGACTCATTAATTGACTTCAAGTAATGAACACAAATTAAGGAATAAAAGGGGGGGATAAAGAGACAACTAGGAGAATAAATAGTAATCTTGTTGAGGTGAGGAAAATATTAGTTTTAAATAAAAAGTTAAGTAAATAATTTTGGGTGACCCTTGATGAGAGAGTGACACATGGGTAGATGAATAATCAAGCTATTGATTTATAAAAAAAATAAATAATTATGCATGACATGCCAAGTGTCACCTATGAGGACTCCCATAAAAGAAGGGGCAAGCCATGGGAGAGGGGACTTTTGGAGAACCCTATTGTTGGATGGATGAGATGATGTCAGAGCAGTGATTACGAAGCTATAGTGAGTTTGGTGAGGTAGAGGATTTTAGAGAGGGGACTCTTGAGCCAAGGTGTGCTCTCCTCTACCAGCTAGTGCTTTCCTCCATTGTACAACCCCATTGCAGCTCGGGGGTCCGAGGGGAAGAAGAGTACCCAAGGAGTAGGCTGGGAGGTTAACTGGTGGGTCTTCGCATTCAGATCAAGTATGTCATCATTCACTCGCGGAGGTGACCGGCAACAAGGGAATACCAGTAACAACAGAGCAAGCGGAGTCTCGCCTTCTGGTGAACGATACACATGTATTTCATTACTATTTGATCTTAGTTAAAAGTATGTAAATGTTATGATATGTTTCCTGAATTGAGTGTCAGGAATGTGTTAGACAGTGCTGAATAAATTTGAAATTTCAATGCGTTTCTCTTCTGGTTGTATTTGCTGTGATTTATTTTTATACCAAAAAAAAAAAAAATTATATATCTCTATTTAGTATGGAAGTGGACCTTACAATACACTTACATGTATTTTGCAGGCAGAGGTAAGTCTAAGGGTATTTTGTTTTGTTTTGGGATTGGATTCAGCGGGAAAATTTTGCATGCAAGTAGAAGAAGATTCAAGTACAAATTCAAGCAAGAATTCAAGAGCAGAAGTATCAAATCAAAGGAAGCATTGCAGCGGGACATCCTTTGAAGACATGACAGCCATCTGTATACTTTGAAGAAGTGTCAAGGCCAAGATTCATCATTGTAAAGTTGTAAAAGAGTCATTTGTAAAAGTGTCATCATTAGAAGAGTCATTAATGTAAAAGAGTCAATCTGCCTAGAGTCGAAAAGGCATTATTTTGAGGTAAAGGAATCTCTGTTGGGATGATGTCATGGTTGGGTTGCAGGTCATAGTGTGATTGGGTGTTCGGCCAAAATCATTGTAAATCATATTGTATCATGGATTGTTGTCCCTAGTATGGGAATCCACAATCTTGTCTCATTTCAGTCATTATAGGGTCGCAAGGAGGTGCTAGGCTGGTGCATGAATTTGCCTACAGGTTGGAGCCCTTGAACACTTCACGATGGTAGGTTATTCTAGGATGTTGGGGCATCTATTCAGTTGACTACTAAAGAAACCAGGATGTTGGGGCGTCCTTCCAGTGGGAGCTAGAGAAGAATGCTTTTCTAGAATTCTAGGAAGTTGTTTCTTTCATTTCAGTTGGGGTTGAAGATTAAAGAATTTATTAGAAAAGCGTTCGATGGTTTTTCACCCGGAAGCGGTTTTCCACATAAAATTCTTGTGCCCACTGTTTTCTTTTATTTACTGTTATTATTGCATAAAATTAATAATAATTGAAGATTAACTAATGCTCTGAAAAGATTTAAAAGTGCTAATTGCTAAGGAATACAAATTCACCCCCCCTCTCAGTATTTCCAAAACTTGATATCAGAGCTTGGTTCCTTGAGTAACATATTAACCACTGGAAGTCAGATTTCAGAGAATAGAGATGGGAAAGTCAAAGAAGTAGGTTACGTGGATTTCAAAGGAAGGTATAGGTACAACAAAATCTGAAGAAAGTGAGCATTGTGTACCAACCCCTGATTTCGATGCAAATAATTACTGGATATGGGAATCCAGGATAGAAGTACATTTGTAGCCACATTGCATATGGGAATCAATTGTTTCTGGAGACACATCTACCGACAAAGATGAAAGATACAATTCAAAGGCCATGAATGTAGTTTTGAATGTATTGCCAAATTCTGTGAAAACAAAACTTAGTCAATGTTCAAAAGCTAAAGATCTTTGGGAAAATCTTCGTAATCTCTATTCAACAAAGAAATCAGGTCAAGATGTTATTAAAAATTAGGATCCTTCTAATTGTGTTGAAGAAATGGGAGAAATGAGTAAAACAGATTTTCAGAATCAAGTGATCAAGGTGATAAAGGAACTCAAAAGTCAAAAAGAAAAGACAAGACTTTTGGAAGCAGGATTGAAGACAGCAAAAGAACTCATGAAAGAAAATGAAGAGTGTGAGAAGATGATTAGTAGTCTGAGAACTCAATTGGAAGAAATCAAGAATACAACGACAGGAGACCTCAAGAGAGAAGTCCAACAGAAGCAACAAGAACTCGACACAGCGTGTGCAAAGATTAGCCAGATCACACAACAAATGTAGGAAGAAGAAATTGAAAGGAAGGAATTTGATCAAAGATACATATCCATTTTTGACCAAAAGAAAAAGGAATTAGAAACATCTTCAGTAGAAATAAGTAGGCTTGATATTGAAAATGAGAAGTAGAAGGAACATATACAAGTTCTCAAAAGAGAAGTACGGAAGACCACTCTTCTCAAGCTATGGGTTGAGGAGACAGAAAAAAGAAGGAAGATCTTGGAAAGATGGTTTCAAGAAGATCTTGCTCAAAAGCAAGAATAACTTGATGCAACCCATGATGAGATCAACAAACTCAAGGGATCTCAAAAGGAAAAGTTACCAGATAAAACATATGAAGAAGCGAAAATGAAGGAAATTAAAGATGGTAAAGCTCCAGTTGATGAAGGTACAAGCTCCACATATTTGCATGATGATTCTAAGAAGGAAGTTGATCAAAGTGAAAAGCAAAAGAAGAATGTTGCAACTCCAAAGAACAAGACCAAAGTAATCAAGAACAAAGGACCACAACAAACTACAACACCGCCTCCAAAGAAGAATGAAAAATCTTCCAAGTATGTTTGTTTATTTAATGGTTATTGCTTTTTATGTGCTAACTATGGACATATGGCTAGGGATTGTGAAATTTTTTACAGGAACAATCATTATTTGCAAAACCCTAGGAGCAAGTTTGCAGGATCATGAGACATGTTCCATGATGATTTTGTCATAAGAGAATACATGCTAGATGGGCCAAATATTGAATGTTTCAAATGCCATAACTATGGCCATAGCTCTCGTGGTTACAGATATCAGATGGAATCACCTATGGACAACATTGAATGCTTCAAGTGTCATAACTGTTGGATGGAAAGTTCCCCTAGGTCTTTTTGGGTTGAAACCCTAGCAGACTGAAAGTTGTCTATATCAAGAAACATACATTCATGCAGCCATTATGCTATTATAAGCAAATTCTATGATAAGGGTACGTACCTTCGGTCCTACGTTTGAGAAGGCCCTTAGGGTCCAAACCCTTCTTGGAGTTCCCTTCTTCTCTTTTGTCCTGCAAAACAACCAATTCAAAAGAACACAGCAGTATATGGACAAAAACTTATAAAGAAACCATATTCATGTTATAAAGAAAGGTAGTTAGTTATCAAATCCAAACAACCATTTACATATGAATTCTAACATGAATATCATTAAAATAAATAAGATTCATTTCGGGAACCAAGACATGTGTTTCTTTTATTATAGACAAATAAAGTACATAAAAAGGAATATTTTCACCTGAATCACCTTCAGCAGGCTCCAAGCAAAGCTTCCTTCCAGATCCGTTCCAGCCTCAAGCCTTTAACAAACTCCTTCCATGACTCTCTCCATGATATCACAAGTAATGGATGAATATCAACACACACAAGGAAACAAGAGTTTCCTGTACAAATGGGGGAAGTGCAGAAGGCACAAGGATCTTCAGACCTGGTCAGGGGAAAAATCTCAGCATAATAACCTTTCTCTCTCTTCTCTCCTCCCTTAGGCCTTCCCTTTGAGGTCTATTTATACCTCTCCCAAAGTAGTTTTTTAGTTGGGAGTTGGTTGGGAACAGTTGGGCCACGGGCACTAACAGGTGATCAGCAGGTAAAACTCGCGATCTCCGCCTGAAATTAAGGAGTTTTATATTTTTTAAGTGTTTTAATACATATACGCGGGTTGGGTGTATACCTACCCGCGTATACACGCGTTTAACTCAGGGAAATGTCGCGTATAAGGGATAAAACACTGTTTTTTTTAATTTTAGGACCAAGTCTGGAAGGAGGGGTTGCCCTAGGCCATGAGTGCAGCATCACAAACCATAAGAGTGAGATTTGGAGCTATAACAGATGCCCCCTAATATATGAGGTCAGAAGGGGTACATGATGGCCGAAATATATTATGCAAGTACATGGAAAGGAAGTCTGTCAAAAAACCGAGGAGGACTTCACCAGAATTCAGCCTGCCAAGCCACCAAAGGAGATCAGAAAGAAACACTGTCTGAGGCGGGCATACCCATGCTCAGAAAAAGTAAAGCATGTCCGCATATCAAGTACAAGCGGATCCACTAAGTATACAAGTATAAATGACTGAAAGATCCATAATGGATCATCTGATCATGATGAACAAGTACATGTCTGAATATCACATATAAGACTGTCAATGATGCTAAAAGATGCAACGGATCACTGATATCAAAGACTGATCCCAAAAGGTACCAACTGAACATGATGGAATAGGATGGTACTACACTGCAAACTCAGGTGCCAGCATATAGAATGTCACCATGACTGACTGCAACATATAAAGTGGAGTGGTATCAACTAGCAGCAACAGGAGCAACTGTCAAGTGAACCAATGAATGCTGATACAACCTGAGGTCTTCACCGACCGCCGTGGTACATTTCTACACCATGGGAATAAATGATCATAATTCGACCATGTGAGAAATCGTTTGATTACCGGTCATTGATGTATACCGTTAACAAACGCGAGACTACTCGCCGATAATGATAATGAGCGTCAAGGTACCCAGTACAATCTAACGAGTGTGAATAGATGAGCTGGAGTCGAACACCTGTAAGAATCTATCGATCAGGAGACAATGATGGTTTGCCACTGTCGATAGCGAAGGATCTGCCACTAATGACTGCAAACCCCAAGGTATTTCCAAATGGACTCTAGATCTTTGCCCCAGAGCAATGAGTCGGAGACGATAGGGAAAGATCCGCTAGAAGGAAGGCATTAAGGCATCCTTCATCAATCTAGCGTGAGTGTAACCCGTAGGCCAATAATGTGGAAGGAATCGGACGAAAGAGATGTAGTAACCCAACCAAAGTACATTTCCGGCGTACACAAGATGTGGCTAGCGCACGACAGAAACCCTCTGAACCAACCAATAATGAAAGCTGACACAGAGGCGAGGTATCCACCAATAGGGTCAAATGGAAACCAAGGTATTGCACGAATCCCAATGTGTGATAATGTAAGCTAATGTCGAACACAAGGGAAACCACTCAGTCAAAGACCCATGATACTGATCGATGCTGAGCACAAGGTGACCTATCAATAATGAAAATAGGTCCAGGGTGCAGCTCTAGGCCTGTCCTCAGAGCAAGATGTCATCGTCGATAAGGACAAGACCTGCCAGCAAGAAGTCAATGGGGACCTTCACAAATCGGCACGAGTAGAGGACCAATATAGCTGATGTGATGATAGACATGACATTGACAACCAGGGATGGCCGACTGAAAAATGAGTCAAGAGACACCGCAGAGAGGCCGACTCAGGCTAACTTCCCTTGAACAAAAGCACAACTCAATGTGACTATGTGGCAGCATATGATGACTCTGTATAAGTTCGCCATGCAGGGGGCACGAATGAACCCTCCATATGATTGGAAGAGATAACCAATCGGGGGAGAATTGACTCAATAACAAGGTTAAGGCATACCTAAGTCAAACTAAATCCCGCCCAAACGGAGGAGACTTTGTTTTGAGTGCTTTGTTCAAGGGCAACACGACTGACTCTAGCTGCCAACAATAAATGGAAATATTGTCCCGTTCCCGCTCTTTTTGGAATATTTAATTTTTTGTCTTTTTCTAGTAAGCTGGAAAAAGAATAAAAGAATGCTATGGTACAGTGGAAAGAACGAGTGTCGGTGAAACAGATGATCTAGTTCCTGGGAAAGGAACATTCCTATGCTCAATGCAGGGAGGTGAAAACTGGTCAGTGACACTCAAAGGTATGTTCCTTCCACAGGTCAAGGTGTGTCAAGCTGCAGAAGTCAAAGGTATGCAAGGTTGATTTTGCATACGTCATGGTCAAAAGTTGGCTTAAACACGAGTCCAAGTGAAGCCGGCTCTAGGCCAAAAGGTGAAAATGGTCAACATGTAATGCAGTAGTACAACTGAACACAAAGGAGCCTCTAGGGTATAAGGCCAGAACAAAGCAGAGAAGCTAAGAGGAATGAGTCTTCAATGCATAAGTCATGGCGGGACTACAGAGGACTCCCGAGCCTAAGGACAAAAAATCTGCATGAGTGCCAAGTGACAACAAGGTACTAAACTAGGGCACCCATGATAAGGTAGGCTCTACAACACAAGTCATGATACTTCTAAGCAATGAGAAGGTTCTGCACCATAACTTGGTGGGGTCAATCCTAAGGCAAAATGGGAAAGGAAACTGATAAGTGCACAATGCAGGCGGAAAAACCTAACCTATATGCCAGTTTCAAGAACCAATACCTGTCAGAACGGACCGACCATAAACTTCCAAAGGAGAAATCTTCAAAGTTCTGTAAACATAAATAGGAACACTAGACGAGAAGTTAATACATCCCACATATAAACTTCATATAAAATCTTGTGTTATAGAATACAAAACTTGAAAATGCGTACCTCATATATACAATATGGTACAGGGAACCACGCAACCTTTCAGCTTACATATAATAGCTCTTCTGGACAAACCCCTTGCAGGGATCAGACCAAGGGCTCCTTTGGTAGTCATAACTCATGGCTTCAAAGAGTTCCTCCTGTGAAGGCAAAACAAGTTCTAAGAAATCATGAGAACTACAAGGATCCAAAGAGGGAATTAAAGGGTCCCATGTCCCTATAAGATGAATCTCTTGGTCAACTGCCGGGACTAAGCCCCAAGAAGGAGAATAATAAGTCAAAGGATCCTTCTCAGAAGCGATTGAACATTGAGGACTCAATGCCACATAGTTGACCCGTGGCGGGGTAGAGTCTACTTGAACACTTGGAACAAACCAAGGGGCATTCTGTAGTAAAGTCGAATTAGGGTGGTGATTATCAGATGCAAGCTGATCAATAGTGACAATATTCCCGTTATGAGGAAAGCACATTACTCGAAAGAGTGAAGACACCACAGCATTCATAGCATAGACATAATCACGCCCAAGTAGCATATTAAAATCTAAAGGGCTATCAACCACCATCATATCGATTACGACAGTCTTCCCACCTAAAGTGATAGGCAATTTAGGGAGAACACCCATAGATTCACCAGGTCTTCTATCATAGGCTAACAACTGACTCTGAGCTGTAAACAACTTTGGGGAACCCAAAGCTTTCCAAGTCAAGGAGGATATAATACTTACAGAGGATCCTTCATCCACCATACATCGATAGACATTTGTGGAATTAACTCTGACCTTTATTTGGAAAGGTGCAGCGGAAGGAAGACGAGGCTCAACAAAACTATCCCAATCAAAGGAAACACTCTTAGAACTTGGAGGGGGAACATTTGAAGTAACTGGAATGCCCCCTATAACAGAAGACTCTGTACTAGAGATCAAACAGACTCTTTTGTTAGGCGCTTCACCCCCCAAAAGAGGAGTGTAATCGGCCAGCGATTGCACTGGCGCAACCACATTATCAACCAATGGTTGATGGGATTGATGAGAAACCATATCAAATCTAGGAGAATAAGTATTTTCAGACTCAGACCATATCCTTTGAACCTCTGGAATACCAGGGCATAAATGAGTAAGATGGTCTCCCTTGCATATCTTACAAGGGAACTTAGGTTTAAAACTTCTACGTCCAGGTTTCTTATCAACCTCCATTCCGCCAACATGACTAGCAGTGGTTTGCGGAGAGTCCTAAACATGACTTGCAGAGGTCGGTGACTCTTTGCTAGTATGACTCGCAGTGACTAGACTCGTGCCCCCAGCAAGACTTGCAGCGGCTGAAGACTCATCTCCAACATGACTGGCAGAGGTTGAGGATGAAGTGCTAGTATGACTTGGAGTGACTAGACTTGTGCCCCCAGCATGACTTGCAGAGGCTAAAGGCTCATCTCCAACATGACTCGTAGAGGCTGAAGATGAATGGATAGAATTATTCTTCTTCTTTGATTTCCTCTTTCTCCTCTTTTTAGATTTCTTGTTACAAGAAGAAGGAGAAGAAGGAATCTCGGATTTCTCTTTGACAGAAGATGAACAATTAGCATCCATGTGATGCCCTTGAAATAAAGCATTCAACTGAGAAGCTTCAAGAGCATTTGGAATATTCGAAGTGGACCACAGCCAAACGGGTAGTCCAACATTCAACCCAGGAATATTCAAAGTGGCCATCAAGGGAGTACCAACGTTTCCAAAGAAAGGAAAAGCACAAGGATCCCCTTTTGGGAGGGCACCTTGGTTGGTTTCCACAAGAATATTGGCCATATCTAACTGATCCAAAGACCCTTCCCTTACGGGAGTGTGGAAATAACTTTTCAAGGAATATGGATAAGCAATCAAAACCTTTGCCCTTGAGGAGGCAACTCCACAACTTCTGAAAGAATGACCAAAAGCCTTTCAAGATCGGTAGAGTGGTAAGCCAGTCACTCAGAACACAAACTCCAAACGTGACTAGACAAAAATACCTAAAGCCAACTATATACAAGGAGCAAAGAGCACTCACTATAAAGTCCCTAAAGATATCAGCCAGTCAAACAACTTCCAAGTATTTTTGCTCCGGGTGATGAGGACCGGACACCAAAATACAAGAAAGTGGAGTAAGGGGCCTTCCGAATGTAGTCTGGGATAATGACGGCCCAGTCCTATCAGCGAAGGTAACAGAGGAAGTTACGCTGACCTCCTAACAACAGCCTGCGTCGGTGCAAGCCCCCAAGCTTCGCAAGGGTGCCCTCCAGTAGTACTGTTGAGAGTGATGCAACGTCAACCTCAGGTGCCACGGGATTCCCCTCCGCAGCCACCTGTGTAGATCCCTAGGAGTAGCAACTATGGATACCAACTCGTCGCAGAATCCAGGCGGAACAGTCATGAGGTAAGTTCAAACAAGTAGGAGAGGGGGTATCTCTCTTCCCTGTCTTCACAGACCCTCGTGCTTAACTCCCAGATCCGGAGCTTTCCTGGTCTTCCTAACGCTATTGGATTTTCACTCATTAATCAGACTCATACGTTTGATGTTTAAATGGCCTTGGAGAGTTAACTCTCCACTCGCCTAATCCAAGGCCCTAAAATCCTAAACTTGTTGGTGTAACTGACTTTAAACAAAAAGTTCTAGTGAATTTTAGTTAGCGCTTGATTTTAAAATAGGTTGTTCTTTAAGTCACAAGGTAACGAAAGTGAAACTAGTGGCATGTTTTGACGCAAAAGAAATTAATAAAAACTTAACTACATGCACATGCACTTTTTTCGTTTTTCGATGAAAAGCAATTTCTATAGGGTTCAGAGGAACTTCTAATAAAACAAATTTTTCTTTTCTTTTCATTTATTCACTCTTCGCACTCACAAAAGTTAAAAAAGCTATGTATGCCTAAAAAGATATGCAAATCTATCCTAATGCAACAAATATATGCGGATGCAAGATTTAAAACTACTTTAAAAACAAAAAATGAAAGTTGCTTGCTTATCAATCTTTATCTTGCCACTTAGAATGTCTAGATGGAATATGAGATGTTACCATTCATTTCGTCTAAACACTAAAAACAAGTTCTAAGACAAACATAAAGCACTTTCACTTCACTAGAAGGCAACCAAATGAAAACCAAGTTCAAGAAAGCACAACTAAGTTCTTCAAAAAGATTTTCTTCAAACGCAACAACAAAAAAAAAAAAGGTCTTTCCAAAAATGCTCTCAACAATACTGAAACTTGTGATTGAAGAATAGGCAATCAAACACTTTTGCAAGTTGACACCAAACAAACGGATGAAAACTCAACAAAAATAAATGTGTTTTAAAAGTGCTCTTAACAATCAAAAGCAGCAATGAAATCTTTGGCAACAAAAACCAAAAAGATCAAAAAGACCAATTTCAAGAAAGTGTCAATCAACAACTTTCATGAAACAAAGAAGTGGATGGTCACAAAAAGCGATTTTGTCAAGCAAACAAAAAGTCACCAAAAGCAAGATTAACACAAAGATTGAGATCAATCTTCCTACCCTGATGAATCAGAGCAACCAAGATTCCTAGCAAGAAATCTTGCGTGCTTTAGCGAAAAACGATGACACTTGCAATCAACAAAAAACAAGACCAATACTTCTTAAAATCAAAGAGAATTCGGAACAAGATGATCGCTGTAAAACAAATAACTGAGACTAGACAGTGACTGTTTCAGACCAAATCAAACCACCAGACAAACCTTCAGAGGCAAAAAGATTTACAAATCTTGAAAATTGCAATATATACGCGACTGTACTGATGTACAGATTACGTGTATACGCGTCTGTAACTGAGGAAACCTGCGTATACGCGGTTTCATTCATAGAAACAAGCGTATATACGCCTTTGTAACTAAGAAAAACAACGTATATGAAAGGTTTCAAGAAAAATAAAAAACAAACTGAAGAAACTGGGAAAACTTAAAGTTCAAGAACAGACCAGACAGTAACAGCAAGCAGACAAGGCAGCTGAGTCCTGATTGGCTTGAAAACACCCAAACTAGGAACAACAAGAGTATTGTCCCCAGTGGAGTCGCCAATTCTGTTGGAGGGAAAGTTCCCGTAGGGCTTTTTGGGTTGAAACCCTAGTAGACTGAAAGTTGTCTATATCAAGAAACATACATTCATGCAGCCATTATGCTATTATAAGCAAATTCTATGATAAGGGTACGTACCTTCGGTCCTACGTTTGAGAAGGCCCTTAGGGTCCAAACCCTTCTTGGAGTTCCCTTCTTCTCTTTTGTCCTGCAAAACAACCAATTCAAAGAACACAACAGTATATGGACAAAAACTTATAAAGAAACCATCTTCATGTTATAAAGAAAGGTAGTTAGTTATGAAATCCAAACAACCATTTACATATGAATTCTAACATGAATATCATTAACATAAAGAAGATTCATTTCGGGAACCAAGACATGTGTTTCTTTTATTATAGACAAATAAAGTACATAAAAAGGAATATTTTCACCTGAGTCACCTTCAGCAGGCTCCAAGCAAAGCTTCCTTCCGGATCCGTTCCAGCCTCAAGCCTTTAACAAACTCCTTCCATGACTCTCTCCATGATGTCACAAGTAATGGATGAACATCAACACACACAAGGAAACAAGAGTTTCCTGTACAAATGGGGGAAGTGCAGAAGGCACAAGGATCTTCAGACCTGGTCAGGGGAAAAATCTCAGCATAATAACCTTTCTCTCTCTTCTCTCCTCCCTTAGGCCTTCCCTTTGAGGTCTATTTATACCTCTCCCAAAGTAGTTTTTCAGTTGGGAGTTGGTCTGGAACAGTTGGGCCACAGGCACTAACAGGTGATCAGCAGGTAAAACCCGCGATCTCCGCCCGAAATTAAGGAGTTTTATATTTTTTAAGTGTTTTAATACATATACGCAGGTTGGGTGTATACCTACCCGCGTATACATGTGTTTAACTCAGGGCAATGTCGCGTATAAGGGATAAAACACTATTTTTTAAATTTTAGGACCAGGTCTAGAAGGAGGGGTTGCCCTAGGCCATGAGTGCAGCATCACAAACCATAAGAGTGAGATTTGGAGCTATAACAATAACCATGGGCACATGGCTCGAGATTGCAGGAATATTGATTCAAAAGATTTAAAAGTGCTAATTGCTAAGGAATATTGATTCACCCCCCCTCTCAGTATTTCCAATAATTGGTATCAGAGCTTGGTTCCTTCAGTAACAGCTTAACCATTGGAAGTCAGTTTTTAGATCATAGAGATGGGAAGGTCAAAGAATCAAGTTACATGGATTTCAAAGGAAGGTATAGGTACAACAAAATCAGAAGAAAGTGAGCATTGTGTACCAACTCCTGATTTTGATGCAGATAATTACTGGATATGGGAATCCAAAATGGAAGTACATCTGCAGGCACATGGAGTATGGAAATCAATTGTTTCTGGAGACACATCTTCCGAAAATGCTAAAAGGTACAATTCAAAGGCCATGAAGATAATTTTGAATGTTTTCCAAAATTCTGTGAAAACAAAAGTTGCTCAATGTTTAATAGCGAAAGCTCTTTGGGATAAGCTTCGTAATCTCTATTCAACAAAGCAATCAAGTCAAGATATTATCGAAAATTCAGATCCTTCTAATTATGATGAAGAAATGGGAGAAATGAGTAAAATAGAGTTTCAAAATCAAGTGATCAAGGTGATGAAGGAACTCAAAAGTCAAAAATAAAAGATAAGACTTTTGGAAGCAGCATTGAAGACAGCAAAAGAACCCATCAAAGAAAATGAAGAGTCTGAGAAGATGATTAGTAGCCTTAGAACTTAATTGGAAGAAATCCAGAATACAACAACACGACACCTCAAGAGAGAAGTCCAACAGAAGCAACAAGAACTCAACACAGCATGTGCAAAGATTAGCAAGATCACACAATGGATATAGGAAACAGAAATTGAAAGGAAGGCATCTGATCAAAGATACATATCCATTGTTGACCAAAAGCAAAAGGAATTAGAAACATCTTCAGAAGAAATAAGAAAGCTCATGATTGAAAATGAGAACCAAAAGGAACATATACAGGTTCTCAACAGAGAAGTAGAGAATACCACTCTTCTCAAGCTACAGGTTGAGGAGGCAGAAAAAGGAAGGAAGATCTTGAAAAGATAGTTTCAAGAATACCTTGCTCAAAATCAAGAATAACTTGATGCAACTCGTGATGAGATCAACAAACTCAAGGGATCACAAAAAGAACACTTACCAGATAAGATATATGAAGAAGCAAAAATGAAGGCAATTAAATATGGTAAATCTCCAGTTGATGAAGGTACAAGCTCCACATCTTCGCATGATGATTCTAAGAAGGAAGTTGATCAAAGTGAAAAGCCAAAGAAGAATGTTGCAACTCCAAATAATAAGACCAAAGCAATCAAGAACAAAGGACCACAACAAACTACAACACTGCCTCCAAAGAAGAATGAAAAATCTTCCAAGTATGTTCGTTTATTTAATGGTTATTTCTTTCTATGTGCTAACTATGCACATATGGCTAGGGATTGTGAAATTTTTTACAGGTACAATCATTGTCTGCAAAACCCTAGAAGCAAGTTTGCAATATCACGAAACGGGTTCCACGATGATTTTTTCAGAAGAGAATACATGCTAGATGGGCTAAATATTGAATGTTTCAAATGCCATAACTAAGGCCATAGTGCTCACGGTTGCGGATATCAAATGGAATCACCTATGGACAATATTGAATGTTTCAATTGTAATAACAATGGGCACAGGCTCAAGATTGAAAGACTAAGAAGGTCTGGAAAAGGAAACAGGTACAGGAAGACAAAGCAGATAACAAGGTTTCAGCAGTTATGCTTTTAGGATTTGTAAAAGCAAAAGGTCATGAGGAATTAGCAGTTGCTTCAAATAATGACTCAAGTCAATATGGCCCGTTAGGTGACTCACTATTTTGAACAATTTGGCTTGTTGGCCCCTTAATTTTTGTACAGGAGGAGTCTATGCAGCAGCATATGGCACAATACGATTGACAGGAAGGTAGTTTGAACAAGATGGCAGTTTCAGTATAGGTTCAGGAGGAGAAAAACAGTTGAAGGATTACAGGTTACCAAGAACAAGGCAAGGTTAGTCTCCAAAGGATATGCACAGGTTGAAGGAATCAATTTGGAGAAAAATTTTCTCCCATTGCCAGAATGGAAGCTATCAAGATGTTTCTCGCTTATGTTTTCTTGAGAAAAATCAAGGTCTACCCAATGGATGTTAAGTTAGATTTTCTAAATCATGAATTGGAGGAAGATGTTTACATTGAACAACCCGAAGGTTTTCTTCTCTCTGAAAAAGAAGACTACATTTGTAGATTAAAGAAGGCTCTATATGGTTTCAAGCAAGCTCCTAGGGCTTGGTATGCTCGTCTTGATGGACATCTACATAAACAACGATTCAAGAAAGGAAGTGCTGACAACAATATTTATGTGAAAGTGGATTGAGGTAACCTAACAATTATCAAAGTATATGTGGATGATGTAATATTTGGAAGCAATGATGACAAATTAAGTAAAGACTTTGCCACAAAAATGCAAAGTGAGTTTGAAATGTCTATGATTGGCGAACTGAAATACCTTTTAAGGCTTTAGATTTCTTAGCAAGATAAAGGAATATTCATATATCAAACCAAGTACATCAAAGAAATGCTCAAGAAATTCCAGATGGAATATTTCAATCCAATCCTTACCCCCATGGCAACATGTTGCAAGTTAAGCTTATAGAATTCATCAAACGATGTGTACCAAAGGTTGTATAGATCCATGATTGGTAGTCTCTTATATGTGACAGCTTCCCGACCTGATGTGATGTAGGCAGTTAGACAAGTAGCAAGATTCCAAGCAGCGCCAAAAGAATCTCGTATTATTTTCGTTAAAATAATTCTTTGCTATCTTAAGGGCACAACGGAATATGGTCTATGGTATCCCAAAGGAAATGATCTGGTCATCCAAGCTTATACAGATGCAGATTGGGCAGGAAGTGTCGATTATCATAAGAGTACCAGTGGAGCAGCATTCTATCTAGTTGTTTGTCTTGTTTCATGGTTAAGAAAAAAGCATTCTTCAATCTCGTTATCCACAGAAGAAGTAGAATATGTCGCAGCAACAGCTTGTTGTTGAGGGAAAAGTTCCCCTAGGGCTTTTGGGTTGAAACCCTAGCAGACTGAAAGTTGTCTATACAAAGAAACACACATTCATGCAGCCATTATGCTATTATAAGCAAATTCTATGATAAGGGTACGTACCTTCGGTCCTACATTTGAGAAGGTCCTCAAGGGTCCAAACCCTTCTTCAAGTTCCTCTTGCTCCTTTGTCCTATAAAACAACCAATTCAAAGAACACAGCAGTATATGGACAAAAACTTATAAAGAAACCATCTTCATGTTATAAAGAAAGGTAGTTAGTTATGAAATATAAACAACCATTCACATATGAATTCTAACATGAATATCATTAACATAAAGAAGATTCATTTCGGGAACCAAGACATGTGTTTCTTTCATTATAGACAAATAAAGTACAGAAAAGGAATATTTTCACCTGAGACCTTTCGCTGGCTCTAAGCAAAGCTTCCTTCCGGATTCATCCAGCCTCAAGCCTTTAACAAACTCCTTCCATGACTCTCTCCATGATGTCACAAGTAATGGATGAACATCAACACACAAGGAAACAAGGGTTTCCTGTATAAATGGGGAAAGTGTAGAAGGCACAAGGATCTTCAGACCTGGTCAGGGGAAAAATCTCAGCATAATAACCTTTCTCTCTCTTCTCTCCTCCCTTAGGCCTTCCCTTTGAGGTCTTTTTATACCTCTCCCAAAGTAGTTTTTTAGTTGGGAGTTGGTTGGGAACAGTTGGGCCACGGGCACTAATAGGTAATCAGCAGGTAAAACCCGCGATCTCTGCCCGAAAATAAGGAGTTTTATATTTTTTTAAGTGTTTTAATACATATACGCGGGTTGGGCATATGCCTACCCGCGTATACACGTGGTTAACTCAGGGCAATGTCGCGTATAAGGGATAAAACACTGTTTTTTTTAATTTTAGGACCAGGTCTGGAAGGAGGGGTTGCCCTAGGCCATGAGTGAAGCATCACAAACCATAAGAGTGAGATTTGGAGCTATAACAGATGCCCCCTAATATATGAGGTTAGAAGGGGTACATGATGGCCGAAATGTATTATGCAAGTACATGGAAAGGAAGTCTATCAAAAACCGAGGAGGACTTCACCAGAATTCAGCCTGCCAAGCCACAAAAGGAGATCAGAAAGAAACACTATCTGAGGTGGGCATACCCATGCTCAGAAAAAGTAAAGCATGTCCGCATATCAAGTACAAGTGGATCCACTAAGTATACAAGTATAAATGACTGAAAGATACATAATGGATCATCTGATCATGAATGAACAAGTACATGTCTGAATATCACATATAAGACTATCAATGATGCTGAAAGATGCAACGAATCACTGATATCAAAGACTGATCCCAAAAGGTACCAACTGAACATTGTGGAATAGGATGGTACTACACTGCAAACTCAGGTGCCAGCATATAGAATGTCGCCATGACTGACTACAACATATAAGGTGGAGTGGTATCAACTAGCAGCAACAGGAGCAACTGTCAAGTGAACCAATGAATGCTGATACAACCTGAGGTCTTCACCAACAGCTGTGGTACATTTCTACACCATGGGAATAAATGATCTGAAGTCGACCATGTGAGAAATCATTTGATTACCAGTCATTGATGTATACCGTTAACAAACACGAGACTACTCACCGATAATGATAATGAGCGTCAAGGTACCCAGTACAATCTAACAAGTGTGAATAGATGAGTTGGAGTCGAACACCTGTAAGAATCTATCGATCAGGAGACATTGATGATTTCCCACTGTCGATAGCGAAGGATCTGCCACTAATGACTGCAAACCCCAAGGTACTGCCAAATGGACTCTAGATCTTTGCCCCAGAGCAATGAGTCAGAGTCGATAGGGAAAGATCCACTAGAAGGAAGGCATTAAGGCATCCTTCATCAATCTAGCGCGAGTGTAACCCGTAGGCCAATAATGTGGAAGGAATCAGACGAAAGAGATGTAGTAACCCAACCGAAGTACGTTTCCGGCATACACAAGATGTGGCTAGCGCACAATAGAAACCCTCTGAACCAACCAATAATGAAAGCTGACACAGAGGCGAGGTATCCACCAATAGGGTCAAATGGAAACCAAGGTACTGCACAAATCCCAATGTGTGATAATGTAAGCTGATGTCGAACACAAGGGAAACCACTCAGTCAAAGACCCATGATACTGATCGATGCTAAGCACAAGGTGACCTATCAATAATGAATATAGGGCCAGGGTGCGGCTCTAGGCCTGTCCTCAGAGCAAGATGTCGTCATCGATAAGGACAAGACCCGCCAGTAAGAAGTCAATGGAGACCTTCTCAAACCGGCACGAGTAAAGGACCAATATAGCTGATGTGATGATAGACATGACACTGACAACCAGGGATGGCCGACTGAAAAATGAGTCAAGAGACTCCGCAGAGAGGCCGACTCAGGCTAACTTCCCTTGAACAAAATCAAAACTCAATGTGACTATGTGGCAGCATATGATGACTCTATATAAGTTCGCCATGCCGGAGGCACGAACGAACCCTCCATATGATTGGAAGAGATAACCAATCAGGGGAGAACTGACTCAATAACAAGGTTAAGGCATACCTAAGTCAAACTAAATCCCGCCCAAATGGAGGAGACTTTGTTTTGAGTGCTTTGTTCAAGGGTGACACGACTGACTCTAGCTGCCAACAATAAATGGAAATATTGTCCCGTTCCCACTCTTTTTGGAATATTTAATTTTTTTGTCTTTTTCTATTAAGCTGGAAAAAGAATAAAAGAATGCTATGGTACAGTGGAGAGAACGAGTTTCGATGAAACAGATGATCTAGTTCCTGGGAATGGAACGTTCCTATGCTCAATGCAGGGAGGTGAAAACTGGTCAGTGACACTCAAAGGTGTTTTCCTTCCACGGGTCAAGGTGTGTCACGCTGCAGAAGTCAAAGGTATGAAAGGTTGATTTTGCAGACGTCATGGTCAAAAGTTGGCTTAAACACGAGTCCAAGTGAAGCCGGCTCTAGGCCAAAAGGTGGAAGTGGTCAACATGCAATGCAGTAGTACAACTCGACACAAAGGAGCCTCTAGGGTATAAGGCCAGAACAGAGCGAAGAAGCTAAGAGGAATGAGTCTTCAACGCATAAGTCATGGCGGGACTACAGAGGACTCCTGAGCCTACTCAAATCGGAGCAGCATGGGCAACAAATGTCAGTGAGGTGCTAACTACGATGCCCATGTAAAGGATGGCTCTACCATCGTGTCATGATTTAAAGAATCGGCGAGTGAAGATGGCTTATGAACCATAACACGATGGGATCGACCCTATGGCAGATGTGTCGGAAAATGGAGGCTAGTATGCATTATGAAACGGAAAAATGGTGTCCCTAACCTATATGCCAGTGAGAAAACGATACCTGCCATGACGGGTCAGCGGTCATGGAACCGTCTCGAAACTGTCGAAAACGTCCAAAATGTCCTGAAAATCAAACCAATCTCGACATTCCAAGCTCCCAAGTTAAAAGTCACATGAGGCCAAACAAAATAAAATTTTGAAAAAAATTTGCATTTTCAAAACTTATAAAAGAGATTTTGGACTCACCATTTTCACCGTTTGAGTTTGAGAGCAAAGGATTTGGAGCAAAGGGAGCAAACTTCTCATAGCCAGATTCAACCGTTCAAATTCTTCAAAAACCTCCAGGTAACTCTTATACTTAGCTTGCAATTGATTGTGACTGGTTTTAAGATTTTTGATTAATGTTTCACCGTTGAATTTTTGCCAAAAATTTCCCCGTGGCGTATATGCAGGTTGGTAATATTAAACTCGCGTACACGCGGGCCCTATACGCGATTGTGTGCACAGGGACCCGCTTATACGCCGCGAACCATTTTTAAACAAAAACTAACGATTATAAATCATTTTTTTCTCATAATACCTGTCACGTGGCGTGAAAGAGAGCACGCAGTGGTGGATAATGAAGTCATGAATGATCCTGATGCTTTGGAAGCCTATGGGGATGCGGTTTGCTTAAATTTTTCAAACTGCCGAATATGAAAGCAAACACGCGTCTGCTTGAGATGCTCATTGATTATTGGGACGTTGAGGAGGAAGCCTTTATGATTGACCAGATGCCGCTCAGGGTAGAAGTGGAGGATATCTATTTTATCACAGGCCTTTCCCGAAGGGGAGAGGTAGTACATTCCCTGGGCAGGACACGGAGTAGTCTCACGATAGAGGACTATGTATAGATATATTGCCCGAGACATCCAAAGAAGGTTGGGAGCTAGATTTCCATCACACATGTGGCGAGTTTATCACTAAGGATAATCCTGTCCACCATAGCTCGAGTGAACGGATCATCCTCTCTACATCAGGCATCACGGCTAACCATGAGCTTGGCAGTTCACTGTCTCACTACTGTGTTCGACTGGTGTACTCCTCTTCTGGCCAACATGAAGAACCAGCTCACTTCTATCAAGAGGGGTCAGACCAAAAACTTTGGATATGGGACTATCCTGTGTACTTTCTTTTTCGAGAAGGTTCCCGCACTCCGCCCCAGGGTAGCAGTTTCCATCAGCACCCCATGCAATCCACGCATGGGCCGGTGGGCTGATCTAATGAAATGTCTGGGGGGTGGGGAGGTCCCAAGGACTACCTTCGATGATGATTTCTTCACCTGGTGGGATCAGCAGATCATTGCCGTAGACGACTACCCCTATGCTGGGCTGGATTTTCGAGGAGATTCTGATCTAGCATTACCACCGAACGCAGCATGGGGCGACATTGGTAAGAATTTTCTGATTTTATAATTTTTTTGGATTTTTCAAATATAATGATGCATTTTGAAAAATATTTTTGATGAGATTCAAATGACTGATATGATGATCATGTTCCAGACATTGGGCCGATATGACCAGATGGGTTCCCACGGCATGGACAGCGCAGCCGAGGAGTCGAAGAGGCGGCTGCTGATACAGAACGGACTCTACATAACGTCCAGCGACACTTGGCGAGACTGAGATGCCAAGTACCAATGGCTGCCATAGAGGACCTTCCTGAGGATATGCAACGTCATGTGGTTGGCATGCCACGTGACTGGGTTCGCACTTTTTGGCGTGTGGCCAATGCGATAGTTACCTACTTAGCCGCTCATCCTGAGCCAAGGCGTTAGATATGCCTGACATGATTATGGGCATTTGAGTCCCAATTTTGTATATTTTTGGACAAACATATGTACACTTGAGACGCTTTATGATATATATATATATATATATATATATATATATATATATATATATATATATATATATATATATATATATATACAGTTCGACTTTTTGTTGCTTGATTTTATTGTGATGAATGATTGATGTGCCAGTCTAATGCTTGATTAGCGATAGAATCAGCTAACCAATTATGAGATCTTGGAATGTGCAAATAACTAATATAGGTAAATGATCTTTGCAACAACCTCACCCTTAAATATTGGCGATATAAACATGGATCCCTTACCTGATAAATGTTGTTTAATTGTGACACTATCAATTGAGAATCAAGATAAACTACCAACGAGTCGATCCCATGAGAGATTGCCTCGGATAATAAATTATTAACGGCAGTATACTCAGCCATATTGTTTGAAGCAGGACCGATGCATACGCCTCTTGATACCATCAATTGACCAGTTGGATAATAAAGTACCCAAGCTTCGGAAGTGAGATTCCGAGTGTGCCGACTAGCACCATCGGCGAACCCAAAATAGACCAAGTCATACATCAACACCTGCCACAGCAGACCAAAAAGTACTGATATCAGAAAACTCTCGACGATATATGTACAAATATACAAAAAATACAAAGAAGCCATTGCCTGGCCAAAACTAAGCAAAGTACTTCTTTAGGTAGAGCCCATTACGGGGCTCCGCCAGCTTGTTTCCCTCAAAATCGATTAACTCATACGCCCCTTTTTCTAAAACTCGTTTAATAATGAAAGGATCGTACCACATAGGCTTAAATTTGCCTGCCCCCAATGTGTCTTTATCTTGGTCATAGACCAAGACAAGATCACCTTCAAAAAAGACTCGAGGACGGACAGATTTATCATACTGCATTTTAACCCTTTTCTTATGAGCCTCATTCATCGTGGCAGCATCTCGACGCTGCTCATCGAGATGTTCCAAGTGAAGTAGGCGCTCTTTGAGACTCGAAGTCTCTGGAAGGAGCTCAACAGCTAACTTAAGAGATGAAATTTCACATTTTACCGGAAAGATAGATTCCATCCCATAAACCAACTGAAAAGGTGTAAAACCAGTAGCAGTCTTTACGGAGGTTCGGTATGCCCAAAGAGACGAATACAACATAACGTGCCAATTGGACCGATTTTTATCGATTGTCCATTGGAGGATCGTCTTAAGAGTTTTATTGACTGCCTCGACCTGTCCATTGGCCTGAGGATAATAAGGGGACGAATGCTCCTGCCGGAAACCTAATTTGAGAGCCAATTCGGACATCAGGTGATTCTGGAAATGACTGCCATGGTCAGTGACAATCTTCTCGGGATACTGAATCTTGAGATAACCTGATTGAAAAGAAACAATTATGCCGTGTCACTATCGTTCTTATAAGTAGGCATGGCCTCAACCCACTTCGTAAAGTAGTCTACAGCCACGATAATGTACTTGTGATTCGCCGCTGAAGGCGGATTACAAGTTGTAAAATCAATACCCCACTTAGTAAAGGGACCGACGGTGACAACGGGAAAAAGAGGAGCTGGATGCGTGCACATCTTCCGAGTAAAAATTTGACAAGGGTGACAGCGTTTGACCGCTTCCACACAGTATTTAAAGAGTGAAGGCCAAAAATAGTCGGCACGTAAGATGCGCTGGGCTGTAGCAAGCCCTGATAGATGACCACCACGAGCTCCACTGTGGCAGTCATTGAGCACTGACTCTGCTTCCTCTAAGGTTAAACAGCGCCGAAGGATTGAATCAACCCCTCGATGGTGTTATCACAAAATCACAACTGAAGGGCTGCTGATCAGGCAGACTCTGTGTAACTATTTCAGACCAAGCTTTTGACTAAGGATTAGCCTCCCTAGCCTGAGAGGGCTCTCTCAAGAAAAGGTTATTGATTTTGAATGTTGATAAGAGGGCTAACTCTTGTACAATAGATTTAATGTAAGCATAACTGGTTGGAAACACACCAAAAGATATCTCATTGGGCTATGGAGTCTATAATATCAAGTAAACAAGAAAAACACAGTGAACGCATAGAAATCAAGGCTCTTAGCATTACAAGTCAAACATATTCCACCACACATAGCTTGCTGTATACACAGGAAGTCAGAGCATATAAGTATGAATTCTGAGTGATTGCATACAACAAAACCATAAAATAACATAAGGTATAACACATCATCACTTCATTTGACCATGACAATCCTTCGAGAATCTTGAGAAGAGTATAACTCTGTTTTACTATTACTGTCAAAAAATATCTTACAGTGGCCCAAAACAACACACTTTTTCTATTAAGTATCCAACCTTTTTTACATCTAAGTTATTCCTATATATAGCCTATCAAAACACTGCTGTACGAGACTCCTCATCAAGCATGAAGGGAGCTCGGGCTTTTGACATAAATGACCTTAACAATAACATAAACGAACTAACTTATTTACAAGACCTCAAGACTTTATAAAAACTTATGGATAATTAACATATACATGAACTATAGATTCTAGTGATAACAGATGGTATAATGTGTCACCAATGATAACATAATTTTTAGCCAGGTGACGTAATTTGCAACGTTCATCCTTGGAGAAAGTAGAGGGAAACTTCGAAGTCTGGAGATATACAATGATATCTCCATACCAAGGATCGAGTGAACAGATGAGGAATAAATGTTCGTCGGGAAAACTTTCCTCATAAACAGTATCCTCTCCACAAGGTAGCTCAGAAATTAGCTCCGCGAAAACCATGGATTTCTTAGACTTGGCAGATAAGAACTCGAGGTCAAATTCTTGCAAAATGACTATCCATCGAATATATTTGCCCCCAATCACTCGCCTACTGAGGACAAATTGGAATGGATTGACTGTCGCTAAGACAAAAGTTATGCGTAGCAGGATATAATGACGGAGCCGCTGGACAGCATGGACAGCTGCCAAGGCCAACTTCTCAACCAGAGAATAGCGAAGTTCAGGACCTATTAAGCCTCGGCTCAAATAATAAATCACATGCTCGGCGAGAGCATCGTCTTCCTGAACGAGAACCATACCAATGGTTGATTCTGCTGCAGTGAGATATAAAAGGAAGTCTCTACCATAATCCGGTGGACTCAAAAGCGGGGCAGAGACTAATGCCTTTTTCAAAGCATCAAACGACCGCTACGCAAAGTCGTCCCACACAAATGGAACTCCTTTCCGTAGCAAACGCATGAACCCTTTAGTGATCTCGGCATAGTTCGCTATAAACCGTCTTAAGAAATTAGCCTTCCCTTAAAGACTTTGAAGTTGTCGAGTTGAGGACGGGGGAGGCAACTGAACTATTGCCTCAACCTTGAAGGGATCAACATGAATCCCTTCATTTGACACAATGAACCCTAACAACCGACCGGACGTAACCGCAAAAACGCACTTGTTGGGATTCAACCGGATTTTATAAAAACGACATCGCTCAAAAAACATTCGAAGATGACTAGGGTGATCAGTTCTCTTTCGAGAACGAGCAGCGAGATCATCTAGGTATGCTTCGATGACATGTTTGATGCCGTGGAAAGCATATGACATGGCCCGCTGAAAAGTGGCTCCAGCATTTTTAAGACCAAAAGGCATCTTTCTATATGCAAAGGTACCCCAGGGACATATAAAGGCTGTCTTATGTTGATCTTCAGGACGGATAGAAATTTGATTATAACCCGAAAAACCATCCATGAAGGAAAAAATCTCATTACCCGCACACTCGTCGATAATCTGATCAATGAATGGTGTGGGGTAATTATCTTTCGGACAAGCCTTGTTTAGGTCCCTAAAATCAATGCATACTCGGATTGTTCCTTGCTTTTTATCCACAGGGACTGGATTAGAGACCCAATCAGTAAGAGGAACAGGGTATATGAAACCCTCCCTTAGCAGCTTCTCAACTTCAGCTTTGATAGCTACTTCTTTCCTAGGGTTAACTGGCCGAAGCCTTTGCCGAACTGGTTTGGCGTTTTCATACGTCTTGATCTCATGCTGAGCTATAGAAGGATCAATGCCAGGCATTTCTTCATAAGACCAAGCAAATACATCTTGAAATTCCTTGAAAAGGTCGGTGTAAATTTGAATTTCTTCGAGGGAACACTCAATTCCGATGAAGAGATTCTCGATGACGTTAGGGTCCCTAGAGATGTTTATAGGTATCGTTTTTGAAATCACCGACATGTTACCTTCGGCACGAAAGTGTGCTGGAGCCAAAGGATTTGATACTGTACAAACATCGCTAGTACAGAACTCGGAGAATCTAGATTCTACTTCCTGCAATGGAGGAAGAAAGTATGAACGATGGTGTAAGTCTTCCCAAGGTCGATCTATACCCATCATTACTTCGAGGATTGCTTCTTCAGAAGGTAAAACCGAATCCAAGCAGTCCAAGGCAGAGGTAGAATCAAGGCTCCAGGCCGGGGCCACATCACCATCTAACTCCTCTTCGGAAAAAGGAGCAGAGTGGTTGTCTGCAGAGTCTACGATAGACTGATATCTAAGCTCAGCTGCAGATATAGGGAATGCCATTCCATTTACTTGTCCTTCAACTAATGTGGTCGTAGGTGAAGGCAAGATCCAAGGGTCTGAAAAATAACGAGTTCGGAAGAACTCTTCTCGATGGGACTCCTTAGATGATGAAATGGCATTGATTTTAGCAAAAGGAGAGCGAAGATCAAAGGTACCCATCAATGAGGAATACATCCCCACTCCTAAATTCTCAGTCAACGGGCGAGGGTTATCCACTAAAGGAACAGTAGAGTCAGAGCTTGCTTGAGGATCGACTGGACAATAGTCCAATTGATCAACCTTAACAATTTTCCCCTCATGAGGAAAGCAAATGACACGAAACAGAGTTGAAACCACGGCGTCCAATTCATATACCCAGTTCCTTCCTATAGGAGATTATAGTCTAGGTTAGAATCTATGACTTCTACTTCAATATTGACGACCTTTCCCCCAACACATATAGGAAAGGCCGGGATAATCCCATGCGGCTTATGAGAATGACCATCAATTGCAGTCAAGACGGTGGGTGAACGAACAGCCGAAGGTGATCCAATAGCCTTCCAGCATGACATCGACATGATGCACGTGGAAGCTCCTTCATCTATAACGGTACGAAAAATATTGATTTTCCAGTATGTAGACTTTATTTGGAAAGCCATATGATGAGGGAGTCGCTTTTTGACATTTAACATGTCAAAAGTGAGCACTAAAGAGTTAGTTGGATCGACTGCCCCAATCGCGGAAAGTAAAGCACTTCGCTGAGCTGGACATGACTGGAGAACCTCTAAAGCGGACATGGCGCACGGACTCTGAGCCAGATCCTCCACAATGGAGTAATTCTGGGCGGCCCTAGCATTAGGATTAATAGTCGCGCGTTTAGCGGAACCTTTCGGTATCCGTGGTATAGTCTCGACAGGGGGTCGCTCAATATGAAGGTCGGTACTTCCGGGAACAGTCTTGTCCTTGGAAGTTTTGGCTTCACCATAATCACCTGACCGAGTGTTACAGGGAAAAGTGTCTATTTAGAACTGCTCTATCCCACTAAGGTGTGACAGTTGCCTTAGAAACAAACAGAGAAAAACTACTTTTGTATTTCCTTTATGAATTATAGATAGAGAAGAATGGAAGGACCAACCTCTGTCTTGCGCTAATCCTTCAAGTCGATTCCCCTCTTCTTTGATAGTCCTCAGCTACCTGCTACCTTACTTGCCCAGCTTCACAAAATACCTGTAAGATCACAGAAGAAGAACACTACACAAAGACATGGATCTATATTCATAAACAACTTAGGATCAGATTTAAGTTAACCATACAAATGTAACAAGCATCAATGATACAAAAGCATGGAGGAAAACTCAAATAGTTTTTATTGATAAACAATAAAAGATTCAGGAGGAGTTACAACCAGTGGTTCCTGACCCAGCATCAACCTCCCAGCAAAGAAGCCCCTCTTCACCTCAAACAAAGCATAGATCACCCAACAATCTCATGTTTGTCTCAAAAAACCAACAACAATTCCTTACAATATGCAAAATTCCAACCTCTGGATCTCTGGGATGAGGGATCCATATATAGATATCTGTAAGGAGGATGAGTCAGCTTGTGATTTGATTAGTGTCTTCTCACTATCAGTTCTTGCTTCCACTTGGAGACTGAAAGCCTCTTACTCATCCTTGGTCGAATTTAGTGAGGCAAGTGTCACAGGAGAAGATTCTGGAAGCTTCCATTGTCTCTCCACCTCGCAGAATGACACTGCCATTTGTCATTTCTCGCCCATCGCACCCCACAGAAGGGACTTTTGAAATGAAATGCACCCTCACAGTGTATTTAGGTGCAATGCAACGCACCTAGCCAGTGGAGCAGCTGAAATGATCCTATTTTGACTTATTCTGAGCAGTTTCTGGTGGAGAACTTCTGGGAGAAGTTGTAATCTGTTGACCTTGTTCCTCTAGGGGTGTTACACTAAAAAATGTCACCATGACTATTTACAGTTATTATGGCTCAATCAACAGTCATGCTACCCTCTTAGGCAAGTCTTATGCCTCTGCTCTCCATGTCAAACTCCAAAAAGAGAGAAAGTCTTGTATAAATGTATTTATCTCTGGGGACGCAGGTTCTCTCAAACTTACCTGCGGGGACGCTCTCTATGTTCACAAAAACTGCGTCTTTGGACGCTCTGTATGTAAAGGGACAGGTGCGTCCCCCTGTAAAGGTTAGAATGCGCAAGTTTCATCTTTAAAAAGTTACTTGTGGTCATTTCTAGAGCATTCTAGAAGGTTGTTCGACGTGTATTGGGCGCCTCCAGATGGTTCATGCACTCCTATCAAAGAGGAACTTATCCCATCAATAAGGGAGCTATCCCACCCAAAGAGGGGATTATCCCATTGATGGTGGACCTGATTAACCTCCTCTTGAGCACTATAAATACAGGCATTGGGCCAGAAGGAGGAGAGGTTGAAACTATACATTTTCTAAGGGTAAATGCTGCAGGAATTAGGACTCCCATTTAGAAGCTTGTGAGGAGAGATTGCCATCTTTGCTTGTTCTATTTGGAAGTGGGTGTGCTTTGTCAAAGTAAAGGAGAACTCTTGATGGACCCTGGGAAGGGCTTGCACAACACCAAGGCTCAGGTTGTATTTGTTCTTTTTGTTACCTATTAATGCAAATGAGTCCATTCTTCTCAATAACTTGTTGTTTATGAGTTATTTCATGTACTCCTTGGTCTACATGTTGAATATGCTTTGTTTTATGTTATAATCAGGTGCTATTTAATTGTTTGACTATTGGTGATTGCAGGTTTTGGAGAAAAGGAGGAGCTCATCCAGATCAACAAAGCTTGGACTTCTACAACAGCGTTTGGACAAAGGTAAGAACAAAACACTTGATATCTCATATTATAATGCATGTTTAGAGAAGGATAGATCTTGTTTGTCTTGTTTGTCACTAGAGAGTCTTAGGCTCCTAGGGAGGTTGGTTGTGTCCGCACAATCGACTCTTTCCGCCTGACAAATTGGCGACTCCACTGGGGATTCCATGAATGAAAAAGATTTTTCCTTTGAATGAACTTTGCTCTGAGAAAATTGATTTCTTTTTCTGGTTTTTTGACTGTGTGAATTTGTGTTTGGGTGGATTAGCTTAGCAGTAAAATAGATTTAGTTTTTCTTGATTTTTACAGTCGGACGCACCCTCTTAGTATTGCACAGTGCGTCCCTGGACGCACTGTTGCTGTGCGCACAGAGCGGGTACGCACCTGTTCTAACGGGTCACCTGCGTCCCCTGCTAAAATTTGAGAAAATTCCATTTTTCATATTTTTTCCTCTTAAATTTTGCTTTTTTATAGATTTTGCTGCCCAGATCCATTAGTATCCTGTCAAAGATCCTTCACCTGAATTGGTTTTCATAGCATTAAGTGTTTTAGTGGATTTCATTGAAATTTAAGCCTAGGGTTTGATTTTTGAGTAGATCCTGTGGTGACTTTAATGGTGGAAGTTGTCAAGCCTTAGATCTCTCTAGTTTGGTCAACCTCCTTAAGAGTCGGATCTGTCGTAAGTCTACCCGTGTGAGCAACCAACCTGTTGAGTTGTCTCTTTGGTCAAATTTCAAAGTGCTTGTTGATTAAGTCTTGATTTCCATTTTATAAAAAGAACAAAAAGATTTGAGTTTTGTTTTGATCAGCTCTTGATTCTGCAATAGCTGGTCCTTGATTTGATTTTGGTCAAGTAAAACAACCTAGAAACATCCTTGTAGGTTTTGACCTCGTTAAGTTTGCTTAGAGTAAATTTACCTTTTAGTTTGCTTGTGAGTGAATTTTCGTAGATTTTAATAGTTGTTAAGATTGATTTTTGTTAAATTAGATTTATTTGCTTTATTAAAAGAAAAATACAAAAACATCTTCTTTAAAAGTCTTGTTTCAAGTAGCTTTTTGATTTTTGAAAGAGAAAGGAGTTTTTTCGTGCAAGTATTAAATGGTCATGTTTGTATGCTTGGAAAGATTAAGAGCTTTATTTCTTTGATTTTCATTGCAAAAGAGAGTTGTTTTTTATAAATTTGCATTCTCTAAACTTTCTTAGCTAAGAATTTCATTGAAAAAGAGAAAGTAGAGTAAATCATCTTAGGTGCATTTTTGTAGTGGTTTGAGTCGAGTCTACACACCACTGGTTTCATCTCCGCCACCTTTTGAGTTAAAGAAAAACCATAAAATTCACGCTTAAAGTAAAATTTACATAGTAACTTTTCTTTTACTAGGGCTCTGAAGCACCAACTTAGCTTAGGCTAGTGTCTTGGAGTAGGTGAGTACTTAACTCTCCAAGACAGTAAAACCAAACAAGTAGCTGATCTTGAGTTAGAATCAAATCCAATTGTTACATTTACACTCTGGGAAAGCTCCTCTTAAAGGAGAAGCACGAGCTCGTGTCCGAACCAGTGAGGGGATCAATCCTCCCTCGTTGGGAACGACGCCAGACAGTACGTATTACAAACGGTAAACCTCGGATTAACCATTGTCGAGGAGCCAGGGGTCACTTATCGGTAAACCTTGGATTATTGTCAAGGAGCCGGTAAGGGGATTGAGCTTGTTACTCTGCCCTTGCGTGCTGTCGGAGTTTAGACT
This sequence comes from Pinus tabuliformis, assembly GCA_031772625.1. Taxonomy (NCBI): domain Eukaryota; kingdom Viridiplantae; phylum Streptophyta; class Pinopsida; order Pinales; family Pinaceae; genus Pinus; species Pinus tabuliformis. Next base: position 1,145,618,532 of record CM062815.1, read on the forward strand.
GTTCCCCCAGGTGTACTTGTGGCCGTTGGTAACCTTAGTGACCGTAATCTCTAGGATTCTACCCAAGGTGACGGTGGAGGGAAGATCCCACTGTACCTGGAGCAGACGTTGGTTATACTCACTTGGATTTTCCGGGGGGTTCGCTTCACTTCGAGACGGTTAAAGTGGAGGAACTTGTGCCGGTCTATTCATTAAGCAGGTTGCCAGGGTAACTGTTCCACCCTCCACTTCTGTACTGAATTCGGCGATGTTGGGTTTCATCTCCAACTAGTGTTTTCGGTCCGGAAGGCTACTGTTTGTGTGTGGTTTGACGCCCTAGATTCTTTAGGCGTGTGCATCAAAATTTGTTTGGTTCTTTAGCGGCTTTAGGTGGTTTGATTTGAAATTTTTACTTTGTTTTCGTGTGTAGTAGTTAAAAGTTTTTAGCTGTGGCGGAATTACCGAGACAGTCCCGTAGACTTCGGGCCAAGTCTCCTGAGATTGTTACCGGAATAGATTTGTTAAGAAAACTCCGTAAATCGCAGGGTGAATCTCCTGAAGACATTCCGGGTCAGTACGAAGGGTTAAAGGTCCTTGTAACTCCTCCTAGTGACAGTAGAGTAGGTTCACCTGAAGAAGGAGAATCTTCCTTGGTAGTCCATCCAGATTACCAAAGTTTAGAGACAGGTTATAATCCCGAAGCTGTTTCAGTTTCTGAACTTGTTGGTAGTTTTTCGTCTGCAAGTGATACAGGCAAAGAACCTGAAATATCTGAACCTATTACTCCAACTTCTAGTGTTCCAGATTCACCGAGAATAGAAAGAATTATCACCGAAAATCTTCCTTCTGGTTTGATTGCTATAGAAGAACTTGCTCCAGAAGAGGATATAGGTGTCTCTAACCTTGAAGGTCAACTTACTATTGATCTAAGGGAGCGTGAATCCATCTTTTACAGTCCTCCTAGAAGTACTTCTTGGTACCTTGCGTTAACCAATTTTTTAGACAACTCAGTAGGTTTTTCTACACCTCGTACTCCTTTTCCACCTGGAGGTATTTATACTCCTGTAAATATGTCTGGTCAGTCGTCCGTGTTTACTCAAAGTCCTGAATCTTTCTTACATGGCGGTCCTTCTGTTCCCACTGGGTATCAATCACTTTCTGGTACCTTTGCGGGGGCATCTCCTCAACCCGTTGATCATGGGTTATTTGCTGGAAACAGTGGTAATATACCATTGGGTGTAGGAGACATTTACATGATGTCAGGTTCAGTTCCCGTTTCCCAACCTCAAGGTGGCCAATTACCGCCTGGGGGGCAACCACAGTTAATGCCTGGGGGGCAACCTCAAGGTACACAAATCGTGTCTGGGGGGCAACCTCAAAGTCAGTATGTACCTATGGTGCAATACGTGCCTCAAGGTCAACCCCAGCCTCAATATGTACCCCAGGGTCAACCTCAGTATCAATATCAACCTCAAGGATGGCAACCTCAAGGATGGCAACCTCAAGGGTATCAACCCCAAGGTTATCAACCTCAAGGGTACCAACCTCAAGGTCAAGGTCAACCCCAGTATCAGTATTTACCTCAAGGTTATCAACCTCAAGGTCAATACTCGAGTCAAGGTTATCAACCGCCTCAAGGTCAGTCATATGTTCCAAGTATGGGAACTGCACCTTACAATTATCAATCCTACCCTCAATCTGGTTATGGATCTCAGTATCCTCAACCTGTTACGGGTCAATACCCTGGAATGTTAGTGTGGGATCCATCACAGGGTCAACAGGTGTTGCAGCCAAGTATACAGATGGTTCCTCAAGCTGGACAACCCGTAGTTTCTGGTCCAACCCAGCAACCGCAACCTGTCCAGTCAAATGTTCAAACTTCTGTAACTTCGGTAGTTACTCAGCCGCCCATTGCACCTAGTACTCCATCTCAAACGGCTGCTGCAACTACCGCTACATCTACCATACTTACTTCTGGAGTATCGACGGCTCCAGTTTCTACTGTCCCTGTTACCACGCCTCAGACATCTTTACCGTTGTCTGGATCTACGATTCAAACCACAGTCCAGATGCCTGTAGGTCAGCCTGGTATAAGTACGGTTGTTACTACTCAACCTCAATTTGTTCAACCTCCGTACCAGGGACAGTACCAACATGGGCAAGCTGTCCAACAACCGGTTTACCAGTATCAACCGTATCCTGGGTACACTTATCAACAACCTCAACAACCCCAGTACGGTCCGGTTAATCCTGGTTTTCCAGGAGGATATAATATCCCAAATGCGACTCCTGTTCCTAGTTATCCTGGATATCCTCCTCCTGGGGCTGGTATTGTGACCCAGAGTTTTAGAGATCCTAACCGGCAGTTACCGTTTATCGCAACTTTGGATTTACCAGACTTGACGCGCCTAACGAACGATCCAATTCAATATCTTCAGTTCTGGCCGCCAATGCCAAATAAGTTGCCCAGTGATATACCCAAGTTCGAAGGTAAGTCTGGAGAGGATCCGTCCAATCACGTGATGACTTACCACCTCTGGTGTGCTTCAAATTCTATCTCGGATGATTCGATCCGCTTACGTCTTTTCCAGCGTACACTCATTGGTCTCGCGGCCAAGTGGTACATTGAGTTACCACGGGCCTCTTTTTACAATTTTAGCCAGTTAGCTACCTCGTTCTTAACTCACTTTCAGTTGCCGGTCAGATACGATAACGGCACGGAGTTATTAACTTCACTAAAACAATCGACGTCCACGTATATTTCTGATCACATTCATGAGTGGAGACGTCGAAGAAGACTAGTGAAAGTTTTTATCCCGGACCAAATCTTAGCTGAATGGTTTGTCAAATCATTATTACCGAAGATTACTGAAGATGTAGCTAAGGCCGGAGTAGTTACTGAGGAGCAAGTCATTGCTCAGGCACAATACCTTGACTTAGTTTACACTCAGTCGGGTACGTTACACGAGAAGATTCCGGATCTTCCAAAGTCGAATCAAATCGCTGCTGCTCCTTCGGGATCTCATGCCGCTGATGGTATGATTGGTATCGTGAATACAAAGAGTAAGAAGAAGTCTTCCAAGGCTTCAACTACTCCAATTATCACTTTGCCTGATTCTCCGACAGGAGAGTCTTCTCCTGAACTTACCGCCGATATTCACGCTGTAGAGTCATCTACGGCCAAATCAAAAAACGGTGGAAGAAGAAAGGAAAGAAGAAGGCTAAAGCAGACAAGGCTCCAAAGGAGAAAACTGAAAAGTCGGAAACCAATGACGAAAAGCGCAAACCTCGATATCCTTGTCTTATTTGTGAAGAGGATCATTTTACGAGAGATTGCCCTCATCGGGCCGAGGTTGTGAAAATAGTCAAAGGTTCTCCCACTCCTGCTGTGTTAAAAAATCCATTTCCGGAGCAGGAGAATAAGATGATAGGTTCTTCTTCGAATGCCAGTGAAGAACCCATTTTGATGATGTCTCATGTGAGGATTGCGACTCGATCGCAAGATTATGGTAGTAAGGCTCCTGTTGATGGTAAGGAAGCAGAATCTTCTCATTCTAACCCATCAACCTCAGCTCCTGGTTCCGATCCACTACAGATCGAAAAACCTAACCCAGACTTAGTAATTAAACCGCCCGCCAAGGGTGTACTTCGAAGGTCTGCTTTCAATCCACATGCGAGAGCAGCCCAGAATTACAACATTGTTGAGGACTTAGCTGTTTCACCCTCAGCAATGTCGGCGTTAGAAGTGCTGCAATCATGCCCAGCACAACGAAAATTACTTTTGTCGGCTATCGGAGCTGTTGATGTTCAGGACCCGAACCTGATGATCTTTGATCTAGAAAATAGTACACCGCGTCTCCCCCATCAAATGGCTTTCCAAATTCCAGTGATAGTCAAAAACAGGCCTATTCATCGGACTGTGATTGATGAGGGAGCTTCTACGTGTATTATGTCGATTCAATGTTGGAGATCCCTTGGTTCTCCTTCGTTGAACCAATCCCCCACCATCCTTAAGGCCTTTGATGGCCGTGGGTTCCGTCCGTTTGGTATTCTACAAGAATTGCCTATAGGGGTAGAAGGTAAAACCGTTAGTCTGGATGTGGAAGTGGTTGATGCCCCTCTAGACTACAACCTTCTTTTGGGTCGAAGTTGGTCATATGCTATGACAGCGGTCGTTTCATCGGTCTTCAGAGTAATTAAGTTTCCATATAACGGTAAGATCGTGACTATTGATCAGCTGACATACTTTTCATCCGACCCAGCCTCTTCAGAGAGTATCCAGCATGTCGGTAAGACGACAATCCCTTATAGGGACGTTGGTGTAGGTTTAGTTAAGGATTCCGGTTTACTGGGAACTTTTCCTCTCCCTCCACTCAGCGTAGAAACTTCATTTGCAACAATTCATATGATTACATCAGAAAACATTATTTATGATGATCCTTGGATTGTCCCATCTGACTCTGAGATAGACTCATTCGGTGATGCTATGCCTTTGAGTCCATATGAAATTGCTTATGAAGCTGTCATGTCTTTTACCGACTCGCATTCAACCGAAATCGACCAAATGAATGTGGTCAGTGAAGAATCACTTTTCACCTCAACCTTAGAACGGATAGCGTTTCCCGAAGTCGTGTCATCTGACGAACAACTTCGCGAAATCCTAAGTGTAGACGATCTACCATGGGAGGATCTCCATCACAGATCTTCGTTTTTACCTAAGGATGATGCATTTGAAAATGATTTTTCATCTATCTTTACCGCTGAATATGTCAAAGACGCTCAGGATCCAACGAAACATTCTGATTCAGAGTTGAATTTAGGGAATATTTCTCGTACTATTCCCATTGATATTTCAGTGAAGCCCGGAATTGAGGAAAACATTCATATAGGTGCCGCTTGTACAGAAGATGAAATCCAAACTTACAAGGCCCTATTCCAAGAATTCCGCGACGTGTTTGCCTGGTCTTACGAGGAAATGCCGGGAATTGATCCTGCCATTGTTGTTCATGAAATAAAGACCTACCCGGATGCTAAACCCGTCCGGCAACGGTTGCGTCAGATTCACCCTCGAAAAGCGGCTGCGATTAAAGCAGAAGTCGAAAAGCTGTTGAAAGCAGGTTTCATTTATCCGATCCCGTTAACGGATTGGGTATCGAATATTGTTCCGGTTAACAAGAAACAAGGAACAATAAGAATCTGTATCGACTATAGGGATATAAATCGAGCTTGTCCAAAAGACAACTATCCTACGCCTTATATCGATCAAATTATTGATGATTGTGCCGGAAGTGAAATGTTTTCCTTTATGGATGGTTTTTCGGGCTATAATCAAATCAATATTCTACCTGCCGACCAACCAAAAACGGCATTCATTTGTCCATGGGGGACATTTGCTTATTGCAAATTACCTTTTGGGCTTAAGAATGCCGGGGCCACTTTTCAACGGGCGATGTCTTATGCATTTCATGACATCAAGCACATTGTGCAACCGTATCTCGATGATTTGCCTGCTCATTCTTTACATCGAGCTGATCACCTTGTCCACCTACGAGCAATCTTTATGAGGTGTAGGCATTATCGAATTCGGTTGAATCCCCACAAGTGTGTTTTCTGTATAGAAACAGGTCGATTGCTGGGATTTGTTGTTTCAAAAACCGGCATTCGCGTCGATCCCTCGAAGGTCGAAGCTATCATCAAATTGCCTCCTCCTTCGAGTTTGCGCCAACTCCAAAGTTTGCAAGGGAAAGCGAACTTTTTACGCCGATTCATCCCAAACTACGCCGAGGTCACTAAAGGTTTTACACGGTTGTTGAAACAGAACGCACAATTCTTTTGGGACGAGATTGCCCAACAATCTTTTGATGCACTTAAACACGCGTTGACCCATGCACCGTTGTTGCATCCTCCCAACTACAACCAGGACTACTTCTTATACCTCGCAGCTTCGCATTCCACCATTGGAATGGTGTTAGTTCAAGAAGATGAATTCGGAGCAGAACATGTGATATATTATCTTAGTAGGACCTTAAATCCCACTGAGTTAAAATATTCGCATGTGGAGAAATTGGCCCTGGCAGCCGTTCAAGCTGTCCAGCGTTTCTGTCACTACATTCTTCTCCGTAAAACTACAGTTATTTCGGATTGCAACCCTATGATTTATATTTTGACAAAACAACTGCTAGGGGGCAAGTACTCTAAATGGATTGTTATCCTGCAAGAGTTCGACTTGGAGTTTGAGAAGTCCAAGTCTAAGAAATCCTTAGTTTTTGCGGAATTGATGTGTGATTTCCCGAGTGCTGACACAGAGACTGTGGCAGAGGAGTCCATTGCGGACGAATCTTTGTTTCTTATCAGTACTTTAGATCCGTGGTACGGGGATATAATCATCTATCTCCAAACCCAAACCTTTCGGCCTGAAGCTTCCAAGGCAGAACGTCGAAAAATTCGGTTTCAATCCCAGCAATACAAAATTATTGGAGATACACTTTATCGCCGGGGGGCAGACTTAGTTTTTCGACGTTGTTTAACTCACGAAGAGGCTGAGAGGGTTTTGAATGATTGTCACTCTGGAGCATGTGGCGGTCATATGTCTGGGTATGCCACAGCTCAGAAGGTGTTGCGCGCTGGCTATTTCTGGCCGTCTATGTTTAAAGATTGTATCATTGCAGTCAGGAAGTGCCACAACTGTCAAGTGTTTGATCGCAAGATGCGCGCTCCACCTGCTCCTCTCCACCCTATAATTGTCGTTGGTCCATTCGCCAAATGGGGTATCGACTTTATTACTTGTAACCCTCACTCGGCCGGGGGGCATGCGTATATCATCCTCGCGGTTGATTATTTTACTAAATGGGCCGAGGCGATGCCTACATTCGACGCAAGCGGCAAAACAGCTGCAGTTTTCGTATTCAATCATATCATAACTAGGTTTGGTGTCCCACAAGCAATCATTACTGACCATGGGAGCCATTTTCGAAACATCATGATGACTGAGCTTACAAGCCAGCTTGGTTTGCGCCACGATAGCTCTACTCCTTATTATCCGCAAGCCAACGGTTTGGTTGAGTCTATCAACAAAGTTCTAGTTATCATGATCCGACGAACCATTGGTGTTCATCGGTCGAATTGGCACAACATGTTATTTTCAGCGCTATGGGCATACCGAACCTCAGTGAAAAATTCAACAGGGTTCACTCCTTTCCAGCTAGTTTATGGCTTGGAAGCTGTGTTACCCATTGAATGCGAAATCCCATCACTTCAAATGGCTGTCGAATTACTTCCAGCTACTTCCGAAGAGGAGAAACGTTTATTGTACTTGGCTAAATTAGATGAGACTCGACGTGACGCTACATTGGCTATCGAGACTCACGCGAAACGAATGAAAGCTCAGTATGATAGAAATGTAACCCCTCGAAGTTTTTCGGAGGGAGACCTAGTGCTATTATATGATCAAGCTAACGATAAGCTAGGTGCTGGAAAATTCGTTCCTATGTGGCATGGACCCTACATTGTAAAGCGAAAGCTAGCAAAAGGGGCTTATGAGCTGGTTGATTTTGATGGGGACTCTTTGGGTAAACCCAGAAATGGACTTTACCTAAAGAGGTATTATGCTTAAATGGTGGGTATGGAGAAATTTTTAGATAGGTTAGATTTTCTTTCTAGCTAGCATGTTTGTTAGTTTAGTCAGTGTGCTTAGCTTAGAGAGTGTGTTTTTTGTCGTTATTCTGGCTTATCTTGGTTTTACTCTTGATATTGCAGATGTCGACGCCTCTCCAAACATACATTGGATTTGCTGATGGTGCTTGTCGTAGTACACGGAATATCTCTTCCGCAGCTTGGGTTATCTATTCGCCCTCTGACGAGTTAGTTTCTATGCATGGGGTAAGCCTCGGTCAAACAACGAACAACATTGCAGAATACAGTGCAGTGGTTGAATTATTATCCGAATCTATTTCATTTGGAATTCGACGTTTGATAGTGAGGTTAGATTCTGAACTTGTTGTATTACAGCTTAATAGAGTTTATGCCATTAGAAATCCTGTGTTATTAAGGTTGTTTTTGAGAGTGCGTCTCTTGGAACGTGAATTTGATTACATTGAATATCAGCATATTCCAAGGTCTTTAAATACATTAGCAGATGCAATTGCTTCTCGAATGTTGGACAGACATTTACGATAATCATGCAAGTAAATTTAAAAACATTTCATCACATATGTTAAACAAGATAAGCCGGTAATAGTGATATATATAGATAGGAGTGTGTCAAAAAATATACATCGTCTTCGATCATAGGTTGAAAAACACCTTATGATCGGCAAAAATGATAAGTACAAAAAGCCAAAAATGTCATATGTGTCTACAAAAGTGACTAGTCAATCACTGGTGGTGCTCCCTATACGACACCACTGCACGGGCTACCTTACGCAAAAATCTCCTAAACGGTCCAGGGACTGCGACTACAAAGCGCTGAAGCCTGATAGGAATGTCATCCATAGTAGTCTCAGGCATATCTTCCGTCAGACGCTCTAGATCATGCTCCAACTCAGCTAGTACTTCTGCAGCCGCGTCCTGTGGGGCCGGTACCGGTGCAACTGGATGTCTCCTCTCAAAAGGCCGGAGGTTGGCTGGGCGCTGTGGACCAACATCTGCATTTTGAAAATTTTACTGTCAGTTTTGAGACGATATATATAAAAAACAAAAAAAAAATACATAATTTGAAAACTTGTGAAAAATAAAGTACCTCTGTCATCCCATTGTTCTCCCTGTGGAAGAACCATGTCCGGATCATGTCGAAAGTCTACTCCGGCATACGAAAAGTCCTGGATCGAAAAAACCTGGTCCTCTAACCAGTGAAAATAGCTATCAGTGAATCGAACAACCGCCGTGCCCTCGTCAGGATGCCGAGCCATTACCGCAACCCATCGTACCAGCTTTGGCTCCCGAGGACCCAAGATATCAACAGTGAGTTGCTGAGGGATCAGCATCGGAACTCTCTCTAAGGCAAAGCTCACGACTAAAGGCCCATATCCAAAAGTTTTCAGTCGTCCGTTCTTTGCCTTAGTCAGTTGGCTCTTCATATTAGCCGACACAACATCACACCAGTTGAAAATGGTGCCTTGGTAACAGTCAATTGCCATCCGCATTTGGGACCCAGAAGCAATGTGCAAAGCGGCCGCGCCGCAAATTCTGGTAACCGTGAAAGCAATCACTTTGAGTTCACGCAGAGAGATGTGTTTGATCTCCACGCCTTTCGAATGGTGTGCCCCAGGTTTGCACCAATCTTCCCGGAGACTAACAAGGGATTGGCCACCCGGCCTAGTCCCGGTTAGATTGAGTTGCTCGCCTCTGTTTGGCAAGCCAGTAAGAAAGTATACATCCGAGGGCTCTATCTCGAGCTGGTGCCCTCCTATGTAAAAGCATTGCTCTTGAACGTTCCATCTCTCAACCAGCCATTCTAAGAATCTTACCTGAGCCCTCATGCCCGGTATGGCCCAGTATTTGTATAACCCGCATGCTTTTAGGGCATCCAGGGAAGGTTGGTGTTCTATTGCAGCTTCATCAACCTCTTCGTGCTCTCTTTCTCTCCAATCCAACATGGTGAGTGCCCTACACACCAAGAAATAATGATTAGAATTAATTTGGGGAAATTTGAATGGTTATTTATGAGGATTGGGGTTTCAAATTCCGCGTTCCACGGAGGACGCACCCCGCGTTTGGAACACAGGGCGTCGGGACGCAGCTGGCCTGAAGGTGGGCTGCGTCCCCCGACCATTTTCCTGTATAGGAAAAAGTCGGGGGACGCAGGTCACCCGAAGGGCACCTGCGTCCACCGAGGAGCGCATTTTGAAACCTAAACCCTCCCAAAAAACAAAACTAAAGACTAAAAAACAATTTTAATCGGATAGAAATGAAGAGTAGGATGTTGAAAAATACCTGGAAGAGACGGCGTTCGATTCTGACGGTCAGATTTTCCGCAGCGACCACGGGAAGTTTCTTGTCAAAAGCCCTTTGTTCAACCTCAACAGTAAAATGGTAAAAATGACATGGTAAAAAGTCTTTTTATAGGTTTTTTGGATGAATTTGTTCATTTTTTACCATGAAAAGATGTTTTTCGATGTATTTTTGCCTATCTTAAACAGGTATGAGTAATGTGTCGCTTTTGTGCAGGACAAAGGGATTTAGAGGGAAAATTGTCATTTTTCACAAGCCAAAATATCAGAGTCATCTTTTAAGCCCTTTTCTGACTCCTAAAATATGAAAAGATTGCCGAGCGTTTCTTTTACACTCGTTAAAACGGAATTAAAAGACGGTCCCCTTATAGCTCTTTTCTGACCGTAAAATCAGGAAAAGATTGCCGGGTTTTTGTCGTTTCAAACTCGATAAGGAAATAAAACGATGTGTCCTTGATCCCTTTTTACTTTTCAGGTCAGTGGCACTAATTATGAAAGTACTCCTTGGTCGCAAGATCAAGCGGTTCCCCCAGGTATTATTTTATACTTTTTCGGGCTTGAGGGACACAAATCTACGAAAAAGTTCAACTTGGAGTCTTCTTAAGTTTTTCAGACTCTCTAAAATTGAAAAACACCGAGTTTCTCCTATACTAGGTTCGTTAAACATTTCACAGTAAAGGACCTGTTCAATTACAAACAGGAACGAACCACTCCTTCCTAGGGTTCGAATCAAAACTAGGTTGGACTCATCCGAAGGATGAGCTTATAACCAAGCATATGTTATCCTCCTCAAGCTTGTTAAAAATAAAGAGGTACTTGCCAGAAATGGTGGGGGAAAAGAGAGAAGAATGAACCTGTTTGTTACCTTTTGTCTCAAAAGAAACTTTATTACCACTCTTGAACACGACACTTTTCATTCACCTGGTTGGGAAATCTTTTACCGCACAGTTGATCAAACCACTTTGAAAGTCTTCAGCCGGGTTCGGGGGATTAACTTTGAGTTATTCATCACCAAGCCATCTGTCGTGTCGTTATGTGTTCAAGAGGTCTGCAAGCAAAACTTTCATCTGCAAAATACTTGTCTTCCATTTGACCATCCCTGAGTCAGTCCTTACAGCAACATTTCTTCAACTTGAACAATGATTTCGTGTTGCGGGCTTGCCTGCAACGGGTCGCTTTCTATCGACATCAGCACATTATCTAGAGAGATGACTTAGAAATCGTCAGTACCTTGAAGTCTGCATGCATCAATGGCAGGTTTCTCGCCTTTGACGTCAGTTTACATCATTGACTTTCGATCGAAGGATTCCGTGAAATGTTCGACATCAACTCATTCATTCACATCTCATGGATTGTACTGGGTACTTTGAGAACCATTGACATTACTGGTGGTCTCTCTCACGCTTGTTAAGAGTTTACATCATCTACTGGTAATCAAGTGGTTTCTACCATGTTCGACATCAACTCATTTATTCGCATGGCTAGAATCGTACCAATTCGGAAGTAGAAATGAAGACCCTGGATCTAGTTTCCACCATCCAGGCTGCGAGGAGTTTTGTATTCATTATCTAAGTAGACTAATCATAAACAGATGGCTGCATCCATACTGTGTCTACAAAAGTCTATGATTGTGATGTACTGCAAGATCATTCCTGTATCAGAGTAGTTAGTCTGTTAGTTAAAGTTTTGATCTGAGTATGGGAATGCCTACCTCAGTGATGATATAATCTTATACATGTATTTTGTGTTGAAAATTGCAGGTTCTGACCAGGCTCTCCACGAGATAATCCTTGAAATGATAAAGCGCTTCACCCTTCCTAGATATTACAAACCCTAATCTATTCCAGGCTTCGCACTTTAGGGGGCAATCTGTTACACTAAAAAATGTCACCATGACTATTTACAGTTAGTATGGCTCAATCAACAGTCATGCTACCCTCTTAGGCAAGTCTTATGCCTCTACTCTCCATGTCAAACTCCAAAAAGAGAGAAAGTCTTGTATAAATGTATTTATCTCTGGGGACGCAGGTTCTCTCAAACTTACCTGCGGGGACGCTCTCTATGTTCACAAAAACTGCGTCTTTGGACGCTCTGTATGTAAAGGGACAGGTGCGTCCCCCTGTAAAGGTTAGAATGCGCAAGTTTCATCTTTAAAAAGTTACTTGTGGTCATTTCTAGAGCATTCTAGAAGGTTGTTCGACGTGTATTGGGCGCCTCCAGATGGTTCATGCACTCCTATCAAAGAGGAACTTATCCCATCAATAAGGGAGCTATCCCACCCAAAGAGGGGATTATCCCATTGATGGTGGACCTGATTAACCTCCTCTTGAGCACTATAAATACAGGCATTGGGCCAGAAGGAGGAGAGGTTGAAACTATACATTTTCTAAGGGTAAATGCTGCAGGAATTAGGACTCCCATTTAGAAGCTTGTGAGGAGAGATTGCCATCTTTGCTTGTTCTATTTGGAAGTGGGTGTGCTTTGTCAAAGTAAAGGAGAACTCTTGATGGACCCTGGGAAGGACTTGCACAACACCAAGGCTCAGGTTGTATTTGTTCTTTTTGTTACCTATTAATGCAAATGAGTCCATTCTTCTCAATAACTTGTTGTTTATGAGTTATTTCATGTACTCCTTGGTCTACATGTTGAATATGCTTTGTTTTATGTTATAATCAAGTGCTATTTAATTGTTTGACTGTTGGTGATTGCAGGTTTTGGAGAAAAGGAGGAGCTCATCCAGATCAACAAAGCTTGGACTTCTACAACAGCGTTTGGACAAAGGTAAGAACAAAACACTTGATATCTCATATTATAATGCATGTTTAGAGAAGGATAGATCTTGTTTGTCTTGTTTGTCACTAGAGAGTCTTAGGCTCCTAGGGAGGTTGGTTGTGTCCGCACAATCGACTCTTTCCGCCTGACAGGGGTTAGAACAACACTTTTAGGGACTTAGGAGCCCTTGATTTATGGACATTTCATGCTTGGTGTTGTAGGGCACAAAAATGTCTATAACAGTTTCCCCCTAAAGTATGAGGCCGTTAACCTTTTGGTGTCGGGTGAAATGCTTTATTATGAGGATCTGAAGTTCTTTCAATGCTGGGAGGAGACCTGTAATAAGATACAATACAATACATTATCTTCATATTGTTTTCATGATCTAGCCGAGGCGGGCATTCCCATGCTCAGCTTTATAAATTCATTTTCATGTACATAGGACAGACAACCGTCTGAGTGTAGACTGATGATTCTAGTAGAGCCATCATCCTTTTGAGTGGATGATTATCTGTGCAGCAATGATGTACATTTAATGTCTTTATTTTCCTGAATATATATCGCAGCCCGGATGGATGAAACTAGATCCGGGGTCTTCAATCTCGTCCAATCCTCACTCGAAGTACAAGTCGATCCATGTGAGAAATGTTCTGAAGTCGAACATGGAAAGACATCGCTTGATTACCAGTCAATGATGTAAACCATTAAAAAGCGCGAGAGGAATCACCGATAATGATAATGACCCTCAAGGTACTGCAGTACAATTCACGTGGCGTGAATAAAGGACTTGGCGTCGAACACCACGCAAAATCTTTCGGTCGAAGGCCATTGATGTAAACATGTCGCCGGAAGTGAGAAACTTGCCATTGAGGCATGCAAGCTTCAAAGTACTGAATGGGGTGTTCCTAGATCAACTTCTTGGATAATGAGTTGATGTCGACAAGAAGCGATCCGTCACAGGAGGGCCTTAATGAATCCCTCATCAATGACTCGGAACGGAGCAAATGATTTTAATGGAGGTGAAAACGATCTGGTGATATAAGGTTCAGGGTGGCGGTCATGAATGAATGGAGTATAATGTATGGTAGTGGGTGGGACACAGGTGAATTCACTGAATGACTTCTCTTGAACATATCGGCGACACTGACATGATGGACTGGTAGCATTAACCCCAAATGTGGATGGTGTGATGTGACCATGGTGATGTGACCGGTGAATGAAACAACCCAACCCGAACGAGATGCGGAGTGAAAGTGTCATGTTCAAGAGCGACTTGCTACCAATAAAGTTTCTTTGAGTTTTCTTCCCATTTTTCCCCAGTCATTGCTGACCAGTACCTCTTTATTTTTGTCAAGCTTGAGGAGGATAACATATGCTTGTTCTATAATTTGCCCTTCGGGCAAACCCATCGCTATGTTTTAACGAGCCTAGCGATAGTGAAACTCGTTCTCGTCTAAAGACCAGTTTGTCGCTATTAATCTTTTTAACGAGTTTAACGACAAAGATAACTCGGTCCTTTTCAATTTTAGAGAGTCTGAAAAGGAACCTAAAGGAAACTCCAAAATTCCTTTTTCGTCACCTAATCCCTTAAGTCCGAAAAAGTATAAAACAATACAGAAGGGATGAATTTTCGATACTTTTAACGAGCCGAATAAAACAAGCGCTCAATTCTTTTGTGTAATAATCCCTCAAGTCCAAAAAGATTAAAATCTAAAGGATGGATAGCACTTCCTGTCCTTTTAATGAGCTGGAAGGCCAAGGACTCGGCAATCTTTTCATATTTTACGAGTCAGTTGAAAAGAGCTTAAAGGAGACTCGTCTTTTGAGGAACGAGTGATAAAACGGGTAGCAGCTGATTCCAGGTAAGGTTTGGAATTTTCCAATCACGGCAGTGTCACAAGGATGGCTAGTGAAATCACTCTTCGCCGCTGTTCCTCAAAATGGGTAAACAATCAAGTGGAGGTGAATGATCGGCCAATGAAAAGTGGACGTGACGGTGCAAACATGACCAAGGCTTTAATGGCTAAAGTACTACATTCACGATGGTTATTTACCAGGAAATAGTTCATTTTTTAACGAGCTTAAACGCGAGACGAAACATTTGCTCATGGCTTATGTTTATTTTTTAACGAGCTTGAACTATGTGCTAAAACTGCTTGATTAATCCAGTTGTATGATAAGAATGTCTCATATAAAAACGGCAACTTTTAGAGTTTTTCCCCACATCCTTTCTTTATGCAAGTTAGGAAACGACTAATCCAAAAAACAGATAAATAATCGCTCTTTGCTTGCACTCCAAAAGGTTTGCATGCCCCCAGGTATAAAACAGAGTTTCAAGGTTACCCCTCAATTTGCAGATAAAACATTTGTTTTATCAGGAAAGGCTTACCTCTTTCAGGTTACCAAAGATTGCTCTATTCACGGTGCAAACAAAACACTTCCTCGGCGATGTCTACCGAAATAGACAAAGGTGAGTGGCGATGCCCGCCAACTCACATAACTTTGACAAGAGAATCTTGTTCTAGAATAACTCCCTCTTCCAATCACGGACGGGAGTACAGACTAGTCATATTCTCTCGCGGAAACCTACCCTATACCCGAAGTTTTCCTGCCGGAGCAGGCCAGGGTGCATGCCCCCTGGGTTTCAGTCATGTCCACCTGAATCACTCGCGTTCATCAGGTGGACGGACTGGGGATTGAGACATTTCTTGCGTGAAAAGACCATTCAGGGTTGGTATATGACTATTTGCTATGTGTGATCCGGGAAATGAAAGCTGGTCTACGAGTTGGACCACTCTTCCTTCGTGCGGAAAACACATTACTCTAAAGAGTGAGGAGACAATTGCCCCCATGCAATAAATATAGTCTCGTCCAAGGAGTAGATTGTAATCCAGGGGTCCTTGAACTACCATTACGTTCATGTGAACAGTTTTCCTTCTCAATGTTTTGGGCACATTGGGAAGGATCCCTAATGGTCGACTGGTTCCTTTATCAAAGCCTGTTAGATTTCTCATTTCAGGCAAAAGCGATGGCGAACCAAGCGCTTTCCAAGCTGTTGAGGAAAGGATACTCACAGAATCCCCCTCATCTATGATGGTACTAGCCATAACCATTCTATATATTTGAACAATAATTCGGAATGGTACACTAGCTGGTAAACGGGGTCTGCCTAGTTGATTCCAGTCGAAGGAGACGACTAGGTTGCTTGGAGGTGGGACCGAATAGACGGGCAGGTATGACTCAGACGAACTTCCTTCATGCGGTAAAGGAACGGGTAAATTGCCCCCATGTTCGTTAGAGTCTGTGCTTATGAAGAGAATTTGGACGGTGTCATCCTTGTTCTCTTCGGTGACTGTATCATCTGAAAATGAAACCTCTGAAGGCAAGACCGGGTCAACTGCCACCTCGACCTTTTGACTTTCGTCTGGTATGGATTCAGATGGTTTACCTTCAATGATAGGTGCTTCAGCTGACCACTTGAGCGGGCCAGCCGGATTTTCAACTAGTGACGGACTCGGCAGGAGTTTTTTATATCCAGGAGGAAGTCGTGACGGTGAAACTAGACGATCGTCCAAAACTCTTTTAGCCTCGTCTAAGAAGGGACAATGGTGGACGGCATGATCGCCTTCGCACAGTTTACAAGGAAATCTATATTTTCCTTTTTGTCCTGGGGCTTCACTTTCACTAGTTGACGGTGTGTTTTCAACATGATCATCAGAGGTTGACGACACCGGGTTGTGCAAATGGGGATACCAGTCCCTTAAGATCCGAGGGATGCAAGGACAATCTCTGTGATAGTGGTCTCCCTTGCAAATGACACATGGCGATTTAGGCCTGGTCGGTGCAATGTGTGGATTTTCGTTAGACGACACTCGTTTTCCCCCATTCGCTTTTGGCTCCTTCTTCTTCTTCTCTTTCTTCTTCTTTTCCTTCTTCTCCTTAGGTACTTGACTTTTGGCTTTACCAGCCCCATGAAGCGAAGAGGAAGGAGGAGAGGAAGAATTAGAGGAAGTAGAAGGTTGGTGGGTAACTCTGGACTCGTCTAGTTGCTGATTCAATTGTTCAGGAATAGTGGTGTTCTGAACGACAGAGGTTGAGAAGAGCCATACAGGCAAACCAATTGTCAGTCCTGGAAGCGACAATGTGGCCATATGGGGTGCACCAACATCTCCCCAAGAGGAGAAGGGACTAGGATTTCCTCCAAGGGGAATTCCTTGTTTAGTGGACTCCATTTTCTCAACCCAAGATCAACGTAGGAAAGGGGTAATGAATATTCCGTTTAAAATAAATTTTAGACGCTTTGACACAACTTGTTTTTTCAGTTTTTAAGAGTCGAGAAAAAACAAAAGATGACTCTAGTCTCCTTCGATTTTTAATGAGCCTGAAGTGACAAGTGCTCAGATGGACCTTTTCCGTTAAGGAGTCTGAAAAGGAATGAAAGGGACTGCTCTAGAAGTCTAGGTAGAGGGAGTACCAAACCAATCGCAAAACTGCAGAATACTTTTTACGGTATGGCAGTCAATCTTCCCGAATGCTGTGTTCAATGCATTGCGATCGATAGGGCGGCAGACACGGCTTCCTATGGATAAAGGATTTAAGCCTATAGGGGTCTCCCAAAATATACTCGACGGTACGTGGGAGCACAAGTCCGTACTGGCACTTATCGTCTCAAAGTGGAGGAATCACCCAACCATCAGTGAGAACAACAGTTACCAGGCTTTACGACGCCGGAATACGTCTCTAGCCTAGACCTCTAAATGTTGTGCGTTAAGTTCCAAAGCGTTGTTAGATTCATTGAATTTATTTTAAGTTGATATTGTTTATGAAGTTTGCCTTTTGGGGTTCACCACGAGATGTAGATGTAATTCCTAAAATGCAATCTAAAGATGATAAACAAACTTTTTATCTCTTTTATGCAATGAAAATCCTAGCTACTAGGGAAAAGAAAGACAGAATCTTTTCACAAAGAGCAAAGAGCACACTGTAAATGCACTTTCCTAAATCAAGCCAAACAGATTGTCTATATGCAAATGCACGTGCATGTATTTGTTTTCGACTTTCTTAGTATATGGATGCTAAAAAGAAAGTTGATGCACAAATCTGAATTTCTTTTCAAGTGACAAACACAAACAAGCTTCTTTTCGAAATCAAAAGATAGAGACGATTACGACACCTTACGATTTTGAAATGAATACTCGTTTTTGACACTAGAAAATTACAAATTCAGACCAAAAGCAATAGTAACAGGATAATCGACCATCAACAGCAATCAAACTCTTTCCTACGATTGAAATCGACACTTACGACAGATTCAAATCAAAGGACGACAGTAAGATTATGCTACTTTTGCAAAGGAGAACTGTAAATGACTCAACAAACACACAAAAACATCTACAGTTCTTTTGTACAAAGGAGGCGAAATAACAGCAAGGAAGAAGGGGTTTCAAACAGACATATACTAATCACAGGCAGCAAAATTCAGAGATAAAACTGGAAAGAATGAAGCACAAGAACCACAGCTGCACAGAGCTAGTCTGATCAGCGCACCTGCAACACAGAGAATCTGAAATGCAGCACAGGTTGCCCTTTCAGGAAGTGCACTGAAATTCAAGGTCTCTTAACAGTACCTGCGCTGGACCAGAAACGAGACTCTGTCCGGGTTCTGGGTCACAGTTTGCAGTTCAGTCTTTGGTTTTTGGCCGAGTAAAAAGCAATCAGTAATTCAACAATCAGGGGTAGATCTAAGGAGGATCTAAGAGCTATCACAGGGGCAATCAGATAGTTTGTGAATCAGTTGTTTAAATCATAAACAGATCCAGTGAATGGATTGAAGCAGCAGATGTCTACTTTTCATTTGTTATGGCAAATGCAGTTCGAATGCCACTTATAAGTTTATGAAACAAACAAACAAAGAATGATAAACAAACAAACTAATTAGCTCCCTAGCGGAGTCACCATTTTGTTACATGGAAAAGTGTCTATTTAGAACTGCTCTATCCCACTAAGGTGTGACAGCTGCCTTAGAAACAAACAGAGAAAAACTACTTTTGTATTTCCTTTATGAATTATAGATAGAGAAGAATGGAAGGACCAACCTCTGTCTTGCGCTAATCCTTCAAGTCGATTCCCCTCTTCTTTGATAGTCCTCAGCTACCTGCTCCCTTACTTGCCCAGCTTCACAAAATACCTGTAAGATCACAGAAGAAGAACACTACACAAAGACATGGATCTATATTCATAAACAACTTAGGATCAGATTTAAGTTAACCATACAAATGTAACAAGCATCAATGATACAAAAGCATGGAGGAAAACTCAAATAGTTTTTATTGATAAACAAGAAAAGATTCAGGAGGAGTTACAACCAGTGGTTCCTGACCCAGCATCAACCTCCCAGCAAAGAAGCCCCTCTTCACCTCAAACAAAGCATAGATCACCCAACAATTTGATGTTTGTCTCAAAAAACCAACAACAATTCCTTACAATATGCAAAATTCCAGCCTCTGGATCTCTGGGATGAGGGATCCATATATAGATATTTGTAAGGAGGATGAGTCATCTTGTGATTTGATTAGTGTCTTCTCACTGTCAGTTCTTGCTTCCACTTGGAGACTAAAAGCCTCTTACTCATCCTTGGTCGAATTCAGTGAGGCAAGTGTCACAGGAGAAGATTCTGGAAGCTTCCATTGTCTCTCCACCTCGCGGAATGACACTGCCATTTGTCATTTCTCGCCCATCGCACCCCATAAAAGGGACTTTTGAAATGCAACGCACCCTCACATTGTATTTAGGTGCAATGCAACGCACCTAGCCAGTGGAGCAGGTGAAATGATCCTGTTTTGACTTATTCTGAGCAGTTTCTGGTGGAGAACTTCTGGGAGAAGCTGTAATCTGTTGACCTTGTTCCTCTAGGGGTTAGAACAACACTTTTAGGGACTTAGGAGCCCTTGATTTATGGACATTTCATGCTTGGTGTTGTAGGGCACAAAAATTTCTATAACACCGAGTAGCCACATGGACGTTAGAACCCATCATGAAAACATTTGACGATTTTTCCCCTTCCTGGTTGCCCCCTACAGAGGTTCCAGGGTTTGAGCTCGCACCAGCAAGAAGTTGTTGCCCTTGGGGAAAAGGGTTGGTTAATACAGCTTGAGAACTGGAAGTCCCTTACTGCCCTAACAAGTGCTGAGCATCTTCAATCTTGGGGCAGAGATGAGTTAAATGGTCTCCACTGCACAACTTGCATGGAAACTTGACTTTCTTTCTAGACTCATTTCTACCACCACCAGCATTATTGCCGGATTTATTTGCGTCAGCCTTCCCATCCTGGTTCTTTTTCTTACCTTGTCCTTTCTTTTTCCCATTGGAATTTTGATTTCCTTTGGGGTTATCAGATTGGACGGCATTAATTGAAGAGGTTTGGGAAGCTGGAGGATTAGACGATGTGACTTGGTTGTTAGAAGAAGTTTGTAAAGACAACTGCTGCAATTGATTCAACAAGTTCACCGCATTCGTGTCTACTGACCCAACGATACCATCCGCGTGGGGACCTGGCTTCGACTTAGCTACGTCAACCTTAGACCTAGGAGCATCTGGCAAGTATTTTTGTAGGATCCCAAACTGAGAGTAGATCAATTCTAATTGCTGGGCCCTAAAAATGGCTTGCTCCTCAGAATAGACTCCAGATATGGAGACATCCTTGGAGATCTCGGGTTGTAAAGATTTCAAAAACCACTCGAGACGGTACTCCGGAGGAATTTCGGCTTTAATGAGCCTCTTTCTCCGTCTCCATTCCTGAACATGGTCAGAAATGTGAGTTGCCTTATCATGACGAAAAGTGGCTAGAAGTTCAGTTCCGGCATCATAGCGGACAGGCAACTGGAAATGATTTAAGAAAATATTGGCTAAGTCAACGAACGATGTAAAGCTGCCCCCTGGCAACTCTATATACCATTTGGCCGCATTACCAGTCAAGGTGCGTTGAAAGAGTCTCAACCTAATCGAGTCATCAATAAGGGAGTTAGATGAGCACCACAAATGGAATGTGGTTACATGGTCGCTTGGGTCTTCACCGCTTTTCCCTTCGAATTTTGGAATGTCCGAAGGGAGTTTGGTTGGGACCGGAGGCCAGGCCGAATTGTATTTGATTGGGTCGTTTGTTAACTTAGTGAGGTCTGGCAAGTTCAACGTTGCCAGAAACGGAAGCCGAGGAGGACCTTGGGGATTCCACCCAGACTGGGCAGAACTCCCAAAGTTCTGAAAAGATTGGCCTGGATTTTGGAAGGCACCAGGCTGCCTGAAGTAACCAGTAGAACTGGCTGAACCAAAAGGCAAGCCTTGTGATCCAGCAAAATTCGGAGTTTGACCAACTCCGGCCGCAAAGCCTCCATAACCAGCAAAGCTTCCTCCTAAAGGATTATACGGAGTTAATAACCCCTGATATGGATTCCAAGCCGAAGTTAAGAGAGGAATACTTTGAAACGAACTAACCATGGAGAACGGCCTATTCCCTTGTTGGCCGAAAAACGGATTCCCAGTTCCCGCGCTACTAACCCAAGGGTTAGTCCAACCTTGGAAAGGATTTTTGCTTTGTCCTATAGAAGAAAAAGGCATGGATCCTACTGTCAGGTTGGAATGTGGTATATGACCACTTCCGAAAGGAAAACCCTGGAATGAAGCCGATCCACCCATCATGGACATGGCGCCACTAAACGGAACTGAAGGAATACCCTGTGAATGGGTGCCAAATGGGAAGAATCCAGAACCAAAAGCATTGGTTTGGGCATTTCCACTCGTGGACAGAATGGAGGTAGACCCAACTAAAGATGTGCTAGCAAAAGATCCAAACAAAGAAGCAGGGGAGATGGAAATCGTTCCTCCTCCTTGTACTGATGTTGGAGTCTGCATAGTTGCAGCACTTTTAGTAGAAGCCATGCTTCCAGTAGTGGTCATAGACTTGACGGTCTATGCGTCAAAGTCCCAACGTATTGTAATACGTCTGGATGACTAGATGGTAGGGGAGAATTTGGAGCCGCTAACGACTCTGAGAGTTCTTCTACCTCTATGTTGTTCTCCGCTTGAAAGAGAACTCGAGAAAGAACTGGAGTGTCTCTCTCTTGTTCTATGGAAGTGCCAGGCCTTGCTTGCACACTAATGCCCCCGAGAGGAGGATCAATCCCCGATGCGTCAACCGGCGTGGGACAAAACCCACCGGTAGTATTACCTCTGCGACTTCTAGGAGAAGGCTCTAAACTTGGTGGTGAAAGACCACAAAGTCTTTGAGACCGTCTAGGTGATCGGTCAGCCACTTTGAATTTTTTGTTAAGATCTAACTAAAGACTCAAAAAAAATTGAAAGCTAGGCCAACTAAGGGCACAGAGCACACACTATAAAGTCCCTAAAGATAACAACCAGTCAAACAACTTCCAAGTATTTCCACTCTAAGTGATTAAGACCGGACACCAAAATACAAGAAAGTGAAATAAGGGGCCTTCCGAAGATAGTCTGGGATGATGAGGGCCCAGTCCTATCAGCGAAGGTAATAGAGGAAGTTACGTTGACCTCCTAACAACAACCTGCGTCGGTACAAGCCCCCAAGCTTCGCAAGGGTGCCCTACAGTAGTACTGTTTAGAGTGGTGTAACATCAACCTCAGGTGCCATGAGATTCCCCTCCGCAGCCATCTGTGTAGATCCCTAGGAGTAGCAACTATGGATACCAACTCGTCACAGAAGCCAGGCGGAACAGTCGTGAGGTAAGTTCGGACAAGTAGGAGAGGGGGTATCTCTCTTCCCTGTCTTCACAGACCCTCGTGCTTAACTCCCAGATCTGGAGCTTTCCTAGTCTTCCTAACGCTATTGGATTTTCACTCGTTAATCAAACTCCTACGTTTGACGTTTAAATGGCCTTGGAGAGTTAACTCTCCACTCGCCTAATCCAAGGCCCTAAAATCCTAA
Organism: Pinus tabuliformis; assembly: GCA_031772625.1. NCBI lineage: Eukaryota > Viridiplantae > Streptophyta > Pinopsida > Pinales > Pinaceae > Pinus > Pinus tabuliformis. Next base: position 1,145,641,185 of record CM062815.1, read on the forward strand.
AACTTGTTGGTGTATTTAATTTAAAAAAAAAAATTAGTGGATTTTAATTAGCGCTTGATTTTAAAATAGGCTGTTCTTTAAGTCATGGGATAACGGAAGTGAAACTAGTGGTGTTTTTTGACGCAAAAGAAATTAATAAAAACTTAACTACATGCACATGCACTTGTTTTCGTTTTTTGATGAAAAGTAATCTCTACAGGGTTCAGAGGAACTTCAAATGAAACAAATTTTTCTTTTCTTTAATTCACGCTTCACACTCACAAAAGTTAACAAAGCTATATATGCCTAAAAAGATATGCAAATCTATCCTAATGCAACAAATATATGCTGATGCAAGATTCAAAACTACTCTAAAAACAAGAAATGAAAGTTGCTTGCTTATCACTTTTTATTTTGCCACTTAAAATGTCTAGATGGAATATGAGATGCTACCATTCATTTCGTCTAAACACTAAAAAAAAGTTTCAAGACAAACATAAAGCACTTTCATTCACTAAAAGGAAACCAAATGAAAACAAAGTTCAAGAAACCAAAACAAAGCTTTTCAAAAAGTTTTCTTCAAAAGTAACAACAAAAGAGTCTTTTCAAAAATGCTGTCAACAAGACTGAAACTTTGTGATTGAAGAATAGGCAATCAAACACTTTTGCAAGTTGACACCACACAACGGATGAAAACTCAACAAAAATAAATGTGTTTAAAAGTGTTCTTAACAATCAAAAGCAGCAATAAAAGCTTTGGTAGCGAAAACCAAAAAGATCAAAAAGACCAATTTCAAGAAAGCATCAATCGACAACTTTCATGAAACAAGGAAGTGGATGGTCACAAAAAGCGGTTTTCGTCAAGCAAACAAAAAGTCACCAAAAGCAAGATTAACACAAAGATTGAGATCAATCTTACTGCCCTGATGAATCAAAGCAGCCAAGATTCCTAGCAAGAAATCTTGCGTGCTTTAGCAAAAAACGATGACGCTTGCAATTAACAAAAAACAAGACCAATACTTCTTATAATTAGAGAGAATTTGGAACAAGATGCTTGCTGTAAAACAAATAACTGATACTGGACAGTGACTGTTTCAGACCAAATCAAACCACCAGACAGACCTTCAGAGACAAAAATATTTACAAATCTTGAAAATTTCAAGATATACGCGATTGTACTGATGTACAGAATGCGTGTATATGCGACTGTAACTAAGGAAACCTGCGTATACGCGGGTTCACTTAAAGAAACATGCGTACATACGCCTCTGTAACTAAGAAAAACAGCGTATATAAAAGGTTTCAAGAAAAATAAAAAACAAACTGAAGAAACTGGAAAATCTTAAAGTTCAAAAACAGACCACACAGCAACAGCAAGCAAACAGGCAGCTGAGCCCTGATTGGCTTGAAAAACACCCAAACTAGGAACAACAAGAGTGTTGTCCCCAGTGGAGTCGCCAATTCTGTTGAGGGAAAAGTTCCCCTAGGGCTTTTGGGTTGAAACCCTAGCAGACTGAAAGTTGTCTATACAAAGAAACACACATTCAAGCAACCATTATGCTATTATAAGCAAATTCTATGATAAGGGTACGTACCTTCGGTCCTACATTTGAGAAGGTCCTCAAGGGTCCAAACCCTTCTTCAAGTTCCTCTTGCTCCTTTGTCATGTAAAACAACCAATTCAAAGAACACAGCAGTCTATGGACAAAAACTTATAAAGAAACCATCTTCATGTTATAAAGAAAGGTAGTTAGTTATGAAATATAAACAACCATTCACATATGAATTCTAACATGAATATCATTAACATAAAAAAGATTCATTTCGGGAACCAAGACATGTGTTTCTTTTATTATAGACAAATAAAGTACAAAAAAGGAATATTTTCACCTGAGTCACCTTTCGCTGGCTCCAAGCAAAGCTTCCTTCCGGATTCGTCCAGCCTCAAGCCTTTAACAAACTCCTTCCATGACTCTCTCCATGATGTCACAAGTAATGGATGAACATCAACAAACAAGGAAACAAGGGTTTCCTGTATAAATGGGGGAAGTGCAGAAGGCATAAGGATCTTCAGACCCGGTCAGGGGAAAAATATCAGCATAATAACCTTTCTCTCTCTTCTCTCCTCCCTTAGGCCTTCCCTTTGAGGTCTTTTTATACCTCTCCCAAAGTAGTTTTTTAGTTGGGAATTGGTTGGGAACAGTTGGGCCACGGGCACTAACAGGTAATCAGCAGGTAAAACTCGCGATCTCCGCCCGAAAATAAGGAGTTTTATATTTTTTTAAGTGTTTTAATACATATACGTGGGTTGGGTATATGCCTACCCACGTATACACGCGTTTAACTCAGGGCAATGTCGCGTATAAGGGATAAAACACTGTTTTTTAAATTTTAGGACCAGGTGTGGAAGGAGGGGTTTCCCTAGGCCATGAGTGCAGCATCACAAACCATAAGAGTGAGATTTGGAGCTATAACACTTGTTGTACTCAATTTCTTTGGATGAAGCAAACTTTGCACGATCTTCAATTCAAGTTCGATCAGCCTATTCCCATCTTTTGCGATAACACCAGCACCATCAGTATCTCCAAGAATCCTATGATGCATTTCAAAACGAAGCACATTCTGATTAAATATCATTTCGTTAGAGAGCAGGTCGCCGAAAGGAATATCAAGCTTGAATATGTTGTCACAAAGGAACAAATTGTTGACATCTTTACCAAACCATTAACTCTTGAATCATTTGAGTATCTTCACCAAAAGCTTGGGATTCTCCCAAGTTCTCATTAGAATCTTTCACTTATCTAACTAAGTAGAAAGGGGGAGTGGAGGTGTGTACAGGTCTGTAGGATGACAGTTTGTCAAGAGGAGTTACCCTTTGCCATTAATGAAAAAGGGGGAAAGAAGGCAATAGGAATAGGTGTCATGATTGCATGGGGAGTACTTTTGTTTCCATCAATGGGAAAGGGGGAGATTTGTTATTAGTGGTTGTCATTGATGTCAACCCAAGCAGCACCAGGGGCTACCCTGATCTTGCATGGGAATTTTGACTTGACAACTTACTCTATTATGAGTCAAGGATATTATATATGGGTTCTACTTGTCAATATGTTTCCATTTATATATGGCATGCCAAGTGATTCTTGACGGTTTGAGAGATATTCATGTTTGAAGTCAGTAACCTCACTTAATGGGCTAAAACCCTATGGGGTTATGGCATGGCACTCATAATTGATTGTGGTCATTGAATAGTCAATAATTAATAATATTTTTTTTCTCCTAAAATCACTCCAACTTTCACTTGTTGAGGACCCTCTCAACACAAGACATTCAATAAGGACCCTCATAACCTCCTCTTGTAGGGATTTTGTGGCTTCAAACAAGTCATGGTGGCCTTTTTGCTCTAATGTTTTTTCTGCGAAGCTTCAGAAGATTTAATTAAAACCCATTTGAGCCAAAATCCTTCTAAACTTCATGACCAAATTTCAGATCTTGGTGCACTATATATTCGGAGATATGATCTGAGGAAGTTAGGGTTTTTGCAGGCTCCTAAATTCCATGTCAAACAGGTGACGTTGGGAAACCTGTCATAACTTTCTCTCTAAGTATTGGATTCAAATTTCGTAAATAGTCACAAAAAGAGGACAGACTGTGGTTTGATGAGTAGCATTTCCAGGGCCGAAGGGCACAACAGTGACACGTGTCACTTCGTACAAATTTTCTCTATTGAACTAGGCTATACTCTGGTCATCGTGGGATATTGGGCATAACACTTTCTTGAAGAATCCAATATTAATCTGACCTATGGGGTTGAAAATAGAACACAGAGGGCTACGATAGGATGAAATTTCAGACCCTAGAGATCTGAAATTACAAAGATACAACATATTCAATATCTAGCTCCTAGAAGGCAAGAAAAAGAATGCATTCAAGGGTCACTGCAATAAGGACCACACATCAACAGTCAAGGGTAAGTCTCCTATAGCAAGGTATGTATGATTAGTGTTTACATTTAAATTTCGAGTATCATATCTAACATATGTTTTTTGCAAGACAACGTAAGTATATAAAGGGTCTTGGTTATATCTCTATGTCTCTATATGTCACAGTTAGTTTTGATACCACATTTTGGATGTCCTATTCTTGATACTACACATTTGATGCTACACCAAGTCTGTTAAATCTATATGATGTTGTAATTTCATGTTACTTGTCTTGTCATAGTTGATAGAATGGCCTCCGTTGTTGTACTTAGAACTTGGTTCATCACAAGTCTAGGGTCTGTCATCAGTTTCTATTGTATATATCTTGAGGTCAGTTTTAGATATAGTCTTGCATAGAGTCCAGGCCCATATCAAGAGTGGGAGTCTTTGTCTACTACTGCAACAAGTCCACGACAAAAGTGACAAACACACTTCAGGTACGCACTATAATTTTAATTTGTATTTATTCATTATTATACACTTACATGTGTTTTGTAGGCAGAGGTAAGTTGAGGGGTATTTTGTTTTGTTTTGGGACTGGTTTTGCTGGGAAAATTTTTCATGCAGGTAGAAGAAGATTCAAGTACCACTTCAAGCAAGAATTCAAGAGCATAAGTATCAAATTAAAGGAAGCATTGCAGCAGGACATCCTTTGAAGACATGACAGCCATCCGTATAGTGTGAAGAAGTGTCAAGAGCAAGAGTCATCATTGTAAAGTTGTAAAAGAGTCATTTGTAAATGTGTCATCATTGAAAGAGTCATTATTGTAAAAGAGTGAATCTTCCTAGTGTCGAAAAGGCATTATTGGGAGGTAAGGAGTCTTTGTTGGGATGATGTCATGGTTGGGTTGCAAGTCATAGTGTGATTGGGTGTTCGATCAAAATCATTGTAAATCATATTGTATCATGGATCATTGTCCCTAGTATGGGAATTCACACTCTTGTCTAATTTCAATCATTATAGGGTGGTAGGGAGGTCCTAGGTTGGTGCATGAAGTCACCTACAGGTTGGAGCCTGTGAACACTTCAGGGTGGTAGGTTGGTCTAGGATGTTAGGGCATCCATTCAGTTGACTACTAAAGAAACCAGGGCATTGGGGCATCCTTCCAGTGGGAGCTGGAGAAGAATGCTTTTCTAGAATCTAGAAAGTTGTTGCTTCCATTTCAGTTGGGGCTGAAATTTAAAGAATTTATTAGAAAATCATATGGTGGTTTTTGACCCGGAGGGGGTTTTTCACCTAAACTTCTTGTGCCTACTGTGTTCTTTTATTTACTGTTATTACTGCATAAACATTAATAATAATTGAAGATTAACTAATGCTCTGAAAAGATTTAAAAGTGCTAATTGCTAAGGAATATTGATTCCCCCCCCCGCCCCCCACCTCGCAGTATTTCCAACACAAAGAATAGGTTGTTGATATATTTACCAAACCCCTTCCAAGAGAAACATTTGAATATCTCAGACAAAAGTTGGGTGTAGTTTTTGCATCATCCTGCTGTTAAATCTAGTTTTCAAAGGAATATTTCCTATACGCGGGTTTCATGAAGTAGAGTCGTGTATATATGTGAGTTTCTATGGATGCAAGAGTGTATATGTTTTTATAATAGAAAAACAGTGGGTCAGACTCAAAATTAGTTTCTGACATGAGTTTTCAGTCTGATATTGATGGTTACTATCTGTTGATATACTTTGTTCATTGTTGTTTGTTTGACTGATGAAGATGACTTGATGAATGATTTGTTGACAATGCACAGGTAGAACAGGTTCAGGGGGAGCATTAACCTTCAAAAACATTATGCATTGTTGGCATCATGGTTGTTGAATTCAACTATGGTTTCTGATATTCATATCATTTGTTGTAAAGGTCATGTAAAGACCTATGGTATAATAATATGTCTCTTTCTGTCATTGTCTATTAATGAGTCCTTTTGGATAGATGATGTAATTTGTACCCCCACTATGCATGGGAAGGATGATGTAATAATGGAAAATTTTTAGTCATGTATGGACATTTGGTATATCCCCACTTGGTTGGGTGATTGATGTCTGTATGAGTCATTGGTGATAGGAAGGTCATACTCACATAGTTGAGTTATAGAGTCATGTTATTCTTTTGAAAAATATCTCTACACACTTTGCATGTAGTCAAGGGGAGCATGGAAAACATAGTGTATCTCAAAGGGGGAGAATATCTTGGTCTGCCCTTTTCCCTTGTTCTCAAAGGGGGAGAGTATCTTGGTGTTGCTTTATATATCAATCAGGCTTTATAGCTTGAAGTGATCAACACCTATATGGTTGCCATCATGTCCAAAGGTGGAGATTGTTGGCATTATGGTATAGGTGTTGTCCTTGATGGAAACCCACTCAGAGGTCAGTTCAGATTTGATAAAGGGAAACTCACATTGTAACAAGTCAATTCAGAGGTAACAAGCTAATGGTATAGAAGAACAGGATGATGGGTCAAAGGACTACAGATCAGAATCAAGCAATTGGATAAAAATAATGTTTTAAGTGATTTTAAGTTGTATACATGGGTACACCTAGTCTAAGTAGCGTATACAAGCGAGTTCCTAGAAAAAAAAGAGCGTATACATATTCACGCACATTCACAAGAGGAAAAGCACGTATGGGATAGAAAATTAAGGTGAAAGAATACTAAGGGTCCATACCATGGTATTAGCCCACAATATTGAGTAGAATAACGGTTACTTGATCCTATCCAAGAATACCACAAGTTGTAAGTGTTGTTTTGGTCCGAGGTATTGAAAAAGGCTAAACTATATGAGGAGAAGATCAAAGGGCTAAGTGTGCAAGCGAAATGGTTTTTCATGAATACTTCTATATGAAGTATATCTTATGTTGTAAGGGCTATGGTTATGATATGATATGAAATATCTTGTGCACCTTTTTGATACAATGTTGGATCAGGATCATGAGACCTGAAATGACTTATCATTGTATGATCTGATAATTATTGGGCTAGATTTGAATACTAACGCATGCTTTATCCTATAAATGTTATGATCTAAGTATGACTGAAGTCTAGAATAGTTGTGAAGTTAGAAGTTATTATTTGCAGATCTATACACTATCTCACCTTGGTGAAGGCGCGTATACACGCTGGTTCGACTCTTCCAAGTAGCATATGCAAAAGAAAATCTTGTTGTTCAGAGATGATTGATCTATCTGATCAGTGTTGTTGTTTTACTGTTGTCTATCAATGATGTCTTCATTAGATCTGAATGTAGAAATGAATGTATAAGGAGATTGAGTCTGATTGATTAATTGATTAAGTGAGAAGGGTGATCTTTGTTGTTGTCTGTTTAGAACTATGTAATTTGACAGTAGATCTTCAGAATGTTACTGGTTGGTACAATTTTGATTCAGAGGTTTTTATGATTCAGTATTTTGGAGGTATACGCAGGTTTGGTTAAAGGAAGTAGTGTATACATGCAGGTTGGCTTCACTGTGGTAGCGTATACATTTTGACATATGATTTTTGAGGTTACAGTTGGTTCTGGTTGATGATGCAGGTTTCTGGGTTCAACACAGTGTTCTGGTGATAGTGATCTGACTGATCAGATTGACTAATTGTTGGTAGATGTAGTTATTGTAGTGGTGATTGATTTTGAGCTTTAATGTTATTGATGGGTCAAGTATGAAAATTTGATGAAACGTGGCCTTCATATTTTGTGATTGTGTACCAGGAGTGTCCGTTCTGAAAATTTATGAAACGTGGTCCCTGGAGAAAGAGTGAAGGTAGTAGCCTTTTGTAGGTTGGCGCCTACGTACTGGTAAACATATTAGATAGTACAAGAGCTAGGGGTTGGAGGTCCCTTCCAGTGGAATTTGGAAAATGAGAGAAGGTTGTAGCCTTCAGCAGGTAGATTCATGTGTACTGGAAAAGTCTACACCAGTACAAAATTTGTAAACACTTTTTATTATCAGAAGATTGAAGATTGAGATGATAGCAGTGTTGTTTTTTCCCACATTGTGTTTCCACCTGAAAAATCCTAGTGTTCATGTGTGTTGTTTATGTGTGTTGATTTATTTTGTTCTTATTTCATCTGTTTACTGTTGAATGCATCACACTCTCATTAAAGACTATGAATTAGCTTTTTATTACATATACGCTGGTTTCATTCTTTATAGTCGCGGACATACACTGGTTGGTTTCAGTAAAGTAGCGTATATTATTTGAAAAGGAAGATCATAATTGTGAAAGTTAAAATACTGATTCACCCCCACTCTCAGCATTTTTCCCAATAGAAGTCAGAAAACACGTTCACACACGAAGCTTAATTATACAAACGAAAACAAGAAAGAAAGAAACTATGTACACAGGGTAGGGAACAACCGCATATCATCATTGAAAATAGTGTTTTAAGTCTTAGCCATTAATAGGAAGAGATTCAAACTTCCCGTCTAATGAGTGTAGACAAAAGGTGTGTTGGCCAAGCTTTTCATGTACAGTGAATGGGTTGATCCTCGTGGGATTTGTCAGACTTCAAGACTAAGTCACCCACACTAAATTCATTCTTATTAGTATACTTCTGGTCAAAACACCTCTTGTTACGACTTTGGTGAAGTGAAATATTTTCTTTTTCTTTTTGCCTTTCTTCCTATAGCTTGTGAAGAGTATTTATCCTACATTGAACCAATAAGCAAGCCTTTCCCCGGGATTCTTGTGAAATTTGAAAGACAAGCAAGTAGATGTTTGGGGGTAGCATCGCTTCTTTTCTGTACACTAGAAAGTAAGGAGAGTTATTCAAAGAAGGTTTTGGCATGACTCGGTCAGCCCATAAAGCATTCACCAAAGCAAACTGCCAGTTCCTCTATTCAGAGAAAATGGTCTTCTTGATAATGCGGATGAGTTTTTGATAATAAGACCATTTCCCTAAGGATAGTATTTTGATGAATGATTCAACACAATTCCATTTCTAATGCAAAATCATATGATTTTAACAATGAGAAATATGTTGCATTGTAAAAAATAGGTGAAGTTGGGATTTCGAACCTGCAGATGATATTTTTATTAAGGAAGCTAATGACTTCCTTATCATTCAACTGTTTGAGTGGAACTGCTTCTATCCACCACAGAGTAGTATGTAGCAGTGAGGATGTAGCGGTTCTTCTTTGATGAGAGCGGAAAATTTTCACAAATCACATCTAAGCCCTATTGTTGAAATGTGTTGGACAATTGGTGGTGGTTGTGTTAGTATTACCATGTATGTTGGCACTGATGTCAACTGGCCTGGCAAGAATTCATGTTGCAGCAAATGAATGGCGCAGGAGGATTCCTATGATAGCTGCAAGCTTTATGTTGAGAATCATCATAGTAGTCGACTTACTGAATAAGCCATAAAATGGTGATTATAGTGACAGACTAGATGGAATTCCATGAGTTACAGGCTTCATGTAGAGAATCATCATAGTATCAGGCTTACTGAAGAAGCCACAAAATGATCACTAATGTGGTTGAGAGTTCAGTTGTCCAACAAAAAAGTAGAAGAGTCAAGGAGTAGATAGTTTGTAGTCATCTCACAAGTAGAAAATAGACTCAAATCCTACATCGAACCCTATCCAATGCAAAGTGCTCTAGAATAGTTTTCCAACAATATGCAGAAGTCCAAAACTTGTTTCTAGATCAAAAGATATGATCTACCGAAGTCTAGGGATTTGAAGCTTAAGGAAGGAAGGAGTATCGAAACCTCGGAGGTCAATCATATAAGATATCAAGATATCGGAGATCATCATGCCAGGCATATCAGATATTGGAACCCTAGAGATCAGCACTTCGGGACATCAGCACATCACATATTTGAACCTTGGGATATCGAAGGACAGAGGTATTGGAATAGTGGGATATTAGAGGAGTGGGACATTGGAATATCATAACTTCTTAACTAAGGTATTCTAAGAATTTATGATGTCCATTAGTTTTGATAGTACTATAAAGCACCGAGGAATGTCGAAGAATATTAACAAAGAATTTTGTTGCAAAGCCAAGGTTTGATGGGTCCTCTTCTCTCTCCTCCGATAGCACACATGGCAACATAAGATTGGCTCTGAGAACCTGAAGTGGCATCTAATGTTAGCATGATGTGGAAGTACGAATGGACATGTGGCAGGGGGATTCAACATTATTGGGTTCCCTAATGTGCCAGATCCGAGTGACATGTGTCATCATTGTGAAGCTACCACGTGTAGTGATGACATCATATCAGAGGTTGTCATATAGAATGATGAAGATCTCGTAACTTAACTACAAATGATATCGAAAAAGTTACGATGAAAGGGGCTTTCGATGTTAGGTTGTATGTTGGTCATTAAAATACAAAGAACCAAGGGTGCAGAGCAGTTAGCAAAGGAAGATTTGCCCCCGGCAGGAACAAAATGCCTTAACGCCTAAAAGCTAAGTTGCATGTCACAGCTCTCGGTTCCATGGAGGAGAAATTCTCAAGGAGATAAGTGTCACAAGAGCTAGGGATATCGGGGCTAAGAAATATCATAACATTCCACCTTTATCAAGTTACGATGCAGAGTTTCTTCGATATTGCAATACAGCGAGTTAAAGGATGTGTGGATCGGTAGCTATGAAATTTAATACAATCTTAGAGGTACTGATCGTTGAAAATGGGCTAAACCTATAGAAGACTCTGTGACAAGAAATCAAGGATGACACTTCTAGTAGAGACGAACACGGGCTGCTTCGCGTGCACGAATGGTTGTGATAAATGAGAACAGAATGGTCACTGCTATGAACTATCAAGGTCTTTGGAGCAATAAATGAAAATGGGACTCTCAGAGGAGTGTGCAGGTCACCTAAGAATTAATTTCTCAACATAGTGCTCTACGCAGTCAGATGATGAATAATTGTAGGTCCATCTCTATTTGAGTGTTGTGACAAGAAATTACCAGGATATGCAATAGTGGCAAGGGGAACCATGCCTAAGTATAGTTGGGAAGCTAAAAGACAAATAGCAAAGACTGCCTTGATCAGAATGCCTCGATGGAACAAAATTGTCACCTACAATGGAGAAGATGGGGGATTTGAGCATATTGCAAGTGTGTTGTGGTGTGAGTAGGCACAGAGAGGTCAAGGCACCAAGGAGGAAACAGTGTTATACAACAACAAGTATAGTGAGAGTGTTGTGTGGAGAATTTCAAGGGTAGTGCTAAAGAGCAGTTAGTAGAGAGCCCTTGACAGAGGAGGAAGAGCGTAGAGGAAGTGTTGCTGTGAATAGAAAGAAAAGACCTGTTGCATGTGAGCACAAAAGATAGAGTGCAGAAATTGAACCTGAAAACAGTTATTGTTGGTATTTCGCTTGTATTATTGTATGCCTCTAAAATAGTAGAACATTGGCAAGAGCCGGTTGGTGACTACACACTGAAGAGGTTGGTGTATCTTGGAAAGTTTGTGCTTACTAACCAAAGGGGGTCGGTGCCTCCTATGAGTGGGTGATCACAAATAGATAGATGTAATTAAGTGGGTGGTTATTTTACATCATAAACAAACAACAAATTTGGTGGTTTTTTCCCTCTTGGTTTCCATGTGAAAAACACTTTGTCAAATGTGCATATGTTGCTCATGAGATTGTTGTATGAACATGTGTGTTTGAAATATTGTTGGTTCACTGATTTTTTGAATGAATGCTCTCACAAGTAAAAGAAAATAAGAAGGGACTATAATCATAATAAGAAAAATAAAAGAATTTCATAATTATTGATTTAGCCCCCCCTCCCACCTCAACAATTCCTTATTTCAACCATTGGTATCAAAGCCAAGGTTTCTTTAGAAGCAGTCTAATAACTGGAAGGTAGATCTATAAGGAATTATGTTTAGGCAAGAGAGTTAAGAAGCTTACTCAAGTAGAATACCATTCTTTGATGGGACAAACTATGCCTTTTGGAAAGTAAGAATGGAAGCATGTATTATGTCCCTAGAAGTAGATGACTGGACTTTAGTACTACTAGGCTACAATGTCCCTCATATTCCTCCCACTGCTACAGATGGTAAAAAACTTATGGGAACAATGCTAAAGCCAAAAATTCCATTCCTTTTGGTCTTAGTCAATCAGAACTTGTAAAATTTATGCATTGTAAGTTTACTAAGGAAGTGTGGGTAAAGCTTAATCAGAGTCATGAAGGAGATGAAAAATTCAAGCAGGAAAAACTTCAGACTTTCAGAATGAGGTTTGAAATCTTTAGAATGAATGAGAATGAAAGCATAGTAGAATACTTCCTCGGAGTTGATGAAGTGACTAATATGATCAGAGGACTTGGTGAAGAGGTCAAGGAAGAGATGATTGTTCAGAAAATATTAAGATCTCTACCCATGAAATTTAATGCCAAAGTCTCAACTATTGAAGAGATGGATAATTTAAAGGATCTCAAGATGGACCAGCTGCATGGTACTCTCACAGCCTATGAGATGAGAGAAGGAATAGAAAATTCTGAACCGAAGGAAGTGACATTCAAAGTATCCAGAAAGGGAAAGGAGCATAAGGATCATCAAGGTTGCTCCAGCTGTAAATCTGTTCAGGAGTTCGCTCAACTAGCCAGAAAGCTGAAGCACGGCTCGGGAAAATATAAAGGGAAGTTGTCCTTTAAATTTTTTGATTGTGGAAGAGTTGGACATTTCTCGTCCAAATGCCCTTCTAAAGAAAAGGCTGAAATGGAAGAGGATCTAAATTTTGGAAACAAGTCTCAAACACATTAGAATAAAAAGCTCTATAACAAAAACGAGTTCTACTCCAAAGAGGATAGCTAAGCACCAAATTCAAACAGTGAAAATTCGTCGAAGAATGAGTCAGATAAATATATTCTTATGGCCTTCGAAACAAACTCCAATAAACAAGGTATTATGGACTCTGAACAGGAAGAAAAAGAAGTAGTGGACCTTGAAGGCAAACTCATGAGTGCCCTCGATGAGTTAACGAAAGAAAGGAAGAAGAATAAGTAGTTGAAGGAATAGTTACAACGTGTAAAGGAAGGTATGTGTTACACTAAAAAATGTCACCATGACTATTTACAGTTAGTATGGCTCAATCAACAGTCATGCTACCCTCTTAGGCAAGTCTTATGCCTCTACTCTCCATGTCAAACTCCAAAAAGAGAGAAAGTCTTGTATAAATGTATTTATCTCTGGGGACGCAGGTTCTCTCAAACTTACCTGCGGGGACGCTCTCTATGTTCACAAAAACTGCGTATTTGGACGCTCTGTATGTAAAGGGACAGGTGCGTCCCCCTGTAAAGGTTAGAATGCGCAAGTTTCATCTTTAAAAATTTACTTGTGGTCATTTCTAGAGCATTCTAGAAGGTTGTTCGACGTGTATTGGGCGCCTCCAGATGGTTCATGCACTCCTATCAAAGAGGAACTTATCCCATCAATAAGGGAGCTATCCCACCCAAAGAGGGGATTATCCCATTGATGGTGGACCTGATTAACCTCCTCTTGAGCACTATAAATACAGGCATTGGGCCAGAAGGAGGGGAGGTTGAAGCTATACATTTTCTAAGGGTAAATGCTGCAGGAATTAGGACTCCCATTTAGAAGCTTGTGAGGAGAGATTGCCATCTTTGCTTGTTCTATTTGGAAGTGGGTGAGCTTTGTCAAAGTAAAGGAGAACTCTTGATGGACCCTGGGAAGGACTTGCACAACACCAAGGCTCAGGTTATATTTGTTCCTTTTGTTACCTATTAATGCAAATGAGTCCATTCTTCTCAATAACTTGTTATTTATGAGTTATTTCATGTACTCCTTGGTCTATATGTTGAATATGCTTTGTTTTATGTTATAATCAGGTGCTATTTAATGGTTTGACTGTTGGTGATTGCAGGTTTTGGAGAAAAGGAGGAGCTCATCCAGATCAACAAAGCTTGGACTTCTACAACAGCGTTTGGACAAAGGTAAGAACAAAACACTTGATATCTCATATCATAATGCATGTTTAGAGAAGGATAGATCTTGTTTGTCTTGTTTGTCACTAGAGAGTCTTAGGCTCCTAGGGAGGTTGGTTGTGTCTGCACAATCGACTCTTTCCGCCTGACAAATTGGCGACTCCGCTGGGGAACCATTGATGTTAAAGTCTTTTCCTTTGTATGAACTTTGCTCTGAGAAAATTGGTTTATTTTTCTGGTTTTTGGCTCTATGACTTTGTTTTTGGGTGGGCTAGCTTAGGGTTAGTTTCATTTTGGTTTTTCTTGAGTTTTTCAGAAGGACGCACCCTCTGAGTATTGCACAGTGCGTCCCTGGACGCACTGTCGCTGTGTGCACAGAGCGGGCCCGCACCTGTCTTAACGGGTTGCCTGCGTCCCCTGCTAAAATTTAAGAAAATTCCATTTTTTGCATTTTTTCTCTTAGATTTTGCTTTTTCTTAGTTTTTACTACCCAGATCCATTAGTCTCCTGTCAAAGATCTTCACCTAAGCTTGTTTCATTGGCATTCCTGCTTTAAGCTTTCATCAATTGGGTGTTTTGAGTTGCTTTTTTGAGAAATTCTTGATTTGATTTCCTTTGGTCATTACTTGGAGGTTTGTCTCAGTCTTTTCACAATTGTGTATGAGTGTTAATCGCCTTTGAGTGTTTTTATTTTTTGATCTTTGGAACTCTCACCCAATTTTCTCGACTTGCACTTGATTGGTTCTTAGATTACATTAGAATCGTCTTGTGTTTGAGGATTCTCTTGCATAGATCACATTTGCATAATTCGAATTCTCATTTTCAGAATATTAATGAAAAATGTGCATAGATTACATTTGCATACTTTTCAAGTGAATTGTGCATAGATTACAATTGCATAGTTTACATTCTGAAAAATCAATCATAGATTTAGATCAGCTTTCTTTGATTTGAATTTACACAAAATAAAAATAAAAATAAAATGGTTTGGAATTGATTTGCATTAGTTTTTCTTGATGAAATTAGTGCATTAGAGAATTTGTTATATTTTCGCTTAGTAATCAATTCTTGCATTGTTGGAAGTGAATGGAAACTCTCTCCTTACTTTAGTTAGGATTCATCGAATTGAAAGGATTACATTATCATATTCGATTGCATTCAGTTGAGTCGGGTCATAACACCATTGGTTTCATCTCCATTTACCCCTTTGAGTAATAACAGCCTTAATAACACAGCGCTTAATTAAAATTCATCTAGTAATTTTTACATTTCTAGGGCTCTGAAACACCAACATAGCTTAGGCTTGTGTCTTGGAGTAGGAGAGTAATTAACTCTCCAAGACAGCAAAACCAAACAAGTAGCTTATCTTGTGGTAGGATAAATCCAACTGTTGCATTTATACTCTGGGAAAGCTCCTCTTAAAGGAGAAGCACGAGCTCGTGTCCGAACCAGTGAGGGGATCAATCCTCCCTCGTTGGGAACGACGCCAGACACGCACGTATTACAAACGGTAAACCTCGGATTAACCATTGTCGAGGAGCCAGGGGTCACTTGTCGGCAAACCTTGGATTATTGTCAAGGAGCCGGCAAGGGGATTGAGCTTGATACTCTGCCCTTGCGTGCTGTCGGAGTGTAGACTGTTCCCCCAGGTGCATTTGTTGCTGTTGGTAACCTTAGTGACCATTATCTTTAGGGTTCTACCCAAGGTGACGGTGGAGGGAAGATCCCACTGTACTTGGAACAGACGTCGGCTAGACTCACTTGGATTTTCTAGGGGGTTCACTTCACTCGAGACGGTTAAAGTGGAGGAACTTGGTCCAGTCTATTCATTAAGCAGGTTGCCGGGGTAACTGTTCCACCCACCACTTCTATACTGAATTTTGCGATGTTGGATTTCATTCCCAACTAGTGTTTTCGGTCCGGAAGGTTACTGTTTGTATGGTTTAACTCCTAGATTTGATAACGCGTGTTAATTTGTTTGTTTTTACTTTTAGAGACCATAGGTGTGAATTGTGAATTTTAATTGTTAGGTGTAAATTGTGAATTGTTAAATTTAGTTTTAAAATTGTTAATAAAATTCACTGAAGTTGAATATAATGGCAAATGTTCTGGAATTCACCAACCTAGGAACCCCTCCTAATGAGAATCCTAGTACTTTTCCTTACTTTGGAAATGTTGGTCCTCCTTATATGGCTACTTTGTCATTACCTGGATTTACAATAGGTTTACCGATATGGTTATTTTCAACTTCGTTGGCCCAAAATACTCCAATTGTTCCATCTCAACCGGATGCTTCACCTCAACAGAGTTCACCATCTCAACATCACCAACCTTCTGTTGACCCTTTACCTTCTTCGCCTAATTTTTCTTCCTCCATTTCTTCCTCTTCGCCTGGTAAAAGCCTTGATGCTAGTAACCAGGAGGCTAAGAAGAAGAAGAAAGGGAAGAAGAAGAAGAAGAAGAAGAAGCAAGATAAGAAAGAAGTCAACCAACCACCCATGGCTGTAAGTGTTAGTTGTGTTGACGAAAATTCCGACATGCATCGTAAACCCAAATACCCTTGCAGGCTTTGTAAGGGTGACCACTTCCTTGTCAATTGTCCTGGTATTCCAAAGGTCCTGGAAGTATGGTCAGAAAAATCCCATCAACTTTCCATTGATCCATCAACCAGTGATAGTCAGGTTCCTGGGAAAAAGGGTAAAGTTAGGTTTCCTTGTAAGTTATGCAAAGGGAGTCATCAAACTCACATTTGCCCTCACATGGATGAAGCCTCAACATTGTTGGAAAAACTTACTGTTCCACAGCGAGAATTTCCAACTGGTTACCGTAAACTTTCTCCCAACCTACCGTCAACTGATGGAGTGATTGATTTAAATTCAAGTACAGTCGATCACACTCTCCCATTGGAGAGTGAAACTCATGTCACTCAAGTTGATGATCCATTAGTTGATCAAGTGGTCGATTCAATTTCACATTCGGTCGATCCCACTGTCCCTTTAGAAAGTGAACTTCATACCGCTCAGGTTCTTCTTGTTACATCAGATTCTTCTATGCCGGGGGACATTTCACCTGTTTCTACAGAACCCCCTCCAAGCACTGAGGTCTTTTCCTTTGATTGGAATAGACTGACAGAACCTCGTCTTCCTTCCTCCATCCCCTTCCAAATCATTGTCAAGGCGGGTGGTAGGGACATACATCGTACTCAGGTAGATGAAGGTGCTTCTGTTAGTATTTTATCCTCAACTGTTTGGAAAGCTTTGGGTTCCCCTCAGCTTGCGCCTATTACACAGAATCTGAAAGCTTTTAACAGAACCATTAGTGAACCTTTAGGGATCCTTCCTAAGTTTTCTATTACCTTGGAAGATAAAACTGTCTGTATTGATCTTATGGTAGTTCGAGGTCCCTTGGATTTCAATTTACTCCTTGGGCGAGACTATGTTTATGCAATGAAAGCTGTCGTATCGACACTCTTTCGCGTGATGTCTTTCCCTCACAATGGCAGTATTGTGACTGTAGACCAGCTTTCGTTCCCTAGTCTTGTTTCAACTACCAATAATATGACACCCCTAAATGTTCCTGATTCTAAAGTGGTATCTACCCTGCCACGGGTTAATTATGTGGCAACTGGTCCCATGTTTTCAGTTACCGATGTAAGTGAGCCTCTCACTATTTGCTCATCTTCCTTTGATTTAGATCCGGTAATTGACATGGAAAACTCTATGGGATTACTTGAACACGATGTTCTTATCCCTTTTGAGTCCCTTGACATGTGTTCCTTCCAGAGAACTATTCTTCCTTCTGATGAAGACCTCTTGGAAGCCATGATCAAGGTGTGTCCATTGACATGTCTTTCTTCCAGTTGGAAGCCATGATCAGTTGGTCCGAGGAAAGTTCCTGTTACTGAGTCAACCTCGTTAAAAAATGAATCAGGTATGAGGATAGTTCTTTTACTGAGTCAACCTCATTAAAAAATGAATCAGGTAGATTTTAGGATATGTAGATAGATTGTAGAAAGTAGCGTTATGAGGATAGTTCCTGTTACTGAGTCAACCTCGTTAAAAAATGAATCAGGTTTGAGGATAGTTCTTTTCTTGTGTCAACCTCCTTAAAAATGAAACAACTCCCTTTTCAAGTTAAATATTGAAATTACACCTTCATTCCATCCATCTGGTTGAATGAAATGAAGCCTGGGGGGCATGTACCTCGCTTTGCATCATTATGCTGGGGGCATGCGAACTTATAACAAGCATAGTTTTTCGTTTCAAGCTTGCGTAAACATGAAACCAAATCCGAGCATAGTTCTTTTCCTGTGTCAAGCTCGTTAAAAAATGAAACAAATCCTCCTCTAATTGGGTCGAGAGTTTAACTAGACCTCATAGATGTTAGGTTGTATGTTTAGGTTAGTTATTTCAGTTTTTACAGTTTTAGGTCTAGTCTTTCAAATGATCTCGTAACTCAAACCTCATTTCATCCAACTGGTTGAATGAAATGAAGCTGGGGGGCATGCGCTCTAGCAATTATGCTTAGGGGGCATCAAGCACAATTTTCTCTCTGTTTCAAGCTTGTGGAAAAATGAAACTACTTTGAAGCATAGTTTTTCTCTGTTTCAAGCTTTTGTAAAAATGAAACCTATCTCGAGTCAATTTCAGTTATTTTCAAGACTCGTTAAACTCATGAAAATACCGAGATTATTTTGCTATCTTTCATTCTCGTAAAACAAATGAAAATGCCGAGTTCTTTCCGTCTTTTCCTACTCGTAAATTAAATTGAAAGTCGGCCATATGAGTACATTTTTATCATTTTTTCAAACTCATTAAAACTTACGAAAAAGTGAAAACCATGAGTACATTTTTATCCCTTTTTCGAACTCGTTAAAATTTACGAAAAAGTGAAACCTCAGAGTCATCTTTTAAGCCCTTTTCTGACTCCTAAAACATGAAAATATTGCCGAGCGTTTCTTTTACACTCGTTAAAACGGAATTAAAAGACGGTCCCCTTATAGCCCTTTTCTGACCGTAAAAACAGGAAAAGATTGCCGGGTTTTTGTCGTTTCAAACTCGATACTGGAAATAAAACGACGTGTCCTTGATCGCTTTTTACTTTTCAGGTCAGTGGCACTAATCATGAAAGTACTCCTTGGTCGCAAGATCAAGCGGTTCCCCCAGGTATTATTTTATACTTTTTCGGGCTTGAGGGACACAAATCTACGAAAAAGTTCAACTTGGAGTCTTCTTAAGTTTTTCAGACTCTCTAAAATTGAAAAACACCGAGTTTCTCCTATACTGGGCTCGTTAAACATTTCACAGTAAAGGACCTGTTCAATTACAAACAGGAACGAACCACTCCTTCCTAGGGTTCGAATCAAAACTAGGTTGGACTCATCCGAAGGATGAGCTTATAATCAAGCATATGTTATCCTCCTCAAGCTTGTTAAAAATAAAGAGGTACTTGCCAGAAATGGTGGGGGAAAAGAGAGAAGAATGAACCTGTTTGTTACCTTTTGTCTCAAAAGAAACTTTATTACCACTCTTGAACACGACACTTTTCATTCACCTGGGTTGGGAAATCTTTTACCTCACAGTTGATCAAACCACTTTGAAAGTCTTCAGCCGGGTTCCGGGGATTAACTTTGAGTTATTCGTCACCAAGCCATCTGTCGTGTCGTTATGTGTTCAAGAGGTCTGCAAGCAAAACTTTCATCTGCAAAATACTTGTCATCCATTTGACCATCCCTGAGTCAGTCCTTACAGCAACATTTCTTCAACTTGAACAATGATTTCGTTTTGTGGGCTTGCCTGCAACGGGTCACTTTCTATCGACATCGGCACATTATCTAGAGAGATGACTTAGAAATCGTCAGTACCTTGAAGTCTGCATGCATCAATGGCAGGTTTCTCGCCTTTGACGTCAGTTTACATCATTGACTTTCGATCGAAGGATTCCGTGAAATGTTCGACATCAACTCATTCATTCACATCTCATGGATTGTACTGGGTACTTTGAGAACCATTGACATTACTGGTGGTCTCTCTCACGCTTGTTAACAGTTTACATCATCGACTGGTAATCAAGTGGTTTCTACCATGTTCGACATCAACTCATTTATTCGCATGGTTAGAATCGTACCAATTCGGGAAGTAGAAATGAAGACCCTGGATCTAGTTTCCACCATCCAGGCTGCGAGGAGTTTTGTATTCATTATCTAAGTAGACTAATCATAAACAGATGGCTGCGTCCATACTGTGTCTACAAAAGTCTATGATTGTAATGTACTGCAAGATCATTCCTGTATCAGAGTAGTTAGTCTGTTAGTTAAAGTTTTAATCTGAGTATGGGAATGCTTACCTCAGTGATGATATAATCTTATACATGTATTTTGTGTTGAAAATTGCAGGTTCTGACCAGGCTCTCCACGGGATAATCCTTGAAATGATAAAGCGCTTCACCCTTCCTAGATATTACAAACCCTAATCTATTCTAGGCTTCGCACTTTAGGGGGCAATCTGTTACACTAAAAAATGTCACCATGACTATTTACAGTTAGTATGGCTCAATCAACAGTCATGCTACCCTCTTAGGCAAGTCTTATGCCTCTGCTCTCCATGTCAAACTCCAAAAAGAGAGAAAGTCTTGTATAAATGTATTTATCTCTGGGGACGCAGGTTCTCTCAAACTTACCTGCGGGGACGCTCTCTATGTTCACAAAAACTGCGTCTTTGGACGCTCTTTATGTAAAGGGACAGGTGCGTCCCCCTGTAAAGGTTAGAATGCGCAAGTTTCATCTTTAAAAAGTTACTTGTGGTCATTTCTAGAGCATTCTAGAAGGTTGTTCGACGTGTATTGGGCGCCTCCAGATGGTTCATGCACTCCTATCAAAGAGGAACTTATCCCATCAATAAGGGAGCTATCCCACCCAAAGAGGGGATTATCCCATTGATGGTGGACCTGATTAACCTCCTCTTGAGCACTATAAATACAGGCATTGGGCCAGAAGGAGGGGAGGTTGAAGCTATACATTTTCTAAGGGTAAATGCTGCAGGAATTAGGACTCCCATTTAGAAGCTTGTGAGGAGAGATTGCCATCTTTGCTTGTTCTATTTGGAAGTGGGTGAGCTTTGTCAAAGTAAAGGAGAACTCTTGATGGACCCTGGGAAGGACTTGCACAACACCAAGGCTCAGGTTGTATTTGTTCCTTTTGTTACCTATTAATGCAAATGAGTCCATTCTTCTCAATAACTTGTTATTTATGAGTTATTTCATGTACTCCTTGGTCTATATGTTGAATATGCTTTGTTTTATGTTATAATCAGGTGCTATTTAATGGTTTGACTGTTGGTGATTGCAGGTTTTGGAGAAAAGGAGGAGCTCATCCAGATCAACAAAGCTTGGACTTCTACAACAGCGTTTGGACAAAGGTAAGAACAAAACACTTGATATCTCATATCATAATGCATGTTTAGAGAAGGATAGATCTTGTTTGTCTTGTTTGTCACTAGAGAGTCTTAGGCTCCTAGGGAGGTTGGTTGTGTCCGCACAATCGACTCTTTCCACCTGACAGTATGTATAACTTTGACAACAATTTTTCCTATCAAAAAGAAAAGCTTGAGGAAGATATCAAGAGCGAAGTTAGTCTAGTCCTTCTAGTGGAAGAAAATTAAGGAAATTGTGAGAGACTAGAAGAGGAGGACAAGCAATTGAAATAGGAGTTTCTCAGGTTTAAAAGGGTAATGATCTCATAGACATGCAAAGATGATATTATGTCTTTAAAATTTAAATTGGAGGAGACTAAATGAAAAGAAGAATTTCTTCAAGATCTGATCCAAGAATGGGAAGAAAACTGTCAGAGTCTTGAAGTAGAGTTTGTCTCTCTGAGAACTGATCTTGAGAGAACAATTACTAAGAAGGGTTTAAATGAAAAATTTGCCAAAGGAACAAGGAGACTAAATAAAATCTTGAATAGTCAAAGGCCCTCAGGAATCAAAACCAGTCTGGGATACTCTAAGCCACAAGAATATTCTATGGGGAAGATAAACTTCAAGTCTACGGGATTCGAAGAACCACATAGCCATGGGAAGAAGCATCATGAAATAAATATTGAAGGCAAAACAGAAGTAGGGCAAAGAGGGGCTTGTCAATGGAGAATGAACCAATCAGTCAGACGACTAAGGTATTTTCCTGCACAATCTCATAATGCTTCCAATAATAGGCATGCCTATTTGTTTTATGGTCATTGTTATAAGTGTCATATATTTGGACATAAATTTATTGATTGTAGAAGGATCAAAGTTGAAAGAGATGAAAATCCCATATATAATACGCATCAGATTTCTAAACCTCAAAACTCCTCTCTCATAAATCGAAATGTCTTCTCTCCCTTGCTAAGTGAAGTAGAATGCTTCAAATGTAATAATTTTGGGCACAAATCTAGTGAGTGCAGATGTAGGTTTGAACACCTATCTAAGTCCTAATATGTTAGACAGTCAGTTATCCACAAGGATAATGGGAGCTGGAAATGAAATACTAAAAATAGCATGCAATGTGGACTTTCCTTATTAGATCATAATAAAGAAAACAAATGGTATGTGGATAGTGGTTGTTCCAAACGTATGACTGGGAACAAAAGAAAATTTATGTTGTTGAAAGAGAAGGATAGAGGAAACAATGTCACCTTTGGAAACAATTCTCCAAGAAGAATGAAACATAAAGGTGTAGTCAGTATTGATCAAAAAGTAGAAGCACATAATGTGTTGTATGTAGAAGGTATCAAGCACAATCTGCTTAGTGTTAGCCAAATGTGTGATAATGGCTACGATGTGACCTTTTGATTTAAAGGCAGTGATATGCGCAATATAAAGAATGGAA
The DNA here is from genome assembly GCA_031772625.1 of Pinus tabuliformis. Lineage (NCBI taxonomy): Eukaryota > Viridiplantae > Streptophyta > Pinopsida > Pinales > Pinaceae > Pinus > Pinus tabuliformis. The sequence continues at coordinate 1,145,663,909 of CM062815.1, forward strand.
AACTTACGGGAAAATCATTCAGAACCCACAATATTGTATATGTATTTGATGATTCGAGGGTTAACTACTATTTAAGAAAAACAAGTGAAGCACAATTTTGGCACAAGAGGCTTTGGGCATATAAATTTTGACAGTTTAATAAAAGTAAGTAAGATGGGAGAAATGAGAGGATTACCAAGGTTTTCAAGGCTCAATAACACAATTTGCAAGTCATGTCAGTTTGTCAAATAGACTAGGACCCATTTCAATTCAAAAGGGTTCTCCTCACCCAGACCTCTAGAGCTCATTCACACAAACATTTGTGGCCCAACTAGAGAAAAAAAAACTCAAAAGGAAAGAGGTATTTCATGTTTCGCATTGATGACTTCACCAAGGCCACTTGGATTTTCCTCTTAAAATAAAAATGAGAGGCATTCAAGCATTTCAAGATGTTTAAAGCTCAAGTAAAAAATATGTTCACAACCTAAGTCCTCTAAAAGAAATATGAATTCAGATGATGAAAAAAGTTCAGATTTGAGGTTTGTGGATATGGAAGAAATAGATTCAGACAATGAAGGTGAGGAAGCAAGCATGAATTCAAGGCCAAAGACATCCTCCAGGTATGTACAGAAGGAACATCCTAAGAGTCAGATTCTTGGAGATCAAAGGCATGGTGTCCAAACCAGAAGGAAACTTGTTGGGAGTTCAAGTTATGCAAATCTGGCTCTATTATCATAGATAGAACCCAAGAATCTTTGTCAAGCAGTGAAGACAAATTCTGGCTGAAAGATATGAATGGAAAACTTGATCAGATTTAAAATAATGATACTTGGGAGTTTGTTCCAAGGACGAGAGAGAAAAATGGTATTTGAAACAAATGGATTTTCAAGAACAAACTGAATGAACGGGGTCAAGTAATCAAGAACAAAGCTCGATTGGTCTACAAAGGGTATGCCCAAATAGAAGGGGTAGATTTCGAAGAAACCTTTGCACTAGTAGCTCGACTGGAATCTATCAAGATATTTATTTCTCTTGCCATCCATAAGAATATCAAGGTATATCATATGGATGTGAAGTCTGCATTTCTCAATGGAGATTTAGAAGAAGAATTTTATATTGAGCAGCTAGAAGGATTTCTTCTCACCTCCAATAAAGGTTTCGTATGCAAAAAGGAGAAGGCCCTATACAAATTAAAACAAGCCCTTGGAGCTTGGTAAAAAAGGTTGGAAGTACCTTTAACAAAAAGGGTTTAATAAAGGCACACTTGATAGTAACCTTTATGTAAAGTCTGAAGGCGACCATCTACTGATAGTAGTGGTGTATGTGTATGACATATTATTTGGAAGTGATATGGAACAATTGGGGCATAAATTTGCAAAATATATTAAAGAAGAATTTGAAATTTCCATGATCAGAGAACTCTCCTTCTTCCTAGGTCTGCAAACTATTCAGTCTCCACAAGGAGTGTTTATATCCCAATCCAAATATCTTAAGGAAACTCTGAATAAATTTGGGTTGGAAGTTTGCAAACCAGACAACACACCCATGACTACAGGCTGCAAAGAAGATGGAACATCGCTGGTAAATCAGACTGAATATAGGTCAATGATAGGAACCTTACTGTATCTGACAGCTGCAAGCCTCGACATCATGCAAGTAGTAGGGCTTGTGGCCAGATTTGAAGCATTCCCACGTGAGAGTCATGTTGTTGCTGTCAAAATGATTTTCAAATATCTTCAAGGAACAACAGAGTATGGACTGTGGTATGCGAAGATCAAATAATTCAAGTTGAAGACCTACACGGATGCAGACTAGACTGGAAGCCTTGATGACATGAAAGTACTTTTGGTGTGGCTTTCTTCCTAGGAAAATGTTTAGTGTCATGGGTCAGTAAGAAACAAACCTCCATTTCTCTATCGACTACTAAAACAGAGTATATTGTTGCCGCTACCTGATGTATGCAGATTCTATGGATGAAGAAAACCATGAAAGATACATAAGTAGAGCTGACTAATACCATTCCAATAATGTGTGACAACAAAAGTGCCATCAACATCAACAAAAATCCAGTCATGCATTCAAAAACTAAGCATATTCCTATCAAGTTCCATTTCTTAAGGGGACAGGTTGCATCCAACACTATCAAACTTGAATATGTTGCCACTAAAGAACAACTTGAAGATATCTTTACGAAGCCACTCACAAGAGAACCATTTGAATATCTCAGGCAGTAAATAGGAGTCGTGACTCCTCCCTCCAAATGACCTCATTTTGGTAGGTGGTGGCAACTACTTAGCATGTGGAACTCAAGGGAGAGTAATTTGCAATGGTTCAGGCGGAGCATTGAAGAAGTATACATTGCCATTAATGTCAAAGGGGGAGAATATTGCTGGGGCATCGGAGAAGATCATTTCTATCCTGAGGGGGAGCTTATGGTGTTGCCATCGATGCCAAAGGAGGATATTGTTGGACAATTTGTGGTGGTTTTGTTAGTATTGGCATGTATGTTGGCACTAATGTCAACCAGCTTGGAAAGAATGCGTGATGCAGCAAATGAATGGCTTAGGAGGATTCCTATGATAGTTGCAAGCTTTATGTCGAGAATCATCATAGTAGCAGGCTTACTGAAGAAGCCATAAAATGATGATTACAGTGATGGACCAGATGGAATTCCATGGTAGTTGTAGGCTTCATGTAGAGAATCATCATAGTAGAAGGCTTACTAAAGAATCCATAAAATGATCACTATGGTGGTTGAGAGCTCAGTTGTCCAACCACAAAGTAGAAGAGTCAAGGAGAGAAGAGTTTGTAGTCATCTCACAAGAAGGAAATGGAATCAAAGCATACATCGGACCCTATCTAATGCAAATTTCTCCAGAAGAGTTTTCCAATGATATGTGAAAATCCAAAAATGGTTTCCTGGATCAAAAGATATGATCTACCGAAGTCTAGAGATTTTAAGCCTAAGGAAGGAAGGAATATTAGAACCCGAAGGTCAGCATATTAGATATAGGGATATCAAAGATTAGCATACTGGGCATATCAGATATCGAAACCCCAAAGATTAGCACATCAGGACATCGACACATAGGATATTGAAATCTTGGCATATCAGAAAGACTGAGGCATCATAATATCAAAATATCGGAGGACCAAGACATCGAAATATCGAAACTTCTTAACTGAGGTATTCTAAGAAGTTACGATTTCTAGTAGTTCCAATAGTACTATAAAGCACCAAGGAATGTCAAAGAAGATTAATAAAGAACTTTGTTGTGAAACCAAGGTTTGGTGGGTCCTCTTCTCTCTCCTCTGGTAGGACACATGGTAGCATCAGGTTGACTCCAAGAACCTGAACTGGCATCTGACATCAGCATGATGTGGCAGCACGATGGGATACGTGGTAGGTTGGGTGCCCTAACATGCCAGATCTAAGTGATACGTTTCATCACTGTGAAGTCGCCATGCGTAGTGATGACATCATCTCATAGGTTAGCATAACGGATGATGAAGACCCACTAACTTCAGTGTAGATGATATTGGAAAACTTACGATGAAAGGGGCTTCTGATATTAGGTTGGCTCTTGGTCATGAAAATCCAAAGAACCAAGGGCAGAGAGCAGTTAGAAAAGGAAGATTGGCACTCGGCTAAAAATGCCTTAATGCCTAAAAGCTAAGCTGCAGGTCACAACTCTTGGTTCCATGGAGGAGAAATTCTCAAGGAGATAAGTGTCACAGGAGCTAAGCATATTGGGGCTGAGAAATATCATAACGTTCCACCTTTGTGAAGTTACAATGTGGAGTTTCTCTAATAATGCATTACAGCGAGTTAAAGGATGTTTGGGTCGAAAGCTGTGAAATTGAATATAGTCTTAAAGGTATTGATCATTAAAAAGGGATAAACCTGTAGAAGACTCTGTGACAAGAAATCGGGGATGACACATCTGGCAGAGATGAACATGGGCTTCTTTGTGTGCACAAATGGTTATGATAAATGAGAACAGAGCGGTCACCTCTGTGAACTATCAAGGATTGTGGAGAGATAAATGAAAATAGTACTCTGGGAGGAGTGTGCAGGTCACCTGGGAATTAATTTCTCAGCATAGTGCTCTACGTAGTCAAATGATGAAGAACTACAGGTTCATCTCTGTTTGAGTATTGTGACAAGAAATTACTAGGATACGCAACATTGGTAAGGGGATCCATGCCTAAGTACAGTTAGGCAGCTAAAGGACAGATAGCAAAGACTGCCTTGATCAAAGTGCCTCAATGGAACAAAATCATTGCCTACAATGGAGAATATGGGGGAGTTGAGCATATTGCAAGTATGTTGTGGTGTGAGTGGTGTGAGTAGACAAAAAGAGGTCGAGGCACCAAGGAAGACATTGTGTTATACAACAGCAAGTGCAATGAGAGTGTTGTGTGGAGAATTGCAAGGGTAGTGCTGAAGAGAAGTTAATAGAGAGCCCTTGATAGAGTAGGCAGAGTACAGAGGAAGTGTTGATGTGAACAGAAATAAAATACCTGATGCATATGAGCACAGAAGACAGAGTGCAAAAGTTGAATCTCCAAACAACCATTGCTGGTATTTCACTTGTAATATTGTACGCCACAATTTTCAGTTTGAAAATTGTATGAAATAGTAGAACAGTGACAAGATCAAGTTGGTGTCTGCACATTGAAGAGGTTGGTTCCTCTTGGTAAGTTGGTGCTTGCTAACCAAATGGGTTTGGTGCCTCTTGTGAGTGGGTGCTCTCAAACAAATAGATCTAATTAAGTGGGTGCTTAATTTATATCATAAACAAACAACAAATTTGGTGATTTTTTCCCTATGGGTTTCCACATGAAAAACATTATGTCAAATGTGTGTATGTTTCTCATGAGATTGTTGTATGAACATGTGTGTTTAAAATATTGTTGGTTCACTACTTTTTTGAATGAATTCTCTCACAAGTAAAATAAAATAAGAAGTGACTGTAAGAATAATAAGAAAAAGAAAATAGTTTCATAATTACTGATTCACCCCCGCACCTCTCTCATCGATCTCTTATTTCAACAAAATGGTTCTTCCACTAAAATAAGTTTCAATGGGTGTTGGGCATGGAATCCCCCCCAAGGCATGTTTTGGGGCTCAAAGCCCAAGTTTTGACCAAATCTTGTTGTAAAGCTCCGCAAATTGTGGGTGCGGGGCGCGAAAGTATGATAGATTCACAGGGTTGTCCGCCCTAGTTTTGTAATGTAATGTCGGCTAGATAGACCTACCCATGGTCCGCGGACCATGGGATTGTATAAATAGAGCGAGGCTCTAAGTAAATAGAAGATAGTAGAGAAGGAAGAAAGAATCAAAGGGTTTGAGTCGCAAGTGTAAAGTGTGTCTTTGGGTCGCAGAGTAGGAGAAGGCTCTGTAGCAGAGTGCGCAGAGGCCTAGTAGTCCACAGCTGAGTGCGCAGACCCCTGCAACTGAGTGCGTAGGGCGGAGTCGAGTCTGTAACCAAGGAAGGAATTAATAAAGATAATTTTTATCATAATTTTGTGTATCTGTTCTTGGGTTAATTCATGTTTGATATAATTTTCAAATATACTATTTATTTACTACGCGCACCTGTGTGAATGGTTTATGTTGTTAAGTATAACTTAAAGCACGCAAGTAGGCTAAAATAATCAAATAACATTGGAAATACCAGTAAGGTCTTGGGTAATAATGTAGAAGCGCAACGTTCAACCCCTGAGTAGGGCTGCACGAAGGCAGTATATCGAGCTACAAGGTACAGGAAAGTGCGCGAAGCATCCTGCGTGTAGGGTCAAACCGCAGACCACTTGAACTCATCAAAGATCTCCAGGGTGCGGAAACTTGGTTATAGCACCCTCCCATATTACTTTGGGTGAGACCTCAGTCCGCGCTCCGTGGATTATTGCCAAAAGGGCCAGTAGTACTGAGATTTGTTTGGCTAACTTAACTCCGAACCTGGGTCAGGCCCCAATAAGCCAACAAATGGTTCCATTGCCGGGACCGGGATCTACATAATAGATGTCTGATGTCGTATCACTGGAATCTGACAAAGAAAGGAATTGAAGAGTGGTTGGACAGAGAGATTCATGAGTTCATGGCGTAGGCAAACAGTGATCTGCGATTATCAAAGGAAGAGTGGTTAGATTGCTACTTATATACGGAAATCCACAAAATTTTCTTTGCATCCTTCCCCTCTAAGTTGTATGAGTGGATCGCGAAGCTAGCAGGCAGTCAAGGAAGTTGGAGGCTCAACAAACCTATTGTGTGGACTCTAGAGTTGGTGCGCAGACTGGAAGCATCAGAAGATAAGATCGCGCATGTTGTGGATCACTGGCTCGATCAAATTATAGGAGGATTTATCACCGAGTTCGTGGTAGATACTTCAGTCAGCTATAGCGAGGCAAAATGACGCTTCCTCAAAGGATCGCAAGGTAAGTATGTTAAATCTTTGAACACTTGGATTAAAATGCTACTGTGTGAAAAGCGGGTTATGCGAATAAATTGATGTTTGGGGCTATGCAGAGTGGGAGGATATACAGAAACGAAGGTAGCACAGAACTAGAAACTAGCCCCTTGATTTCACCTCTGTGAGAAAGTGAGGAAGAGCTCGCGAAGGTCTCACCAAGAAGTGCGATCAATTTGATAAAGCAGTGAATTCCATGCATACCACTTCCACCTACACCACCACCAGTTTCACCATATTCACCCCCGTCTTCACCCACACCACCTCCGCCACCACCATAGTTCAATATGGCAAGTGCGATAAAATTGTCAGTGTTCAAAGGAGTAGGGAATGAAGATCTGGACCAATTTTGGTTCGTGGTAAGGGCTGTATGGGAAGCGCAGGGAGTCATGGATGACAATATAAAGAAAGCAACGCTGGTCAGTGCTTTGCAGGATCACGCACTAGTGTGGTACATTAAGCACTCCAATGACAATTCGAAGGCAAGGATCGCGGATATCCAAGTTGTGCTAAACAAGGAATTTAGCAAGCCAAAATCAGAGATGCAGTCGATGATCTGATTTAAGGAAATCATGATGCTTCCAGGCGAGACCCCCTGGGAGCTGGATCAGAGACTAAAGTGTACAATTCGTGAAGCCAATATGACCTTGACGGATGGGTAACACCGCGCATGGTTTGTAGCATCGCTAATGCCGTATCTAACGAACGCGTTGTCACAGCAGAAGCTAACCACTCAGGTCAAGGCCTTGGAGATCGCAATGAGACTGCATGAGACCCTGATACAAGATCCTAACCTGGGAGTTCAACAAATCCATGCACAGTTGAAAAACTTGTGCCTTGAGATGCAGAGTTTGAAACAAGACAGGACAGCTCGCCCAGAAGCGCACGAGGAGGTATGGTGCGTAATGTGCAAGGGTCAGGGGCATGAAAAGGACCATTGTCCAATCTTCGCGAACTACCTAGCAGGAGGAGGACCAATGCCATTGAGACTGGAGGCACAGGCAGGACCGAGCGCAGCACCTGCATTATGGTGCGCGATTTGTCAGATAGGAGGAAAGCATGCTATAGATAGCTGCCATCTATTACAGAAGTATACGCAGAATTCCCAACAGTTGTTTTGTAATTTCTGCAAGTCAATAGGCCACAATGAGCGTACCTGTAGAAGTTATGAATTGATGATGGATCAGACTCCTAACTACAGAGTTCAGACCAAAACACGGGACCTCAATCAAACTGCAGGGATGGCTCGCACTGGATTTCAGGGGCGCAGATGAGGTCGAGGTGGAATGGGACCAAGAAAAGGTCGCGGACAACTGATATGTTACAATTGCGGAGGACCGTGGCATTATGCTCGTGATTGTACAAATACAATGAGACCATCATGCTTATATTATACCCAGTTTGATCATGAGACAAAGGACTGTCCCACGCTGATAGCGAGGTTGCACGATAAAGGAGCATTCCAACCTCCCCCAACTCAGAACCTGCAAATGATGAGATTTGAGCCGCGCGAGGAAGACCCGAATGTAAATATCGTGCTGCGAAGTAGTATTCCGACAGGAGATGAAAAAGGCAAGTAGCTCGAGGAGAGTTCCAGGGTTCGTAAGGCTCCAACAAAGGAACCATAATTTGATTTAGAGTGCACTAAGGAGACATTCATGGAAGCTAAGAAGAGCTTCGCGGATGCCTCCACTTCAAGAAGTAAAGACAAAATGGAACCGGAAATGGACACATCAATGCTCACTACATTTTTGGAGGCATGCATGAAGCTGTTGCACGACAGAAAAGCTATGAAGGGGTTGCAAGAACTCATCACTAGATGCGCTAGAACCACGTCAGGAGAACCGCGCATAGTCTGGAAGCTCAGGAAGCACACAACACGAATAGGAAGGGAGATGAGATTGACCATGCAAATCGGGGAATATGAAATGGATCAAATGATTTTGGATCTAGGATCGGACACGAACATCCTACCAAAGCAGACATGGGATCACATTGGCAGGCCTGCACTGCAATGGTCTCCTATTCAATTGCGAATGGTGAACTAGCAAAATATCCTACCTATGGGAATATTGTAGGGAATAATGGTGGATATCGAAGGTGCGAGCGCGCTTATAGATTTTGAAGCGATAGAGATTGTTGATGATAGTAAGCCCTATCTCGCGCTACTGGGAATAGATTGGGCCACTGACATGAATGGAGTGATAAATCTAAAGAAGCACAAGATGATTTTTGAGAAAAAGTCACTACGCATAGTGGTACCTTTAGACCCTGCAGAAGGATCGCGCTACACAGAGCCAGTGCGCGACTACGATAGCGATGACGATCTAGACTGTATCTACAAGATAACCGCGCGAGAGCAGGACTAGGTAAATCCAACAATGGATGGTAGACTCTCGTGGGAGCGCGAAAGCTCCTGCACCTCAGATTCGGACGAGGAAATAGAACGATGGAAAAACTGGTTACACGAGGTAACCATGCTCAACTGTAACATGATGACAAGGTCGCTGCATTGCGTGGCAACAAAGGTAAGAGATCTACCTATGTATGACGGGTTGAGTGAGGTGGATGATTTCCTAAACAAATTTGAAAGAGAAGTACTGGAATAGTAGCGTTTCGACGCTCAGAAATAGGTACTGCGCTACGCCTGCAAGATGGTGGGGTACACATCAAAGAAGTTTTGAGGACTGGCGTGAATGCAGAAGGATGATGCGCATGCGGTTTGGAAAGCCTCAGATGTGGATGAAATCTGAGTATGACAAATGAAACAGCCTGCGTGCCCACATTTTCAGATGGATACACCATCCGCTGGTAGGAAACACGACCGACAAGCAGGAGCGGGCAAGACAATGGCGTGAACAATGACTAGGAAGTATGATAAGACCAAGCATGCATAAGATTATCCACATGGAAGCCTTTGACAAAGTATGTGAAGTATTGAACAAGGCCCACATTGTGAAACGGACTGACTGCGACCTGTGCGTACTAGCGGTTCTATGGGCGTATAGGACCATGTGCAAGAACCTGACCGCGCAGGCACTGCCAAGGCTGGAATATGGGACGAATGTTGTAAGCCCTCTAGTACTTAAAAAGCCTAATCCAGCACTAGTAGGGATGACGGTTCGCAGAACCTTGGAAGCTGAAATCCAACAGGGAAACCTTAGACTCCAAGAAATTGAAGAAGAAAGGGTACGGTTAAGAAAGAAAAGCGCTCTGGTGGATGCAGAAGTCAAGAAGCTGGAGGACGAGATAAAGGAAGATTTTCTCACCAAAAAAACTAGGATGGTAAGGCAAGGTGCGTATGATCATGCTGAAAAGTTTGAGAACTATCGTCATGAATTGATTAGTCTGATGCCTTGGCTTGGACCACATATTGCTAAGCATAGTGACCAGGGTAGCGCGTTGCAAATGGTGAAGTGCGCGATGCCAACCGTAACAATAAAAGGTGGGGATTCTCCAGGAACCATGACAGAGGACCGGATGGAACTCTACATGGGTGGTGCGACCACCTGACTAGCCAAGGGAAGGACAGTCTTAGCGCTCCAGGCAGTTGGAAGGGAGCATGGGACTATAAACTATTCTGCTCGGAAGCTGCGCGATATTGGAGATGCATGCAGAAGCAAAGAGTTACAAGGTCCGCGACCGCGCACTGGGGGCTACGCTGCCGCACAGGTTGGTCAGAAAGTGACCGTTGAGGTCACTATTCACGATCGGATGCTCGACTTGAGGCCAAATGGAGTGGGTAGCAAGCATTTAAGATGTGATTTATGGGCAAGATTTGGGAAAATCTGGCACCAAGAAAGCATTAATGAATCAGAATTGGGGGGAATGGTCGAATTTGAATTCAAAAAGTGCTATAAAATACAAAGGGCTGCCGAGCAAACAACACTTGGTAATTTTCGAATTGAGCGATTGAGCAGAGCCCTAAGTGTTGTGATTCGAGCATTGATTGAGCCCCTGAATTTGCAAGTGATTGATTGCAGCATAGATACGATGGAAACTACTCAAGATGTTATGGACATACCAGAAATGACCGCCAAGGAGGCCGCGCAGGCCCTAACTATGGGGGGTGTTCCAAAAGGTGCCAGGATTGTGGCAAAAATCCCAAAATCACCACGCACGCCAAGACCTAAGAAGGAAAAACAAGCAATGGCTCCCGTACGCGTGTCACTGCGGAGCCCGCTACGTAGCAAACTATCAATGGAGAAGAAGGGGAAAGTCGTCACTATAGAAACAGATGAAGAAGAAGAAGATCTGTAGGAGATTATCATCGCAGAAGAAGAAGATGAAGCCATGGAGGTGGATACTCAGCCTACGCACTTTGCGACAAAATTTCCCGCCTATGTCCCCCCGCGAAAAGGGAAAGCCAAAGTGCCCAAGGACCTGGACGAAGCCAAGAGCTCGCTCCAGACCCCGCTCCTCCTAGATGGCATTATGTTTGAAGGCACACACCTGGGCCACGTGCCGAGCATGAAATTCAAAGATTGGGATCTCGCTGACTATGAGAAGTTCCCTCACCTTGAGATCGGAAACCTCATGAAGAAAAACACCACGGGGGTGGAAAAGGCCGGGCTGCTGAACCTACTCTGGGTGTCGCATTTCCACCGCACCCCAATAACCATTTTCATCATCAGGCAGCTACTCTTCCTGGTGTATGATGGGTGCTTATGGCTAGAGGAGCCCATCCCCATCATGGCAGACTTGATTCATCGCATCTCCCGGCTTCCATACAAAGGAAAGGACCCCGCGGCCATATCAGAAGGGAAAGGCAGTGATTTGGCCATCGCGGAGGCTATGAAGAAGAAGTACAAGCTGGAAAATAAGAAGAGGGGATACGCCATCTCCAACATCAAGGACAAAGCAGTACGCATAGCAACCCAAATCCTCGTAGGCAAAGTTATGCGCAAGTGCCGCACCGACGAGATACATGCGCCGATGGTCACACTGGCCAAGCAGTGCGTGGAGAGGGTCTAGTTTAACTATTTTGAATTCCTATACATGGAACTTTTAGAGGATTGCCGCGAAGCCGGGAATAGGGAAAAACATTCCACTATGCATGCTTGTTTCTATCCATAGTGCTCGTAGCTGGGGAATTATGGGAAGATAGTCAATTCCCCATAATTGACAGAGGTTTACCAGAGGCCATGAAGTACACTTCACTCTGGACCACGAAGGATGCCCAAAGGATACGGGACAGTAAGATCTTCTGGGTGCTCATGTCGATGAACATCCAAATGTGGATCAACCGTAAGTTGCGGTTGTCACCCACGGTTTACAATAGTCTGCAGAGTTTTGCAGAATTTAAGGTAGACATGCATAACATATATATCAGGGCACGCATGGACCCGACGAAGCAGTGGACAAAGCTACCCTTTGTAGCCATTGACGACGCCATTTTTAATGTCCTGGAGGCATGGCTGCCGAAATGGCGCGCCTCAGACATTGCAGAAATCGAGAAGTCAACAGCACAAAAGAAGAAAGACGATGCCAAGCTACGCATCACACAATTGGATGAAAAACGACGAAAGGAAACAGCAGCAGCAGAAGTGCGGGCAGCGCGGGACGCGACACAGAAAGCAGCCGAGCAGGAAAAGGCCATAGTAGCAGCAGCACAGGAAGCAGTCACGAAGGTGGGTGAGGGCCAAACAACGCCTTCACAATGGCAGGCAGTAGAGGAAGCAAAAACAGAATAAGGAGGCACAGAACCATGAACCATGTCCACACAGCTAAAGTGCCAACACCTAGTAGAGCGAGCAGGATCACGAAAGAAGGTCAAGGCCTTGAAATTGTCCATTGACCTTATCACCCTAACCGAGGGTGATCTACATGACATCAGCGAGATGGTGCGTGATGTCACAAATGAAGATCTCCAGGATTTCATGCAAGAGCACCAGATTGTGTTGGGGGCCCTCAAAGCATAGTTGCAAGACTTATAAGTGCACCCCACTTAGATTGGTACCCTTTCGACCAACCTTGCAGTCGGATCCACGGTAGTAGAGCAAATGTTGCGCGCAGCGGATGATGAACACAATAGTGTTGCTAGAAGGGGCACTCGTGCCATCAAATGAGGCCGACAGGCTTTTGGTTAGCACGATGAAAGGTCTCGGTGTTAATCTAGCTTCCCTTCTGCGCAAGACATTATACGTGTTTCAAGATGGAATAACTGCAGAGCTGCGAGCTAGGGAGAGCCACGCGCTCCAATTCCTCAGTGAGTAGAAGATAAATATGGAACAACTAAGCTTGCAACGTGATGAATTGGTATCGCAAAATCAACAGCTGGAGCAGGTGATAGATGCTTGCCAAAGCGTCCCGGAGCTGGCCATCCCAGTAGATATACCAGCGGAGGCACGAATCCGCAGGTTAGTAGTAGGAGTTCGCGAGGCCAGGGAGGAAATGACAAAGGTTTAGCTGGAGCTGAATCTTCAGATTGTCAAGCTGCGGTTAAAGGCGCAGCCATCCACTCCCCTAGAAATCAGAGAACAGCGCGCTAGCGATATCACAGCAGGATTGGAGGACATCGGAGGTGCAGTGTGAGACTACACTAGCATGTTGGAAGAATCACTTGAGGTCCTCACAACTCTTTAGGAGGACCCCAACATCCAGTGCTTAGAGAAAAAGGCGCGGGAACTCCAACAGCAGTATGACAGTGTCTGAGGGACTGCGCAAACAGTGGTCCTCACCTAGAGGCTTGCACGGATGCAGCAGGCTAAAGCACTGAAGGAGCAGGTAGACGCAGCACAACATAAGGAAGCAGTCCTAAAAGTGCACGTCCAGCCTTGGATCGACGAGGCCTTCACCATCACAGCAGACATCAAAAGCAAGCTCGCACACATACAGGGGATGTGCACATTGATGCAGAGAAGCACTCAAGACACAGAGGTATCGGAACAGCGTATGCAGCAGATCCAACAAGCAGCAGCTCAGTGCACTGCTGACTTCCATGTAGTTCAAGAACATTTGGAGGGACTCCATGCAAAGATCTCAGCACCAACAGAGTGACTCGAGGGCGAGTCACAATGTTTGTGTTGGGGGGCTGTTGGGCATGGAATCCCCCCCAAGACATGTTTTGGGGCTCAAAGCCCAAGTTTTGACCAAATCTTGTTGTAAAGCTCCGCGAATTACATGCGCGGGGTGCGAAAGTATGATAGAGTCACAAGGTTGTTCGCCCTAGTTTTGCAATGTAATGTGGCTAGATAGACCTACCCATGGTCCGCGGACCATGAGATTGTATAAATAGAGCGAGGCTCTAAGTAGATAGAAGATAGTAGAGAAGGAAGAAAGAATCAAAGGGTTTGAGTCGCAAGTGTAAAGTGTGTCTTTGGGTCGTAGAGTAGGAGAAGGCTCTACAGCTGAGTGTGCAGAGGCCTAGTAGTCCGCAGCTGAGTGTGTGGACCCCTATAGCTGAGTGCGTAGGGCGGAGTCGATTCTGTAATCGAGGAAGGAATTAATAAAGAGAAGTTTTATCATAATTATGTGTATTTGTTCTTAGGTTAATGCATGTTTGATATAATTTGCAAACATGCTATTTATTTACTGCGCGCACCTGTAAGAATGGTTTATGTTGTTAAGTATAAATTAAAGCACACAAGTAGGCTAAAATAATCAACTAACATTGGAAATACCAGTAAGGTCTTGGGTAATAACATAGAAGCGCAGTGTTTAGCCCCTGAGTAGGGTTGCACGAAGGTAGTATATCAGGCTGCGAGGTATGGGAAAGTGCACGAAGCAACCTGTGCGTAGGGTCAAACTGCGGACCACTTGAACTCATCAAACATCTCCAGGGTGTGGAAACCTAGTTCTAGCACCCTCCCATACTACTTCTGGTGAGACCTTAGTCCACGCTCCACAGACTGTTGCTGAAAGGGCCAGTAGCACTGGGATTTGTTTGTCTCACTTAACTCTGAACCTAGGTTAGGCCCCAATATGCCAAAAATGGGGCCACTAATCTCTTTCCTCTATCGACACACCTTTGACAGACTGAAAACGTGAAAGCATAGTTATGAGCATCTTGAATAATGTGGGCCGATAGAAATATGTATGCATAACCTTGTGCGAAATTTTATTACCCATAAAGTGTCCCCTGGGAGGTCCGTTATGGAGAACACGTAGTACTTTCTCTTAATCATGCACTTCCAAGCATCTGAGAAAAACTCCATTATAATGCTTCCTGAAAATCACCCCATGCACCAACTAATAAGATAATACTTTTAACCTGAGTGCCCTCTTCTTCTGTGCGGATAAGTGAGAGGGAAAGGTGTCATGCTCGAGATATTGATGCACATCTGTGTACCAAGAGTTTTCAATGGTAGTGGGGGAATCTCTCTCAACATTGTACATTTCGATTTCATGCTCCCAACTACATGAATATTCTTCTTTCACATCTAATGCTTCTGCTACTAGCTTACAAAGACAATGTCCCTTGATTATATGGACTGGCTTGAATTTTAATTCATACTCCTGTAAAGCTATCATCCATTTTTCTCTTCTCTCACCCATCTCTTGCTGAATAAACAATGATCTAACTGATGGGTGTTGTACAAAGATAATGCAATGGTTCTTTAAGAGATAGGGCCAAAAGTACTTCACCGCCTTATAAAATGTGTATTCCTACTTATTAATGGTGGGGTAGTTGAGTTCAGGTCCCTGATGGATAGCACTCATGAAAGATATTGGTCGCTCATTATTCTGGTCATCCTTATGAGTAAGCACTGTGGTAAGAGAAGTATCAGAAGCGAAGGTGTAGAGGAGAAAATCTTTGTTGAAATCTGTGCTATAAAAAGTGGGTGCTTCTATAATGGATTTCTTAATACATGAGAATGCATCCTTTTACCTATTATATTGTTTGTATATTGCAACCTTCTTCACCATATCCTGCATGGGTTTAACAATTTGAGCATAATTGGAGATAAACTTGCAAAGGAAATTGATCTTTCCCAGGAAGGACTACATATCTTTCTTATTCACTCATAAGGGGATCTACGCAATGGATTTGATCCTTTTAGGGTCTACTTTAATTCCTCTCTTTACGATAATATGGCCCTAGATATTTCCCTTAGACACTGCGAAAATTTTCTTTTTGGGATTAAGAAAAATCCCGTATTTGTGAAATTGCTCGAAAATTTTCGTCAAATGGTGCAAGTGGTCAGATATCTTCTTGGAAAACACTATGACATTGTAAATATATACCACTATTCTCTTCCTGATAATTCCATGAAAAGCGATGTCCATGGCACGTTGAAATGTCACATCGGCATTGACCAACCCAAATGGAATTCTTCTAAATGTGAACATGCCTCACTTGGTGCAGAATGTAGTTTTGATTCTATCAGGATCTGAGAACAGATTCTACTTGTAACCTAGATATCTATCTAACAAATAAAAAAACTTTGACCCTGATATTGTCTGCAATATCTATTCCATAGACAACACAGGGTAGTTATCCTTATTTGAGGCACAATTCAAGTTGTGGAATATACACACAAGCAGATTTCACCTGACTCCGTTGTTACTAGGACTAGATTTGATACCCAGGGTATAATGTCATTCTTTATCTATTATCCAAGCATCCAACAACTTTCTTAACTCCTTTTGAATTAGAGGCTCAAGAATTGGGGCTTCTGTTGGAAAGGCATGGATCCTTCTTTGATCGAAATACATGAGGGATTATTCATGTGTCATAAGTTTTGAGCTCGTCATATGTCCATGGGAAAACATCGCGGTACTTCTTGAATAAGAAGATGAAATATTTTTGCTCTTGTGGTGTACAACAAGTACTGATATTGACAAATTTTGGATCTTTATTTGTTCCAATATTTATTTACTCGTGTGACAACGTTGAGCTATGGTTTTTTTCATTCACTAGCCCTCGGAAGCAATTATGTAGGTCATACAACTTCTAAATTGATACCACACCATTTGGCATGAGGTTTTCCTTGTTTGCGTGGATTGCGTCCTACAACGATTTATGTTGCTTGTCATCATCGGTAGTTATTTCCTTGAATGCATTAGCATTCGCCCTAAAGGATAGTATCTGCTAGTCATCATTGAAAATGTATAAGTTATTTATATTGTCAGGGATGGATGGTTTATAAATAATATCTACAAAAAACCCATCCTTGAGCAGTGGCAACCTATCACCAGCATTTGCTAATGCATTCACAGTTGTATTATTCATTCTATGAATATAAATAATATTGAAAGCTTAAAAATGAGAAATCAAATGAAATACCTCTTTTTGATAACCATTTAGATGAGGTGACACACATTGTATAGTATCATGTACCTGTTTTACGAAAAATTCTGAGTCTCCTACTGCTTTGAAGACTGCAACATTCAGGTCAATGGCTCTTTGCAAACCCAAGCTGAGTGCTTCATATTCCACAATGTTATTGATGCATTCAAATTCCAAGAGGTTGGAGGTCATATGTTTCCTCTATCATGGGTCTAGTAAAACACAACCAGTTCTAGAGCCCTCCTGAGTCTTAGAACCATCAAAATATAGTGTCCAAACATTGTATGTACAAGGAATACTTATTGCACTAGTAATACTATTAGTACTACTACTACTAAATGTACAAATTTCATTTTATCCAGTTGGACTAGGAAGGAGTTCCAACTATGTATCAGGTGGGACTGGGAATGGTTGAGAAAGATAGCACCCTAGATCAATTTCTGAGAAGCTATTCCCAAAGATAAGATCTACGAAATCCATTGGATCATTTTTTCCTTCGAAGGGAGTAACTGTGTGTTTCATGTATCTCTCTGAGTTCACCTAGATTTGATTGTTCATGCCCTTGTATGGAAGCCACAAATGTAACCAATTAGTAGAAAAATACCCCTGTAAATTGTTGGACTAGTATCTGCTCAAAAATGCATCGTATGGTTCCAAAATGTCCACAATTACTATATTTATACATTGTTGAACTCGTTGGTCATATGATAAGCGAATAAGCACATTTTAGAGTTCGCCAATCGCATGGAAAAGAGTCTTGTCCAACTGAATGATCTTTGCATCTATTTTATCCCGCTTTGCATTGATTTTCTTTTCTACACATAAATTCATTATGTTTACACATGCATCGGAATCAACTAAGGAATTGTGCACATTATAGTTAAAAATTTCGAACGTCAAGTGAAATGGAGGGCAGAGTGTGTTTGCATCTAACATTAAAGCGTTAAGTACAGATTTGAGGGAAGAAGAGGATGTACCAGATCCCTTATGTGAAGAAGCACTGTTGCCTGAGGTGGATTGTTTGAGTGCTCGTATAAGTAGTTCCCACTGGCTCACGATATTTGTCAATTCGAAGAGTGAAATATTTGTGCAAGATTTCTTCAACTCATCGACTATGTTGTAATCGAGTGCAAGAGACAGTGGCGAAGTGTCTGGCGGAGTTACTTTATCTTCTACTTCTAAAATGATGGGATTACTTTTGTTGTTCATTGAAGTACTTTTCAATGTAATGGCATTTTCAGACTTATTCTGAGTATTCTAGGATGAGTTGACAGGCAGTGTGATCTTCCTCACCAAATTCTCTTTCAATTTCTGCTTCGTCAAATCTTGTGTGAAGGCCGACCCTTAGCTTCTCAAGTTTTATTGAGTATTTTGCTGTTGAGAGAGGGCCTCAATCAGTGGTTGTTCTTCGGCACTCTTCTTCCCAACTGTGAAAACACAATTGAGTGTATTCAGTGTGTGTCTAACATTCATAGTTTCTTCAGTAGTAGCATTCTCTTCCTTCTCTTCTACCAGCTCAATCTTCTCATCTAAAAGCACTACATCAATAATGTGCACAATAAGAGAATTCATGTTGTGGTTCCATTACTTGCATGTATTTTCTGAATGATACCCTTGATGAAACAAATAGTAATTTTCCATGCCCATACTCTCAACATTCAACACAACGTTCAAGCTCTATGCAGACTTGGCCAGCTGGTTGTTGTTACTGCCAGAGTTAGTAGCCCTTCTCAAAATGTTGAATATAGGAGGCTTTCTTCTCACGATGGTCTCGCTTGACCTTTGTTTCAATTCTGCTAGCGTATTTGATAGAGACTTGATAGTGCAAGTCAATCTCTCTAGATCAATTGTGTCCCTCTTCGTGGCCTTACTTGTGGAGGTTTGAGACCTTTTACCCATGTCTTTGGAGTCCTTTGTTGGTTTTTCATCTGCAATGACTCTAATCGCATGCAAGTCCTTTTCAACTGCAATTACCTCTTTGAAATTGTCAGCCAAAGTTGGCTTTACAATTCTTTTCACGAATTGCACAATGCTTTTTGGTAAGGCAGATGTGAAAAAATCGATGGTGATGGAGTCATGAGGTTTCGTGTCTACGAAAAATCTATTCAATATATGGTTAAACCTATGATTGAAATATTTCACTTTCTATTTCTACTCCATCTTAAGACTGGATAGCTCTCTTAAAAGCATGGCGAGGATTTTATCATCAGCAAATTTCTCAAGAAACATTTTCTTAAAACCCCTCCAATTCTAGATCGATTTCAGAGGTAGGTTGGAATACCATACAACTTCTCTACCATCTAAGGTACACGGAAAAATTCTACATTCAACATCATCATAATATACCTCAATCATTTGTAGATGCAGGTAAAAGTTGTCCAGGTGGTCCTCCTCCTTCACTGATTTGTCAAGGTCATATTCTACCTCGAAGGGAGAAAAGAAAGTGAGCCTTTAAGAGAGAGGTAATAGTAACACCCTAGTAAAGACACACATAGCCAAGGAGGATATGTCTAAAATCCAACAGAATAGTCCACAAAGATGTGATGGTTAATACAACCAATCAACAAGAGAGATCTATCTAATATCCAGTAGAATAGTCCACAAGGATTTGACAGCAATAGTAACCATTATATCACATTCTCAATATAATAAGTACTAAAATAACTAAAATAGTTCAACTACTTTAGAACATATGAAAGAAAACATGAATTACAAACATCCATAGAATAGTCGTACGAATATTTATAATCCATTTATGAAGAACATGTTGGCCATGAGGCTTCTTACATTAAGTAAAAGTTCCAAGACACGTGTATACAATGAAAACCACTAGCTCTAATAGTGGAGTGTTGGAGCCACTCCTTCCTCCCCAAAAGAACTAGCTTGTCTCTCTAATTCTTTGTGGGAGGAGCCAAACTGAAAAGTCATTTGCTCATACAATTAGGGTGTATATATAACCAATTAGGTGATGCTTCACCTTCCTTGTGACTCTTTGACTACCCTCTTGACTCTTTGACTTCCTATGAATTTTCGACTTTACATGACTCTTCATATTCTGAATGTGTCCCTTGGACTTCCACTTTACAATGAATTTTGAATAAGTAATTACATAATCCACAATAATGATGTGGCATATGACCACTCATGACATGATATGACATGACACTGCTGACATGGACTTCTTGATGACATGGCAATGTCAAGCCACTTCTGTTGTTGCTTGGTATATTTCTTCTTGAGGGTGCTCTTCTACCCACCGCCTTATGGCTTAGAGATAATTAGTCTTCAATGGTATCAATTCTTCAGTTGTGATTAAAATTGGTGCCCTTCTACATTCTCTTGGTTGATCAACTTGCATAATCAGCTACAAAGATGTCCTTTAGCATGTTTCCCTTCTCCATCTCTGTCTTCACGATCTTGTCATGGTATGATAGAGTACCTGCATCTGCAATTCACTTCTGACGAGATGACATCAGTCCAATAAAACCCCTAGTATAAGATGGCACATGTTGATCCACTGACTAAGTTGAAACTAGGTTCCAGGATGGGAGAGAGGCTCAGTGACTGTGTAATTTTGTAGCTCAAGAGCTCAGGGGTGAAGCTTGAGCCTTGATACTATGCAATGCATAGTCCAGGCTAGACTAAGGAAAGAAAATGCGCAGTCTGGGAGATCAGTGTGACGGGATAAGGGCATGGGCACTGGTTCATCCTATTGCGCAGTTCTAGAAGGAAAAGGAGGTTGGGTGACTATGAAATTGTGCAGCTCAAGATCTCAAGGGTTGAGCTTCAGCTTAAAGACTGTAAAATGCAGAGTTGAGGCTAGGCCAAAGAGTTGGATTGCACAATTCTAGGGGCCAAGGTTCGGGCTTGAGCAATGAAATTATGCAATGTGAAATCCTGGGAGGCAATAACTATGCATTATGTAGTGTCAAGGGGCAAGGTTGCAACTTGAGGGTTAGAACTATGCAATGTGTAGTTGGGGAAGGCCAGATGAGGCTAAGTTGCCAAGATATTTTTGAAAGTTTGCTAAGTTCGGTATTAGTGAACTGATGTTATCAATGAGATGACTTTGACTATGACCACACACTTAGAACACTTGATGAAACAAAAACATAGATCATCCATGATACATGAACCATACATTTCCCTCGTTGTGACAACTTTGCGATGGCTTACGACAAGTGTGACACCAAATATACACTTTGCGACGACCGTGATGATTGTGTGATAATGCTTAAAACTTTGGGAATGAGTGCGACAGATGTTTACATGGTTATATCAACTCATCCGCACAAATATAACCCCTTGAACCACCAAAACAAGCTTCTATACATTATGCGACAACTAACATGTAAAAACATGACATTTTTCCTTTCTTGCAAAAGGGACCAAAACACTTCAAAATAAAACACATGGAATGGACTTCAATGTTGCAACAACAATACACAAGACCAAGGTAGGATCCGAAATTTGGTGCAGGCCGAAAATTTGGAGGGTCTTGTAGCAGCAACAACAATACTCTATATGGATACTCAACCTTAAAATCTATTTCTTGCACATCAAGGCAAGAAGGAAAAGGATCATTGTCATGCCTTTGAATAAAACACACATTGATAACAAGTGAAAAAGTGGTTGCGTCCCTCTTCAAGTTTAGTTACCAAATCTCTCTTGATAAGTTCAATAAATTAACAAATCTAGTATTGTCCTGCCACTCTTATAGTAGGCCAAGAATATAAATGATTGAATACATGTTGGATTGAATTTCTTGAACGAATCTATTGTTGCAAAGATCTAAGTTTCTAAAATATTGATGTCATATATATATATATATATATATATATATATATATATAGATATATATATATATATATATATATATATATAGAGAGAGAGAGAGAGAGAGAGATATTGTTGTGGAAAATATTTCATCTCCTATTATGGGAATTCAAGTGTTGAGATCTATTTGGAAATATAATTCTCAACCCATAATGATGAAGTTTATTTGTACATTGAAATGAATACCAAGTCTCTAAGGACTAGATATTGTTGTTGTTATAATGATTGTGAGGAAGCCAAATTACTTGTTTTGGAAAGATAAAGGATAATCATTGGACGAAACATCATTGATTGATTAACTGATGAAAATGATGAAGCTCATATAATATGTAAAGAGAATATTTATTCTAAGCTTTTTTACATTTGGATATGAGAATTGGAAACCTAGGGTTTAAAAACACTAACTAGCTAAAATGGATTGAATAAGAAAGCTGTAAGGTTTATGGAAAAAACCCTAGAACTAAATTAATGTTTTCGTTGAAATAAGAAACCCTAGCCTATGCAAGGAAGTAATGAAATCATGTTCATGATGATGACAAGGATAATAAAGTCGCAAGATGGATGCAAGGAGGCCAAGATCAAAAGGGAGATGAAATTTCCTTATAATCATCAAAAGAATATATCTCTTCATTGATTATTATTATTGTTGTTGTTTTACTATTAGTTAGTCTCTTGTTTTTGTATCCTTTTCTTGGTTCTAAACACTCTTGCCATCTAGAGCCCAAAAGCTAGGCGTTCTGAACACTCTTGCCATTAGAGCCCTCCGAATTTCTGACTCAGAACATATAAATGAAGAGAAGAAGCATTTAGTTTCAACTTTCAAGAACATAGGCTACAAGGATCATGAAATTAAAAATGCCATAAAGAAAGCTGAAAAGAGGTTGTCATCTCCCAAACCTAATAAGGAGGATCAACCTCATGGTGGTAAGGTTTTTCTACCTTACATCCATGGGGTCATAGATAAAATGGCAAAGATCCTAAGAAAGAAAAACATTCTAACTCAATTCTCAGCTCCTGGTACCATCAGACAAAGTCTAAAATCGGTGAAAGATGATATTGACAAGCAGCAACTTAAAGGAGTTTATAAAATAGACTGTTCGTGTGGGAAAAGCTATATAGGTGAAACTGGTCGCTCCCTCCAAACAAGACTAAAAGAGCATGGCGCTGACATCAGGAATGGAAGATCACGTACCTCGGCCTTGGCAGAGCACTCCTCGAAGACTAAACACCACATCTGCTTAGAAAGCGCATCAATCATCGCGAGAGAAGAGCAGCATCAGAAGCGGAAAATCAGAGAAGCCCTTGAGATCTTGAAGCATCCTTGTAATCTGAACAGAGACAACGGTTTGGAGATCAGCGGAAGCTGGCTTCCCCTCATCAGTGAAATCAAGAAACGTCAGTCCGGCCCCAGGTAAGTTGTCGGTCAGGTAAGCTGTCGATCAGGTAAGATAGTTATGATGATGGATATTTTCATAGGTTTTCATATTAGGGTAGATATTAACATAGTTTTGATTTCATTAAATAACTTCAAGCATAGGTTTTTAGACATTAATGTATGTTTTAAATATAGTTTAGATTTTAATTATAGAGTTTATTTAATTTTTAATATAGAATGAATATAAATCTTAGGCTATATTAATATTAATTTAATGTTATAGATACTAAGTTTTATTAATACTATTATAACCTAATATTATTTATTGTTATAAAAATTTTAGGTTTTATTAATTCTTTTATATTCATTAGGTGATTTAGTTTGCAGGTTAAAGAATTAAGTTATTTAGGGCTCAAGTTTTATAGAAAGCATTAAGTTATTTTGCCTTGAGTTATATTAATATTAATATTATATTAATATTATATAGATGTTAGATTAAATAAATATTAATATTATATTAAACCAAATATTAATATTATATTAATTTTATATTATATAGATGTTAGATTAAATAAATATTAATATTATATTAATTTTATAGTTTTTAGGATTTATAATATCATTCTAATACATATTTTAGTTTTTAGATTTTAATATTAATATAAAAATTTCATGTTATATATAAAGTATTATGATATTAATTTTATTTTAGTTTTAGAGTCTAATATATATATGAGGCTTTATTGATTTTAATTCTATTATATATATTTTAAATTATACATATATAGATTATATAGATTTTAAGTTATTCTATTATAAAGCTTTATATTAATCATATTACCTAAATATAAAGTTATATAAAAAATTTAAAGTTATATGTTAGGGTTTGTTATCAATATCATCTTATATTTTAGTTTTAGATATCTCTATCTTTTAATATTAATATATATATTAGTTTTTAATATTAATATTAACTTAGATTTTAGTTTAAAGTTTTTATTTTATAAATATTAATTAAATGATATTAAATTAAAAATAAAAATTAGGTTTCATTTTAAATCTCTTTGGCCGACCTGTGCTGTTCCTTGAACTTTCATCCCTCATGAGTATTTATTTCCTTCATCTGGCTCTTCTTTTTATCATCTTTCTCTTATCATCTTTCTCTATTCCCTGATGATGGATCCCATTTGGGATTCGAAACGTTGGTGTATAAATTCTTCAACTGTGGATTCTCCGGTCAAAAATACAATAAAAAAGGTCGTTTCACCTCTATTTACCCTACATTAATTATCAATCCAGGTACGACTTGTTATCTCAAAGAGTGTACTCAGTCTGAGGCGATCATTTGTCAAAGTAATGCTAGTAGTATAGTGCTTTAAATACAAGAGTAAATGGATGCTTGGAGTAAAATCTACTTTCAAAAAGAAACTTAACACTTTGAGACTTAAATCATTCACTTAGAAAACTACAGCAACTTATCAGTCAAGGGTGCAGTAATAATAACTCCTCCCTCTATAAACTGATGTAATTGAGAAGCAATTTAAGGAAAATATCAACAACCTGGGAACTAGACAACAACTGTCAATGTTCACTACAGTTTCAGACCATTCTGTGCACATCAAAGTAATGATAATTCAAATAACAGGAAATGGAACAGTGACTGGTCTATTTAACTCGATTGAACAGCAAAGCTTTAACCTACGAAAATGAAGCAGTAATTGCAATCTTCACTCAGAAATGATTTGAACAGCAAACGGAAATGGGACAGAAAACTAAAGGAAGCTATGAAATATTGAACAGCAACTTGAATCAAATGTAAATGCACAACAAACCAAATCAAATATTACACGCAACACTTTTTTGTTGAAGGAACAGTAATCTGAGTTTCGGCATAACAATTGTTAATCACAGTTGTGAAGAAACAGCAATTGTGATCACGGTGGAACAGCAGTCCCAATGAACAGCAATCACACTTGGGAGTAAACCGTAGATAAATAGACAGTAATACCGATTTATAAATACACAGCATTGTTACTCTGTAATCAAACAGTAACGGTAATCTGTAAGGAACAACAATGTTATACAATAATATCAGTTTGTTAAAGGAACAACAATACGATATAACTTCAGAACGAGTAGCATAACATTCATGTGCAGAGAATAACCTTACTATTCAAATAGGAATCGAAATATAACAGAGCTAATACATGAAATAATAAGGAATAGCATATTACTGAACAAAGAAGATAAGAGAAATCAAACCACACACGACTTGGAATCGAGAATTAATGGTACAGGAAGCAAGTGATCCACCAGGGCCAGGCCCTTAGCCTCCAGGGACACACTACTTATAATTGCTCCAGAATCAAAGATGGAATGGCAACAGAGTTTATATATTAAGCATCAAAACAGAGTTACAGTAATCGCTCTTTTAAAGAGAGTCGATGATCAAAGTTTTAGTTATAATAATGAATTTCATAAAAACAACAGTAGTCCCTCCCCTTGGGCTAGTAATGTTGTCCCTTCTTATAGTAGCCAAGCAGATATATCAATGATATAGAGAATCGTTTAAGGTAGTGATCCCTCAGGATTAAAGGATCCTGAGGGATTCACCATACTGTTAGTTCTC
The DNA here is from genome assembly GCA_031772625.1 of Pinus tabuliformis. Lineage (NCBI taxonomy): Eukaryota > Viridiplantae > Streptophyta > Pinopsida > Pinales > Pinaceae > Pinus > Pinus tabuliformis. The sequence continues at coordinate 1,145,689,432 of CM062815.1, forward strand.
AGTTATCTTCTCGTTCTCTTGCACCGATTTGGTATCTCCTCTTCCTTTTCCTGGCTTGTACGCTCCAATCTGGATTGCCTTGTTTGGATGTGGTTCCCTGTCAAAGGACAGCAGTTGATTGTGTCTTTTCGTTTCCTTTGAAATGGCGATTTTCCATTTTCCTCTTGCATAGAAAAGGGTAATTATTATTCATTTTACGTTGCACACAAATCTTCTAAACTTTATCATAATCTTTCACCATATACCTATTTCATAATGTAAAGAAGTTATGAATTTAAGGAAAGGATGACAAAATAAGTGGTAATTACATACCTTCTCTAGTGCTCAACACACCCCCCTGCTTACCCTTTTTCATGCCCTCATGAAAACATTGTAATTGACATGCAAGGCAGTGAGGGAATAGGCTGGAGAAGGGATCTCATGAGGTGGTCTACAGCCATGATGCCTAGCTAGGTATTCAAAAAGATGTCCTATCTGACCTTCAGGCATTTCATATAAGGCTTGATATCCTGGTGCAGGGTGCCAAATGACTAGACTTCGGAACCTAGAGCCTAACCAAGACGAGCCTTCTCTCAAAATGAGGGCACCATAAATACCAAAGTGGTCAGCAGCTAGCTTAAAGTTCTCATAATTGAATGGTTCCCTGTTTTGGATGTTCCGATTAGAAGTCTAATATCAGAATTTGGTTGCTGCTATGGCAAGGTCTTTGATAGCAAGGAAGTATTCTACCCCTTGCTGGATGACTGCTGTGTGAATAGGTCCCAATGCTTCGATCACTCCCTGAGTTCTCATTAGGCTCCTATGTTTATTCCATAACTGCAGTGGGTCTCTAGGTTCAGCCCTCACCCATAAGTCTAATCCATTCTCTTGTCTTTGAAAGACATTGTAGGCTTTAAGCCACTTTATTTGATTAACACCAAAAGAAATAAATGCCTGCAGTTGGACATCACCCACAAAAGGGCTAGGGTTCTACTCTGTTTCTCCATCTAATACAAGATTGTGAAAATAAAATTCACATTATAGTCTTTGAACTTTCACCCTGTAGTGCTTACAACAGCTTATGAAGTCATCAATGGTTTTTATTTCTATAGGCACTCCTGCTTTAACAGCTTTAACAGCTTTAATTTTCGATTGCAAATATCTTTCCATTAAATACAAAGCATAGTTCCTAGTAGGTGCCCTACATGCTAGCACGTCAGTATACAGAGAGCATAAGGTATCCATTTGTTTGATGACTATGTCTAGTCTATGGGTTACCTTTGTGACTCTTTCTTCTGCTTTTCGCCATCCTTCAAAGGCCTGAGTTTCTGATGCATTAATGTCTTTCAGCTGTTGTTGTAATTTCTCGTATTTTTCTCGAGGGACAGTCTGCTCTGTAAGTTTCTCTATTGTTTGTTGGGCTTGTGCCAAATCTTTTCACAGAGTTACTGTCCTTGGGTCATTTTCCAACATAATAGTTGTAGGCGGAAGATCTACTTGGGTCTTCTTATCACAGCGTCTCATCCTTATGGTCCGAGTTTCCTTAGAGGACAATGCCTTTGTCTGAATTTCCTTATCACAGGCCGATACACTCTCTGTTTGTACTTCGACATGGGCAACAACCAAATGTTGTTCCTTTTGGTTTTGAATGGCAAATTGGAATTGAGTCCTCTTGATCTTTTTCTTAAGGGGTTTCACCTGGGCAGTTGCATGCTTTACCACAGAGGTTCTTTTTGATTTCTTCCCCATTTTCAAAACCCTTATCTGTTGTTGAAGTTGCTTGATTACATTAAGCAGTCTCTATTGTTCCTTTCGTAATCTTTTAATTTCCTCTGTTTTCTTGGGAGGAACAGTCATTTGTTTACTCAGGCCTGGGCTTTGTACCTCTAGTATTATATCTTCACCTTGGCCAATTTCCTTATTTTCTTCTTGGGGTTCTTCTTTAGCATTCTGCTGATTGGGTGGTTCAGGGGTAGAAACCCTAGCTTGCTCTGTTGTTTCCTGGGTAACTTCTTCTTCTACCCCTTCTTCATCGTGGAATTCTTCTGGTGTATTTTAACTAGGAACAGATTGTTCCTCTTCTTCATCTTCGTCACTCTTCCCTCCAGATACACTCTCATCATGGGCAGAGTGATCCTCTTCCTCTTCTTCTTCATCACAAAGTTCTTCGGATGCACTTTTATCATGAACAGAGTGCTCATGTGGTCCTTCTTTGGTGTGGGGGTTAAGTGGGCTGTGAGGTTGGGCATATTCACCCATATTGGCCAAAATTCGAGCCAATTCATCTTCTTGCAGTGGGCTTCCACTGTGTTGCTCTGTTTCCTCTTCCTCCTGACCAGATTGCTCAGTCTCTTCCTTCGGTTCTCCTTCATCGTTTTCCTCCAATTCTTTTTCGTTCTCCCCTCCTTCCAATTGTGGGGGTTGCTCATCTCCTGAATCATCTATTTCCACCGGTTGACTGATGTTCCCCTGGGAATTTCCTAGCATTCCTCTAATCCATGCCAATCTAATAGATTTTCTTTGTTTCAGTGGTCTGCTCGATGTACTGGCAACATGTTTTCGTTTTGGGGCTGGCAAAGCCAGTCCCCCATCTATCATGAAAATCAGTTCTTCCCAACTGCTCTGTTGTTGAGCAAGACTGTAGCTAACTATTAGTTGTATTAACCCATGGTGGCTTACTACTAACTCTACATGGCAAGATTTCTTCATGCTTTGGGCAACATCGTGTAATAAAAAATTTAAAAACGTAGGCAAATTCATAGCGCATTTTTGCTTTAACATAGCTAAAAGTTTAAGGTGGCATGGTCTTACCACGTCTTTCCTACTGTCACAAGTGATGTAGCTCTGGATAATTTTCGCCAATTCTACCCACGGATCTCCCAAGGCTACCGGTAAAAATCCCTTCCCTTTTACAGTCAAGTTCTGCCCTTCATCCTGGAAGATTTTCATGGCATCTCGTAGTCTCACCTTTTTCAGAGTCCACACAGGTCCAGTGGCTGGCAGTCCCGAAACCTCTGCAATTATGTCGTCAGTGACTGCTATCTGTCTCCCTCTCACCATGGAATGATGTTCTTGCAAGTTCTGTAAAAACTCAATTTCCACCGTCTCGTTGGATTGTTGTAGACGGTTAAGATAAACTATCCATCCTGCCCTCGCTAGGATCTCTCGTGCAGCATCAGAGACCATCAACACCTGTGGCTCACTGCGAATTGATCTTCCTCCCATGCTTAGCACACCATAAAAAAACACAGATACGGCAATGGAACAGTAGGCTATTCAAACTATTAGCAAACACAAAGAAGATGACGGAACAGCAAGCTGTCCAAATTTCGAACTTACTGCTAATTTTGCAGAGCAAAACACAGAAATAGCTTCGAAACAACAAGTCATGCAAATTGGGAAACAAAATACCGTTAAGCTTTGCTATTCCTGAGTCATAATTCTCCAAATGATAAGTTGACATGTATGCCAGCAAATTATGAGGTCACCTGCGCCCCCCTGCAATGTGATAGGCTGTCCTCAGCCGTCAAATGAAGGAGCAGCGTGCTGAACTGCCATAGTACAGAATCATAAAGGAACAGCGTATACAGAAATGCCATGTTTACAACAATGAGCGGATTGCCGAAATCGAGGTGTATAATAGGATCGCTTAATAAATAAGGAAATGCTGTGATCTGATGTGAGAATTGGAGGATAGGACAGCTAATGTGCATAAAAAGTCCTATGCGATCATTATCAACTTTTACTGTCATAATTGATTTGTAATTGATTTTCATGTATCAAAGGTTCAGAAGGGTTACATAATCTCATTTGAACCATTTATAAGGATATAAGAAGAAGGATTTTATAATTGCTATTGGTGTATAAGAAATATGACTTCAATAGCATAAATAGAGCACTGTTGCCCACAGGTGTCCATAAACTTGACAGAGTTGTTTATTTCACCCTTGGAACCATAAACCTTTCTGTATGCCTAGGAAAGTGTTGTTCAATGTCAGAATGGAGGCCATTATGTTGGCTTGGTAACCAGATAAATCATAATGCCATTCACCAGGAAGGAGTGAAAGGTGGGCAGGTCGGCTCGTGATGAGACCTCCTGTTCCAAGGACCTTTTATTTTTTTTCTGATGTGCCTCTTGGATCATATCCCTGGTGTGGTGGCCATAGTGGGAATGCCACTTCACTTTCTTCCGTATGATCATGGTTGGCTGGCTCTTGATGAGACCCCTTATCCTTCATCTGAAAAACCATGTTAGCAATCATATAAACATTTTTCCTTCTTTTTTTCTTTTATATAGCACTTTTCCTATTTATATACAGAGGGTGGTTCAACACTCCTTAAGAGTAGGGATGGTGGAAGAAGTCTTAACATCTCAATAGAAAAATATTCCCTTTATTCTTATTCATTAATAATGATCAAAGAGAATTATGGGGATTTAGGAAGAACCATCATGATAAAAATAATCAATCATATCAGTATTAGTAGAATAATGACAGCAAGGTGATCAATAGTTGTGTCCTTTCCTCTTTTCTCTTATCAATTCAAAGCAATTTCTTGTAAAGATAACGATTTTTATGTAATTTGTTGATTTCAGTATCCTCTAGTTTTTGTATTCGTTGCATAAATGTATAGTTGTGCTTTAAATGAGCATGACTCACAAAAATGATCTAAATGGTAAAACACACAAAGAAGAAAATGCACTCTAAAAATGTTGTTCTCAAGATAGAACAACTACTGTACAAAAAGCGCAAGCAAAAGGAAAAAATATGCTCGAAATTGCTATTCATTGAGAGGAACAACAGTTGTCCCTTAATTGGAATAGCAAAGAAAACAAGCGCAAACAAAAGAAATGCGAAAATGTTGTTCCTTCAGAAAGGAATAGCGGAAAAATGAAAGTGTTGTTCCTTCGGAAAGGAACAACAAAAAAATGAAAGTGTTGTTCCTTCGGAAAGGAACAGCAAAAAAATGAAAGTGTTGTTCCTTCGAAAAGGAACAGCAGAAAATGAAAATGTTGTTCCTTCAGAAAGGAACAGTAGAAAATGAAAGTGTTGTTCCATCAGAAAGGAACAACAAAAATGCAGAAGTTTTGTTCCTTCGGAAAGGAACAACAAAACGTAAAAGTGTTGTTCCTTCAAAAAGGAACAACAAAAAGGCGGAAGTGTTGTTCCTTCGGAAAGGAACAGCAAAATTGCGGAATACTGTTCCTTTGGAAAGGAATAGCAGAATGCAAAAATGTTGTTCCTTCGGAAAGGAACAGCAGATGGCGAAAATGTTGTTCCTTCGGAAAGGAATAGCAGAATGCAAAAGTGTTGTTCCTTCGAAAAGTAATAGCAAAATGGTGGAACTACATGTTGTTCCTTCGGAAAGGAACAGCAGAATGCAAAAGTGTTGTTCCTTCGAAAAGGAATAGCAAAATGGTGGAACTGTTGTTCCTTCGGAAAGGAACAGCAAGATGCAAAAGCATTATTCCTTCAAAAAGGAACAGCAAAGCGATGAAAATGCTGTGCCTTCGGAAAGGAACAACAAAATGCAGAAGTGTTGTTCCTTCAAAAAGGAATAGCAGAATGGTGAAAATTTTGTTTCATCCGAAAGGAACAGCAAAATGCAAAAGTTGCAAAAATTCAAAAATCTGTACAAAAAATAATTTACACAAACAAAACAAAATAATTATGTACAAAATTTAAAAGCAATCAAATCTCTTAATGAACCAAAGGTGAGGAAGAGTTCTCTTCCTCAACCAGAATCTGCATATCAGAGTCTTCCCGGAGTTGCTAGTAGAAGGATTCTCGAGTGAGTGGTTTGCGGTACAATCGAACTCGGTGGCCGTTTGCCTTAAAGGTATGTCCAAATCCATCGATGGTGGTTAAAGTAATGGTGCCATTATCATGTACCTTCTAGATTTCGTATGGTCCCAGCCAGCGAGTTTGAAGTTTCCCCAGAAAATCCTAAAACCTGGAATTATATAGGAGCACCCAATCTCCTTCGCGAAAGACTTTCTTTTTGATGAGGGCGTCATGCCATTTGGCTCTCTGTTGTTGGATTAATGCAGTATGTTGAAGAGTAGAGAGCTTGATTTCATCCAGCTCGTTGATCTGTTGTAGTCTATTAATCTGGGCCTCGTTTAAATCTAGACCGACTTCTTGTGCTATTCTCAAGGTCTGTATTTCGAATTCTATTGGAAAGATGGGTTCCTTTCCAAATACTAGCTGATATGGTGAATAACCAATAGTGCTTCTCCATGTTGTTCTGTATGCCCACAAGGCTTCCGGCAATCTTGTAGCCCAATCGCGTCTGTGTGATGCAATGGTTTTTGTCAGTATTGCTTCTATTACTTTATTCGTGCTTTCTACTTGGCCATTCGCCTGTGGGTGGTATGGAGTAGTAATTTTATGTTGAATATGATAGTTTTTTAGTGTTGCAGCAATTTTATTACCAGCAAACTGTGGTCCTCCGTCCGTGATTATGTCTCTTTGGAGGCCATATTGCACAAATATGTGGAACAGGAACTGAATAACGGAATCCTCTGTAGCTCTTGGCAATGCCTCTGCTTCAACCCATTTGGTGACATATTCTATTGCTACTAGAATATATGTTTTCTGGTTTTATGATGGATTGATTGGACCAACAAAATCAAGCACCCAACATTCGAAAGGTTCAATGACTAGTTGTGGGTTCAAAGGCATTTCATCGGACTCTCCAGGGCGTCCTGCTCTTTGGCAACTGTCACAAGCTTGAACAAATTTCTTTGCATCTTTGAAGATTATGGGCCCCTGTATGGAATAGGTAGCCCCCAATCCAAGAAAATCGGGTACTACGCTGAACAATCTACTTTCCTTCATTGGGAGTCAAATGTTTTGGTAATTTACCTACTGCTAAATAATTCGCAACATCAACATACCAGGGTGTTTTGACAGTGACAGCGAACAAATGTTCATCTGGAAATTGATCTTCGACTGTTGCTGCGTCTGCTGGTTTTTCCATTCGTGAGAGAAAGTCAGCTACAAGATTTTCCTTTCCAGGTCGGTCTTTTATTGTGATGTCGAATTCTTGCAATAAAATCAGCCATCTAGTTACTCTACCATTTGTGATCGGTTTATTTGCTAAATATTTTATGGCAGAGTGATCAGTATATAAAACAACAGGATATCCAGTAATATAATGCCTAAATTTATTTACAGCATGAATCATAGCTAAAAATTCTTTTTTAGTAATGGTATATGTTATCACTCAGGTTGTTCCCTTTGACTCCTAAGGAAATACGGTCGAGGTAACCACAAACCAATCTTTGGACTGCAGGTCCTAGCCTACCTGCAGTCAGAGAGGGCTCTCTCTTTATGATTTAGCTTTGTTTTAGGGGTGATTTTAGGCTAGATATGAGTGCATGAGTTTGATTTAAGTTTGGTGGGATGGTTGATGATTCAGACAGAGTTGGCATGCAAAGGATGAGGAGTTCAGACCATTGGGCATGGAGTCAATGAATGTGAACTGAAGGGTGTGTTTTCTTTGGCAGAAGAGGGGAATACAGAGCAGGATAGCTACACATGGCACAATGATTAATGCTGGAACAAGGATGAAATGGAGGTTAGGGGATAAAAGGCAATTAAGGATCTCTCATCCAGCCAAAGAGGGAAAGTGGATGAAGGCTAAATAGGAGCAGTGAAGTATTCCTAGACAACATTCAAAAATGAGAGAAATAGCTTAAACATGATCAATTAAGTGTGCATATTCATCACTAATTTAGAGGAAAACATAAAGAAATGACAGGAATTGAGCATAGAGTGTTGCTAAGCAAATTCTAAGCTATTCTTCTTTCCTGCTATTTAGATGGTGAAACAAGGGTGGCATAAACACATATAAACTGAAAACAGAGACAAGGAGGACTTATTGAGTCATGTAGAAACACTAGATTTCTGTAGCACACTCTTTAAGCCATCAAATCCACAACCAGCAGTTCGAAGACAAGCATTCCAGCATTCTTTGATAAAAGATCTCAACATATACAGCGCAAGTCTCCCAAGAGGAAATCAACCAACCCTTTTTACAATACAGAGGGTGGTTTATATAGAGAAAATATCTACAAAAAAGATCTGAGGGAAGATCTGGGGAAATAACTGTGATTAACCTAACTTATCCTGAAATAAATGCAAAAATATCTATCTAATGTTGCGCTGGAGGCAGCTGCATCAAAATTGAGGCTTGAAGGTGTCCTTTAGCTGTGTGCTGGCCATTTTACAATAACTGCGCTTTTAATCTCTTATCTGCACTTCTTAGTCGGTTCTGCTGCTCTTGGTGGGTTTTAATGTGCATTAAACTGATCTGATGTAGCTTTAAAGTATTCACTGATACTCTTTGACCTGCGGGGATCCTCTTTAATGCTCTGCTTTGGCTTTTACGCCCACTGATACACTTTTCGCTGAATCGGGACTCTTTTGCCCCACTGATACTCTTTAACTGCAAAATCGCCCTTGCCTGCCACTTTATGGCGAGATTTGACTGCTGTTGTGCTTTCCGTGGCCTTCTGCGGGCTTTGGAGGTGTTTCGGCGCTAGCTGATCAAAATATTATCAAAACTGAAGAAATCTTGAAAACTGGCGAAAGATCTGCAAAAAGATAATTGTGCTTGAGCCGTGCTCGTTGTCCGGAGCAAAATCTGGGCTTGGAGCGATCAAAAATGGTTGCAAAATGCATGTTTTCCCTTGACTGGAGCGCGCACAGGTGCAGGCATGAAACAATGAAGAAATGGGCCTTTTTTCCTTTACACAGAAAAAGAACAATTTCTATGTAAAAATCACGAAAAACATAGGCGGGAGCGGCACTGTAGCTTAGAATTAATCCTAGCCGTTGGATCGCGCAGAGGCAGATCCAACGGTTGAGATCAAATCACAATGTCGCTTATCAGCGGGGCGGAGGGTTCATGCACATTGGATCAGCGATGGGCCAATCGTCGATATCGCTATCGGCGATCGGGAGAGGAAGGGCTTTAAACATAGCGATGGGCGAGCTAAATGGGGGGGGCGCCGACTGAATATGGGCCGTCAGATCTGAGGGAAGATCGGACGGTTGCCGTGCGATCGGCGATATCGCATCGGCCGGGGACCATGGGGCGGGGCTTTATACATATGCGAAATGCCGATAGCGAAATGGATGGAGCGATGAATTCTGGACCGTTGATCTGGGCGGGGGTGATGGATGGCTGCGATTAAGTCGCAGTTTCGCAATCGGGGAAACCCGGGGGGCGGGCCTTAATACATATATGAATGCCGATGCGATATTTTTGAGAAATGCGGGTTTTTACGTTTAAAGCTAAGTTTTATGAAAAACTTAGTTTAAAAACGATAAAGCGGGTTTATGTAGGAAATGCGGAGATATATATATAAACGGGAAATATGATGGGGGCACCTCCCGATAGCGATATCGCTTCGGATGCGATAGCGATATCGCATCGAAGGAAAGGGGAAGGGGCATATATATATGGGCCAGTATTGTTACCACCTCTGATAGCGATATCGCATCAGAGGGGGGGAATTCCAATCAGAAGAGGGTTTTTATAATGAAAAGGGGTTTTTGTATGATCGGAAGGGTCCGATAACATAAAAAGAGGGTTGTTAATGCTTTTGGAAGGGGTCCAAAGCATAAAAAGGAGGGATTTTATATTTTGGAAGGGATTTTATGCATAGGAATGAGTCCTAATGCATTTGGAAGATGGTTTGAGAGGCAAGATGAGGGTTCTTACTAAGTTTCAGGCAAACTTAGTAATTCCCAAGGGAATATTTATGGTTATATTTCAACCAGAGGAGGGGATATGTATATAAAAGGGATTTATAACATATTTTATTAGGGGAAGGGGAAATAAGAAGGGATTTACATAATAATGTTAGGAGTTAATATGAATTTTGTGAAGAAAGCACTAAGGATAAAAATCTTAGGCTTTAAAGGGGAAATAGGACTTGTAGAAGAAATATAAGCATCCTTAAGTAAAGCAGATCTTTACTTAGGCAAATGTTTATGGAATATGATGAAATTAAGAAATGTCAAGCAGATCTTGACCTATTTAGGGGAAGTTAGTGAATGATTTTGGGGAAAAGGAAGAAGGGGAAGTTAGACATGCATCGCTTGAGCTGATCCAAATGGAAAACTGCCTCATACTTGTGATCTAAATAGATATAACACTTGAAAACATGAAATGGATCACAATTTATCATTCTGCCACCACAAAACTACCTACCCGGCCTACTTACCTAGCATTTTTTCTTCTTTTTGTTTGGGTGCACTTGAACTAGCAAACCCAGCTTTTCATCTTTTCTTTGGCTATCCTCCTATCTAAATCTACCCTTATATCTACCAGGGGCTCAGATTAAGCAGTTGAGCACCCTTTATTCTCTACCTATCTACAAATCTGCCAAGATTAAACAGTTTGGACAGATATTTATTCTCTATATTCTAAAACATGAAATTTAAACCTAGGGAAGCCAAGATTAAGCTGTTTGGCCTTCCCTTAACTGAGAAATCTTTCAAAAATGGAAATTTTGCAGCATGGAAAATACGAACATTTTTGGCACTTCCACTGTCAATCATGAAATATGAAACCTATTGCAATAGGAGGCTAACAGTATAGTTCAACTCAACAGGAGACAAATTCTTGCTAATATAATAAATTGCATATGGTTTTTTGTCTTCTTCCTGCCCAAGGACTGCTCCAATAGCTGTGTCTGAAGCATCTGATGAAATTTGGAATGGCAGGTCCCAATTTGGACCTCTGAGTACTGGGGTTGTTGACACAAGCTTTTTCAGATCCTCAAAAGCACAGTCACATTTATCTGTCCAAACAAAGTCAACATTTCCTGTCAGTGCGTATAGAGGTGCAACAATGTGAGAAAAATGTTCTATAAATCTCCTATAATAACTAGAAAATCCAAGAAAACTACGTACCTCTATCTGTGTGGTAGGAGTAGGTATTAACAAGATTATCTGAATTTTGGCCGGATCTACCTGTATTCCAGCTGTTGAGATATAATGACCTAGGATGAGTCCTTCAGTCATCATCATATAGCATTTTTCATGGCTCAAGCAGAGCCTGGTGGCAATGCATCGTTGCAGCACCCTTTCCAATGTGTCTAATGTTGGGTCGAAATCATCTCCGTATGGTGTAAAATCATCCATGTATACTTCGAGCCCTTCATTTATTAAATCTGAAAAGATACTTAGGATAGCCCTTTGAAAAGTGGCAGGGGCATTGCATAAGCCAAAGGGTAAAACTCTGTAGACAAACGTTCCCCCAGGACAGGTAAAAGTAGTTTTATCTTGGTCTTCAGGGGCAATCTGAATCTGATTGTATCCACTGAAGCCATCCAAGAAAGAAAAGAATTTCTTTCCTGCTAATGTATCTAATACCTAGTCAATGAATGGAAGCGGAAAGTGGTCTTTTTGTGTTGCTTTATTTAGTTCTCTGTAATCTACACAAATCCTCCACTTTCCATTCTTCTTTGGCACCACTACAAGCGGAGAGACCCATTTGCTATCGGAGATAGGATAAATAAATTTTACATCTAAAAGTTTTTGTAGTTCAGCTTTCACAATGTCTTTTAGATGAGGGTTCAGTCATCTTTGGGGTTGGCAAACAGGTCTTGCATCTTTTTCTGTGTAAATGTGATGTGTACATATCTGGGGATCGATTCCCTTCATGTCTGGATAATCCCATGCAAATGCTTCCTTATATTTTCTCAGTAGTTGGATCAGCTTCTCTTCTTGTTCGGGAGTCAGGTTACTATTAATGTTTAAAGTTTTTCCTGGCTCAATCTCTACAGTTTTGCTATTTGAAACAGAGGTAGTAGGTATTGTTTGATCATGAGTGTCTTTGAGAGGATCTTCTTCTAATTCATTATCAAATGCTGCCTCTATCATGTGACATTGTATGTGGGATCTGGATTCAGCTTGGTTAATAAAGTTGTTAATAACATCATCCTCTGTTTGATCTTTGAAATCAAGGGCATCTTCTATAGTTAATGGGGATCTAATGTTTTCGGTAAGGTATGATACAGGATGTTTGTTAGTTTTTATTATCATGACACTTGGCTGGGTGGGAGGGTATAGGGCTAGATTCTTGATGTTACTCCCTCTAGTTATGGTCATACTGCCCTGTCGGAAACCAATGTAAGCATTAGCGGTTGCAAGCCAAGGTCTTCCTAAAATCAACAGATGTCCATCAAGTCGGTTTTTGGGGTTTATTATCAGAAAGTTGGCAGGATATTCCCAGGAACCAACAGATACCATGACATCATGTAGTGTACCTTCTGGCCTAACCACTGATCAGTCAGCTAGTTCCAATAAAGTGGAAGTCAGTTCTACTGATGTAATGCCCAGTTTTTGACAAGTGGCGATTGTTAAAATATTAATTGCAGCCCCTAAATCAATTAAGGCATTTGAAAAGGTTTTTCCATTGATTTGTACAGTCACTATTGGATTTCCTGGGTCTTCATACTTGACAGGTGCTTCTCTTCCTGATAACAGGTTAGATAAGGTGCCAACTACTTGGACTGTTGGGTTATTTGTTATTCTCCTCCCTGGTTTTTTAATACATAGCTCTTTGATGGTCTTTGCATATATTGGGATGTCTCAGATGGCTTGGAGGAGTGGGATTTTTATGTACAAATTCCTAAGTTCTCCCAGAACATCAAAGTCAGGATGTTCTATAGGATGCGGTACAAGTAATCGTTCTAGGAATGGGGGAGAAGATGTGGTTGTTTGATTATAAGTCTGTTTTCTAATCACATCCTCTTCTTTTGATGGTTGTTCTATAGGTAACTAATTTTTAACTTGAACAGTTTTATCTCCCTCTATTTCTATAATGCGCCCAGACCTTAATTGAAGGTCATTGCACTCCCTTAGATCGGTTTCTAGTTCTGGTGTTTCAATTATTTGAATAGATTGAACCAGTCTGTTATTTGAGTTTGGGTTGGGTTGGTGTTATAGACATTTTTGGGCACTGCAACTCCAATCATAAATTTCCATAAACCAAGGGCTCCTAATTCCATAAAATTGTTGTTCCAACCCCTAAAGGAACAAGGTCAGCTGATTACATCATCTCCCAGAAGTTCTCCATGAAAAACTACTCAGAACTGGTCAAAATTGGACCATCTCACCTGCTCCATGGTCAAAGTGCGATGCATCCCACCTAAATGCACATGGGAGGTGCAATGCATACTGAAAAGCCCTTCTATGGGGTGCGATGGGCGAGAGTGGACAAATGGCGGGGTCAATCTGTGAGGTGGAAGATCATGGAATCTTCCAGAAACTGCTCCTGTGACACTTGCCTCTCTGCATTCGCCCAGGGATGAGTAAGAGATCATCAATCTCCAAGTGGAATCAAGAACTATCAAAGAGAGGACACTAATCAAATCTCAAAAGCTGACTCACCCCCCTTGCAAACATCTATATATGGATCCCTCATCCCAGAGATCCGGAGGCTGGAATTTTGTATCTTGTAAGGAAGTGCTGCTGGTTTCTTGGTGTAACATCATAGTGTTGGGTGATCTAAGCTTTGCATGAGGTGAAGAAGGGCTTTCTTGCTGAGAGGATGACGCTGGGTCAGAACAATTGGTTGTAATCCTCTTTGCTATTCTTGATTATTAATAAAGCTATTCAAGTTTTCCTCCACATTCTTGTATGATTGATGATATATACATTTGTGTGGTCAATATATATCTGGTCCTATATTGTTTATGATAGTAGATCTCTGTTCTTGGATAGTGTTATGCTGCTTTGATTCCACAGGTGCTCTTTGAAGCTGGGTAGACAAGGAAGCGAGTGGCAAAGATCTGCCAGAAGGGAGAGGAATCAAGCAAGGAACCAAGCGCAAGATAGAGGTTGGTCTCCTTCTTTCCCCTCTTATCTACTTCTCATAAAGGAAAACGAAAGTGGTTTTAGTTTGTTTGTTTCTAAGGTAGCTACCATCCTTAGTGGGACTAGCAGCTCTGCATAGACACTAGATTTCCCAATAACAAAATGGCGACTCCGCTGGGGAGCGAATAGATTGTTTGTTTGTCTATATTTATTTGCTTTATAAACTTACAGACGGAGCCTGATGTTGGAGAGGTAAATCCCCTCTACGGATAGAGGCGATCCCTACTAGCCCAGCAAGGGTCTAGCAACAATCAAACAATGCTGCTATGCATGTTCCTAATTACAATTAAACAAGAGGTAAAGAGCACCTACTTGGATTCCAGCGCTGTCGTTTGACGAAGAGATGTTGCCTTCGCTCCTTCGCTTTAGCTGGTCACGATCCCTCGCGATCTCCGCGAATAGATACCTGCACACACGAAGAGGAAACAAACGCAAGCGTGAAATCTAACAAAAGTAACCATACATCGGTCAGAAAAGATGTAATTCACATTTAATCATTGCAAGTACAAATGAGAATGGAACAATAATAACAGTCATCTATTATTAATCAGAATAGAGAAGAGTACAACCAAATGTTCTGACGTCGGTAGCCTTCTCAGGAGGGGCCAGTCAGCATGTATCTCAAGCATTCACCTTTGAGGATGATTCTCCCAAGACAAACAACTCTCTCTCTCACACAAGCAACACAAAACAACCTTCCCTAAGCAATCAATCACTTCCACACCTAGCACACCAAATACCTATAGTAGCAGCAATCTGAGCACTATAAGCTCTATACAATCCAAGCTATGTCTAACTAGCTGCTCATGGTAATGGTGGAAGTATATGTAGGAGAAGGAGCCTCCTAAAAGGGTGGAAGGATGAGCTTATCCTTGAGGGAAATGGTTGCAAAGGGTCGAACAGACATGCCATAGAAGGGAGTCGACATTCACAAAGCTAACAACCAAGCCTGGAGTTATCTGGAAGGCTGGTTGTTCGAACAAAATCGCCCAAACTGGATCAGCGCGGATTATGAGGTAACTGACGCGATGTCGCCGCGTCTACATAACTAGGACAGTCATGTCAGCGCGGAAGAACACGGGAAAGGCGCGCTGGCGACTAGCGCGGAAAAATGATGTCCTTCCGAGTTGGCAGCGCGCGGAATACACTATGGAGCACCAGTCATCGCGGGTATTTTGCAAACAGACGCGCTGATGAATAAAACTTTAGGAAAAGGGGTTTTTGGGCCAGTTCAGAAGGCATGAAGCTTAGTGATCAGCACAGCAGGGTGACTGACAGGAAGGCAGTGACAAATTACTGTGTAACAGATGCCCCCTAAAGCATGAAGACCGAGAGAGTGGGAGGGGTGAAATGCTTTACAACACACGCCGAACTGGAACACCACCAGGAAGGACCGAAATATCTCTGATAATCAAGTACATGCAGTCTAGGCATGGGCGCAGCCATCCAAAAAGACATGCGAAAAGGTCAGTGGAATGGACGCAGCCCCCGGCTAAAAAGACCGTAATAATGATAAGGTATGGGCGCAGCCATCCATGAAGACTCAGGTATGGGTGCAGCCATCCATCAATGAGTCATGTAATGATCATCCACAAAATCGCAACCTGGACCATAACAAACAGGGATCCAGGGTCTTGCGCTCCGTCCCGATCCGAACAAAGTACAAGTTCAAGCATGTGAATATATGGGTTGAAGTCGAACATGCATGAACATCGTCTGATTACCAGTCAATGATGAAAATTGTTAACAGACGCGAGAGGCATCACCAATAATGACAATGGCCCTCAAGGTACTATAGGTACAATCCGCGGCATGTGAATCAATGAGCTGGTGTCGAACACCCACGGAATCATTCGATCGGAGGCCAATGATGTAAACCTCGCGTCGAACACGAAGAACCTGCCATTGAGGCATGCAGGCTCTAAGGCACCTGAAGGGAGTCTCTAAGCCACCTTCCCGGATAATGAGCTGAAGTCGACAGGAAGTGACCATGATCGAAGGTGGGCCATAATGTTTCCCACATCATCGACGCGAGACAGAGAAAAAATGATTTGTGTGAGATAGCAGATGAGGTTGTATTATTGCAGAGGTCAACTTCTCTTGAACATATCGGCGGCACTGTAGCGGGTTTGGCAGTATTTGACATCAAATGAGCAAAGGGTATAGTGATGATGGCAATGAGCAGATGAGAGGTCGAATAAGATAACCCAAACCCACGGAGGCCAGTGAAAAACAAGATGGGATGGTCCCACCCAGACATGAAGCAGAAGAGTGCCATGTTCAAGAGCGACATACTGCCGACACGACTATGATTACAGTTCCATTTTCCCCACCATTTCTGGCAGGTACCCCGGTTATTTTTGGATGACAAGCTTGACGAGGATAGCATATGCTTGAAGAGTGTCATTTCGACGATATCCGATGTCATCAAGTGTTTAACGAGCCTAACAAAGGAAAAACTCGGCGACTTTTCTTGTTTAGAGAGCCTGAAAAGACAGCAGAAAAGAAGACTCCAGGGGGGTCCTTTTTCGTACAGTTGTGTCTCTCGAGCCCGAAAAAGTATAAAACAATGCTCGAAAGAACCGCCCGACCATTACGATCGAGGAGTACTTTTCGTAAATAGTGTTCTTGACCCGAAAAAGTAAAAAAGCGGTCGAAAACACGTCGTTTTAGAACCGATAACGAGTGCGAAACGACAAACACCCGGCAATCTTTTTAAGTTATACGGTCTGAAAAAGAGCTTAAAATGACCGCCTCTCATTCCCTTTAACGAGCTGAAAAGAGGCTCGGCCATCTTTTCTCGTTTCATGTCGAAAAAGAGCTCAAAGACGACATTGTTGGGACCAAGTGATTTCAGGACCATGATGATTTTCACCTTTTATCCGAACCTGCACAAGAGCACTACCCGCATAAATCCATTCGATATGTGTAAAAAACATATTAAAACATGTATTTGATAAATCTAGGGCTAAATTTATGGCAAAAGATGGTAGAAACCCAAAAATATGGACATTTTATGAGTTTTTACTATAAATGGGGGGGGGTGAAAGATCATTTTACCATTTTACCATTCGCGGAGATCGCCAAATTGTTGGAGAGGTAAATCCCCTCTACGGATAGAGGCGATCCCTACTAGCCCAGCAAGGGTCTAGCAACAATCAAACAATGCTGCTATGCATGTTCCTAATTACAATTAAACAAGAGGTAAAGAGCACCTACTTGGATTCCAGCACTGTCGTTTGACGAAGAGATGTTACCTTCGCTCCTTCGCTTTAGCTAGTCACGATCCCTCGCGATCTCCGCGAATAGATACCTGCACACACGAAGAGGAAACAAACGCAAGCGTGAAATCTAACAAAAGTAACCATACATCGGTCAGAAAAGATGTAATTCACATTTAATCATTGCAAGTACAAATGAGAATGGAACAATAATAACAGTCATCTATTATTAATCAGAATAGAGAAGAGTACAACCAAATGTTCTGACGTCGGTAGCCTTCTCAGGAGGGGCCAGTCAGCATGTATCTCAAGCATTCACCTTTGAGGATGATTCTCCCAAGACAAACAACTCTCTCTCTCACACAAGCAACACAAAACAACCTTCCCTAAGCAATCAATCACTTCCACACCTAGCACACCAAATACCTATAGTAGCAGCAATCTGAGCACTATAAGCTCTATACAATCCAAGCTATGTCTAACTAGCTGCTCATGGTAATGGTGGAAGTATATGTAGGAGAAGGAGCCTCCTAAAAGGGTGGAAGGATGAGCTTATCCTTGAGGGAAATGGTTGCAAAGGGTCGAACAGACATGCCATAGAAGGGAGTCGACATTCACAAAGCTAACAACCAAGCCTGGAGTTATCTGGAAGGCTGGTTGTTCGAACAAAATCGCCCAAACTGGATCAGCGCGGATTATGAGGTAACTGACGCGATGTCGCCGCGTCTACATAACTAGGACAGTCATGTCAGCGCGGAAGAACACGGGAAAGGCGCGCTGGCGACCAGCGCGGAAAAATGATGTCCTTCCGAGCTGGCAGCGCGCGGAATACACTATGGAGCGCCAGTCATCGCGGGTATTTTGCAAACAGACGCGCTGATGAATAAAACTTTAGGAAAAGGGGTTTTTGGGCTAGTTCAGAAGGCATGAAGCTTAGTGATCGGCACAGCAGGGTGACTGACAGGAAGGCAGTGACAAATTACTGTGTAACACCTGAAGTCAAGCCAGCTAGCCTTCGAACTGCATTTTCTATGCAAGTGCAAAGTAGATCAATGTTGCTTCAGTCTATCTCCGGGTTTTGCTTATGAACTGAACAATCAATTTGCAAGCTCTCTAATTGCCCTTGTGGTGGCTCTAGTAACCTCCTTAGATCTACCCCTGTGATTTATTTACTGATTACCACTTGCTCGGCCTAAATCCCTGAACTGTGTTGCAAACTATGATCAAGAACTAGATCAAAAGTCTCGCACTGTACCATCGCACCCTCTCTTCAAGGATATCAGTATGCATTGCACTTCCCATGTGTTGTAGGTGGGATGCATACTGGAATCCCTGTGTAACAGGTGCGCTGATCAGAAAGGGCTAATTTTGCCTTCAGACTTTGGTTTTTTCACTCTTTTCAGCTCTATTCAGGAGTTTTGCTGTCTATAGTCAGTATACCTCTATTGGAAACCCCCTTCCTTGCCATTATTCCGCCTCCATTGTGAAAAGAACTGTAAATGTTTTTATGTATTGTGAGCCATTTTCAGTTCTCTTTTACAAAGAAGTAGCGTAATTGAACTGTCGTTTCTTGATTTGGAAGTGTCGCAAGTGTCGTTTTCAGTCATAGAAGAGAATCCGATTGTTCTTGATAGTCGATTACACTGTTACTCTTGTATTTGATTTGGATTAATAGTTTTTCAAGTGTCAAAAGCAAGTTTTCAATTCCAAATAACAAAGTGGTTTCATTGTCTTCATTTTGTCTTGAAAAGAAACTTGTTAGTAATGTCGCTTTGAAAAATAAATCAGATTTGCGCTTAGCTTTCTTTTTATCATTCACACATTAAGAAGGCTAAAAACAAATACATGCATGTGCATTTGCATTTAGACTGTTTGTTGGTATGATTTAGGACAGTGCATATAGTGTGTGCTCTCTGCTCTATGTTGAAAGAAAATCGTCTCTCTTTCCTTAGTAGCTAGGATTTTCATTGCAAAAAGAAGATTAAACGATTGTTTATCATCTTAGATTGCATTTTAGGAATTGTACATCTACATCATGCGGTGAACCTGAAAGACAAATTTCTTAAGCAAGATCAACTATAAAATAAATTTCATGAATCTAAAAATGCTTTGGAACCTAATGCACAACATTTAGAAGTCTAGGCTAGAGACATATTCCGACGTCGTAAAGCCTGGTAACTGTTGTTTTCATTGCTGGTTGGGTGATTCCTCCACTTTGAGATGATAAGTGCCAGTACGGACTTGTGCTCCCACGTACCGTCAAGTATATATTGGGAGACCACAATAGGCTTTATCCTTTATCCATAGGAATTCGTGTCTGCCGCCCTATCGATCGCAATGCACTGAACACAGCATTCGGGAAGATTGACTGCCGTACTGTAAAAAGTATTCTGCAGTTTTGCGATTGGTTTGGTAATCCCTCTGTCTAGATTTCCAGAGTAGTCTCTTTCATTCCTTTTCAGACTCCTTAAAGGAAAAGGTCCATCTGAGCACTTGTCACTTCAAGCTCATTAAAAATCGAAGGCGACTAAAGTCATCTTTTGTTTTTTCTCGACTCTTAAAAATTGAAAAAACAAGTTGTGTCAAAGCATCTAAAATTTATTTTAATCGGAATAAACATCACCTTTCCTACGTTGGTCTTAGGTTGAGAAAAATGGAGTCCACCAACCAAGGATTTCCCCTTGGAGGAAATCCTAGTCCTTTCTCCTCTTGGGGAGACGTTGGTGCACCCCGTATGGCCACATTGTCGCTTCCAGGATTGACAATCGGCTTGCCCGTATGGCTCTTCTCGACCTCTGTCATTCAGAACACCGTGATTCCTGAACAATCAAGTCAGAAACTAAATGATACCAAAGTTACCCCCCAACCTTCTACTTCGTCCAATTCTCCCTCTCCTCCTTCCTCTTCGCTTGATGAAGCTGGTAAAGCCAAAAATCAAGTAACTGAGAAGAAGAAAGAGAAGAAGAAGAAGGAGCCAAAGGCAAAAAGGGGCAACCAGGCATCGTCTAGCGAAAATCCACACACTGCACCGTCCAGGCCTAAATCGCCATGTGTCATTTGCAAAGGAGACCACTATCATCGAGATTGTCCTTGCATCCCTCGGATCTTAAGGGATTGGTCTCCTCGTTTGCACAATCCGATGTCATCAACCTCTGACGATCATGTTGAGAATACACCGTCAACTAGTGAAAGTGAAGCCCCTGGACAAAAAGGAAAATGTAAATTTCCTTGTAAACTGTGTGAAGGCGATCACGCCGTCCACCGTTGTCCCTTCTTAGACGAGGCTAAAAGAGTTTTGGACGACCGTCCGGTTTCACCGTTACGGCTTCCTCCTGGATATAAGAAACTCTTGCCGAGTCCGTCACTAGTTGAAAATCCAGCTGACACACCATTGTGGTCGGCTGAAGCGTCTATCATTGAAAATGAACCCTCTGAATCCACACCAGACGAAAGTCAAAAGGTCGAGGCGGCAGTTGACCCGGTCTTGCCTTCGGAAGGTCCATCTTTAGATGATATACGGAGAGAACAAGAACGACACCGTTCAAATTCTCTTCATAAGCACAGACTCCAACGAACATGGGGGCAGTCTACCCGTTCCTTTACCGCAGGAAGGAAGTTCGTCAGAGTCATATCCGGCTGTCTATTCGATCCCACCTCCAAGCAACCTAGTTGTTTCCTTCCATTGGAATCTACTAGGCAGACCCCGTTTACCAGCTAGTGTACCATTTCGAATCATTGCTCAAATATATAGAATGATCATGGCTAGTACCATCATAGATGAAGGGGCTTCTATGAGTATCCTTTCCTCAACTGCTTGGAAAGCACTTGGTTCGCCATCGCTTTTGCCTGAAATGAGAAATCTAACAGGATTTGACAAAGGAACCAGTCGACCATTAGGGATCCTTCCCAATGTGCCGATAACATTGAGAAGGAAAACCATTCACATGAACGTAATGGTAGTCCAAGGACCCCTGGATTATAATCTACTCCTTGGACGTGACTATATTTATTGCATGGGAGCCATTGTCTCCTCACTCTTTAGAGTAATGTGTTTTCCGCATGAAGGAAGAGTGGTCAAGCTCGTAGACCAGTTTTCATTCCCTGGTTCACACATAGCAAATAGTCAAATACCATCCCTGAATGGTCTTTTCACGCAAGGAATGTCTCATCAATCCCCAGTCCGTCCACCTGATGAGCGCGAGTGATTCGGAGGACATGATTGAAACCCAGGGGGCATGCACCCTGGTCTGTTTCGGTAGGAAAACCTTGGGTATAGGGTAGGTTTCCGCAAAGGATATATGACTAGTTTATGAGATTAGACTGGAATAAGATCGTCAAAGTTATGTGAGTGGAGCCAGTTGTGCCACTCACCTTTGTTTATTTCGATAGACATCGCCGAGGAAGTGTTTTGTCTGCAGTACGGATAGAACAATCTTTGGTAACCTAGGAATTTTTCGTTATACCTAGGGGCATGCAAACCTTTTGGCATGCAAGCGAAGAGCGACCATTTATATTTTAAATTTTTAGGTCCTCTAACCCTTTAAACTCGTAGGATTGGTCGTTTCCTAACTTGCATAAAGAAAGGATCCGGGGCAAAGCTTTGTAAGGTGCAAGCTCCATAAAAAATGGCATCTTAGATGAGACATCCTTATTATACGACTGGATCAAGCAGTTTTAATGCGGAATTCAAGCTCGTTAAAAAATAAACATAAGCAATGAGCAGTTTTAACGTAGAATTCAAGCTCGTTAAAAAATAAACATAAGCAATGAGCAAACGTTCCCCCAGAGTTTAAGCTCATTAAAAAATGAACCAATTTCCGGTAAATAACCATCGTGGATGCATTATCATCAGCCTTTTAAGCCTTGGTTGTGTTCTCATCATCACCTCCACTCTATATTGGCCGATCATTCACCTCCATTTGATTGTTTACCCCTTTTGAGGAACAGCTGTGAAGAGTGATCCTGTTAGCCATCCTTGTGACACTGTCGTGATTGGAAAATTCCAAACCTTACCTGGAATTAGCTGCTACCCGTATTTATCACTCGTTCCTTGAAAAACGAGTCTCCTTTAAGCTCTTTTCAAATGACTCGTAAAATATGAAAAGATTGCTGAGCAATTGGCCTCTCCAGCTCGTTAAAGTGACCGAAAGTGCTATCCCTCCTTTAGATTTTAATATTTTTGGACCTGAGGGATTATTACACAAAAAGATCTAGCGCTTTTCTTGTTCGGCTCGTTAAAATTACCGAAAATTCATCCCTTTTGTATTATTTTATACTTTTTCGGACTCAAGGGATTATATGACGAAAAAGGATTATTGGAGTTTTCTTTACATCCCTTTTCAGACTCTCTAAAATTGAAAAGGACCGAGTTATCTTTGTCGTTAAACTCGTTAAAACCGAATAGCGACAAACTTGTCCATGCAAACAAGAACGAGTTTCACTATCGCTAGGCTCGTTAAAACATAGCGATGGGTTTGCCCAAAGGGAAAATTATAGAAAAATCATATGTTATCCTCCTTAAGCTTGACAAAAATAAAGAGGTACTGGTCAGCAATGACTGGGGAAAAATTGGGAAGAAAACTTGAAGAAACTTTATTGGTAGCAAGTCGCTCTTGAACATGACACTTTCACTCCACATCCGAGTCGGGTTGGGTTGTTCCGTTCACTAGTCATATCACCATTGGTCCATCACATTGGGGTTAACGCTACCAATCCATCATGTCAGTGTCGCCGATATGTTCAAGAGAAGTCGCTCAGAGAATTCACCTGTGTCTCATCCACTGCAATACATTCACGCTCCATTCTTTCATGACCGCCACCCTGAACCTTATGTCATCAGATCGTTTTCACCTCCATTAAAATCATTTGCTCCGTTCCGTGTCATTGATGTGGGATTCACTAAGGCCCTCCTATGACGGATCGCTTCTTGTCGACATCAGCTCATTATCCCGGAAATCGATCTAGGAACAACCCTTTCAGTACTTTGAAGCTTGCATGCCTCAATGGCAAGTTTCTCACTTCCGGCGACAGGTTACATTAATGGCCTTCGACCGGAAGATTTTGCGTGGTGTTCGACGCCAAGTCCCTTATTCACGCCACGTGAATTGTACTGTAGTACCTTGAGGGTCATCATCATTATTGGTGATTCCTCTCGCGCCTGTTAACAGCTTACATCATTGGCTGGTAATCAGGCGATGTCTTTCCATGTTCGACTCCAGAACATCTCTCACATGGATCGACTTGTACTTTGAGTGAAGATCGAACGAGATTGAAGACCCTGGATCTAGTTTCATCCATTTGGGCTGCGATATATGTTCAGGAAAATAAAGACATCAAATGTACATCATTGCTGCACAGATAATCATCCAATCCGAGGGATGATGGCTCTACCGGAATCATCAGTCTGCATTCAGACAATTGTCTGTCTTATGTACATGAAAATGAATTTATAAAGCTGAGCATGGGAATGCCCGCCTCAGCTAGATCATGAAAATATTATGAAGATAATGTATTGTATTTTATCTTATTACAGGTCGCCTTCCAGCTTGAAAAAATTCGGATCCTCATGATAAAGCATTTCACCCGACATCAAAAGATTAACGACCTCATGCTTTAAGGGGCAACTGTTATAGACATTTTTGGGCACTGCAACCCCAATCATAAATGTCCATAAACCAAGGGCTCCTAAGTCCCTAAAATTTTTGTTCCAACCCCTAAAGGAACAAGGTCAGCTAATTACATCATCTCCCAGAAGTTCTCCATGAAAAACTACTCAGAACTGGTCAAAATTGGACCATCTCACCTGCTCCATGGTCAAAGTGCGATGCATCCCACCTAAATGCACACGAGAGGTGTGATGCATATTGAAAAGCCCTTCTATGGGGTGCGATGGGCGAGAGTGGACAAATGGCAGGGTCAATCTGTGAGGTGGAAGATCATGGAATCTTCCAGAAACTTCTCCTGTGACACTTGCCTCTCTGCATTCGCCCAGGGATGGGTAAGAGATCATCAATCTCCAAGTGGAATCAAGAACTATCAAAGAGAGGACACTAATCAAATCTCAAAAGCTGACTCACCCCCCTTGCAAACATCTATATATGGATCCCTCATCCCAGAGATTCGGATGCTGGAATTTTGTATCTTGTAAGAAGTGCTGCTGGTTTCTTGGTGTAACATCATAGTGTTGGGTGATCTAAACTTTTCATGAGGTGAAGAAGGGATTTCTTGCTGAGAGGATGACGCTGGTTCAGAACAATTGGTTGTAATCCTCTTTGCTATTCTTGATTATTAATAAAGCTATTCAAGTTTTCCTCCACATTCTTGTATGATTGATGATATAAACATTTGTGTGGTCAATATATATCTGGTCCTATATTGTTTATGATAGTAGATCTCTATTCTTGGATAGTGTTATGCTGCTTTGATTCCACAGGTGCTCTTTGAAGCTGGGTAGACAAGGAAGTGAATGGCAAAGATCTGTCAGAAGGGAGAGGAATCAAGCAAGGAACCAAGCGCAAGACAGAGGTTGGTCTCCTTCTTTCCCCTCTTATCTACTTCTCATAAAGGAAAACGAAAGTGGTTTTAGTTTGTTTGTTTCTAAGGTAGCTACCAACCTTAGTGGGACTAGCAGCTCTGCATAGACACTAGATTTCCCGATAACAGTTGGGCTGGGAGTTGCAGTCTTAAATTGGACTCGGGGTTTTGTTGTAGTGCTGGTAGTGTAAGTTGAGGGAGTGGAATGGTTCCTATTGGCTAATTCATTCGTCTTTGCCAGTTTGTTTGCCAGGCTTGACTCTGCGAAGTAGGAGGGGACCATTGTGTTGGATACACATTATTTTGCCAATATGGTGGAGCATAGGGAAAATTTGGCCAATTAGATTGGCTTGTTTGGTTCGGCCATGGAGAGGATGAAGGAAATGGTTGTTGTGACCAATTTGGGAAGGGGGGTTGATTTTGCTACATTGTATTATATTGCTGAGAATGATATTGCGGACACTGAAAAGAAGAAGCTGGATCAGGGAACATACCTGATTGTCGCGGCTGCCATTGACAATGCTGATTAAGTAGGTACATCGGTTCTGGTTCTTCTTCCGCTTCTTTGTATACTACTTTCAAACCAGGAAGTGAGGGACAGCTTTCTGTAGAGTGGTCTTTTGTACAAATGGTGCAAACTTGAACTGCATCTAATGGGCACTCTTTGTGGCTGTGTTTCTTTCTGCATCTGGGACAAAAGATTGCCAGATTTTGCTCTGCCTCTGCTTGTTTCTGCTTTTCTTGCATAATATCGAGCTGTGTTGTCAGAGTCCCCAATATATCAGTTTTGAAATTTTCTAATAAATTTCCAATTTCTGTGCGAGTTACTCCTTCTGCAGAGATCTTGTTGTCCCTTGTAAACCTGTCATGTTCTGCTGGTTTTAGTCTTGTGCTGCCTCGCGAACTCCTGATACATAAATCAATAATGTCAGCAAAATTTTCTTGATAAATATCTCCTTTTCCCATAATATTTAGTGTTTCAATCCATTGTTCCTTCATACCTTTAATTAATGTTGTTTTTAATACATTATCAGGTAAGGGTAATGATGCATAAGGAGATCTTTGAAGATTATACTGAAAACGTTCAACATACTCTTCTAATGTTTCATTAGGTCTAGCTACCATCTAAAATATTTCATCTTTTAACTCTCTAGACCTACAATAATCCTGATATTTCTTCAGAAAAGCACCTTTCATTTGATCCCAATTATTTATAACACCTCCACCCAACCCCATAAACCATCGTAAAGTAGCCCCTTTCAATGTAGAGGGAAATAATTTCAGCTTTTGGGGATCGGTGGTATA
Organism: Pinus tabuliformis; assembly: GCA_031772625.1. Classification (NCBI taxonomy): domain Eukaryota; kingdom Viridiplantae; phylum Streptophyta; class Pinopsida; order Pinales; family Pinaceae; genus Pinus; species Pinus tabuliformis. The sequence goes on from CM062815.1 coordinate 1,145,715,368, forward strand.
GTCATATCCTCTGCATAGCACATCAAATTCAAATAAAAATGCATCTGGATCTTCTGATGTAAGGCCATGGAATGTAGGGATGTGCTGGAGCGGAATGGCCTTCATAGATTGTTGGGTCCCTATAGTACTAGTGATTACCCCATTACTATTGTAGTTGCATCCCTTATTAATATTGTTGTGCCCCTATTATCCCCATATTGTTATTACTGTGCCCCATAGAATCCCTCTACTGTTATTTTTGTGGCTTTATATAATTATTGTTAGGTCGGCTGGGTTATATTGTGACTCCTTAGACTCCTATATATAGAAAGGAGGTTTTGTCATTTGAATCATCGAAGAATTATTTATTTATGTAATGTAAAGGAGGTTGCCCCCTGGAAGAGGCTGAATTCTAAGGCGTTGATCTATCTTTTCTATCTTTTCTTGAGCTGGTTTCATAACATTTGGTATCAAAGCTTTGGATTCTAGGGTTTCGCTGCTCCAAATAGGTCATCATGGAATTTTCGCTATAACTTTTTTTCTGCGACGTTTCAAAAGCTAATAAAAAAGCCCATTTGAGAAGACATCGTGCTGAACCTCGGGTCCAAATTTTAGAGCTTTTCGCACTATATTTGCGGAGATATGATCTAAGGAAGTTGGTCTTTTTGCAGACTCCTGAATTACATTCCAAACAGGTGACCTAGGGAAAATCATCATAACTTTCTCTCTGAGCATTGGATTGAAATTTCGTAAGAATTTATAGAAAGAGGACGGATTGTAGTTTTGTGTAGATATTTTTCAAAGCCAAAGGTCGAAACAGTGACTCGTGGCACGTCGTACAAGTTCACTCTACTGAACTAGTCTATAATCAAGTCACTGTGGGAGATTTCACATAACTCTTCCTTGTAGAATCCAATTTGGGTCAGACTGGTGGCATTGGAAAGAGGACGCGGAGGGATATTGCAAATCGTAATTTCAGAGCTGGATGATCAGAAAATACAGAGATACATCAGAGGCAATATCGAGCTCCTACAAAGTGAAAAAAGGTGTGTAGATTTTTTTAAATTTTTGCTTAAGCTTGGTTTGAAAATTTATTTTGAAGGAATTCAAAGGGCATAGTAGAGCATTATTATCGATAACTGATGCCCCAAGGAAAGAAAATGCAAACACCTAGTAAACAACCTGAAATCTCTAGCATGACTCATGAAGAAGAGGAAGAAATGCAACATGATATATCAAAAAAATATTCCAGAGGAGCATAGGATTGATGTGTTCATAGAGACTTTAAAGGATAATATCCAACATGATGTTTGCCTTTGGGAACCTGATTCATTAGAGAAGGCATTCAGGTTAGCAAGAAAAATGGAAAGCAAAATTATGGCAACCAAGAAGCATACCACTCACAACTATAAAGATGGAAGTGTTGTTGCCCCTAATCTTCCACAACCTATAAGCTTGACACCACAACAATTGGAAGAAAAAAGAGCAAAAGGGCTTTGTTACAGTTGTGATAGCAAATACACTAAAGGTCATAAGTGTGCTGAGAAGAAATTATTCTACATAGATTGCAAAGAGGAAGAAGAAAAGGAGCAAGAAAGGTCAAAAGAAGAGGATATACTCCAGGAACAAAGCCTAGATAAAGAAGAAATGAATCCAACCATATCTTGTAATGTATTGATGGGAATTACCACTCCTCAAACCATCAAGATAGAAGGACAAACCAAGAAGAAAAAGGTAATAGTGTTGATTGATTCAGGAAGTACGCACAAATTTATTCATTGTAAGGTAGCAAAAGAATTGAATTTCTTCTTATATCCAACACCAGAGTGTCAAGTGATGGTTGCAAATGGAGGAACAATAAATTGCTCTGGAAAGTGCCATAATATCAAGCTATCGATGGGAGAATATGTATTGACTAGCCCAATGCTTTCCATTCCAATGGAAGGTGCTGATGTTGTACTATGAGTCCAATGGCTACAATCCTTGGGTACAATAGCTTTTAATTTTCAAGAACTTTTCATGAAATTTTCTGTGGAAGGAAAGGAAGTTGAATTAAGGGGTATTGCAGGGAAATCGGGAAAGATAATCAACTCTAACGGTATGACAAAGCTTCTAAAAAAGGAACAAAGGGATGTAATTACACAATTATGTTTGCTAGATGTTTCCACATTGCAATCGTCTATTTCTCCAGATCTCCAAAAAGTCTTGGACAATCATTCCAAGGTATTTGAGACTCCCAAAGGTCTCCCACCTATTCGTGATCATGATCATGCTATTCATCTAATTCCAAGAAGTTTTCCTCCAAACATCAGGCCGTACAGATATCCCTATGCCCAAAAGAGTGAAATTGAACGTATGGTTGCAGAAATGCTAGAGGCTGGTATAATTCAACCGAGTCAAAGTTCTTTCTCTGCTCCAGTAGTATTAGTGCACAAGAAGGATGGATCATGGCGCATGTGTCTGGATTATAGGGAGCTCAACAAGCTCACTATTAAAGATAAGTTTCCCATTCCCGTCATTGATGAATTACTGGATGAATTGCATGGATCAATTTACTTCACCAAGTTGGATCTTCGATCAGGATATCATCAAATCAGAATGAAGACTGAAGACATTCCGAAAACAGCATTTAGAACTCATGAGGGTCATTATGAATTTTTGGTCATGCCTTTTGGCCTTACCAATGCACCTTCAACATTTCAAGGTTTGATGAATTCCATTTTCAAACCATTCCTTAGAAAATTTGTGTTAGTATTTTTTGATGATATACTAATCTACAGCAAGTCTTGGAAGGATCATGTTGAACATGTTGACAGGGTGCTACAACTATTGGAGGAGAAACAATTATATGCAAAAAGATCCAAATGTTTCTTTGGAGTACAAGAGGTGGAATATCTGGGTCATATTATATCTCATGAAGGAATTAAGGTAGACCCTAGAAAAATTAAAGCCATTAAGGAATGGAAAATCCCCACATCCATAAAGCATCTGCGAGGATTTCTCAGGTTGACAGGGTACTATCGCAAGTTTGTTAAGAATTATGGGAGAATAGCAGCACCTCTAACAACATTATTGAAGAAATATTCATTTTCATGGACTCCAGAAGCAACAAAGGCCTTCTACCATCTTAAAGAGGCAATGTGCCAAGCACCGGTCTTAGTTACACCGGACTTCACAAAAACCTTTATTGTGGAATGTGATGCTTCAGGAAATGGAATTGGTGTTGTTTTAATGCAAGATGAAAGACCCATTGCTTTTGAAAGTCGTCCAATCAAGGGAAAGTTTTTACACAAAGCTATTTATGAGAAGGAAATGTTGGCAATACTCCATGCGCTTAAGAAATGGTAACCCTACCTAATGGGAAGACACTTCAAGGTAAAAACAGATTGTGATAGCCTTAAATACTTTTTAGAACAAAGATTATCCTCTAAAGAGAAACAAAAGTGGGTCACAAAGATGTTGGGTTATGACTTTGAAATCATCTACAAAAAAGGGAAGCAAAATGTGGTGGCAGATGCACTCTCAAGAAAGGATGAGGATGTGGAAGCATTGTTGTGCGCCATTTCTATTATCCAACCAGATTGGATAAATGAAGCAAGGGAGGAATGGAAGAATGAATAAGAAGTGTGGGAACTTATTCAAAAGTTACAACAAGATTCCAATACGTCTGATACATTTAGCTAGCAAAATGATTCTTTATGGTACAAAGATCGCTTATACCTCTGTAAGAATTCCCAACTAAAACAAAATATTATTATGGAATTGCACACTTCTCCCTTAGGAGGGCACTCAGGATTTTTAAAAACTTACCACAGGGTTAAGAAGGAATTTTTTTGGGATGGCCTTAAATCGGATATTCAAAAATTTGTGGCGGAACGTTTGGTTTGCCAACAAAATAAAGTTGAAACAATTAAGACACCGGGTCTATTACAACCTTTATCCATTCCAAGCCAACGTTGGGAGGAGGTTTCAATGGATTTTATCACAGGTTTACCCAAGTCTGAGGGAACGAGTGTCATCATGGTGGTAGTTGACAGACTTACCAAGTATGCACACCTTTGTGCATTATCACATCCATTTAAATCCAGTACAGTTTCTACTGCATTTATGGAAACAATTCAAAAGCTACATGGAAACCCAAAGATTATTGTAAGTGACAGAGATCCCATTTTCACTGGAAATTTTTGGACAGAATTATTTTCTTGTCTTGGTACTCAGTTAGCTCATAGCTCATCTTATCATCCTCAATCTGATGGGCAAACTGAGATAGTAAACAAATGTTTGTAAGGATATCTTCGTTGCTTTGTATCTGATAAACAGACACAATGGGTCAAATGGTTGCCTCTGGCTGAATGGTGGTATAACAGTTCCTTCCATATAGCAACAAAAATGACCCCATTTATGGCACTTTATGGATATTAGCCACCATCCATCACATCATATTTAAGAGAAAATTCTAAGGTTCAAGCAGTGGAACATCACATCGAACATCAACAACAAGTCCTCCAACTCTTAAAGGATAACCTCGTGTTGGCACAGAATAGAATGAAATAACAGGCAGATCAACATTGCAGCGAAAGAAGTTTTGATGTAGGTGATTGGGTATTCCTACGGCTACAACCATATAAACAAATGTCACTCAAGCAAGCTAAGAAGGAAAATAAATTCTCACCAAAGTATTATGGTCCGTACAAGGTGTTGCAAAAGATTGGTACTATGGCATACAAATTGGAGCTTCCTGCAGCTTCTCGAGTGCACCTAGTTTTCCATGTTTCATGTTTAAATAAGGTTATAGGCGACAAGCTCCCAATTCAAACAATATTGCCAGAACTTGACGAGGAAGGAAAAAGTATATTGGAATCGGAAGCAGTCACAGAAACAAGAACTCGACAGCTATGAAATCGATCAATTTCGGAGTATCTTATCAGGTGGAAGAACTTATCTACTGAAGATTCCACATGGGAGGATGAGAATTTTATACAGAAGCATCCAAAACTACTCAAGCGTTGAGGACAACACTTTTTGAAGGAGAGGGGCATGTTGGGTCCCTATAGTACTAGTGATTACCCCATTACTATTGTAGTTGCATCCCTTATTAATATCGTTGTGCCCCTATTATCCCCATATTGTTATTACTGTGCCCCATGGAATCCGTCTATTGTCATTTTTGTGGCTTTATATTATTATTGTTAGGTTGGTTGGGTTATATTGTGACTCCTTAGACTCCTATATATAGAAAGGAGGTTTTGTCATTTGAATCATCAAAGAATTGTTCATTTATGTAATGTAAAAGAGGTTGCCCCCTCGAAGAGGCTAAATTCTAAGGCGTTGATCTATCTTTTCTATCTTTTCTTGCGCTGGTTTCATAACATAGGTGCATTAGCTGCATTATCTACAATGGGATATTGTAGTGTGGAGGTTTGGGTGTTTGGCTGGTTCTGGGCCATTTGATCAAATATGTGCTAATAACCTTCTGGGATGTCTAGGAGGGTATTCCTAGGCTGACTAGAAGGAGCAGGAATGGCCTTAACAGCACTTCCTTGATCTGGGATAATGAGAGTTCCATGCTGAATTAATGTTTGGGGGGATTCTTCATTTTGGATGATCTTTACAGCACTTCCCTTTTCTGGGCTGCTTAATGGCTGGATTATCCCAAGAGGAGATCTTATCTTTTCAGTTTCCCCGTTTCTCCTCTTCCTTCGCAGAGGTTGCTAAGGTTCCCTTCTTGCAATGATTTTGGGCTAGAATTCTCAATTTCTTGAAAATCTTGCTCCTCAGTTTGGCTATGCACCTCAGCAAAGGCTATAGATGGTGATCCCATGGCCTGAAAAGAACTAGTAGGTTGTCTAGAAGCAACTTTTCTAGGTTCTACTAAAGGCTGAGATTCTGCTTTCTTAAGGATTTCGTCTATAAAGGTCAATCGGCCAAGGGTCACCAACCCCTTAGTTTTTTTAGGTTTGGGTAGTGGTTTAGGATTTTTTCCAGGCTTTTTCTGCTTAGTCATGCACACAAATCAAATGCTAATTTCTACCCAAAACAGCAACAAATCTATAGGAAAGCGGGCAGGGGAGTAGGGCTGTTACATGCTCCATATGTAGGTTCTTACCTTCCGTTTTTAAAACCCAATTCTCTCCTAGCAAGTACTTACACTACTCTGAAAAGAAACAAATGGCTACACTCTTCCCCAGCAACGGTGCCAAAATTTCGAGCAGTAAAAATGGTCTTTTTCACCTCTATTTACCCTACATTAATTATCAATCCAGGTACGACTTGTTATCTCAAAGAGTGTACTCAATCTTAGGCGGTCATTTGTCAGAGTGATGCTAGTAGTATAGTGCTTTAAATACAAGAGTAAATGGATGCTTGGAGTAAAATCTACTTTCAAAAAGAAACTTAACACTTTGAGACTTAAATCATTCACTTAGAAAACTACAGCAACTTGTAAACTGATGTAATTGAGAAGCAATTTAAGGAAAAGATCATCAACCCTGGGAATTGGACAACAACTGTCAATGTTCACCACTGTTTTAGACCGTTCTGTGCACATCAAAGTAATGATAATCCTAATAACAGGAAATGGAACAATGACTAGTCTATTTAACTCGATTGAACAACAAAGCTTTAACCTACGAAAATGAAGCAGTAATTGTAATCTTCACTCAGAAATGATTTGAACAGCAAACGGAAATGGGATAGCAAACTAAAGGAAGCTATGAAATATTGAATAGCAACCTGAATCAAATGTAAATGCACAGCAAACCAAATCAAATATTACACGCAACACTTTTTTGTTGAAGGAACAGTGATCTAAGTTTCGGCATAACAATTGTTAATCACGGTTGTGAAGAAACAGCAATTGCGATCACAGTGGAACAGCAGTCCCAATGAACAGCAATCACACTTGGGAGTAAATCGTAGATAAATAGACAATAATACCGATTTATAAATACACAGCATTGTTACTCTGTAATCGAACAGTAATGGTAATCTGTAAGGAACAACAATGTTATACAATAATATCAGTTTGTTAAAGGAACAGCAATACGATATAACTTCAGAACGAGTAGCATAACATTTCTGTGTAGAGAACCTTACTATTCAAATAGGAATCGAAATATAACAGAGCTAATACATGAAATAATAAGGAATAGCAGATTACTGAACAAAGCAGATAAGAGAAATCAAACCACACACGACTTGGAATCGAGAATTAATGGTACAGGAAGCAAGTGATTCACTAGGGCCGGGCCCTTAGCCTCCAAGGATGCACTGCTTATAATTGCTCCAGAATCAAATATGGAATGGAAACAGAGTTTATATATTAAGCATCAAAACAGAGTTACAATAATCGCTCTTTTAAAGAGAGTCGATGATCAAAGTTTCAGTTACAATAGTGAATTTCATAAAAACAACAATAGTCTCTTCCCTTGGGCTAGCAATGTTGTCCCTTCTTATAGCAGCCGAGCAGAGATATCAACGATACAGAGAATCGTTAAGGTAGCGATCCCTCAGGATCAAAGGATCCTGAGGGATTCGCCATACTGTTAGCTCTCAGTTATCTTCTCGTTCTCTTGCACCGATTTGGTATCTCCTCTTCCTTTTCCTGGCTTGTACGCTCCAATCTGGATTGCCTTGTTTGGATGCGGTTCCCTGTCAAAGGGACAGCAGTTGATTGTGTCTTGTCGCTTCCTTTGAAATGGTGATTTTCCGTTTTCCTCTTTTTCTGCATAGAAAAGGGTAATTATTAGTCATTTTACATTGCACACAAATCTTCTAAACTTTATCATAATATTTCACCATATACCTATTTCATAATGTAAAGAAGTTATGAATTTAAGGAAAGGATGACAAAATAATTGGTAATTACATACCTTCTCTAGTTCTCAACAACAGGTACATAGTAAAGAACTCCAAGGTTCTAGAAGCATATGGAAGTAGTGAAAGAACGAAGTAAAGCATGTGACAAGAGGAATTTCCCAGAATAATGATTTGTGTTGAGAGATATTGTATTAGATGAGATCCTAGTGCAGAGGAAGTAATAAAATTAGGAAGTTTGAAGTATATTTTAATTATGCCAAAGAAAATTCAATGGTGACTTCCAAATGTATCTACAAGAAATAGCATGCAATAGTTGGTAGTATAGACAAGTACAAAGCAAGAGTTGATAATAGAAGGTTCTCCCATAAAGAAGGAGAGGATCATGACAAGACGTTTGCTCCAATTCTAAGGTACACTTATGTTATAACTATTATCATTGCCTTGAAATTGCACCAGGTGGATGCAAATATTGTTTTTCTCAATGAAATAATTGAAGAGGAAGAAGTGTACATAGAATGCTTTGAGGTACATGAAAAGAAGTGTCATGATTAAAGAAGGCTTTGTACAATCAAAAGTAGACAAGTTGGGCTTGATATTATTGGATTGATGAATATATTATGAGTCTTAGTTGATCTTATTATCATATGATTTGTCTCTAACAAAAACCGAAGGACTCATGTGTCAGAGAGAGTAGTTGTGGTAGAAAGAATTGCTTCTGTAACAAAGGGAGAAATCAGAGACCCTTGCTTTAGTTTCAAAGGGAGTTGACCTCTAAGTTTGAGATGATGGGTTGTCAATGACATTGTTAAGCTAGATAGCTAATATGCTAGAAATAAGTAGTGGTAGAGGAAGCAGCCAGGGTTTCCAATGTAGAATTTGTCTTAGAAAGAACACCCAATTAGGGTAACCAGAGAGTATCCTAAGTGATGATTCCAAGTAAAGGAAGTCGACTAATTTATGGTTGATCCAAGGCATGTGGCTCAACATGTGTTGAAGTACCAGCATGATACATTTGTTATAGAGTTAGTTATGGTTTGAGATATGTTTCAAATAGTGAATTACAACCATAGGGATTCGCAAATTTAGATAGGGTATAGAGTGCAAAAGACAAAAAGAGTTCATCAAGTTATTGCATCATTTTGGGCTTCATTGTGATTTCTTGGATGAGCAGGAAGTAGACATTTGTTTCACTCAGTATTGCAGAGGGCGATTGGTAAGTAGAGAAGTATCATGGATTAAGAGGCTACTTGCATGACTATCTTGATCAGGTGCAGGTAATGACCATGATGACAAGTCGAATAATAGTGAGATCCAATACTAAGACACATTATAGAAGAAAGCAATATGGCTTTAGTATTATTCTATAATATACTAAATTGATGGCAAAGCCTTTGTACCAGGATGAAGTCTACATATACTTCGAGGATGAGCTTGGAGTGATTGAGCATGTCTCTCTCAGCAAGAAGGAGTGATGAAATTTCAACATCAAGGTTAGACATTATCCCTGTTACAAGTATGACCAGATTAGGGAAAATGGTCAAATATATTGATAGCATTAGAGGACATTCATTCTCCCTATGTCAACTATGTTGACTAGATTAGGTAAAATAGTATAGTAGAGGACACTCATTCTTCTCGTGTCAAGTAAGTTGACCATAATTTGGAAGAATGGTCCTATAGGCCCAGAATCACTTAGTTGAGTGAGTGTCTTTCGGCATTGAGCTCAGATTACTCTCCAGATAGGTGAGTGAGCTCATTTAGCATCACACCCAGAATTACTCAGGTACAGTGTGGCCTTTGGATTTAGGACTAGATTACTCAAATAGATTGAGTATGTCCCTATGGATATGGAACCAACAATAGTCAGTATACCATGGTTCAGAGGCACTAACCAGAATCATGGTCACTAGTGATGCTAAAGATTTACCATGTCTAGCAGTTGTTGACCAGATTATGGTAAATTGTTGATGCTATTGGTTTAACATGTGTCACATTTATTGACTAGGGTATGGTAACCTATTGATGTTATTGATTTACCATGTGTCACAATTGTTGACTAGATTATGGTAAAAAAAAATCACCATGTGTCACAATTGCTAACCAGATTATGGTAATTGGATTTGTTATAACCTTTTCTTAGAGAAATTTTTCAACATGAGAACATCTAGATATTCATTATGAATACCTCCCTATCTAAGAACTCAATGTATTTTTAATGATAAATATAAAGCATGTTCTTCATAATTTTTTCAAAAGAAAAATATATATAGGACATGTTATTAATGACAATCAAAAGAAATAATTTTGAATTTGTAATATTGAATTTTTGGCCCAAAACATAATGTTAGCCCTCCAAGAAGTCAAGTCGGCCTACCCCTTTGGCCACACCCATTCAAACTCTTAGAAAAGTATAAATAGAGACTTAGACCTCCTCTAAAAGGAAATTCAACAATCATCTGTATAGGAAAAATTCAAATCATTTGAAGAAGAGGAGGACAATATTTGAGGCAAACAAGTTCTTGGGTAGAAGATCAAATTAGGGAAGAAGGACTAATTTTGGGAAGATCCATCTTGGGCAACAAAATTAATTTTGGAGCAGACCAAATTCCTAAGGAAATATTGAATATATGAGGTAGACTTCTCTTTATGGCATAAGGCCAAATTTTGAGGCAATTAGATTTGTCGAATTTTGAGCTAATCAGGCATAATTGTTTGGGAAAAAGATGGACTAGTCTAAAGGGAGTTTTTTATGAGGTGTGACTAGGTTTAGCTACTAGTCAGTTTGACTTTAAGTTTGACTTGAAATAATAGATGTATCTCTTGTTGATCTGAATAATTTCTCTAAGGAAAAGGTTGTTGGGGTTTTCCCCCATGTGGGTTTTCCCAGGGTAAATTCTTATGTTCTTGATTTGACTCTCTTCATGATCCTATTGTCATATATGATATATTGTTGATTTATTCTATCCAATTGCTTAATGATGTAAAAGGGTATGAAAATAATTAACTCATTATAAGTAATTATAAGTTTAGAAGACCCTATGAGAAATCAACAATTTCATTCTCATCTTTCTCATATTCATAAACTATAGAAAATATATCATCCATGCACATATTTTGGTTAAAAATCTTCCTTCTTATGTTATTTTCATAGCTATCACATCGTTGTCTCCTTTTGTCATGTAGATCGAGCCAAGTCCACTTTAGTTTTTTTTTCATCTTCTTCTACCCTCTACTACCATTTATCCTATGCACAAGGTTTAATTAGGGTCTTAACTTTTGGTTGGGTTTTATTTAGCTCTTATCCGTGAGATCCTTTTCTTTCCTTTCCTACACCAAACAAACCAACCAAGCCTAAGCCACAAAAGGTAAGAAGAAATAAATAAAAAAAGAAAGACAATAATAGTAACACATGAAAAAAACATGAACTAGCATGGCCATGCTCAAAGTCAACAAACAAAAACAACAAGAAAATTGTAGCCAACAATAACAAAAAATTCTATGTAACCACTTTGATACCACTCTATAACATTCCCTTATACCCCCCTATACTATCTCATGTTGTGGAATGTTTTAGTTATGACTCAACCCAACCCTGAAGGTCTATTATTAAGGGGTTACAAAAATCCTCTTTCTCCAACTTTTTGAAAACCCAAAATAAATATCGCCATTTCATTCACCTTTTCGAGAGATTTATGGCTCTAAAAATTTTATCTCAATCTAACCCCCAAACTTAGTGTTATCCCCTCTTAAAGTTTAATCAATTAACTCTTGCCACATCAATAGGACACTGCCATGTGGCACCCATGTGTGAACCATGTGGCTTTGTCACGTCACCCATGGCCCATTTTGGAACCCACATGGCCACATCATACCATCATGGTGTCATCCACCTCCTTACACAAGTGGGACCCACAAGGCCTACCCCACAATGTATTTCCACAATTCCTTGCTATATCTAGTTTTCGAGGAAAATCTGGGTGCACTAGAATTTGTACTTTGGCATACGCACCTGTTGATGGTGCTGGAAGTTGTCAATGAGTGCAAGGGGTCTCCCCAATGTGGAGTCATAATTAGACCCCACACTGTTTGGAGTAGGAGCCCGAACCAAAATACGGTCGGTTGTTGAAGTGATGGGTTTTAAGGGTGTGCCTTGGCTACAATAGCTGCATAGAATGGCGTATGCATAAATTTGGGGAAACAAGTGTATAATTTCGTGAAGTGTCAAATGTAATGCATGATTATTTCTATCACACCGAAGGGAAAGTGAGTGGGCCACTTTGAAGCTTGTAATAGTACTTAGCTTGAAAGGGACACACGAGCAATGGAAGAATCATAAGTTAACCTGCAAAATAGTTCACAAGATAACCATGATTGAAATAACATAACAACACGCATTCAACAAGATTTATACTAAGGCACACTAAATAGTTCATAATTGTTAGCATAAATGAAATAATGCATATCAAAAACATAACAAGAATAATCTCACTACATCCATGACATATGCATGAAAGCATGTCGTCATTGATCTTTTAATAAAATGAAATTTCCAAACATACAGGTACAATTGAAAAACCACTAGTCCCAATAGTGGAACATGAATCCAACACTGCCTCCTCCAAATATATATAATCTTTCTATGCTAAAGGAGAAATCGAGGATCTCAACAAAACTCCCCAACTTTTGATCCTAAGCCAAAAGACTTCCCTCATGACCTTTTGAATTATTTTACATAATGACTCTTCATATTCCAAAATTGACACTTGGACTTCCACTTACAAAAATATTTTAAACACAATATTACATATACCCATATAGGACAAAATTGGGTAGAGCCAACTAGACAAACCTAGTAAGACAAACAACATGTTAAGCTTGAGTTTGGGTAAACTCTAGCTCAACCACTTCAACTTGTAGCTTCTCAGTTACATAATGACACTAAGATTTATATTGTGAGATTACTTCCCCAAACTTTGCTATGGGATCAAGATGGAAGCGGACTCTAGCCTCCATTGCATTTGGGTACACGGTCTTGGATCCAGTCTGAGTTTCTTTCTTCAAGAGAAACAACGTGGTGATGATCTTGGCAGTGCCACCAATATACTTATGCATATCATGCCTATTGACCTCAAGATCACCCTTAGTGGAAATCTACCTAAATTGATCCAAGTATTCTTCAACCTCTTGTATTACCATATTCCCACCTTTAGCTTCGATGAGCGAGCCAACTGAAGGGATCTTGTGTGACTTCACCATGAAATACACACTATTATATAACCATGCATAAGGTTCCTAGATGTTGGCGATGAAAGAGTTGAGTTGTTTGTTACTTTGGATAAGCATCTGCACCTCTGCTTTCTCGAACTTAGCGTGTTTCCTTGTCTTCTTTACCAACTCAAGAGGTGCACCACTATACTGCATTCCCCACTCATGCACAATAGTGATGGTTGTATGAATAACCTTGATATATTTAGCATTGTCTTTACATTTTTGTTGCATGTCATGCAAGTGGATAACACCTTTGTGCATGATGACAAGCTCCTCATAGAGGTTCCTCATGGTTTCTCCCAATGTCAATACTTCACCAAGTATGGCTTCCTTGAGTTCTTCTAAATACACCTGTGTGGGAACTGCTTTCTAGAACTCTGCCTGGATCTGTTCAATTTGTTTCCTTCCATCCCCTATGTTCTTTTCCATCTATTTGTTCTTAGCCATCAAATATTTTGTATTTGACTTGGAGGCTCCTGTGAAGGCCAAGTTGGTTACAATGATGGCTTCTGGATTCTTACTAGTGTCCATGACGATCATATTTTCTTTGATAAAGAAGGATGCACGAGATCATCTAGGAAATTCTTCTTCCTTTCTTGTATGATCTTCTTTTGTAGCTCATCATAAGTCAAACTGTATATATCCATCACCGAACCTTCATTAAGAGGAGCAATTTCCTCTTCTTCACTTGGAGCTTGCCCAACTATAGGAAGAGGAGACTGAGTGGTGATTTGTTGCATGGAAGGCATTAGGTCAACATCCTAGTTTTTTTGCTCTGGTTTTAGCTCCATATCTTGGATCACTATCAAATATTCAATTTCTTGGGAAATTTCCTTATCCTACAACTGATTTCTTTCTTCTTCAAGTAGTCAATTCTATTCTTCTTCTTGGGCTTGTTACATTGTTGCTTCCTCCTCTTACTTTTTTACTTTTCTTTTTCCTGTTTTTTCCTCGATTTGTGTTCCTTCTATTCTTGTTCTTCCTTCTACCTTAATTATTCTTCCTGCTTCCTCTACTTCCTCGTTCTTTTTTTTGTTATGGTCACTTTCAAGATGATGGGATCTGCTTTGTATTTGCAGCTCTGCTCTTATGCTAGACTATGCACAACCTACCTCTTACCCTTTTCACGCATCGAGTTGCACCTTTCTGATGGTTCTTCTTCTGGATTGGCTTCTTATTGAGAAGTAACATGTGATGTACCTACAAATAAGACTAGTGTGCAGGGCTTTTATGCATTATAACAATTCTTTATTCTTACCTCCTTGGGTCTGGAATAAGTCTCGCTCTGCTAACTAAAATGTATCTTTGCACAATGCTTCCTACAAACACTCCTAGGATCATACAGGTGCTATTCCATGTGACCAAATGAAAATTTCTCTATATTTTTTACTTCAGACTCCGCAACCTTCAGATTCTTGATCTCGTACCATCCAATTTACAAAGGAAGAGTGGGCCAAGGTGCTTTCTTCTTCCTATACAACACTCTAAATAAACTTGTGGAAATATGATAAGGTACTTTCTACGTGAAAAATTTGTTGGTGGCATATCTTGGTAGCTGATGTGAAGACTTCTGACCACCAAACACCTTGAGGTAAGTTCCATCGAGTGAGGAAAACCAATCAGCAAGTTTGGATATTGCTTACATCACCTCATAGAATATGCAAGGTGGCTCTTCCTTAAAGATCATCTTGCACAGTTGTATGAGGAAGTGATCAGTCAGCTTCTCCATGACTCCTTTGTAGATGCACTATAAGAAGCTTGCAGTAAATATGCATAGTAGGTTCCTTTGTTGACCAAGTCCAACTCATGCCAGGAAAAGAGTTATGAGCTGATATGTAGAAAATGGCTTGCTTACCCTTACAAGGGTTCTTGGCATTAATCACATGGATCTTCAACTGTTGAGCCAACAAGTATGACCAGTTGAATACTTTTACTTCATTCACAATCTGATGCACCAAGAATGCCCAGCCTTCAATAAAGATCTCAATACTCTTTTGACCATAGATTTGATAGCATAGAACTATCAGGTACTGAAATTATTCCCTGAGATATTTGGTCTTATAAGTGTTACTTGGTGTTTGGTGGAATTTAGATGGCTCTTTCACCCAACCTTTGATGACATATTTAGTGCTTAGGTAACTGGTGACTACATAGAAGTGGGAATCCATGTAAAATTCTGGTAATGGAAAATGATACATCAGCTGAAAATCATGTACCAAAAAAGAGGTAAGCCTTTCTCCACTGGCACTGCTGAGGATCATGCTCTTTAAATCTGTGTGATAGGATCGAGTTAACAATGTTTGCACAAGGAAAGGTCAGATACCTTCATTCAATCTTGTGTAATCCTAACTTTTGGACATTGAGGTAAACATGTATGTCTTCAAGATTTGCTTTGTAATTGGTTGTCGTGAACAAATATTTTATTGTGTGTTGTGTAATGTCTAAATCTTTCTCAATGAATAGTTGAGTGTCTGAAAGAATTGGCATGGTAATGGGAGTGCTCTCAACTATTTCACCGGTGTTTCTCTCTGCGGTGTCTTTTGAGGAAGATCTCTTTGGTTCCATGATGATAAGAAATAATGGAGATAAATAACCTCAAAAGTTGTAGTACTTGTATGACAAGATGTACTCATGGAAAACACACCTTAGCTCAAGCAAAACAGTCTATTCAACAAGATCAAGGTAGTAACTCAATGACTGAGAGGAAATATTACGCAATTCCCAAGCTGAAGGTAAGATATTGATTGTACAAGTCATGGGCTGAAGGTGAGATATTGATTGTGCAGTCTCAACAAACAAGGTGACAACTAGAGACTTGAGATTGTAGAATACGTAGTCCCAACTGGGCAGACTGAAGGAAAAAATTGTGCATTGCATAGTATCAGTGGCCATGGATGAGGGATGAAGCTTGGAACTACATAATGCATAGTTGGTAAAGCCAGTGATTGTCCATTATTCAGTCTCAGAGGCCAAGCACGAAAGTTGTCTCTTGAGAATGTGAAGTGCGCAGTTGGAGAAGGCAACTGTTGGTCTCGATTACACAGATCTACCTAAGAAGAAGAGAAAACAATGATAGATAAGAGTGTTGGGGTAGGAAGGAAAGTAGATCAGGCTAAGTGGAATATAGATCAGTGAAAATTAAGTTCCAGAAATAAGCATGCAAAAGGAAAAATGAACATGCACAAAGTGACCCAATAACGGCAACTGCTGGTGGGAAAAAATAAAGAACTCAATGTGATACTTGGAAAATGTGAACTATGGACCAAACCAACACTTTTACAAGATAATAATAGTTAAAATTATAGCTACTATGAAGAGAAAAAGAAACAATAGCACTTATAGAAGCAAAAGCGACAAAAGCGAAAGAAAAAACAACACATGCAAAACTTACCCGAAAAAGCGTCGTAAACTTATTCGAAAGTTCCTTGATCTCCTTAGAAAGGATAGAGTTCCAATATCGAGTGTGAAAATGAGATCAAGGGGCATCTATTAAATAGATCTAGGCAGGTTAGGGATTATGACGCACATGCCTAAAATCAATGAAAAAGTGCCACTTGTCTGAAAGTCATAATTAACAACTTAGTGGACTTAACCGGACATTAATTGGGAAAATCTTATTTTTAAGGAATTCCAAATTTTCTTTTTCAGGAAACTTCTCATCCACACTAGCAGAAGGGATTGCGCAATTTCCAAGATCAAGGACTTATGCAATTCCTTGCCTCCGTGAATTGTGCAGTTTTGGAGAGGAAGAGAAGCTCTTGTGCAGTTTCTGAGCTCAAGACTAGCTTGCCTTCTAAGATTGCACAGTTCAGATCCTCATGGCCCAACACAATTTAGAGAGACAATGGGTTACACAGTTCCAAGAGGGAAAATCGACAATGTTGCAAGGTCAAGGTAGGAGATTTCTTATGTTATAAAAGTTTAGATCAGGGTCAAAACAAGACATAATCAACACTGCATGGAAGGATTAGTCTTCAACATCGGCATGAATACTTGATGACAGTGAAATATGAGTCCTTGTAAACTGAAGGTTGGCTCCAAAATGAAGGCATGGGCTAAAGTTTGGAGGGGGTTGTAGCAGCTACAATAGTTTGCGACACACTAGTAGAACTCTAGCTCTATGTGTATGGGTCTTATCTCTTATAAACTAGGTCTAACTCTTAAGGATGTATTTTTCATTTCATCGATCACCATAGCTTATTTACTTATCTTGAGTTATAGATATAGTCCCTACCATTCTCTTCATCGACGACACACTAATAAAGAAAAGCCAAACTTACTGGTTTTGATTAGGGATGAGGAGCATATATATACACAAGTGGAAAAGGATTATCATAGCCTTGGTTTTCATCTTTGGTGTTGCTCCCTACCAACAGGGTTGGACAGTACCCCAACAAAGTTGCTTCCTTCACCTCCCTGCACAGGAAGCCTTTCTCTGATTTCACCCTTTATTTATTTTTTATATTTATCAATATAACTTTGCATTGGCACTTATTCATTTCATCGGGTGGAAGCGGGATCCCAACTTATTAAGAGAAGAAGAGCTTGTCCCTTCAAAGAAGGATATTTATACACCTCTGAAATTCAATTCACTTGTTTGATTTTCGTCCCCTCGCTACTCTACTCGACTTCGCTAATAAGGAAAAATCAACCAATGATAAAACTGAATAACATAGGTAATACTAGCTATAGATTCAAGCATTTTAATCCCACTGATGTTCTCTTAGAGAAAGAATGTATTTTCCATCAGGTTATCATCGATTAAAGGGTACAAGTCCCATGCAAAGAGAAGGAATAAACAAAAGGCCAAGAATTAAGAATCGTACAATTTTCTCTCGAACTTCACCATGCTTGATTCAGAAACAAAACATGGTCTCATGTGGGACTTTATTATAGATAAAATAGAAGAGAGTGTGGTACAAACAAAGAAAAAATAGAACAACTAAAACAAACTAATCCTGCTCCGAAACTAACCAAAGGTAGGTTAGGCTCATGTAAAATGAAACTTCCAATGTAACCACCGAAGAATTACCTGACCTGTACAGGCGAGGGCATCAACAATAAGAAATATTACCAATAATAATCATTGACGAGAAATATAAAAGGTGAAAACTTGCAACATCCGAAGATAGAAAATGCAAGCAGAAAAATATAACAAGAAAGCATATGTTAAACATTTTGCTTATGCTTTCTAGTTTTTGTGTACATCGCAACAAGTTGTAATGCTAAAACATTCTTCCAAACTTTCAAACTTGGTAAACATAAAGAACATGAAAAACTTGTGTTTTGCGAATGGTCTTGCCAAGTATGATTCCTCCAGTGATTGAGCAATAGGATCATGAAAATCAAGTGAAGTATGTGAATATTGGGATATAAATTAATTTTCAAATTTTATGATCGACTGATGAGGATTGTTTAAAGACAAAGTGTTATTCTGATCATGCTTGGGACTAGCATCAAGACTGTGAGAACCTGACATAACCATCAACGTCGACTAAAGTGCCCCGACAACTTGCAGTAGTTCCAAGACATCAAAAGTTAGATCGTCGAAGACCAGTGGCTTAGAATAATTGACAGTGGCGGATACAAAGTTATACATAGATGATCTAATTAATAAACCATGACATCCCTAATCAGAGATTCCTTCTCCAAAAAAATGGAATCATTATTATTTGATGAATCATAGAGAGGGGGAGATTGAAAACAAGGAATTTCACTCTTTGTTTCTTCAAACTGATCAGATTATAGATGAGAGACATCGCAACGAGAAAAAAAATTATCTCCCTATTCTAATGTAAAATTGATACTCCAACATTCCCAAACGTGATCAAAATAAACATCCTCAAAGATTGACTCATCAAAAGATGTGACAATTATGAGAGGCTCACAGAAAATGTCAGGATAATGAGGGAGAGGTGAGAGAGAGGCAAGATCATATTTGATCGCAAATTCTTGTTCAAAATCAAAATCCCACATATAGTCATAATGAATGATATCGCAAGTTTCTCGGTTAACACTAAATCCATCCTAAATTTGATCCTCATGAAAACCAGAAGAAGCAATTATAACAAGTGGATGTAACAACTCATGATCAAGAGGATCAAAGGAACCAACAGATGGAGAATGAGGAGAAAGAACATCACTGGTAAAATTAGATCCGCAATCAAAACTTTCATTTAAATTTTGAATATGTGGGGTGGGAGAAGATGGTGGTAGATTAACGGATGGACTTTTAAATTCTCTAACATCAACCTGCATACATGGAGTTGTTTGATGAGAAGAAGATGAAAATTCACTTGGAACAACAACTTCCTCTGTTGCAGATTTACGAACTCCATAACCAGTATATGTTGGGATACTTTCAAAGGATTCATATTCTTCTATATTTATCGAAATATGAACAAGATACTGAAACTTCTCTTTCATAAAATTCCAATCAATATCATCTTCAAAAAATTCATAATACAAATGAATAAAACGATCGTGAAAATAATCAATAGATTCATCAGGTGCTTTTCTAAGACGAATGATTTTCCTACAAACATATTCATAATAATACCTGTCATATGCGTATTGAGCTCCTTGACAAGATGTTTGAAAGAGTTGGAATCGGTTGGAAATTTGTAACACCACTTTTTAACGCGTGCTTCGAATGCAAGGATTAATAACCTGCAATCAGTATCCTCATAGTGAATTTCATAATAAGCACACAATTCAAGAATGTGAGCAGTGTGCTCAAGAATGGTTGTCTTGCCCTCGCCATCAAACTTCAAATTTAACAAGTCCTAGATTATACTCGAGGGCACATTCATATTTTCAACTTTGCAAAAGCATGTCGAGGTCAAGATTTGGGAAGAAGCCATTTGAAGGATAAGGAAGGTTCAAATAGACTTCATAGCCTCAGCTTTTCATCTTTCCCTCCTTCTAGTGCCAAAACCTGTTGATGGTGTTGGAAGTTGTCAACAGGTGCAAGGGGTCACCTCGATGTGAATTCCCAATTAGACCCCACACTATTTGGAGTAGGAGTCCAAACTGAAATATGGTCAATTTCCAAAGTGATGGGTTTTAAAGGTGTGCCTTGGCTACAATAGCCACATAGAATGATGTATGCATAGCCGCATAGAATGATGTATGCATAACTTTGGGGAAACAAGTGTATACCTTTGTGAAGTGTCAAGTGAAATGCATGAGTAGTTCTATCACACTGAAGGGAAATTGAGTGGGCCCCTTAGAAGCCTTTAATAGTACTTAGCTTGAAAGTGGCACATGAGCAGTGGAAGAGTCATAAGTTAACTTGCAAAATAGTTCACAAGATAACCATGATCGAAATAACATAACAACATGCATTCAACAAGATTCATACTAAGGCACACGAAATAGTTCATAAGCATTAGTGTAAATGAAATAACACATATCACAAACATAAAAATAGTAGTCTTACTACATCCACAACATATGCATGAAAGCATGTTGGCTTTGAGATTTTACTAAAGTGAAAGTTCCAAACATATAGGTACAACTAACACACCACCAGTCCAAATAGTGGAACATGTAGCCAACACCTACTCCTCCAAAGATAGATAATATTTATATGCTAAAGGAGAAGCCAAGGCTCTAAAAAAAACTCCCTAACTTTCAATCCTAATCAAAAAGATTGGCCAAAATCCCCTTACATGAGTTATGAGGGTATATTTATAACAAATGAGATGACTATCTATATCCCTTTGCAACTCTTTGACTTCCTTCATGACATTTTGACTTCTTTTACATAATGACTCTTCATATTCCAAAATTGACACTTGGACTTCCATTTAAAAAAATATTTTAAACATAATATTACATATACCCATATAGAACAAAATTGGGTAGAGCCAACTAGACAAGCCTAATAAGACAAACAACATGTTAAGATTGAGTTTGAGGAAACTCTAGCTCAGCCACTTCAACTTGTATTTTCTTTGTTACATAGTGATTCCAAGTTGTATACTGTGCGATGAATTCGCCAAACTTTATGATGGGATCAGGCCAGATGCAGACTCTAGCCCCCAATGCATCTAGGTACATGGTCTTGGATCTAGTTTGAGTTTCTTTCTTCAACAGGAACAACCTGGTGTTGATTTTGGTAGGGACACCAATATACTTCTACATATCATGCCTATTAACCTCTACATCTTCCTTGGTGGAAATATTCCTAAACTAGTCTAAGTATTCTTCAACCTCCCGTCTTACCTTATTCCTTCCTTTAGCTTCGGTGAGTGAACCAACTGAACAGATCTTGTGTGACTTCACCATGAAATCCACATTGTTATATAACTATGCATAAGAGTCTTGGAAGTTGGTGATGCAAGATTCGAGTTGTTTGTTACTTTGGATAAGCATCCACACCTTTGCTTTCTCCAACTCAGCTTGTTTCCTTGTCTTCTTTACCAACTCAGGAGGTGCACCTTTGTACTGCATTCCCCACTCATGCACAACAACGATGGTTTTATGAACAACCTTGAGAGATTTAGAATTTTGTTTAGATTTATATTGCATGTTGTGTAAGCGAACAACTATTTTGTGCATGATTACAAGCTCCTCATAGAGGTTCCTCATGGTTTCTCCCAATGTCGATACTTCACCAAGTATGACTGCCTTGAGTTCTTCTAAATACACCTGTGCAAGAGTTGCTTTCTAGACCTCTGCCTGGAGTTGTTCAATTTGTTGCCTTGAAACCTCTAAGTTCTTTTCCATCTGTCTATTCTCGGCCATCAAATATTATGTGTTTGACTTGGAGGCTCCTGCGAAGGCCAAGTTGGCTACAGCGATGGATTCTGGATTCTTACTCGTGTCCATCACTATCACCTTTTCTTTGATAAAATCATGATCCACGATATCATTTGGGAAATGTTTCTTCCTTTCCTATATGATCTTATTTTGTAGCTCATCATAATTCAAACTATATATATCCATCACCGGACCTTCATCAAGAGGAGCAATTTCCTCTTCCTCGCTTGGATCTTTCCAAACTATAGGAGGAGGAGACTAAGTGGTGATTTGCTGCGTGGAAGGCGTGAGATCAACATCCTGGTTTTTTTCTCTAATTCTACCTCCATATCTTGGATCACTATCAAATCTTGAATTTCTTGGGAAATTTCCTTAACTAGGAATTTCTTGCTTTCTTCTTCAAGTAGTTGGTTTTGTTCCTCTTCTTTGGCTTGCTTTAGTGTTGCTTCTTCCTCCTCTTTTTTCCACTTTCCTTCTTCTTGTTTCTACCTCTCTTCTTATTCCTTTTGTTCTTGTTCTTCCTTTTTCCTTAATTCTTCTTCTAGATTCCTCTGCTTCCTCTTTCTTTCTATTGGTATAGCCACTTTCAAGAATATGGGCTCTACTTTGTATTTTTGTCTCTTCTATTCTACTAGAACATGCACAACCTTCCTCTTACCCTTTTTGTGCATTAGGTTGTGCCTTTCTTATGGTTCTACTTCTGGAGTGGCTTCTTGCTGAAGAGTAACCTGTGATGTACCTGCAAAGATGACCAGTGCATGGGGCTTAGATGCATTATAACAATTCTTTATTCCTTCCTTCTCCAATATAGAATAAGCCCTTCTCGACCAATTGAAATGTATCTTTGTGTAGTGCTACTTGTAAACACTCATGCGATCGTATGGGTGATATTCCATGAGACCGAATGTAAATTTCTTTATCTCTTTCCCCTCAGTCTCTACAGATTTCATATTCTTGATCTGGTACAATCCAATTTACAAAGGAAGAGTGGGCCAAGGTGCTTTCTTTTCCTCTGCAACACTCATGATAAGCCCATGGAAAGATGATAAGCTACTTCCTGCATGACCAATTTTTCAGTGGAATATCTCGGTAGTAGATTTGAAGACTTCTGACCACCAAAGACCCTGAGGTAAGTTCAATATTGTGCATCAAACCAATCATCAAGTTTTGATACTACTTCCATTGCCTTATAGGACATGCAAGGTGGCTCTTCCTCAAATATTTTCTTGTACAGTGGTATGAGGAAGTGATGAGTCATCTTCTCCATGACTCCTTTGTATACGCACTCTGAAAGGAGATTGCAGTAAATGTGCATAGCAAGTTCATTTGGTGACCAAGTCAAACTCATGCCACAAAAAGAGTTATGAGCACATATCGCATCCAACAAGTAAGCAGACATGTAGAAATTGGCTTTCTTACACTTAGGAGGGTTCTTAGCATTAGTCACATGGATCTTCAACTGTTGAACCAACAAGTCTGACTAGTTGAATGTTTTCCATTCATTCACAATATGATTCAACAAGAATGCCCAACCTTTAGGAAAGGTCTCAATACTCTTTTGACCATAAATTCAGCAGCATAGAACTATTAAGTATTGAATTTTTTTCCTAACATATTTGGCCTTGTAAGTGTTGTTGAGTGTCTGCTGGAATTTAGATGGCTCTTTCACCCAATCATTGATGAAATATTTAGTGCCAAGGTAACTGGTGACTGTATAAAAGTGGGAATCCATGTAAACTTCTATTAACAACAAATGATACATCAATTGAAAATCATATGTCGAAAAAGAGGAAAGCCTTTTTCCATTAGCATTTATGAGGATCATGCTATGTGCATATGCGTGTGATAGGATCCAGTTAACAATGTATACACAAGGAAATGTTAGATACCTACATGCAATCTTGTGTAATCCTGTTATAGCACCATTTACCACTCTTGGTAGATTTGATGCTCTGGTTTTGGCCTAGGGCAGCCCTTCTTTTCCAGACTTGGTCCAAATTCTAAAAAATAGTGTCTAACTTCCCATACACTATTTTTCCCTGTATAAAAAGTGTGTACACGCAGGTCAGTATATACCCAACCCATGTGTATGTGTTAAAACACTAAAAAATAAATAATCTACTTAAATTCAAGCGGATTTTATGAGTTTTACCTGTTACTCACCTACTATAGCTCGTGGCCCAACTATTTCCCAACTAAAAAACCTAATTTGGAGAAGTATAAATAAACCTCCATGGGAAGGCCTAAGGGGAGGAGTGATGAGATATTGATATTATAGTTTATTACACCCCTGATCAAGTCTGAAGAAATCCTTGTGCCTCCTGCACTCCCAAGTTATAGGAAACCCTTGTTTCCTTCTTTGAGATGTCCTTCATCCCTTTTATGACATCCTCATGTATGTTGATGGAGGAAGATTGTTGAGGTTGGGATAGGACGGATCTGGAGCACGGTTCCGCTTGGAGCTAGAGGAAGACTCGGGTTGTAGTTTTCCAAATTTCATTTAGCTTACATCAATAAAGAAATGTTGTTCTGTTCCTGATATTTATTGTGTTTATGCATTAATTTATATTATGATTTACATATGAAATCTTATGTTAATGCTCATTTTTCTCACATGCTTATATGATTTAGCACCTATATCATGAATATGCTTTCTATTACTGTTGTTGTATATGATTTTCTTGGATAAGTTACAGGTTCTAAAGGCATTGGAAGGAGCAAAGGGTTTGCACCCTACGACCGACCTCGAACGTAGGACCTCTGGCTAATACCACGTCTTCCTACTTCAGTAGTTTAAGCATTTAGATTGTTTGTCTGTGTGTTTCTTTATGTTGTATGCCCTCCGCTCTATTGGGGTTTTCAACCCAAGACCCTAGGGTGTTTCCACCCACAAAAAATCCTGACTTTTAGACATTGATGTAAACATGTCTATCTTCAAGATCTACTTTGTAACGGGTTGTTGTGAACACATGTTTTACTGTGTGCCATGTAATGTCTGAATCTTTCTCAATGAATAGTTGAGTGTCTGAAATAACTGGCATGGTAATGGGAGTGCTCTCAACAATTTCACGGGTGCTTCTCTTTGTGGTGTCTTTTAAGGCATATCTTTTTGGTGCCATGATGATAACAACTGAGGGAGAGAAATAACCTCAAAAGCTGCAGTAGATGTATGGAAAGATGCACACATGGAAAACACACATTAGGCCAAGAAAAATAGCTTCTTCAGCAAGATCAAGGCAGAAACTAAATGACTGAGAGAAAATATTGCATAATTTATGGGTTGAAGGCAAGACACTAGGCTCATGAACTACAAAATGTGCAGTCTCAGTAGACAACGTGACAACTAGAGGCTTGAGACTGTGTAATGTGCAGTCCCTGCTGGGCAGACTAAAGCAAGAAATTGTGCATTGTGCAATGTCAGTGGCCAGGGCTTATGGATGAGGCTTGGAACTACACAATGTACAGTTGGGAAATCCAGTGACTACACATTGCATAATCTCAGAGGCAAAGCACAAAGCTTGTCTCTTAAGAATGTGAATTACACAACTAGAGAAGGAAATCGTTGGCGATGATTACGTAGATCTGCCCAGGAAGGAGAGAAAACAGTGACATATCTAAGTGTTGGGGTAGGAAAAGGGAAGATAAATCAGGATAAGGGGAAGATAGATCAGTGAAATTGAAGTTCCAGAAACAAGCATGCAAAAGTAAAAATGAGCATGCATAAAGTGACCCAGCAACGGCAACTGCTGGTGGGAAAAAAGAAAGAACTCAATGCGACACTTGGAAACTGTGAACAACAGACTGAAGCAACAATTGTACAAGCTAATAATAGTTAAAATTCCAAATACTATGAATAGAAATAGGAAAAAGATCACTTATAGAATCAAAAGCGACAAAAGTGACAAAAAAAAAATGATAAAAATCAACACATGCAAAACTTACTCGAAAAAGTGTCACAATCTTAGTCAAAAGTTCCTTGATATCCTTGGGAAGGGTAGAGATCCAAGATTGAGTGTGCAAATGAACTCTAGGGGCATTTATTAAATAGATCTAGGTGGGTTAGGGTTTATGATGCATATGACTAAAATCAAGGAAAAAGTGCCACTTGTCTGAAAGTCATAATTAGCAACTTAGTGGACTTAACTAGACATTAATCAGGAAACTATTATTTTTAAGGAATTCCAACTTTTATTTTTCAAGAAACTGCCTGTTCACACTGGAAAAAGTGGTTGCGCAATTCCCAAGCTCAAGGGCTTGTGCAATTCCTTGCCTTAGTGAATTACGCATTTTTTGGGAGTAAGAGAAACTCTTGCACATTTTCTAAACGCAATACTAGCCTGCCTTCCAAGGTTTTGTAGTTCAGAATCCTCAAGGACTATTGAAATTTCCATGGACAGTGGATTGCACAGTTCCAAGAGTGAAAACCAACAATGCTGCAAGGTCAAGGCAGGAGGTGGCTTGTGTTAGAAAAGTTCAAATCAAGGTCAAAACAAGACATAACAAGCATTGCATGGAAGGATAAGTTTTCAACATCGGCATGAATACTCGACGACAATGAAATATGTGTCCTTGTAAACTAAATGTAGGATCCAAAATGAAGGCATTGGATAAATTTTGGAGGTGGGTTGTAGTAGCTACAACACCACCTGAACTCCTAGATGCGTCCACAAAGAAATAAATCTACTCCCATGCACTAATTCCACCATGTTGGGGCCCACCCTAGATATATTGTACTTCCTCCAAAATCTGATTCAATGCATGTCCGACCTCATGAAATTATTCCACCACGTCAAGCCCCACCCCAGATACAATATACATTCTACGAAATTTGGCTACATTCAAAACCAAGCTTGTGTAAATAATCACCCAAGTGAGTCCCATCCCAAATACATTTTTGCTTGTTAGGGAATTTTGCCTCAAGCAAATAATGACTCCTATGGAAACCACCCCAAATACTCTACACTCTTCACATAAATCTAGAGAAAAATCTAGTCCATTTCTAAAAATGCATGAGGCATGACTGGCTAGACGTTTGGACTCCCCACTACATGTTATGAAACCAGCTCAAGAAAAGATAGGAAAGATAGATCAACGCCTTAGAATTCAGCCTCTTCGAGGGGGCAACCTCTTTTACATTACATAAATGAACAATTCTTGGATGATACAAATGAAAAGACCTCCTTTCTATATATAGGAGTCCAAGGGGTTATAACATAATCAGAGCCGACATAACAATAATAATGTAAGGGAACAATAATAACAATAGTGGGCTTCTATGGGGCACAATAGTGACAATATGGGCACTACATGGGTACATCAATATAATAAGTGGTTTGTACTAATAACAATAAGGGGTTACACTAGTAGTATAGGGGCCTAACATGCCCCTCTCCTTCAAAAAGCATTGTCCTCAACGCTTGAGTAGTTTTTGATGCTTCTGTATAAAATTCTTGTCCTCCCATGTGGAATCTTCAACGGGTAAGTTCTTCCACTTGATGATATACTCTGAAATTGATCGATTTCGTAGCTTTCGGGTTCTTGTTTCTGTGACTGCTCCAGGTTCCAATATGATTTTTCCTTCCTCTTCAATTTCTGGCAATATTGTTTGAATTGGGATCTTTTGCAACTTTTGAATAAGTGGCCATACTTCTTCGTCCTTCTTCCATTCATCCCTTGCTTCATTTATCCAATTTGGTTGGATAATAGGAATAGCACAAAACAATGCTTGCACATCCTCATCCTTCAAGAGTCTTCCCATTCGGTAAGGTTGCCATTTTTTAAGTGCATGTAGTATTGCCAACATTTCCTTCTCATAAATAGCTTGCTTGAGATGTAGCAGTAAAAATACCCAATCACCTACATCAAAAAAAAATTCACTACGATGTTGATCTACTTGTTGTTTCGTTTGATTTTGCACCAAAGTGGCGTTATCCTTTAAAATTTGGAGAACTTGTTGTTGATGCTCAATGTGATATTTCACTGCTTGAACCTTTTTCTTCTTGATATGTCCTTCTATCTCTGGAGTTTGAGGAGTGGTAATTTCTTCCAATCCTTTACAAGATATGGTTAGATTCATTTCTTGATGCTCGATGTGATCTTTCACTTCTTGAACATTTTTCTTCTTGATATGTCCTTCTATCTTGATAGTTTGAGGAGTGGTAATTTCGACCAATGAATTACAAGATATGGTTGGATTCATTTCTTCTTTATCGATGTGATCTTTCACTTCTTTCACTTTTTTCTTCTTGATATGTCCTTCTATCTTGAGAGTTTGAGTAGTGGTAATTCTTGCCAATGCTTTACAAGATATGGTCTGATTCATTTCTTCTTTCTCTGGGGTGGGGTCCTGGCGTATATATTCTTCTTTTGATGTTTCTTGATCCTTTTCTTCCTCCTCTTCATATTCTATGTAAAACAATTTCTTCTTAGCACACTTATGACCTTTAGTGCATTTGCTATCACAATTGTAACAAAGCCCCTTTTCCCTTTTTTCTTCCAATTGTTGTGGTGTAACCCTTGTAGGTTGTGGAAGGCTAGGAGAAACAACACTTCCATCTTTATAGTTGTGAGGGGTATGCTTCCTGGTTTCCATAATTTTTCTTTCCAATATGTCACAAAGCCCTTTTACTCTTTCCAATTGTTGTGGTGTTGCTCTAAAGAAGGTGTTGCTCTTTGTATCCTCATAATGTGCTATCATTTCCTCCGTGAAAATTAACCACGTAACAAGTTGTTTACGAGAACAAAGCCCTTCATACCATAAAAATTGATCTGGTTCTAAATATGAAGATGCAATACATACCTTTTGTAACAGTTTTACACCATGTAGATCAAAATATTGCTCCATCTGAAGTATCCAATTTACCGGATCCTTGCCATCAAACTTCCTCATCTTGTTTTTTTCTTGATTTTAGGAGCTCGATCTTGAAATGACTCTAACTCTGTACTTTCGGATCTTTAAGTTTTGAAATTGTGACCTATAGTATCCCTATGTGTCCTCTTTCCAATGCCACAAGTCTGACCCAAATTGGATTCTCCAAGGAAGAGTTATGTGAAATCTCCCACAGTGACTTGATTATAGACTAGTTCAGTAGA
Source organism: Pinus tabuliformis (assembly GCA_031772625.1). Taxonomy (NCBI): domain Eukaryota; kingdom Viridiplantae; phylum Streptophyta; class Pinopsida; order Pinales; family Pinaceae; genus Pinus; species Pinus tabuliformis. The sequence goes on from CM062815.1 coordinate 1,145,744,291, forward strand.
GCAAACTTGTACGATGTGGCACGAGTCACTATTTCGACCTATGGATCTGAAAAATGCATACAAGAAACTAGAGTCCGTCCTCTTTCTGTACCTTCTTACGAAATTTCAATCCGATCCCCAGAGAGAAAGTTATGATGATTTTCCCCAGGTCACCTGTTTGGAATGTAATTCAGGAGTCTGCAAAAAGACCAACTTCCTCAGATCATATCTTCGCAAATATCGCGTGAAAAGCTCTAAAATTCGGACCCAAGGTTCAGCGTTATTTCTTCTCAAATGGGTTTTTTTTGTGACTTCTGAAACGTCATAGAAAAAAAGTTATAGCGAAAATTCTACGATGACCTGTTTGGAGCAGCGAAACCCTAGAATGCAAAGCTCTGATACCAAATGTTATGAAACCAGCTCAAGAAAAGATAGGAAAGATAGATCAACGCCTTAGAATTCAGACTCTTCGAGGGGGCAACCTCCTTTACATTACATAAATGAACAATTCTTGGATGATACAAATGAAAAGACCTCCTTTCTATATATAGGAGTCCAAGGGGTTATAACATAATCAGAGCCGACATAACAATAATAATGTAAGGGAACAATAATAAAAATAGTGGGCTTCTATGGGGCACAATAGTGACAATATGGGCACTACATGGGTACATAAATATAATAAGTGGGTTGTACTAATAACAATAAGGGGTTACACTAGTAGTATAGGGGCCTAACACTACATCTACAAAACCCAAAGTTCACTAGCCTGGATACATGGCCCTACAAAAAATTCATCCGGACTCGGATACAAATTCGATGTCATCAATTCTTAGACTTATAAATTCTAAGAACTTCAAGGGACTCAACTAGGGTTTCCCTTGAAGCTTGGCACTACTCAAAACACTAAATTTTATAGGAATAAAACCCTTATTCAAACAATGAACATTCCAAATATTATATATTTCCATGATACAATCATTGGACCCATCAACATGCCTACTATTAAGCACTAAAACAAGCTAAGTCAAAACTAATACTACTATATAAATTCATATACATAACATCGTATCAAACCACATAATGAATCCCAAACAACACTATCAAATCCACTGGTATATTATATATTGCATCATTCTCAGTCCTTTACTCTGAAAGACAATCAACAACATTAAAAAGTTAGAGATCAATATAATCCATAACATACTAGAAAATGGAAATTGCACACTACAATAGTCTATTTAAGCACATCAAGCAGTCATACATGACTATGAATATAGCTCTGCATTTCATGATCATATCAACAAGCATAGAAGCCTCCAAGCCCCTATCGGAAACCATAGAGGCCTTCAAGCCCATTATAACCATGAAGACACTCACATATAACATTTCATCATAGACAAACAAGAATATCACATTCCTCCATTACTAGTTCATAACAAGTTAGCTGAAGCATATCAAGAAACCATGCATATTCATGTAAATAACTATGTAAACCTTTATGACAATAGCAGCACATAGACCCATAAATTTTTCATGACCATGAATAAATATTAAGAAAATCCCTCATTGTGATCAAACAGATATCTCAACACCCTCCAGAGGTAGAACTAATCCATATAGACGACACATAGTTTGAACTACTTATGAGGTCACCCACAAACTTAGTCACATCAGTGAGTTACCCAACCATATAACTATATAAATATAACTTAAACGTATTAAGTCATAGTTAGTCCAGAGTGATTTTAGATCACCATCAAGGACATATCAGACAACCTGCAAATGACTAAGAAAGTTTTAACCACATAACTCAGACAAATAATAATCACCATAGGTATACAAGTTATCTAGTCAACCATGATTATATAGTAAATTAGGAATTCTTACATAAATTAAATAGTATTAATCATTAGTCATAAGCACAAAAGCATATCATATCCTGTAATCTAACATGCATAACCAAGAATACTTATTTGTGTATATTGATTTAGCTAGCAATTGAAGGAGGGACTTCCACTCTCCACCCAACCATAAGCCAGCTACATTGCAACCTTTCTTGCAGTTTACCACCCTCGAGTTGGATCATGGGTCTAAGAAAATTCTTACACAGGGAAAGGGTTCACACCAATGGATTGAACACAAATTCAAGAGATGGATTCCACTGTTCTAGCACTTCACCAACTCAACAACCAGCACCTATTGTTTCATTCACTTGTTGAACTTCACATAGGCCACCTATGCCTATATAAGAAATCAATGGTTATAGACTCAGTTACACATATTATCACCTAGGGTCACAAAGGGTAGTCCATCAATTCAAAGTAAAAGCAATAGAAAATAGGGGAACACGAGCTAGCTAAGGTAGACCAATTTGTAATGCTCATCCATGAGCTCTGTCATATTTTTTTCATACCCAATCACATTGCATAACACATGTCAAACAAATGACTCGCCAAGGATACAAGAAACCTCGGTATTTATTCAGCTGGTATGGGTTGTGGTTTTTCAAGCAAGACAAGCAAGAAAGCAAACTACAGGAATTAAAGTGGATTTAGGTAAAGTAGGTATGCAAGATATTTTCCCTCATACTAAGGATCGATAAGGTTTTTCCAACCTTCAATTGTGTTAATTAATTAATTACTTTTTAAATGACGATTATCATATGTTTAATCGTAGGTGCAACCAGTCATGGTCCTTCCACGCTAGAATTACAATCACAATCATCATTACAATAAGCAGGGCTAGAATAGGGGGATGTTACACAAGTTTTATTCAAATCGTGATAATCCTTGCATACCTTAATGGTCCCTTACTTCTTATCAATATGAATAAACTTAGAAACCCATTTAATAAGTGGAACTTGGTAGATTAAACTTGTGTTAATTAGCTTCTCTACTTATTCCTTTATCACCACAAGCTTCCTCAAGTTAATCAGATGAAGATTTTGTCTAACAAGTTTTGTATTCTGATATCTTTTATCTCATGTTGGATAATTCGGGGATCAATTCCAGACACCTATTCATATGTCCAAGTAGATACATCACATAATTATGTAAACGAATTAGCGTAGATGTGGATCACTTCAAAAGAATAGTATTCTCTAATGAACACATTTTCCACCACATTATGATTCCATTAGAAATTGTTCAAAATCATTTCAGAAATATTGGTTATGTTTCCTTAGATGTTCAATGAGGGTGTTACCAAAATATTCATAGGCTAATCACCATCTTTTGACATGTTCAATCGAAATTCTCCACTTTTTACCCTATTAAACTTAGGAAGAAAATAATATTTATGATGCATGTCCTCCCAAGGCTTCTCAAGACTAGTCAAAACCTCAATAATTACTTCATTAGAAGGAAAAACTATGCCTAAATATTCCATCGAGAGAGTAGAATTAGTATCCCATATGAGTGGCATAAGGTCATCCAAATCTTTCGTATGGAGAGGATTTGGATCAATGTCTATAATGGTATTTACAACAACTTGGTAAGTAATATCTGGTGCAAACAAAGGCATCACCTTTCCTACATGCTCATGCTCCTCTACCAAAGAAAAAGGAGGTAACACTCAAGGATACTAAAAGTAAGTCGTATGAAAATAATAAGGTCGAGAAGTGGGGATTGAGGTCATTGAAATAGCATATCTAATATAAATGGTATTGATGTAATCAATAGATGGTGAGAAATTAAAAGTTCCAATTAATGATGGATACATCCCAACCCCCAATTTTTCCATGGCTAGTTTGGACCTGGCTAGTTTCTCATATTCAACATCATTCTTGAAGAAGAAAGAACTCAATTTATTATTAGTCACTAACTTTGTTAACATGTCTATGAGGTTCTATCTAATATGTTTATTTTCCAACTTCCACTATCCATCGTCAAAAATTGAACATATGAAATAGTACCTAAGATGTATATGCTTAGTATTAGAATGGACGACTGATTTCTTTATAAGATGAATGGAATTATTGCTATCACTATATAACCTATTATTCTCTTACTTCTTTCTCAATTCCTCCATGAACCTATGTAACCAAACCATCTATTTACTAGCCTTTATAGCAGCAACATCCTCTTCTTCTATTCATGGAAGTGCAACAACCCTTCGTAGTTTCAAATTCCAACTTATTTTTGTTCCACCTACGATAGAAGCATACCCTATCATGCTTCTCCTACTATTTACATGACCTACCATATATGAGTCAGAATATCCTTATATAACATTGTTTGAACCTCCAAAGCATAATTATAGAGTAGTACCTCACAAATACCTGAGAATCCACTTTATTTTCCTTCCAATCGTCTTTACCTGGATTGTTCATATGCTTTCTCACAAATCCCAATACATGTGCAATATCTGACACTTTGCACACCATCACATACATCAAGCTACCAATTGTTGACGAATATGGAACCTTAGACATGTAATGTATCTCCTCTTGTGTCTTGGGACACATCTTCTTAGTCAATTTGAAATAGCTAGCCAAATGTGTACTAACTGGTTTTGCATCTTTCATTTTAAATATTTCCAACGACTTTTCTTTGTACTCACTTTATGAAAATGTTAATTCATGATTTTTCCTATCTCTTGTAATTCTCATACCAAGGATTTGTTTTGCAACACTCAAATCCATCATAGAAAATGAATTAATTATTTTTATTTTTAGTAAATCTGTATCCTACAGGTTAGAACCTATAACAATCATGTCATCTACGTATAATAACGAGATAATATAGCTACCATTATCTAGTCTCTTAAAATAAACATAATTATTAAAATGACATATACAGTAACCTTGGTATAGAAGCAATTTATGGAGAAAAATGTGTGATGAAGAGGTGATTAGGTGAAATGTTTTCTCCAAAAATCGCTTCTACGCCATGTCTAACAACTGTGGAAATATACATTAAAAAATACAATAACCTTGTTTTGTCATAAACTTGTCAAACTTTAAATATCATTACCTTGGAACTTGCATTAAACCATGCAAGCTCTTCTTTAGTCAAGATGCTAAGTTTTCCTTACCTTTGACCTCATTTCGTTGTGGTTGTTGCATATAAATCTCTTCCTCCAAGTCCACATGGAGAAAAGTTATCTAAATTCTCAAGATGCAAATCTTCTAATATTGTTATACCTAAAATAGTTCTAATTGAATTCATTTTGATAACATGAGAAAATATTTCATTAAAATCTATACCTTTCTTCTATGTTGTAATAGCCCTGGGTTAAAATTTCATGTAATAAAGGTTAATAAAGAAAAAATAAGATTAAGGTCATGGGACACGTATTCTAAGAAGAATGTTAGCCAAAGCACTATATTGGGCATCACTTTTGGTTTATTTATGGCTATGGAAATTGGCAAAGGAAATGGAAAAGGCAAAGAGGCAATAATTGGAATTTTATTTGTGATAAAGGAAAATAGGAGAAAAGGAAGGTGAAGAGACACAGATTTGCATGACGGAAATTAGAAGGAAAATGAAGAAACTAGAGGCCTCAATGATAAAAAGGATTCTAAGGATCAGTTCACAACTTTTGTCAGATGAATCTTTTGTTATTTTTTTATTGGAATTAGTCAGAAACATAGAAAGAGCTCCAAGAGGATAAAGCAAGCAAAGGAAGGAAAAGGAAAAGCAAGAGCAAGTGAGGACAAGCAAAGCAAGCAAGGAGAAGGTTATATTAGTAGCTTCAGTGGAAAGATTTTGCTGGTAACAGGTTACATGTGTGATTTCCTAGCTGATGTGTGAATTCATGGTACATGCATTTTCTCATTTGGTTCATTAATTATCATTGGCATGGGTTTTGTCGAGTTTGATTGTGGTTTTAGCCTTGCCTTGCCATTTCTTGGATAGCCATGGTGTGATGGGATTCATTTATTGGTTGATCTTTATATTGCCAGAAGGTTTTGGAACTAGGTGAGGTGGTCTCAAGAAAATTCCCAAGGGTTGGGGGTGGAAATGGTTTTCTCTGGGAAGACCTAGACAAGTGGGTGGAGACAAGAAAATTCCTCAAGGTATGGTGAAGGAAATTTGAGGAATCCAAGCTTGTTTTGGTTTTGTGATCTCTTCACTGGTTTTGGCGAGATCGCGGTAGTTTGAGGGTGGAGGTGGTTTAACCTTTGGATTCCCTTGGCTTTTTATGTCTTGGTTTATTCCATGAGATCCCACATTCATGTTTGGAATATGGAATGAGGGTGATTAGATGAAAGAAATATTTGGTTCAGCTTAATCTATGTTCGGGTGGTACATGGAAGTCCCTAGCCTGGTTTGCTTTTGCATAAGTTAATAAGAGATATTTATCTATTGTACTCTATGAGCATTTATACTTGTCATTATGTGGCTTTGATGGTTGTGTTAGCTCATGATAAATTTTGGCAAAATTTATGCTCTGGACATGCTTAGTTTGGTATGTGGAGTTTCAAGCTCATTTATGAGGGTATGACAAAATAAACAAAATTGGCTTTTATACCCAATTTTCAATTGCCCTCATCAAAGTTTTATTCAAGTTTAAATTAATTTTATTTGGGATATAAAATCATTATATTTAAATATTATTTTGGTTTTATATTTTCAATAAAATAATATTTTATAAAATAAAACTTTATCTTACCTTATCCTATACTCCACCTTATCTCTTTCCATTTCCGCATTGCCATTAAAATTACCATATCCATTAAATTCCCACTTCATAATCGTATTACATACGTCAAGTCACAAGTAAAATCCATAAAGTCAAAGTAAATTGTGTCCCCACCCAGAACTTAACTATTAAATCACCCTAATCTTTCATACCTCGAGATATGTGCAAGTTAAATCAATGGTTATTGATATATTTTGGACCCCCGAGCCCCTCTAACATTTAACTAAGGGGGTTCTAAAAAGATTTTCACTTTATCACTCTTTACAGCTATCACCCTCTTGTTAATTTCAGACCCCCCCTCCTAAACCATTTACTACCTACCCACACCCACCCCACCCCCCCCCACAAAAAAAAAAAAAAAAAACCATTAATTGTATTGATTTGAATCTTATGATGTATGGTGAGAAGGTCAATGGTTCCATTTGATTAATCAAATTTCTCTGGAGTTGGAGCTTGGATTCCTCTTAAGCTTAGGTAAGAAAATGAAAATCTGGGCTCAAGGAATCTTTTAGATTCCCCCTAGATTCCTCAAAGATTCCCTCCTCTGGGTCCTCTACAAATCTGTTGATCAGATCAGGAAAATAACTACACCATTGGGTTTGTGTCGCTGAGAGGTGTAAGATCGACATAAAGTTTGTCCAATTTGGACACTGCAAAAATTTCACCCTCTTGGAAATTTCACTCAGTGATGGTTCCACCTGCAAATAAATTAATTAAAAATTCACCTCGATTTTTGTGCCCACTCCTAGTTCCTCCATGCTGCCTGGGCGTACTAATGAAATGCTAGGTTTATATCATTTTGTAGGTGGAGGTATCAATGGGGACCCTTGTGGGTCGTTGGTATGGTTGGCGAATTGCATGGAGGTGAGTCAAGTTCAAAATCTGCTGCCTCCAAAATAGCATGCAACATTGTTTTGGTTAACCGCTTTTTTTTTTAATATTAAAATTGGGTATTTTTTAAATTTTGTCTAACATAAGGATTATTAGACAAATTAAAGAGGCCACAATTTTGCCCGCTTTCGGGAGCTAAGTTTCATGCCCCGGGGTCGGTCAAATTGTAGGACACTTAAACCTGGCCCATAGTGCAACTTTGACCAGAACTTTGATTGTCTCGTTCTCCCTCATACGAACTCGGATTGATGAGCCATTTGCACCACCGCGATCAGGACGATGAGATCTACGCTCTGGTCTTGATTTGAAATCATTCTAATCACTTTGATTTTTGCACTTCCATAAGCCCTCTTTATCCTATGTGTGTCCCTGGAGCCATCTAGATCAACTACTCAAAACATGTAATGGTCAAGGGGCTGGCTAGTAAAACCACTCATCGTTGTGGTTCCTCAAGAAAGGGTAAAACAACCAAGTGAAAGTGAATGAATGGCCAAAGAGATGGTGGCGATGGAATGGAGAAAGAACCAAGGCTTATTTGATGGGAGAGGCTGATAAAAACAGCAATCATGAGACGTAAATTGGGCATGGGTTCATTTTTACAGAAGCTTGAACCATGGGGAACTCTACTTGAATTCGGTTTCATGTTTACACAAGCTTGAAACGAAAAACTATGCTTGAGTTTGGTTTCATTTTTACACAAGCTTGAAACAAAGACAAACTATGCTTGAGTTAAGATTGCATGTACCTAGCATAATGACTCAATACAAGGTACATGCCCCCCAAGCTTCATTTCATTCAGCTAGGTAGATGGAATGAAGGTTCACTTTCGAGATCTTGGAAAGACATGACTAGGATTTTACCAGATTTTAATCAAAGACTCGATTTGGAATGGGAGTTGTTTCATTTTTAACGAGGTTGACAAAGTAAAAGAACTATCCTCAGACATATGTTTCATTTTTTAACAAGGTAGATACAGGAAGAAACTATCCTTGGACCCTTGTTTCATTTTTTAACGAGCTTGACATAAGACAAGGGACTATGCTCCGACTCCTTGTTTCATTTTTTAACGAGCTTGACACAAGACAAGGAACTATGCTCCCCATACGTTGTTTCATTTTTTAACGAGGTTGACATAGGAAAAGAACTATCCTCGTAATCTGTTGATCATGGACCATACGAGAACATGGACCCCAAGAGGTCCTCACTAGATGGGAGAACCATGCTCTAGGAGGAATACATGTCAATTGGTACCAATGACAGATCGGGTTCCAATGCCCCCAGTACATAATGTACTATACCATTTGTGTGATCATCAACAGATGTGGAGATAGAATGTTTAGCCACATGATTAACCTATGTCGGGGAGGGTACTACTTGCAAACAAGAACCAATAGGGGACAATGGTTGCATAGGAGGTACCTGGTGACCAATGAATGACAATTGATCAATGGTCACTATTCTCCCTTCATGTGGAAAACAAACCACATGGAAAAGCAAAGAAACAAGAGCTCCCATGACATAAACATAGTCGCGTCCAAGGAGAATATTGAAATCTAAGGGACCTTGGACTACCATCACGTCTATATATACGATCTTTCCTCCAAAAGTAATAGGGAACTTCGGAAGGATCCCTAAGGGTTGACTGGTTCCTCCGTTGAAAGCCAACAAATTCTGGGTGATAGGCACAAGTTGTGGGGAACCTAAATTTTGCCAAGTAGTAGAGGACATGATGCTAACAGACGTGCCTTCATTTAATATAGTGCCATGTACTACCATATTATAGCCTTGTACTGTGATCTGGAAAGACACATAAGATGGGAGGCGGAAAGTAGTCAATTGACTCCAATCAAAGAAACGACAGAACTACTTGGTGGGGGTATCATATTATTTCCCCCATGCCCTACAGGAGAAGGAGAAGGACTCTCCTGAACAATTGGGATGGGAGGGTCACTCTTCGATTCATGAGAATCTGAGGAGATGAGAAGAACATGAGTAGTATGATCATCACTACTCTCTTTGGGAATAGAGTGAACAACTGAAGGTAAAGTAAAGTCGACACTCTTTTCGACCAATGGTTGGTTAGGAACAGACACAAGAGAGTCATGCTCAAGAAGAGAAACCTAGGCAAGAGATGAATCCAAGACAATCTCTTTACCAACTAGGAGAGGGTTAGAAGAAAGCCTATGATAACCAACAGGAAGTTAGGGTTGAGGAACTGTAAGGTTTTCCAAAACTTTGGAATCTTTATCCATAAGAGGACAAAGGTGAAGAAGATACTTCCCTTCACAAAACCTACAGGGGAATCTAATCTTTCCCTTCTTCTTACCATCATTAGCTGAAGGTGTAGCATCGACGTGATCTCCAGAGGTCGAAAGGGATGGTCGATTCAATTCCTGAGACCATACTTATAAGACTCTGAGAATGCCAGGACAGTCTCAAAGTAGATGGTCACCCTCACACAGCTTGCAAGGGAATCTGACCTTCTGTGGAGGATCAGAAGGCTTGTTTACGGGAGGTGCATTGGGAGTAACAGCTGCATGGTTGGCCTCTCGCTTATCTGACTTCTACTTCTTCGTCTTCTTCTTCTTCTTAGCCTCCTGTTTACTAGATTTCAAATTTTCACCAGGCGAAGTAGAAGATGAAGATGAATAAATAAGGGAAGAAGGTGAGAGGTCAACCTTGGAATCAACGTGATGTGGTTCAAATGAAGGAGATCGCTAGGTAGGAATCAAGGAACTTGGGACTATCGAGGTCTAAAATAACCAAATAGGTAAACCAATGGTTAACCCAAGGAGGGACAATGTTTCCATATAAGGAGCACCAGCATTTCCAAAAGAAGGAAAAGGACCAGGATTCCCATCCGAGGGGAATCCTTGACTGGTAGACTCTGGAAATGTTTCCATTGGAAATGACCCTAAATAATCACTAAGAAAGATGACTTTAATAGGGAATATTTTGTGGGTAGTTAATTTTAAGACACTGAAACAAAATCTTGCCTTTCATATTTTAAGAGTCGACAAAAGGGCGAAAGGTGACTCTAGTCACTTTCGGAGTTAACGAGCTCGAAAGGACAAGTGCTTGGTGATATTTTAAATTTAAAGAGTCAAAAAGACCAAAATGATTGCTCAGGATGATCTAGGCAAAAGGATTACCAGGTAAACGTGAACTGCAGAATACCTCCCGATGAACCGAGAAGTACGTGCAGGCAATCTCCCTGAATGTTGTGTTCAATGTATCATGTTTACAAGGTGTCATACTTATCTTCCTATGGATAAAGGATTGTAAACCTAGTGGGGTCCCCCTTTATATACGTGACGGTATGGGGAGCACAAGTCCGTACCAGTGCTATCTAATGCCAAAGCGAAAGACAGCTGCTAGGTTTAAAGACGTCGGAACACGTCTCTAACCCATGGATCCTATTGATCCTCCTCCACCTGAGCCCTCCTCTTCTAGGAAGAGGCCTTCATGGCTTAGGGGGACACTTGAAGAAGCTGAAGGACACACTGCACCCCGAGGAACCTTCCGTGAAAGTAAGAAACCAAACAAGTATCAGGGATACCTGACCATCATGAACACGATCATACAAAATGAGCCTTCATCATTCTCAAATGCTGTCAAGCATCAAATATGGAAGGATGCTATGACCGAAGAATATGAGTCTATTATGAAGAATCATGTCTAGGAAGTAGTTCCCAGACCCCTCGACAAGATAGTCGTCACCTCTAAATGGCTTTACAAGATAAAGCATGCAGCTGATGGAAGTACGGAAAAGTATAAGGTTCGTTTTTTCACTCATGGCTTCTCCCAGAAGAAAGGTATAGACTATGATGATATATTTACTCCTGTTGCCAGATATACCATCATCGGCTCGATCATAGCCCTTGCGGCTACACAAGGATGGAATCTACATCAGATGGATGTTAAGACCACGTTCCTGCATGGTTCGATTAAAGAAGAGGTCTACGTGGAGCAACCCGAAGGATTTGAGATTCATGATCGAAAATCTCATGTGTGCATATTGAAGAAGGCCCTCTATGGGCTGAAGCAAGCACCCCGAGCACGGTATGAGAGGATCGATAGCTACTTGATGAAGTTGGGATTCACTAAGAGTGAAGTCGATTCTAACCTTTACTTTAAGGTTGAAGATGACAAACCTCTCATACTGGCGTTGTATGTTGATGACCTCTTCCTAATAGGTGCAGACCCTCTCATTCACAAATGTAAGAGGGAGTTGGCTTCTGAATTTGAAATGAAGGACCTAGGACTGATGCACTATTTCCTAGGACTTGAAGTATGGCAGAAGCCAGGGGAAATTTTCCTATCTCAATGAAAATATGTGGTGAAGATATTGGAAAGATTCGATATGGTGGACTGCAAGCCCGTAACTACCCCGATGGGGCTTGACTTCAAAAAGTTAAGTGGTAGTGCTGCTGGACTTGTTTTACGGAATGCCACTGAGTATCGTCAACTCGTCGGAGCATTGATGTTCTTAGTGAACTCTTATCCAGACATATGCTTTGCAGTCAACATATGGTTGAACCTCACCACATACATTGGATAGGTGACAAGAATCTATTGAGATATCTTCATGACAAAATTACTTATGGGTTAAGATACACTGCCGGAGATGTGAGACTACTTGGATATACTGATGCTGACTGACTAGGTAGTGTGGTGGACCATAAGAGCACTTCCAGGTGTTGTTTCTCCTTGGGATCTGCCTCAATATCCTGGATGAGCAGGAAGCAGAAGTCGATGGCTCTGAGCACTGCCGAGGTAGAGTATATTGCTGCTAGCATGGCCTCCTGTGAGGCAGTCTAGTTGCGAAAGTTATTCAGTGAGCTGTTTGGACTTACATTGGATACCACCGTGATCCTATGTGACAACCAGAGTGGGATTCGTTTGTCAGAGAATCCCGTATTTCATGATCGCTCCAAGCATATTGATATCGAGTACCACTATATTCGAGATATGGTGCAGCAAGGAGTAATAAGGCTCCAACATATCTATACAGATGAACAGGTCGTTGACATTCTGACAAAGCCCCTAGGAAAGGTCAAATTCCTGACTTTCCAAGAACGACTTGGTGTCATTTTGAGACACTCCGATGAGGGTCAAGTATGATGTACTGAGCTCTGGGAGCTCCAGGGGGGCACGGGGTACTTCTTGGAGCAACACATGACCACAGGGTGACTCACCATCCCCTGTTGGTGCACTTGGTACAGGGTAAAAGGTTCAACCTTCCCTTGTAACACCCCGTGGCGACTATGGAATAGGATGATTAGTTCTCTTGTGGGCCTAGATGATGTGTTCTCCATGGCGATTGTGGACAAGATGATTCGATCTCTTGTGGGACAGGATGATTCGCTCTCCGGTGGACAGGATGATTCACTCTCCTATGGACAAGATGATTCGCTCTCTTGTGGGACAAGATGATTCACTCTCTTGTGGGACAGGATGATTCACTCTCCTATGGACAGGATTGATTAGTTCTCCTGTCGAGGCATCCTACCCATGTAGTCTGGGACTCATGGGAAGTACCTCTCACCTGATCAATGAGCAGGGAAATGAGGATAGGGACCATAGTAGTACCGAAGGACGCATCGTTGTATCTACTGTACTCCCTATGCTAAGATCAGCTTCATTGATCTGGGATCAATGTTACTGGTCTGGGACCAGTGGTAGGAGTTGTACCCACTATGACACTGACTTCGGGTCGGTTGAGGACTGGTCTGGGACTAGTGGTACACACTTTGAGATTGACTTTGAGTCAATGGAGGATGGTATGATACATCCTCGATCATTTCTTCTTCTTCATAATTCGGACAAAGCAGAGCAGAGCAAAACAGAGCAGATCAGAACAGGGTAGAACAGAACAGAGCAGAGTAGGTAGAATAGAGCATAGCAGAGTAGGGGTCAAGCTGTACAGGGCAGTTTTGATGGATGAATAGTAGCGACTGACAGACGAATTGCAGATGGAGTTCTCCCTAGTTTAGAGGGAGTGTTAAAATTGGAAACTAGGGCCAAACTCCATGTGGGTCATCTTATTAATGGCTGATAATATGTTTATTAGATTCCTCTCATCGATAGGTGTAGGATTGATCTAAAGATCATCCGATTCTGATAAGTATTTATGGAGATATGAATTTATTTTGATTATGGAATTATTATCAAAGCCAACCAGCAACTCATGTAGGCTCAGAAGCCCAACAGTCGCATCTATTCATCATCAACATTTGTATATAAATACGAGAGGTCTTTTCCTCATTTTCACTCACTCATCTCATCATCTCTCTCTCTCTCTTTTGTGCAGAAAAGAGGTTCTTCTCCTACTGCGCAAAAAGGGACTCTTCTCTCACACATGTCGAAGGAAGGACGGAGAATTAGGTCTGCAACTGCAGATCGGAAGTTTGACCAGTTTTGACCATTAGACTCTCTCTCAGAACTGCGTTGTAGGTGGAACTGACTCTCCTCAGAAGGCCGCATTTTTTGGTGAAGGAATCAAGCCGATCCGACAGTCGGTTTGCAAGATATTGTCTGCCCTAGTTTAGGGCTGATCTAGGGTTTGCTGCTGCTAATGTAAATCAGATTTATGTACTATTTCTCTCTACTGAATTATTGAAGATAAAAGAATATTTGATCAAAGGGTTTCCCCACATTGGGGTTTGTCCCTGGCTAGCTGCCACATCTTGTGTCTCTTGTCTTGGCTTGTGTTAACACCCAGGTTGTTCCCTATGACTCCCAAGGGAATACGGCCGGGGTAACCACTAACCAATCTTTGGATTACAGCTTCTAGCCAAACTGTGATCAGAGAGGGCTCTCTCTTTAATATTTGTCTCTGTTTTGTACTGATTTTAGGCTAGCTATAAGTTCAGGTTTGTTTAAGGTTTTGGTTGGATGATAATTTTAGTCAAGGTGCTTATGCATTCTCCAAATTGTTCTAGTCCATTGGGCTATGGAGTCAGTGGTCCTTTAGTTATTTTGAAGTGCTGAGTGTTTTGCTGTAGTGATGTTGCAGAGCCAGATTAGTGTCTTAGAACAACGTTTATAATAGTGATTAAGTGAAGTGTATCCAGTTAATGCAAGGCAGTGAAGAATCTTGCAGTGAACTGCTAAAGAAACACAAGGGGAATATTGTCCTAGAAGCAATTAAGAATTTCTAGGTAGTATTCATACTTATAGAATCAATATAGACATGAGCAATTAAGAATTCATGTGCATAGTAATCCTGAAGACAAACATTTACAGTAGTAAAAATTGAGTACAAGGTGTAGCAAAACAAGTCCTGCACTATTCTTTCTTTTTACTGCTAGCTTAGTATAAGATGAGTATGATTTTGACAAACATAAGTAAAACAAGAACAGAGTTTGGAGAAAACTTGTTATTTCATCAGACAGCACAGGAATTCTGCATCAGCACATGGAGCATCATCCAGACATCAAATATTTCAGGAAATCACTAAGCTCATCCAGCCCTTTGTATTAGATAATTCTGAAAGTGTACAATACATTTGTCTCATAGAGAAAATTACCAACCCCTTATGCGTTACTAAGGGGAGTATATATACAAAGTTTACATAAGAAAAATATCTGAATGGAGATTGAATGCTTCATTAATAGTATGCCAACCACTGGAGTGTAGTAGCTAAGAAAGTTAATGCTGTAATAACTTTTGTTGCCTTAGCTGTCAAAAATGGTCAGAGCTTGTTGACTTGCTGGCAGTTGGAGTCGGCTGAGGGTACGCTGTCAAAATTTGCGCATTTCTTTACCTTTTGGGCTAGCCGTCGTTGTCTATGTGCTGAGTCATATTTCAGTTGCTTTTAATGTTGACTTTATCATGTTGTTGTCTTGTAGTGACCTGGAGCTGGCAGTGACCGAACAGCTGAAGCTACCGTGGCAGAATCTGAAGCATAAATTGCCACCAATCCTCCTTAGGCATTTGATGTCTGCGCATCTTTATCAATGTTTCCTCGGCCTCTGTATGTCTATAAAGATTGGGAGGGGTTTCAAACAGGTGATGCACTTCATTCTCAATGAAGAACAGGCCTTCAAGTTTGTCATATAAGCTCTGCCCTGTGGGAGGCCCTGCTTGTTCAGATGAACTGCCAGATGCAATAATCTGATTTTCAATAGTGGTTGCCATTCTGTTGGCCATTTGCTCTGGAGAGATCAGTTTTCCTGCACCACTTAGTAAGCTGGGCAGGCCTTTTGCTTGCAGCACTCCCATTTTAACTTTGTATTCCTCCACATCTGCTTGCATCTCATAGTACTTCCTCTCCATTGTTTGTATATAGTTCCTGAGAGTTAGTACCTTCTTGGCAGAGAGGACAGCCTCTGTTCTGTTGGGAATGCCTATAGCTGCCAATTCCTCCCTTTCTTGCCTGTTCAGGAAGTCTATCATTCTGTTTGCCTGCTCTGCTCTGTTCCCTAGCACTGTCTTGACCTTCTGAATTTCTGCTTGAGCTTGACCCATTAAATCCATCTGCTCATGCATTATTTTTATTGACCTCCATTGCTGTTTGATGGATTGGTCAATTTTGGCCCATAGGATTCTCTTTATGTCGGCCATAGCAGTCTCCAGATTCAGCTCTTTCTCTAAGGCCTTGATCTTTTCTTTTAGGGCCTTTATTTCTCTGCTTTGCTCTGCCACAGTCATTTTTGACTTGTCATATTTGGCATCTAATTCTGCCAGTTTGGCCTTGGCCTGTTTTATTTCATCAGCCTGCAGCTCCATTTGTTTTATGGCCTTGGTCAATTCCTCTATACTTTTGCTGGCTTCTGGCGTTGTTGTTGTTCCTGCTGCATCTGTTGTAGGGGCCACTGCTGCCCCTGAAGTTGCTGTTGTTGTTGAAGTAGTTGGAGGAGCTTGGGAAGTGGATTCTGCCTGTTTATCTTGTAATGCTCCTTCCAGCTCTCTCTCCAATTCCCTGATCCTCTGGTCTTGCTGCATTAGGAGGTCTAGTTGGTCCTCAGCCTGTTTTTGCTTTTGAAGTTCTGCTGTTTGAGGGTGCTCTGTGGGCTGCAGCTTCAATCTCTTCTTCAATGCATTCAAGTCATCATCTTTCTTCTTCATGAGGGCCTTCACACCCGTTGGGTCACTAGGATCATGTCCTAGATCAATGATGATCTCCTCAAGAGACTTTATTCTATTGTCTTTGGCCTGAGAGGACATTCTCTCAAAATCCAATTGTGTATTGGCGTTTTTCAGGGACTCTTTCAGCTCATGGGCCATGGTGGCCTTCTCTACCAAGGTTGCATAGACCATCTCCCCAGCTTGCTTATGGAGTTCAATCTGGTCCATGGGATGTATATCTCTGGCTAGGACCTCCACCCTTGTCTTTACAAAATCTGCAGTTGTCTTAGGCTGCGGCCCTTTGGGCTTAAAGTGGCTGAGGAGCAATTTTTCCTGCTGAATGTCATATACCGACATTAGCCTTTCTTGCTGGGCTGGTGTTGCATCTATGAATTGCTTGTAGACCTCAGCCCTCAGCAGCTCATTTTGAGCCTTTATTTGTTTGAAAGAAGCCTTGGTGCTCTTGGGCTTCTTGCTTTGTTGGGAAGAAGAGGACACCTCCAAACCGAGCTGTAAAGTTTGCTCCTGCTGAAAGGAGCTTGTACCTGTATGCTGACTGCCCTCCCTGTCTTTTCTTGCACTGTCCAAGACATCTTCAGTAATGTCTTCTACCTCTGGGGAGTCTGCTCTTTGCCTTTTGGCTTCTGGCTGGTGGGAGGATCCACTGAGAGGAGTGGACTCTTCTCTATCTCTTTTTGTCCCCCTTTCCTCATGTGCTGGGGTCTGCAAAATTGGGGCAGTCAATGGCTCAGTTTGAGCTGGTGGTGTTTGCATTATTGGAGCTGCTGGCAGCCCAGTTTGTGGTAGGACAGTTTGCCCTTGCTGCTGTTCTGGCTGCTGCTCTGTTTGCTGCTCTGTTACAAGGGCAGACTTTTCCTTCACTGCTTCCTCCTCTGCACCCATTATGCCTTTGCCTTTGTCTGTCACCGGTGCTGATGTAGAGGGTGCCTGTGGTGCAGTCCTTGTGGCCGAGGTCCCTTCTCCTACTGAATAAGGCGGTCTGAAAGGTACCTGCTGCACATAGTCTAGGTCAATAGTTTTTTCAAGCTCCCTCCTATTCTTTAGCATTCTCTCTTCCTCAGTTAGATTTTCAACTAGAGTATCCATCTGCCATTCTTGCAGGTTGGCATATTTTTCAATGTGTGGGTACTGGCAATGCTTAATGCCTATAATCCTATACTTGTTTCTCCTAGCAGTGATGAAACCTTCAGGGTCATAATGGACCCACCGAAAACTATAGGACAGCTTGTATTTATCCTTAAGGATTAGGTCTGCATCTTCCCACCCTTCTTTCTTGTTCATGATGAAGGGGCCCAACTGGTGTTTGAACTTGAGGTGGGCCTTCTTTTTGGCGTTGTGGAAATGGGTGAGGTCGGACTGAATCAACTGCCTGTAATACTCCAAGGCAAATAACCTCATAGGTACATATTTTGGGAGCCTGTATGGACAGAGCTCACAGCCATAGATCCTAATGACAGTATGGTTCTCATATAGGTACCAGTCACCTATTTTATATTTTTTGGAAAGCTGCAGAGCTTTCTTTATCTCATTTGATATTCTGGGAGGAGCGGACCTCATCAACAGGCAAGAGACTAGGTATACAAATTGGTCAACAAATTCACAGTAGGTATAGGGTGAATTTGTGACTTTGTGATAGACAGAGGTCCAGAAGATGACAGATCTTCTTTCCCCTCTGTGATCCAGCTTTTTGATGTAGCATGGGAAGGCTTCAGAATGATAGTACATGAAGAGATGATAAATGTAGGCTGAGTACTTGAAGACCCCCTGTCTGTCCACTCTGCTCAACTGATCATGAATCTTGTTAGCTATGAACTTAGCAAAGTTATATTTACGGGCAGGGGGTTGGCGTGGGCTGTAAGCAGATAGCAATACCAACATTGTTTTATCCACATGCTCACTGTTTTTGTATCCCAACACATAGGCAATCATGTCCAGTAAAAGCCTGCCTACATCATTGAAATGGACATCCAGGTAGGGAGGTGGCCCTGTAGGCTGGCACTCAGGTCTCATGAAATTCCTGGTGACCTTTTGAATCTCCTCACTGGTCATCTTGGCACCAATGTCCAGCAAATAGTTCATGGAAAATGGGATTAGCAACTCTGTCTGATCAAAATGTAACATTTTGTTGATGGACTCAGCATTAATGTAGAAAAGGATCCTCCCAGATGGAGTGCTAATAGCTCTGTGCTGCACATCATAGTTTTCAGCACATAGGTGAATGATTTCAGGGAAGACATTTACAGTTGGGAGACAGTAGTATGGTAGGTTTGACTCCCTTATCCCATGTGTACCATGACCATCCTTATAGTCCTCTCTTAATTGACAGAAGGTCTGCAAGAAGTCCCTGTTACCCTCAAAGTCTTCAATAAGATAGTCCTTGTCAGCAAACGCCAAGGCCTCCAGCTCTTTATTTGGTGGATTTAATGGAGCTACACTGAGGGATGAGGATGCAGAAGCAGCCATTATATGATTTGATTTTGAGTAAAAAGGAGCTAAATGGCTTGCAAAGTTTTAAGAGCTCAAAATGCCAGGTCAATTGTAGTCAATGTCTGAACTGTGTCTTATAATGAAAAACACACAGTCTTGCTTCTGCAGTTTTTTAGCAAGTTCACAGGGATTGTGAACTGCTCAGGGAAATTTGCAGAAGGTATGAGGAATTATTTAGGTGAAAGGCTGCAGCTGGTGTGTATACCCGGCAAAAGGGAACAATTCCGGGCGCTTCAAAGGTAATTTCACAGTTTTTACCCGCAAATTGACTGTTTCTATGTCGAATTACTGAGCTGGGGCAATGCAGATTGCCTTGGCTTACTTTAGGTAATAGGTGTAGAGCTTATATGAATTTCAACAGGTATTCTAATGGCAATTTACAGAGAATTGGTAAGCATGGGCCAAACAGAGAAATTACGGTGAATACCTGGACAGAACGCTTAGACATCTCGCGGGCCGAACTCTAAAGGTTGAAGTGATGAATCTGAGCGGTTGCAATTTGAATTTGGAGGTCTGGAGTCACTTTGGCAGCTGCAACGGCTATCTCCTTCTTCACGCGAAAATGACATTGAAAATGCCTCAAAACATGACTTTAACGATAAAATTCGGAAAAATAGGGTAATTGGCGCCTTTCCGCCGATGACGTCAGCATGACGTCATGGCGGGCCCGGGTACGGAGGTGACGTGGCTGCTGAGGTGTAGGCCAGGGTGGCAGGACACGGTGGCGGGTGGATAGGGTGGCAGGGTTACGTGGAGGGCCACACGGCGCAGGGGCGGGGAAGGGCGCTACGTCAGGATGACGCAAGCATGACGCAAGGGGGAGGCGGTAACGGGATGGTGGTAAGCGGGTTCCCCACACCACCTTTGGGCAAAGGCGGTATCGGGGAGGGGGGCTCCGAACAACCCCACCGCCTGCCACGCGTCCCTTGTACGGGGTAGAAAACCGCTTTCCCTGGACGCTAAAGGTCGGCAGGTCGGGGAGCGAAAATGACCGCCCACCGTTAGATCTGGGCAGCAGAGATCGGACGGCTGGCGGGTCCTCCGACGGATCGTGCAGGTTGGGGGGTCCCACTGGTTTATTTAAATATTCAATTAAATACTTTTGGCGGAAAACTTTAGGATTGAGGGTTTTCGTGAGTTTTTTGGGGTTTTTGGGTTAATTTGTGAAAAAATGGTTTATGGAGGGTTTTAGCAGAGGTGAGGTTAGGGCTTATGGAGAGGTTATTACTCCTAACCAGGGGTTAGAGTAATCCCTTGACAGGGTTGAGCATAGTCCCAGGTGGACTAAAGTCTCCCTTAGACAAACCTATTTAGCTATAATGCTAAAAGGAGGATATTTATAGAATGCTTGGGGGTTTATACACCATAGTGTTATTATAGTAGGGAAAGGGGACCATAGGGGACTTAGATAATAGAGTTAGGGGTTAATATGGATAGAAGAGGTGAATGAGGAGTGAAATGACCAGGTTTATTTGAAAACCACTTAGTTGTAGGAGTAGATCAAAAAGAAAAGATTTTTAGACAAGAAATGTGGCTTTTAAGGGACTAAGAACCCCCATAAAACCATGAATTCTTCCATGAATCTCCACTGATGATGGGATGTTAGTCATGAATGGGAAGGGGGGAAGAAGGGAGGTTAGACATGCTTCTTTGCTTTGCTGCCACCTGATAGAGAAGAAGGACTTCTCAATCCATTGACTTTGCTTTGTGAAATAGGCTAGCTCATCTTCAATTTGCAAGGAATGACACTTCTGCAACCCCATCTGCCTACCCATCTACTTGCCTAGCATTTTTTGTTTCTTCTTGGAGGGTGCACTTAGGCTTGCAGACCCTTACTTGCCTTTTCTTTTCTTTGGCTTTTTTGCTTTTGATGGTCTATCTACTTCTACCCGTATTTCTTCCAAGGTCCCAGATGACGCTGTTGGGAGCCTTTCTTCTCTACCTAAACTACTTTTCTGCCAAGATTAAACAGTTTGGACAGACTTCTTTCTCTATTCTACAACTGAAAATTTAAGACATGGCATGATCCAGATTAGGCTGTTGGACCATCCATCAAAATTTAGATAACATCAAGCTATATACACAGATTGTTTTCTCTTGGAAATATGTGATCTTTGCATGATCAAAGCAGAGCATATTTGAAACTTTTCATTGTCAATCATGAAATATGAAACCTATTGGTATAGGTAGCTAACAGCTTGTTTTCCGTCGATCATTTAATGTTCTATCTGCACTTTACTTTATGTACATGTTATTGCTAATCTATGGATAATAATAATAATAAAAAGAAGTAAACTGCTCTAAGCATATAACATACCATAACTTAGAAACCCAATAATTGTAAGAGATAGGATAAATGAAACCAACTTTGTGGAGTTTATCAATTTCCTTCTTGATCGCTTTTTCCTTAGAGGGGTGAAGTTGACATTGTTTCTGCCTAACAAGGTGGCCGTTAGGCCTGGTGTCAATATGGTGTTCCACAATGGTGAAAATGATACCTGGCATCTCAGAGTAAGTCCATGCAATGGTATCCCTATATTCTTTGAACATGGCAGTGTATGAGACCACCTATTCTTGAGAGCAAGCTACTCCCAGTGAGATCTCTTCGACTATGCCAGGTTTTCTTGAAATATTCAACTTAATGCTAGGTGAGATATTTGACATTTTCACTTCCTCGAATGCATCTAGTGTCAGGATGGGATTCTTAAACCAATCTACCTTTCCTGGAGGCAAGAAATCTTTTGATTCTCTGATGCAAATATAGTGGCTTGGTGTTTCAATAGGTACAAATGATTTTTCAAGTAAAAAGAACGAACGATGTTACATGGCATCCCATCGAAATTCGGGTTCCATCATGGCCTCTAAAATATATTTGTCTGAGTGAAAAATATTATCTAATGTTTAACTGGTTTGTGCGAGGCCTTGAGGGTGGAGTTCGGGCCTAGTTGTGGTGGTCAACAAGAAAGAATATGATTCAATGGTTGATGTCGTAGAACCTAGTGATGTTGACAATGTGCAGATGGGATGGGTCTGCACTGTTAGTGGTGGTACCACCGGTGTGGTGGGTTTAGCAGTCTAGACACCAAAAAATGATGAGTAGACAACATGAATCATGGTTTCTATGGATGAGGAAATGAATCATATGTGATGTTTGGTGTTGTCAGCATTAGGTGCTGGTAGAATTTCCGTAATGGTGGGTTGATAATGGGTGGGAGGAAGTTCTTGCAAAATCATTGGCGTCTGAGGGGAAAAAATTTCTTCCTTAATATGAAGTTGATATTGAATACTAAGTTGTGTAAATGTTTGTAACATATGACATGTCTCAAAACTATGAGAGTTACTGGTGAAAATGTTGCACGTAGAACTGGTGCTAACAGAATAAATGGTGTGGGTGTCAACATCGCTCGTAGTGTGAGATGATGACACAAGGTTAATATCATGAGATGTGGTGGTTTGGGGTGTTGGGAATCTCGAGATCTTATTATTGGCATGTTATGCTTCCCCAATATTAGTTTGTCTCAATGTTGCTATTGTTGCTCGAAAACATGGAAGTTATTGGCAATTCCGTGTATGATGTGCTTGAGAGCAGATGTGACACTGATGGCGTGAGTGTCTAGCATGGGTCGCACAAGTAGGTCACAGAATATGGAACACTAAGTGAAATACATCTCTAAACTTGGCCAATTCCCAACATTGATTAACCATATAGTTGGGTGTATCACGTAGGGCGCACGTGTGGGGTGATTTTGAAAATCCTGCATGAGGTTGTTTTGTTTTCCTTCTAGATCCTTTTCGATGGTGGTGGGAGGGAACACGTTGATGGGTGCCTCATTGTACTACTAGTGGTGTATTTTCCTCAAATACACATAATATGGTCCTAGATCCATCATCTCCCATAAGTGTCGTGTCATTTGGGGTGGAATATCTAGTGGGACTAATGTTGAGTTCTCAGTAATGAATCGATGCATAAAATACAAAATTTCACGGAATCAGGGAAGGTGAGGGAAACATCGCACATGATGGTTTCCTGCACAAATATATAAATTATGACATCTACACTTGGGCCTGTTTCTATGGGAAACACGGTGAACTGGGTACCATCGGTTAAATGCTCGCAATTCGAGACACTAGTTAATTAAATGGTCTGGTTCATTGCATAAGGCACATATTGAGATAGGTCTTATTGACTTTCATTGCCTCCTTCTCTAGTGGGAGGTTGGGTGAGAGGGGTATGAGCATGAAGCTTGTTCCTCTTGAACATAAAAGATTTTTTTGGATCCATCATCAACCAACAGTGTGGTAGGTACTGATGGAGCCACAATATTGGCTTGAACGAGTGCACTCAATGCATCTCGATATCAAGGGATTTTGGGGCAATGATGAGTGTAATGCCTGTATTCTATGCATATAGCGCATGCATGGTTAGTGCACAATGTCTTGTTACGTGTTGGTGTGGCCTTCTCTCCAATAGGTGGAGTTGGGGTCACTGGTGCTTTTGGGGCATGCAGAAGATATTTTAACTCATCTAACTCGAGACACATATCAATAGGGTTCCTAACTACACACAAAGCACGGGGTGGAAGTTTCCTGGAGGAGTTTGAGGCCTCCCCCTTTTTACCTTTTTTCTTATCCCTCTTACTGGCACCAATTGCTGTCGATGTAGGATTTGCTTGAGTTGGGGTGGATTCCCGAGGGAGGGTGTAGGAATTACACCTTCTGAGGTGATACCTGAATTTTCCGACATGGCCAGAAGAGCCAGATACCTGACCAATATTGTGAGAGCCATATTTAGCCATGTAAGTGTTGCCATGACTTGGTGCAGGACAAAACTAGGTCGAGGGTATAAGAAGGCTGTTTGAGTGATAGTATATGGTAGGAACGTAGAATCAGTAGTTGCAACTCTCATGGTGTATGGAACTAGTTCTTGACTCGATGGGGTGTTTGATCAACTCATCATGCACACCGGAGCTCTTATGGTTGCCAAAATGTCCTCTAGTAAAGGGGGGTCTCAAAGTTGTGTACTGAGGAGTGTGGATGGTTTAAACTATCTAGGTTTGAATTCAGTGTAGGTTTTGGTCAACTCAAGAGAATATCTTATGAAAGGTAGCATGCCATCAGGTGTGGTTAATGTCTTCTTCTCATAGTATATGGGTTGATAATCTGTAACTATTTTTCCTTCATGGGAGAACATCATTATCCTAAATATAGAAGATGCCACTGCCTTCATTGCATACATATAAATTTCACCAAGAAGGATATTGTAATCCAATTGTGTGTGTAGGACTTCAATGTCAATGAGAATGGTTTTACTAGTGATTTTTATCGACACGTCTTTGAATAGGCCTACGGGGCTAAAGGAAACTCGTCATATTCTCTGAGCGTGATGTCAAATGGTTTGAGTTCTGGAGATACAAGTTTCTGCCAAAAAGTTTTGGACATATTACATGTGGACAATCCTTCATCAACTATGCAGCGGTGAATGGTGATATTCTAGATTGAAACTAGGATTTGGAAGGTGACTATCGATGGACGAAGCAGAATAGAATTATACAAATCAAAATCCATTAAGCAAGAATCGGAAAGTAGGTATTTCTGTTGGGCTCGGCACATTTTCAAGACTTTCAATGCTAACATAGCTGATGGAGATCGGGCTAAGTCATCAACTATGTTGTAGATATGAGCAACCTTCGAGTTATGTCATATTCATCACGAAGGCCTTTTGAACATTTTTGGCATAGGTTCTATAGGATTTCGAGGGATGGTCAACGGTGTTATAAGCACTGAAGTGGTCGAGGTATATGGGTTTGTTTCTAGGGGAGTTATGTATTCTCTGTTTTGTATCTAGAACAGAATGTCTTCCCCTACCATGTAAATGTCGTGACTTGATTTATTCTAGGAATTCCCTCCGGGGGTTCTAATGTTGTTGGGAGGGTTCCTGTTGAGTATTAACCACTCCTTGATGGAGGAAGGGATTTTGTATTAGTGCAATTTGTTGGTTTTTCCCTCCCTTCCCCCAAGTATATTTCATCCCTTTCAACTCAAGGAGTTGAGGACAATAATGGGTATAATGACCGGATTCCCCGTAGATGGTACATGCATGATTAGTCTATAGAAATGCGTTTATGTTTTGCCATGTGGGTTTTTATTGGTCTTTCCCTGGTTTGGATTCCGATTAGGGTTTCCCCTAGTTAATGCCCGTGTAGGTTGTTGTTGATTGTTGCCCCCCTGGCCAAGCTCTCCCTTTGGCTTGCTCTTTGATTTTTTCTAACAGTGTTAGGTGGGTTAGTTGTGTTAAGTTTTTCAAATGATTGTTTTTGTTAAATGAGAGAGGGTTACACTAGATTAACCCCTGTATTAGTCTGTGCTAGTGGTTATTCCGTTGGGGTGCAAGGAAAGGGAAATATGGGTTCCCTTGTCCCTGACTGACATATGTATTCTCGGAAGGGGGAAACGGTTCCACATTCTGATGCGATTATTGAATTCCCTGTTGGGGGGGGGTTATGGGCCACACTGCATGGGAGGGTATTGGCCCCCCTACGTGGGCTAGTATTGATTAGCAGGATTCTGCATAGACATAGGTTGAAGGGTAATATCTTGTGTGTTATGGTGATGATGCTGTAGGAGTAGCATCAGATGGTTGGCCACTGTAAGTGTATCTAGGGTACTGGAAGGTGTTGTAGGGTTGGTTTTGGGCTATGGTCCCAATCAATCTGTCAATAGCATTGGATGTGCCTGGTGTCTATTGTTTAAAAGTTTGCAAGCGTGGGGCCTCTGGAAGAACATGGTAGAGGTATCCAGATTGTGTGTATATGAGTTCTAACTGTTGATATTTGTTGATAGCCTCTTCCTTATTTTGTGGGGATGAAATCACCACATATTTTGAGATTTCTGATGTGAGAGATCTCAAAAACAGGTCGAGGAGGAGTTTGGCTTCCAAGTGGTCTTTACACATGCTAGGACATTTCCTCCATTTGTGGATGTGATCTGATATGTGCATAGTAGGTGTTTGTTTGAAATGGGTAAGGATTTCCAAGCCCAAGTCCTGATAAACTGGGTGCTGGATGAATGTGAGGAAAGCGGTGGCTAGAGAACCAAAGTTTCCATGTGCCCCAGAAGGTTAACCTACGTACCATTTTTTTGCGTCCCCTACGAGGGTGCGTTGGAACAATATTATGTGAATATAATCTTCTGTGATATTTTTAGATGAACACCAAAAGTGAAAGGTCATAACATGATTTCTAGGGTATTCTCCTTGTCTCCCTTCAAATTTTGGCACATCCAAAGGAAATTTAGTTGGCATGGGTGGCCAATTTGGGCCATGTGCGATAGGGTCATTGGTTAACTGGCTTAAATTAGGGAGATTTAAGGAAGCTAAAAATGGGACCTGAAAGTTATTCACCATCACAAAACAATTTTGAACAACTATATGCAAAGGGGTTCCTTGTGGGGGATTATGAGAGGGGCTACTCTAGTGAGTGCCTCGTGGACTTGCCAGAGGGATGGTGTGTGGGCTTCCCAAAGGGGTAGCCTGTGTGTTAGGTCCCTATAATACTAGTGATTCCCCCATTACTATTGTAATTGTAGCCCTTATTATTATTGTTGTGCCCCTATTGTCCCCATATTGTTATTATTGTGCCCTATAGAAGCCCACTATTGTTACTATTGTGCACGTATATTATTATTGTTATGTTGGCTTTGATTATATTATGACCCCTTAGACTCCTATAGAAAGAAAGGAGGTTTTATCATTTGTATCATTCAAGGATTGTTCATCTATGTAATGTAAAGGAGGTTTCCCCCTCGAAGAGGCTGATTTTGAAGGCGTTGATCTATCTTTTCTTCTATTTTGTGAGCTGGTTGCACAACATTTGGTATCAGAGGTCTAGATTCTAGGGTTTTGCTGCTCCAAATAGGTCATCATGGAATTTTTGCTATAACGCTTTTTCTGTGATGTTTCAGAAGCTAAAAAAAAACCCATTTGAGCCGAAATATCTCTAAACCTTGGGTCTGAATTGCAGCTCTTGTCTCGCTATATTTTCGCAGATATGATCCAAGGAAGTTAGGTTTTTGCAGGATCCCGAATTATATCTCGAACAGGTGACCTAGGGAAGTTGTCATAAATATCTTTCTGAGCAATAGATTGAAATTTCGTAAGAAGTTACAAAAATAAGACGGTCTATAGTTTTCTGTTTATCGGTTTCAGGTCTTAAGGTCGAAACAATGACACGTGGTACTTCGTACAAGTTCGTTATACTGAACCAATCTATAACTAGGACATCATGGGAGATTTGGCATAACTCTTCCTTCGAGAATCCAATCTTGATCAAACTTATGGGGTTAGAAAGAGGACTTAGAGTGCTACAACAGGACATAATTTTAGACCTTGTAGGTCCAAATTTACAGAGATACAACAAATTCAATATCGAGCTCCTACAAAGTGAAAAAAGGTGTGTAGTTTTTTTTTTATTTTACATAATATTGGTTTGAAAAATTAATTTGAAGGAATTCAAAGGGAATAATGAAGCATTATTATCATTAATTGATGCCCCGGAGAAAGAAAATGGAAACACCTAGTAAGAAACATGAAATCTCTAGCATGACTCATCAAGAAGAGGAAGAAATGCAACATGATATATCAAAATTACGAGACCAAGTGCAACAAATTTCACTCTCACAACAAGTAACAAAAGCTAAGATGGATGGTTTAAAGAAAGGCGTGGAAGCTAAGATAGATGGTATGAAAGGCAACATTGAAGATTGGAAGAAAGACATGGAAGGTTGGAAGGAAGGTTTGACAAATTTGCTACAAGAAAGGCTTCCTAATCACGAAAAGGTAGTAGAGGAAACTCATAATGAAAACAAAAAAAATGTTAATCATGATTCGAAGAATGACAACATTGAAGATTTGAAGAAAGACGTGGAAGGTTTGACAAATTTGCTACAAGAAAGGCTTCCTAATGGTGAAAAGGCAGTAGAGGAAACTCACGATGAAAACAAAAGAAATGTTAATCATGAATTCACAAACTCTAACGTTGGAACAAAGACCCACTACGTTCCATAGATCGTTATGAGAAAGTTTTATGGCAATGATCCTATAACATGGATACTATATATGGAACAATATTTTGATCTCCATAATGTGAAAAACATACAAAAGGTACACATTGCAACTTTATATTTGGAACCAAATCAGTTTGTATGGTATCAATGGCTTTGCTCTCGTAAACAAATTGTCACTTGGGCAATTTTTACGGAAGAAGTGATAACACATTATGAGGATACAAAAAGCAAAACCTTTTTTGGCCAATTTATAAATCTCAAACAAAAGGGTTCAATGATGGAGCACATTGAGGACTTCCAAAAATTGAATATAAGGGTAAAAGATATTCTAGAGGAGCATAGGATTGATGTGTTAATAGGGACTTTAAAGGATAACATCCAACATGAGGTTTACCTTTGGGAACCTGATTCATTGGAGAAGGCATTTAGGTCGGCAAGAAAAATGGAAAGAAAAATTATGGCAACAAGGAAGCCTACCACTCACAACTATAAAGATGGAAGTGTTCTTACTCCTAGCCTTCCACAAACTACAAGGTTGACACCACAACAACTGGAAGAAAAAAGAGCAAAAGGGCTTTTTAACAATTGTGATAGAAAATACACTAAAGGTCATAAGTGTGCTGAGAAGAAATTATTTTACATAGATTGTGAAGAGGAGAAAGAAAAGGAACAGGAAACATCAAAAGAAGAGGATATACACCAGGAAAAAACCATAGAGAAGAAGAAATGAATCTGACCATATCTTGTAATGCATTGGCTTGAATTACCACTCCTCAAACTATCAAGATAGAAGGACATATCAAGAAGAAAAAGGTAATAGTGTTGATTGATTCGGGTAGTACCCATAATTTTATTCATTGTAAGATAGCCAAGGAATTGAATTTCTTCCTATATCCAGCACCAAAGTGTCAATTGATGGTTGCAAGTGGAGGAACCATAAATTTCTCTGTAAAGTGCCATAACATCAAGTTATCCATAGGAGAATATGTATTGAATAGCCCAATGCTTTCCATTCCAATGGGTGGTGTTGATGTTGTACTAGGAGTCTCATGGCTACAATCCTTGGGTACAATAGCTTTTAATTTTCATGAAATTTTCTTTGGAATGAAAGGAAGTTGAATTAAGGGGTATTGCAGGGAAACCGAGAAAGATAATCAGTTGTAACAGAATTACAAAGATTCTAAATAAAGAACAACGAGGCGTAATTGCACAATTATGTTCACTAGAGGTTCCCACATCGAAATCATCTATTTCTCCAGATCTCCAAAAAGTCTTGGACAATCATTCCAAGGTATTTGAGGCTCCCAAAGGTATCCCACCTATTCAAGATCATGATCATGCTATTCATTTGATTCCAAGAAGTGTTCCTCCAAACATCAGGCCTTAAAGATACCCCTATGCCCAAAAGAGTGAAATTGAATGTATGGTTGCAGAAATGTTAAACTTTGGTATAATTCAACCTAGTCAAAGTTCTTTCTCTGCTCCAGTAGTATTGGTGCACAATAAGGATGGGTCATGGTGCATGTGTCTGAATTATTGGGAGCTCAACAAGATCACTATTAAAGATAAATTTCCCATTCCTGTCATTGATGAATTATTGGATGAATAGCATGGATCAATTTACTTCACCAAGTTGGATCTTTGTTCGGGTATCATCAAATCAGAATGAAGACTGAAGACATTCTGAAAACAACATTTAGGACTCATGAGGGTCATTATGAATTTTTGATCATGCCTTTTGGCCTTACCAATGCACCTTCTACATTTCAAAGTTTGATGAATTCCATTTTCAAACCCTTCGTTAGAAAATTTGTGTTAGTATTTTTTGATGATATACTAATCTACATCAAGTCATGGAAGGATCGTGTTCAACATGTTGATAGGGTGCTCAAACTATTGGAGGAGAAACAATTATATGCAAAAAGATCCAAATGTTTCTTTGGAGTACAAGAGGTGGAATATCTAGGTCATTTTATATCTCATGAAGGTGTTAAGGTAGACCCTAGCAAAATTAAATCCATTAAGGAATGGAAAATCCCCACATCCATAAAGCATCTACGAGGATTTCTCGGGTTGATAAGGTATTATCGCAAGTTTGTTAAGAATTGTGGGAGAATAACATCACCTCTAACAACACTATTGAAGAAAGATGCATTTTCATGGTATCTAGAAGCAACAAAAGCCTTTGAACATCTTAAAGAGGCAATATGCCAAACATCGTTCTTATCTACATCGGGCTTGACAAAAACCTTTATTGTTGAATGTGATGCCTTAGGAAATGGAATTGGTGTTGTTTTAATGCAAGAAGAAAGACCCATTACTTTCAGAAGTCGTCCAATCAAAGGAAAATATTTACAAAAAGCAATTTATGAGAAGGAAATGTTGGTAATACTACATGCACTTAAGAAATGGAGACCCTACCTAATGGGAAGACACTTCAAGGTAAAAACAGATCATGATAGTCTTAAATAATTTTTGGGACAAAGATTATCTTCAGAAGAGCAACAAAAATGGGTCACAAAGATGTTGGGTTATGACTTTGAAATCATCTACAAAAAAGGGAAGCAAAATGTTGTGGCAGATGCACTCTCAAGAAAGGATAAGGATGTGGAAGCATTGCTTTGCACCATTTCTATTATCCAACAAGATTGGATAAACAAAGCAAGGGATGAATGGAAGAATGACAAAGTGTGGGCACTTATTCAAAATTTACAACAAGATCCCAATACATCTGATACATTTAGCTAGAAAAATGATTCGTTATGGTACAAAGATTGCTTATACCTATGTAAGAATTCCCAACTCAAACAAAAGATTCTTATGGAATTGCACACCTCTCCCTTAGGAGTGCACTCAAGATTTTTAAAAACTTACCACAGGGTTAAGAAGGAATTTTTTTGGGATGGCCTTAAATTGGATATTCAAAATTTTGTGGCGGAATGTTTGGTTTGCTAACAAGTAAAGTTGAAACAATTAAGAGCCCAAGTGTATTACAACCTTTATCCATTCCAAGCCAACATTGGTGTTATATGGAATTTTCATCTACGGATAAACACATTTTCCCTAGATGGGCAGCTACACCTAGAACAACATAAAGAAAGTAGTTTAACCTTTTCCTATAGTAGATGTAGAACTTCCCACCTGTAGATCACCTGATAATGCAATATACTAAAGCAAAATACTTTAACTACTTCTACAATCAATTCAGCGGAAGCTTAATCAATTTGAGCAACATCAATAAGAACACATATAACTGATAAGAAGGAACCAATCACACATAACACAGAAGAAATATCCAGGGGAAAGCACCAACCTAAAACCCCAACTCGATATTATCATACAAGCGGAAAATAGTCATAGAATTACACAAAGCCTTAGCTTGGAAGCCAACCAACTCTCAGTAGAATCCCTCTGCTGCTCATAGACAGTCAAAGGCTTCTCACAAACCTTCTCCTCTACCCTCCAAGCCTCCTATTTCCTTGTGCAGTTTCTCCTGGGTTCTCCAGCTGCAACCTATGTGATTCTCACCTCACACACAACACTGACCTCTAAAATAACTGCACAAACCTGAAGGAGATAAATCATCATCATGGATGAGCTTCCTTTATAGGAAAAATATTTATCCAACTGATAGTACATTGTCCCTTCTCCGATCTCAACTGGGTCTCTGTCTGAACTGACATGCATGAGTTATTCATGAGAGAATCTTCAGTTATCTGAAGTACAGCAGTTATATGCTAGCATGCATTAACTAACTGAACCTACTTAATTTAAACAAACTATTTAAATCAAATATAACTGGACTTGACTCAGTTAACTGAGCCAACTAATTACAACTCAATATAGAACTCATCCTTATCTCCTTTAATCAAGGGATAACTTCCTTAATCAGTGGAGAAACTGTTGCATGTCCTCACATAGACTTCATGTTTTATTTTTCACAACTAATTAACTCATGGAGAGTTAATTAATTTATTTTCAAATAGCTACTAAGACCAAATTCGAATTTTACTTGCTATTTCTAGCCCAGGGACTGACTAAAAATAGGAATCCATCCTGAACTGCTAAAAATAGAAATTCTATTTTTAGCACTTCCATTTTTCATTCCCTGTTGCCCAATCCAGCACTGGTGCTCAAATTGCTATTTTTAGCAGTGTTATTTTTAGCACTTCTATTTTTAGCATTTCTTGTTGTCATTTTCAGCACTCCCTCTCAACAAGAAAGGCTTCAACTCGAACCTGATCCTATACCTTTGGAATGTTCTGTATGCAACACTCCTACCAAGTGTGGTTGCTCCAGCAACTCTCGGAACAAAAAAAACTCCCAACTGACCTCTTTGTTGGGCTAGAAACATACTCTAATGCTGAAGCTCTACCTGCTACTGACAAGTGCTCCCTCTCTGACCTCTGAGCTGTTGCAACACTCCATGCATCTCGCACCATTGCACACCTCTCTGTGCCATCCTGCACTGGTGCAACACTCCTGTGCCTCTCGCATTGTTGCAGCCTACTAGCTCTACACAGTCCTGGGACTCCTGCACTGTAGCTCTCTCTACCGCTCCATCCGCATCTGTCTCTACTCAATCAGTCAGTCTTGCTACTCCTTGTCAGGGCTCCTGTAACAAATTTGAATCAAAGAGGTTGGGTACCTCAAGGATCCTGCCCCTATTTCAGCCTTCGTGGGACGATCACTCCGCATCGCCCCACCTCCTACTTGGAGGTATGGTTGCATGTGATCCCTCTGCCCACCTGGCTCAAAATTTCCCCCTACTAGAGGTCTCTGCATGAGTGTATGCCTGTACTCAATCTCCTCTCGGCTTCTCCAGTTGTGGCTGTTCCACAACCTCCTGAAGCTGCTTCACCAATCGTGGCTCCTCCACAATCGTCTGAGACTTCTTCTGGCGCTGCATGTTGAGAGGTAATTTACTCTCCCTCTCAACCACCAAGTATATAACCTTTGCCTTGCTCTTCAAGGCTTTGCATGCATCTTGTATCTCAAGTGCATACAGGTTCTTGGCTAGCACACCAATCAGTTTCATCTTTCCCGTCGTCACGAAATTTTTTGGAAAAAGACCTTATTTTAAATCAGCGATATCTCCCTCATCTGTACTCTGATTCAGCCGATTTGTTTTTTGAATTTGGGTAGTTTTTCACAAAGAATCCAAATCTGATATTTGTTTCTGAAAATTTTGCACATAAATTTTCAGATCTTCTCTACAAACTCTCAACCCAAAACTCAAAATTTCAAAATCTCCTCTAGTATATTGTTCTCTGCTTTGATCACCTTTGCTCTGATACCATGTAGAAATTCCCACCTGTAGATCACCTGATAATGCAATATACTAAAGCAAAATACTTGATCTACTTCTACAATCAATTTAGTAGAAGCTTAATCAATTTGAGCAACATCAATAAGAACACATATAACTAATAAGAAGGAATCAATCACACATAACACAGAGGAAATATCCAAGGGAAAGCACTAGCCTAAAACCCCAGCTTTGTATTATCATACCAATGGAAAATAGTCACAGAATTACACAAAGCCTTAGCTTGGAATCCAACCAGCTCTCAGTATAATCCCTCTGCTACTCATAGACAATCAAAGGCTTCTCACAAACCTTCTCCTTTGCCCTCCAAGCCTCCTATTTCCTTGTGCAGTTTTTCCTGGATCCTCCAGCTACAACCTGTGTGATTCTCACCTCACACACGACACTGACCTCTGAAATAACTGCACAAACCTGAAGGAGATAAATCCTCATTATGGATGAGCTTCCTTTATAGAAAAAATATTCATCCAACTGATAGTACATTGTCCATTCTCTGATCTCAACTGGGTCTCTGTCTGAACTGACATGCATGAGTTATTCATGAAAGAATCTTTAGTTATCTGAAGTACAACAGTTATATGCTAGCATGCATTAACTAACTGAACTTACTTAATTTAAACAAACTGTTTAAATCAAATATAACTGGACTTGACTCAGTTAACTGAGCCAACTAATTACAACTCAATATAGAACTCATCCTTATCTCCTTTAATCAAGGGATAACTTCCTTAATCAGTGGAGAAATTGTTGCATGTCCTCACATAGACTTCATGTTTGATTTTTCACAACTAATTAACTCATGGAGAATTAATTAATTTATTTTCAAACAACTACTAAGACCAAATTCGAATTTTACTTCCTATTTCTAGTCCAGGGACTGACTAAAAATAGGAATCCATCCTGAATTGCTAAAAATAGAAATTCTATTTTTATCACTTCCATTTTTCATTCCCTATTGCCCAATCCAGCACTGGTACTCAAATTGCTATTTTTAGCAATGTTATTTTTAGAACTTCTATTTTTAGCATTTATTGTTGCCATTTTCAACAGTAGATAGATGAGATGAAGGAACTTACTTGTAGTCTTTCGCTTCCTTAATCCCCTTTGAATCACTCCTGTCACTCCCACTTGAACTAAACCCACTCAATTGGTACCTTTATCAAGAGAAACAGAAACAACAAACGATCAAAGCATACATGATCTATCTATTATAATCCAATGGAATTGAAGACATTGAAACACATAATCATCATAGATATGAACAATAATATGAGAAAAGCTAAGTTTCACGAAACGGGGAAACGGGTACAAGTTTCTGAAACGGGCACGGGTACGAAACGTGAACCCCCCCAAATTTTGGAAACGGGGAAACGCAATATATATATATATATATAAGGACATTTAAGAAATATGTGCAATCATAAAGCATATATGATACATTCTAATTTATTACATTATGATTAAATTGTCAATTGTCAATGCATAAACTATAAGTCTCTAAATTTACATCACATTTACTCATGAATGATCACATAATGAAAATAGAGATATCCAAAATCAGCCACGAGCAATCTCTAATTTCTTGTCTCGTGCTTGATTGGGCGTCTCCTCCTACATAGTCAAACGACCTTAGTGCTCTTGATTAAATACGAGTTTCATACCCTGGTACCCTACATGCTCTTGATTATTGGGAGTCTCCCATGCATAGAGGGCTTGGTTCTCTTGATTAAATACAAGTTCCATACCCTAGTACTTGACAAAATCCAATGGAAACATTGCAATCCCCCCAATCCTGAAATCCTGAAAAACAAATAAGTCTGCTGGATTTTGAGTGAGATCTAAAATTCTACTTTCTCCATATGAAATCCAATGAGGGCAAAACCACTCTCAAACATCCTGATTCATTTCATGGTAATGTTAAAAATTTAAGTAAAAGGATGAAAATGAAAAATAAAGGAGAATATCACTTTTACTTTAAGAATTTAACATTACCATGAACTGCATATCAACACTAGGGCCATAGGCTTGAACATTCGGCTGCCCCACTCAAAAAAATCCTTTTTTTTATAACTTGAGAGACATCTAGAAGCATCTAGAGGATATTTGAGTTGCCCAATAAAAAATTAGAAGCGAAAAAATTAAAAAAAAATACAAGAAAAAGTCAAGTTACAAGAGGAAACTCCGATGTATGACCCGGAAACTCGTTTCCGGTCGTACTGGCCACGTTTCCTCCTCGAGAAACATGCCAGTACGGCCAAAAACGAGTTTCCGGGCCGTACCATACAGGTTTCCCCGTTTCTGTTTCGTTTCCATACGGAAACGGACCCTGGACCCACGTTTCCTGCAACTTAGGAGAAAAGGAATAAACTATTTATTAATGTAGAAGGAAGAGTATCACCCAATACAGTTCGATCCTATGCCACTCCTCCAGCTTCAGTCCAACCCTCGCCAAATCGAAAGCACACCAATCCAGCAGCATAACATTGCTTGACATGAACTCAATTCTCAAACCAACAAAATTTCCTTACAAACTTTAGATTCTAGCCCCCTGATCACTATGATGAGTGCTCAATTTATAGGAAATGGAGGTGGTTTTTTCATAAATGAGGGTACCGAATGGCCTTCGAAACTTGGAGTTAGTTTCCATGGAGCAAGGGATGAGAGGATAAGAGGTTAAGGGATCCTTAGCATATCCAATTTTGAGCTCATAGGGGGAGATAATAAATGGGATCCTTCTAGAATCATCTAGAATCAAGGAATATTCCAAGAACCCTATGTAAATTTCGTTCAATCTCATCCAGCGTAGGTCAAAGAGGGTCTAAGTGCACTACAGTGCAGGCCAGAATGTGCCTGCCTACTCTGCAGCGCATTTACCCCTGACCAAGGTTGCGCTGGTGTCTCAAGGAGGCATTTCAGCAAGGCTTCAGGCCAGGAAACTTTCATGGAAGGAAGCATTCAATGAGATGACTTGTCTAGGGCATGTAACAACTGAATTAGGGTTTGATGAGCCCTAATTGTACTGATCTAAATGTCGGGAGTGATGTGCCCAAATAGACCTGTAACAGTTTCCCCCTAAAGCATGAAGTCGAAAATGATAATGTCGAGTGATATGCTTTACGATGTGACGGAGAGGATTTGAAGCGGATGGTGACCTGCATCGATTACAATACATAATATCATGATATCTTTGAATTTTTCATGAATTGCTGAGGGAAGGCATACCCATGCTCAACATATAAACTTTTCATTACATGTACATAAATCAGATAGTTGTATACAGATATAGACCCATGATAGGATGACCATCTGTGTAAATCCATCGTACAGATGATTTAGTACTCCTGAAATCGCAGCCCGGATGGATGAAACTAGATCCAGGGTCTTATATCTTGTCCAATCGTTCGCTCAAGCACGAGTCTAACCATGTGAAAAATGTGATCTGAAGTCGAACATGGGAAGACAATTTCTGATTACCAGCTAGTGATGTAAGCTGTTAACAAATGCCAGAGAGATCATTGATAATGATAATCATTCTCAAGGTGCTACAGTACATTCTGCATGGTGTGAATAGATTTTTTGATGTCGAACACCATACAGATTCTTTTAGTCGAAGGCTTGTGATGTCAACCTGTCGCCAAAAGCGAGAAACTTTCCATTGATGTATGCAAACCTCAAGGTACTGGAAGGGTGATTCTAAGTCAACTTCCTAGATAATGTGTTGATGTCAACAAGAAGAGACTCGTCGTAGGAGGGCCTTAATGTATCTTCCATCAACGACACGAAATGAGTGTAATGATTTTGGAGATGAAATGTGACTGACGACATAAGGTTCAAGAATGGCGGTCATGAAAATGAAGGTTTATGAGTATTGCAAAGGATGAGTTTTACTAAGTGACTTCTCTTGAACATGTCAGCGACACTGAATGAATTGGCAACATTGACCCAAAACCAAAGTGATGGATGGTGTGATAGACCATAGGTATGATAACCATCAAGTAGATAACCCAACCCAAATAATCACAGAGATGAAGTGAAAGTGTCATGTTCAAGAGCGACTTGCTACCATAAAGTGATTTATCCCTTTTCTCATTTTCCCCAATCATTGCTGACTAGTACCTCTTTATTTTTTAACAATCTTGAGGAGGATAACATATGCTTGTAGTATAATTCCACCCTTTAGGTGAATCCATCGCTATGTGATGTTTTAACGAGCCTAGCGAAGGTAAAACTTGGTCTTGTCATGATGGAAAAAAATTTCGCTATTTTATGTTTTAACGAGTTTAACGGCAATGCGAACTCGGTCCTTTTCATGTTTAGAGAGTTTGAAAAGGGACAAAAAGAAAACTGCACAAGTTCTTTCTTGTAAATTTGTCTCTCAAGTCCAAAAAAGTGTAAAATAATACAATATAGAACGTATTGACCATGTTTTATCAACGTAATCATTTTTCGTAAATAAACCTATCTCAGTCCGGAAAAGGGTTAAACTTATACCGAATAGATGTCGTTTCCAATCCGTTAAACACGCTGAAAAGGACAAGCGCCTGACAATATTTTCATGTTTAAAGAGTCAGAAAAGAGCTTGAAAGCAGACCCCCTATTTTTATTTTCTTTTAACGAGTCAAAAAAGGAAAATACTCGGCGATCTTTTCATTTTTTACGAGTCATAAAAGAGCTTAAAGGTGACTCATCTTAGAGGAACGAGTGGTGTCTAGGATAGCAACTGGTTCCGGTGATGGTGGGACTGCTCAAAACATGTAATGGTCAAGAGGCTGGCTAATAAGACCACTCATTGCAATTGTTCCTCAAAAAGGGTAAGACAACCAAGTGAAAGCTTATGATCAGCCAAGCAGATAGTCACGATGGGAGGAGAAAAACCAAGGCTCATCTGACATAAGAGGCTGATAGAATGGAAATCACGAAGGTTAAAATGGAGATGGGTTCATTTTTACACAAGTTTGAACCATAGGGAACTATGCTTGGATTCAGTTTCATGTTTATACAAGCTTGAAATGAAAAACTATGCTTGGAATTGGTTTACATGCCCCCAGCATGATGACTCAATTCTAGGTGCATGCCTCCCAAGCTTCATTACATTCACCTAAGAAGACTACTTGTGGCTATTAGATGGATGGAATGAAGGTTCATTTACGAGATCAAGTGAAAGACTTGACTGGGATTTTACGAAATCTAATCAAAGACTCGAATTGGAACTTTGCTCCAAGGGACCTTGTTTTCATTTTTTAATGAGCTTGACACAAGACAAGGAACTCTGCTCAGATTCCTTGTTTCATTTTTTAACGAGCTTGACACAATAAAAGGAACTATGCTCTGGGATCTATTTAATTTTTTAATGAGGTTGACACAGTAAAAAAAACTATCTTCATATTCCTTGTTTCATTTTTTAATGAGCTTGACACAAGAAAAGGAACTATGATCATACCCTTTGTTTCATTTTTTAACGAGGTTGGCACAAGACTAGGAACTATCCTCATTTTCCTAGTTTCATTTTTTAATGAGCTTGACACAAGACCAGGAACTATGCTCATATTCCTTGTTTCATTTTTTAACGAGCTTGACACAAGACCAGAAACTATGCTCATATTCCTTGTTTCATTTTTTAACGAGATTGACACAAAACAAGCAACTATGCTCATATTCCTTGTTTCATTTTTTAACGAGCTTGACACAAGACAAGGAACTATGCTCATATTCCTTGTTTCATTTTTTAATGAATCAGAAAAGAGCTTAAAGGTGACTCGTCTTAGAGGAATGAGTGGTGTCTAGGATAGCAACTAGTTCCAGTGATGGTGGAACTGCTAAAAAGATGTAGTTACCTAGCGGAGTCGCCAATTTGTTATATGGAATTTGCATCTACGGATAAACACATTTTCTCTAGGTGGGTAGCTACACCTAAAACAAAAGAAAGAAAGTAGTTTAACCTTTTCCTATAGTAGATAGATGAGATGAAGGAACTTACTTGTAGTCTTTCGCTTCCTTAATCCCCTTTGAATCTCTCCCATCACTCCCACTTGAACTAAACCCACTCAATTGATACTTGTATCAAGAGAAACAGAAACAACAAATGATCAAAGAATACATGATCTATCTACTATAATCCAATGGAATTGAAGACATTCAAACACATAATCATCATAGATATGAACAATAATATGAGACATTCTGGCCTGCATTGCAATGCACTTAGGCCCTCTTCGACCTGCGCTAGGAGAGATTGAAAGAAATTTGCATAGGGTTCTGGGAATATTCCTTGATTCTAGATGATTCTAGAAGGATCCCATCTCTTATCTCCTCCTATGAGCTCGAAATTGGATAGGCTAAGAATCCATTAGAGAGATTTGGTTCCAATGCCCCTATTACATAATGCACAACATCATGGAATTGATCGTCAGTTGATGTAGGCATGGAACGGGTTGCCACATAATTGACCCGTGGTGGGGAAGATATCATTGGGACAAAAGGACCATTTAGGGAAGATGGTTGAATGGAACCATATTTGGACAGTGAAATGAAAACTGGTCAGCGATGATAAGTCTGCCTTCATGTGGGAAACACATCACTTGAAAGAGTGTTGAAACAATAGCTCCCATGTCATAAACATAGTCACGCCCAAGAAGTAAATTGTAATCTAAAGGGCCTGGGACTACCGTCACATTGAGATAAATAATTTTTTCTCCCAAAATAATAAGCAATTGAGGAAGGATCCCTAACTGTTGATTGGTTCCTCTGTTAAAAGCCAACAAATTCTGGGTAACAGGCACAAGTGGCGGCGAACCGAGCACCTGCCAAGCAGTGGAGGAAAGGATACTCACAGATGCACCTTCATCTATAATAATGTCAGAAACAATCATATTATAAACATGTACTATGATCTAGAAAGGCACATAAGAAGGAAGATGACATCTTGCCAGTCGATTCCAATCAAAGGAAGTGACCAGACTACTTGGAGGGGGTACCATAAGAACGAGAGAATTACCCCCTTGAGTTATAAGAAGAGGATCATTTTCCTTTTGTCTTGATGGAACAGGAGGGTTGCCTCCAAGCTCATTGGAATCTGAGGAAAGGAAAAGAACTTGAGTGGTGTCATACTCACTGTCTACGGGAAAGGTACGATTAACTGAAGGTGAAATCAGGTCAACTGTTTCCTCGACCTGTGATTGGTCAAGTATAGACTCATGGGATTCACATTCAGAGAGAGTGGGTTTGACTAACGGTTGATTTGGGTCAATCACTTCATCAACTAGTGAAGGATTAAGGGAGAGTCACCTGTAACCAAATGGAAGTCACTGCGGAGAAGTAGGATAGTTATCCAACACTTTTTGGGCTTGTTCCAGATAGGGACAAAGGTGAATGGGGTGATTCCCTTCACATAACCTACAGGGAAACTTAACTTTACCCTTGTTTCCATGAACTTTACTACCACTAGTTGATGGTGTGTCACCAGCATGATCTCCAAAAGTTGATGACACAGGATGATGTGAACGAGAAGACCATTCTTCTAAGATCTGAGGAATACTAGACCAATTTCGAAGAAGATGATATCCCATACAAAGTTTGCAAGGATATCGAAGTTTGTGAGGCTTATCGGACGGTTTCTCATCAGAAGTTGCATTCAAAGCAATGGTTTCTTGGTTGCCCCACTGCTGAATTTTCTTCTTCTTCTTCTTCTTCTTCTTCCCTTTCTTCTTCTTCTTCTTCTTCTTCCCTTTCTTCTTCTTCTTATCCACCTAGTTACTAGTGTCAATACTTTCATCAAGCGAAGAGGAAGAAGGGGAGGAAGAAACAACCGATGAAGAAAGTAAAGGGTCAACTTTAGGATCAACTGGAGGTTGATTTTGTCTAGTTGTAGGAATATTCAGTTGTGGGGCCAAGGAGGTTGAGAACAACCATACTGGAAAGACGATGGTAAGTCCCGGAAGGGACAATGTAGCCATATAAGGAGCATTAATATTTCCGAAAAGAGGAAAAGGACTAGGATTCCCATCAAAAGGAATTCCTTGATCGGTGGACTTCGGAGTTGTTGCCATATGTCTCAACCTAAGATCAACTAAGTGACGTGGAGGATGTTATCCATGGTTAATTAATTTTATTTTAATCAAAATAACATAACAAAACAAAAGAGGGATAATCTAGGCAAAAGGATTACCAAGTAACTGTGAACTGTAATATATTGCCTTAGTAAACCAAGGACTTA
The DNA here is from genome assembly GCA_031772625.1 of Pinus tabuliformis. Classification (NCBI taxonomy): domain Eukaryota; kingdom Viridiplantae; phylum Streptophyta; class Pinopsida; order Pinales; family Pinaceae; genus Pinus; species Pinus tabuliformis. The sequence goes on from CM062815.1 coordinate 1,145,785,990, forward strand.
ACATACATGTAGACAATCTCCCCAAATGTTGTGTTCGGTGTATCATAGTGTACAAGGCGGTCGACTCGGTTATCTATGGATGGATAGCGACCTAATGTAGTCCTCCCATATATCCCCAAAAGTATGTGGAGGCCCAATCCATGTTAGCGCTGTCTAATGCGAAACTGCACAATGAGAGAATTGCTTTATACTTTTCGTACTATAACACTGCCCTATATACCTGTAGGTACGTGGACAAGCTATGATATACTTACGTACGTGGAATGAGGTATCACACTCGGAATGTATCGCAGACAATTAATGAAAGCTTTTATGTTTAACGATGTCAAAACACGTCTCTAACCTAGAACCTCTAAATGTTATGCATTAAGTTACAATGCTCCATTAGGTTAATTGAGATAACTTTTAAGTTGATCTTGTTTAAGAGTTTGTCTTTCAGGTTCACCGCATGATGTTTTTGAAATTCCTATAATGAAACTATGATGAGAAACATTCTTTTCATTTGATTTGAACAATGAAAACCTTAACTAAAAGGGATAGAGCAATCATAATATTTAATCAAAGAGCATAGAGAAGATCTAATGCAACTTTCCCTATACTATTCCTACAAGCACACACAAACCTCTAAATGCATAATGCGAGTTTTTCTTTTCATTTCCCTTAATGTTTAGATGAACAAAAGGAAACTAAATGCACAATTTTTTATATGGAATTTGCATCTACGAATAAACACATTTTCCCTAGGTGGGTAGCCACACCTAGAACAACAAAAAGAAAGTAGTTTAACCTTTTCCTATAGTAGATAGATGAGGTGAAGGAACTTACTTGTAGTCATTCACTCCCTTAATCCCCTTTGAATCGCTCTCGTCACTCCCACTTGAACTAAACCCACTCAATTGGTACCTGTATCAAGAGAAACAGAAACAACAAACAATGAAAGCATACATGATCTATCTACTATAATCCAATGGAATCGAAGACATTGAAATACATAATCATCATAGATATGAACAATAATATGAGCAAAGGAATAAACTCTTTATTAATGTAGAAGGAAGAGTATCACCCAATACAGTTCGATCCTGTGCCACTCCTCTAGCTTCAATCCAACCCTCGCCACATCAAAAACACACCAATCCAACAACATAACATTGGTGTTAAAGAGAGAGTCCATACAGGTTGGTAGAGTAAAAAAATAAAAATAAAAAAAATTAATTAATTAATTAATTAATAATAAATTTATATTAATTAATTAAGCCGACATCAGATATTTATCTCAATCAACTATTAATTGCTCCATGCTTTCACGCTCTCTCTTCTCAAAATGCAGATCACATTGCCCTGATGATGGACTCACTAAGCTAGTCTGAAATGTTGGTTTTCCAAAAAAAACTGATAACAGTTTTTTCCACAGATTTTAAAAAACATAACATTGCTTGACATGAACTCAATTCTCAAACCAACAGAATTTCCTTACAAACTTCAGATTCTAGCCCCTTGATCACTATGATGAGTGCTCAATTTATATGAAATCGAGGTGGTTTTGTCATAAATGAGGGTATTGAATGGCCTTCCAAACTTGGAGTTAGTTTCCATGGAGAAAGGGATGAGAGGATAAGAGGTTAATGGATCCTTAGCCTATCCAATTTCGAGCTCATAGCAGGAGATAAGAGATGGGATCCTTCTAGAATCATCTAGAATCAAGGAATATTCCCAAAACCCTATGCAAATTTCACTCAATCTCGCCCAGCACAAGTCAAAGAGGGCCTAAGTGCACTGCAGTGTAGGCCAAATTGGGCCTACCTACTCTGTAGTGCATTTACCTCTAACCAAGGTTGTGCTGGTGTCTCAAGGAGGCATTTCAGTAAGGCTTCGGGTCAGGAAACTTTCATGGAAGGAAGCATTCAATGAAATGACTTGTCTAGGGCATGTAACGACCGAATTATGGTTTTATGACCCCTAATTGTACTGATCTGAATGTCGGGAGTGATGTTGGGAGGTGGTTTGAATGGATTTTATCACAGGTTTACCCAAGTCCGAAGGAAAGAGTGTCATCATGGTGGTAGTTGACAGACTTACCAAGTATGAACACTTTTGTGCATTATCACATCCATTTAAAGAAAGTATTATGTTGCATTTATGGAAACAATTCAAAATATTCATGGAAACCCAAAGATTATTGTAAGTGACAGAGATCCCATTTTCACTGGAAATTTTTGGACAAAATTATTTTCTTGTTTTAGTACTCAGTTAGCTCATAGCTTAACTTATCATCCACAATTTGATGGGAAAACGGAGATAGTAAACAAATGTTTGGAAGGATATCTTCGTTTCTTTGTATCTGATAAACAACCACAATGGGCCAAATGGTTGTCTCTGCCTAAATGGTGGTATAACACTTCCTTCCATAGTACAACAAAAATGGCACTTTATGGATATCATCCACCGTCCATCACATCATATTTAAGAGAAAATTCTAAGGCTTAAGTAGTGGAAGATCACATCGAGCATCAACAACATGTTCTCCAACTCTTAAAGGCTAACCTCACTTTGACGCAAAATAGAATGAAACAACAAGCATATCAACATCGCAGTGAAAGAAGTTTTGATGTAGGTGACTGGGTATTCCTACGATTACAACCATATAAACAAATGTCCCTCAAGCAAGTTAAGAAGGATAATAAATTATCACCAAAGTATTATGGTTCATACAAGGTGTTGCAAAATATTGGTATTGTGGCATACAAATTGGAGCTTTCTACAACTTCCCGAGTGCACCCAGTTTTCCATGTTTCATGCTTAAAGAAGGTTATAGGTGACAAACTCCCAGTTCAAACAATATTTTCTGAACTTGACGAGGAAGGAAAAATCATATTAAAACCTGAAGCATTCACAGAAACAAGAACTCGACAACTATGGAATCGATCTATTTCAGAGTATCTCATCAAGTGGAAGAACTTACCCGTTGAATATTCCACATGGGAGGGTGAGAATTTTATACAGAAGCATCTAGAACTACTCAAGCATTGAGGACAACACTTTTTTCAAGGAGATGGGCATGTTAGGTCCCTAGAATACTAGTGATTACCCCATTACTATTGTCATTGTAGCCCTTATTGTTATTGTTGTGCCCCTATTGTCCCCATATTGTTATTATTGTTTCCCATAGAAGCCCACTATTGTTATTTTTGTGCCCTTATATTATTATTGTTATGTCGATTTTGACTATATTGTGACCCCTTAGACTCCTATATATAGAAAGGAGGTTTTTTCATTTTGTATCATCCAATAATTGTTCATTTGTGTAATTTAAAGGAGGTTTCCCCCTCGAAGATGTTGATTTTGAAGGCATTGATCTATCTTTTCTTCTATTTTCTGAGTTGGTTGTATAACAATGTGGGGTCCATTGTGGGGTAGTGAAAGGGGTGCTTTGATGGGGAAGGTTCCCAAGAAAATTTGCATTAATAAAGGAACATCCTTTAATAGTGGTTGTATGGTGTCTTCCACACCTAAATGGTGATAGACCTGGCACACCTACCAGTAATGGGGGGAGGTTTTGAAAATGTCTAGAGCAATGGGGAGCCATGGGGTCCCCTATGGTGTCTAACAAAGTGTGTGTTACTTTTTGTGATTGAGGGATGGAGCTAAATATCAAAGCAAGTAAATCCTATGAAGACTTGTTTGTCCTTACCACTCTCAAAGTAACTGGGCCTTATGGAGATATCTTATGATGGGTATTGGGGAAACTTCCCGATAGAGTAGGCGATGCTTTCCAACATCCAAATAATCAACCAAGATAATGAATGAGGCTTTAGTGCTTCCCGCACCTCCACCTATAAGGAAAGGATGCCCTAGATTTTGGCCACTAAGATACCTTCGTCCAATGTGAGCAGTTGAGTCTTTAGCTTCTTGGTAGTTAGCTATTAGTACCAACCACTAGACGGGTATGGTAGCCCAAAATAGTACTACACACATTGGACCTAAGTTGAACCCCCTCTGAATCGGGCCTATGGCATGCTCGAGTATTTTTTCTTGGGATGATGAAGGATTTTAAGCACCCTAAAAAGTCAACTCCTATGTTTCAAAGATGTAACATGACCATGGCAGCTTATGGGATGCCTACCCCCAATGGTCCTAACTTGAGCTATAAATTATTTTGTGGCCCTTGTGGGGAAATTTTAGTTGGTTAAACTTATGGTTTCTTTTAGGATTCTTGCTTTTCTAAGGGTGTGAGAATGTAAGCAAATATAAACTAAGTCAAAAATCTTTACAAACTAGATGCCTTTTTGGACAAAGCTTATAGAAGATTAGTGTGTGATGTGTAATGTGTGTGCAAGTGGGAGAGTGGACATACAAAGTGTGATAATATGTGGATATGTGATGATCCTTTTCAATATCCTCCTAATTACACTATATTTTTTTTATTGTTCCTTGCATGAAAACAAATAATACGTGGATAATGGGCCACTTATTCCTTTACTAATTAAGCTATGTGAGAAATGTAAAAAAGAAAATATAATCTAATTACTCTACTAATTGTGATTAGTAAAGAAACTAAGCAATTTGAACTAACTGAAAAAAAATTGAATAGGTGAAGGAAATTCACTAAAGGCTGCCAATCACCGAGGGAGAGAAAAAATTATAATGTTTTTATACTCTCTATAAACCGCACGGGTTTCCGGCGCATAGACACGTCTGCAGGTTTGTCTAAACAAAAGATGCATGGATGACAAAAAAGTTTGAACAACCAAGATTTTTGGCCAACAATAGGTCCAGAAAAAATTCCATAGAGGCGTTGAATGCACAGTAAAGTGATAATGCAGAGAGAAGGTCTTGCAAACACAATTGTTAGACTAAAGAAAAGAAACTAATGGAGTCGCCAAATTTGTAGTAGTGTTTTTGTAGCAATGGGGTACCAAAATAAACCTCCTTCGTGGTTGGTTGTTCCCTACAGATAAATATAGATAGTTTGGTTGTTTTTAGTGGACAAGCATGAATAAACAAAGCATTGAAAATGGTGAAAACAACACATATACAAAAATAAACTAAAAACAAAGAGATAAACACATAAATAATGCTTAATGAAGCAAACAAGTCAACAAAGTAATGGAAAAAGGATACCTTTATTGACTGTTGGTAGTAGAAGATAAATATAATAGATGAATACTAACCACTTGAAGAGAATTATTTGAGCTATGTTGCTAAAAAATCCTTAGGAAGGAGGTTCCTTTCCTCAATATCTTTGCAAGCTTATCCTCTCTATCAAAGAAGTATGAAGACTCTATCAATGGTGAACTCTTCTTCCACTAGAATGATGGATTTCTTAGAAGAAATTTGGCCAACATACTAACTCTTAACTTCTTCTCAACAATGAAATGTAGGATTTCTTTAGAGAAATTTTTCCAACATAACATTGGCTTCCTTTTGGTTCTACAATTGCCTTACTATATATAATTTTTTGAATCCCTCTTCTCTCTCTTGCCTCATGAATGAAAATGACTCATGAATAGGATGAGAATATCCCTTTGAGGGTTGCATATCTTCAGGGTGACTCAAATTCGGTTGTCTGTGACAAGAGCATGTCAAGGAGTATCATCTACCAAGTGTGGGAAGTGGTCCTGAATTGATGAGTCAAATTTTTCTTCGACCACACAAATTTCGAAGTAAAAGTTGTGCAGTTGTAATTTTGACATTTAGATAGGTCGCGCAATTTAATTTTTCATATGAGACCTTTGAAGAATTTAAATTTTTGACCTTTCATAATTTCTTCAGCTAGTAAACCTTCACCTATACATTATGCCGGACGACTTTGGGCATCTTTTGGATTGTACAAATGTGAGTACGATTTTCTGGTGTTAACACTTATTTTTCTTTATCTGCAATTCATTACATAAATTTGTAGGCTACGACCTATTGGAGGAAACTACCCCCAACAAATGCAAGCTACCAATTGTGGTAGGGCACAACCTGAATGATGCACCAACCTCAAAAATACGCAAATAGCTGCTCATTATAGGCTACAACTTGATTGAGGCACAAACCTCGATAATGAACGAACTCCAACTTTCTCTAGGATCCAACCTTGATAATGAGTGGGATCCAACCTACTATAGGCTCCAACCTTATTGAATCCCTAACCTCTATAATGAACGGGCTCCAACATGCTCTAGGCTCCAACATGATTGAGGCTGCAACCTCCTTATTCAACTCCTTATGGATCTTTATTTCATATCATTTTCAAATTGGATCCATTGTCATCCTAAATAACTGAATCAAAAATAATACCACAATTTGTAACTCGTAATCCCTATCACTGCATAATCAACGATCACTGCCAAAACCTACAACTACTAGAACGACAATCACCTAGAACCTTTACCACTACAATCTATGCAATTATGTGCATGTCAATCATTGTCACTGGTTTTCATACTGCTGCCCATTCTCTTCTCTAACCAATTCATTAATCTGGTCACTCAAACCCCTTATCGGAACATATTTTTACCATATATCCAAAACCACTAAAATATTCTCATAGACACTCAAAACATACACAAGAGATTCTAGCCATCAAATAAATGTCAAAAATGCATCACACACCTCTGGTTACATCCATCTTTAAGCCTTAATCACCCAACTTCTTCTAGAATCCAATTTGGACCAATATTGACTCTGAAAACTCATAAAAACCATATGAAACTATATAAAAAATTAAAGGTTCTACAAAAATCCATTTTCTAGGTGCATTAGATAAAATGACCAATTTCTAGCATCGGTTCTACAATTTTTCAATCAACGTTTAACTAAAGGTTCAACATAATGCACCTATTTTATATATATATATATATAAACACCATCGGGACTCGAACCAGGGTCTTAACGCTCACAACATAAATCCACTACCAATTGGGCTCATCGTTGGGATTCAAACCAAGCATTCAAAATGTTTATTATATCCCTAATGAGGAATTCCACGCAATATTTCTGACCACTAACTATTGTAATTTCGGCATACTGGGGTTATGTTGAACCAAAATCTTATCGCACTAGGGCTCCATAACAAAAAATTTCAAGCTTGATCATGTCGAGACTCGAACCAAGGTCTTGTTCGGACACAACATGCATTCACCGCCAGATGAGCTATCAATGGGTCTTGTTAGGTCCCCGTTCCACCTATGCTCTATTGTTATTCTACCAACATTGCTACTATTTTTCATGATGATGTACACTATGTCTTCTCAGTGCCATTTTCAGGAGCTGATATGGAAACTGCTACTTCGCCAAGTCAACCAAGATCATTGTGTCAATAAGGATTTGACCTCTCTTAATAAATCATCCAAATCGGTTATAATAGTTATGATCCTCCATTTTAGTTACTCGCAAAAATGAGGCACCATTATGGCATTACTTTTATTTCTAGTAACCTTTTGTAATCTGTTAAGAAAAGACTCTTATTTTAAACAACCTGAGAATTCATGGCTTATTTTGGTACAAGACTAGATAGGAGGGAAGCCTATATGATAAACCCTCTTCCTTGTGTGGGTGGTGGCACCATCATTTTCAAAATTGTGCATCTTGTATTTCATTTCTCAGAGCTAATGCAATATTTTATGGGTTCGTGGTTTATTCTTTGTTGTGATAGCCTATGATTTGTGATTTACGAACTCCCTACTAAGGAGGAAGGGCCCTACTATTTAACAATGATCGTTTTGTTTTACAGGTAGTGTAGTTGTTTTGTTTCAATTCACTTGTAGGTTATTGTATTTTATTTCTTGTTATAATTTCAATTCATCATTGTTACAAGATTCTTGTTGATATACTATCATTATTGTTGGTTAAGTTAACTTGCATAATATTTAATACAGATTTCTCTTGTGTCATCATAGTTATTCCTAGATTGATCCTTACTAATTGTGATAACCTTGAAATAAACAGACTTACCCTGGTTGATAATTTATGTGTGAGAAATTGATTTTTTTTACTATGACAATTAATTCACCCAACATTTTGGCACCATTTATGGGAGGTTATTAAAGGTGCACAATCATAACTAGCGTTGTCTTTTTTTTAGATACATTGTTGAAATAGATTGCATTAGAAGTTTTCATAACTTTGATGTGACAGGGCAGTAAGATAGGACATAATAACCTATGTATCACTTCAACAAACTGAAGTGGGCTCAACCTCATAAAGGCTCAGAACACATAAGTTGGATGAATAGAGAAGAAGAAAAACATGGTGCCCCCAAAAATAATAACCGTTGAAGAAGAAGGTGATGTGGAAGAAGGAAAAAACAATACTTAGTACATGTAACATTTATTCAAGAACTGATCTCAAAATTAGAAGCATAATCACTTGCCCCAAGAAAAAATTCTCAGGAAACAAAATCCCATAAATTATCTAATACTGGAAATATTCCTCAGAGGATGTAATCTCAAGATTCATTTGTGTTGGAAGCAAATATTTAGGATACATAATCTCATGAACCGTTTGCCTCAGAGGAAAGTCCAAGAATATATAAATCATCTGCATCAACAAAATATTAATATCAGGACCTATTGAAATGATTGGGAGGTATAGATGGACATAATTTGGACTACCAAGAATCAAGTCTGGAAAATAATGAACCCAATCTGTAAACTGTCGTGGATATTCCACTGGATAATTCGTCACAATAGATCAGATAATATTATATTTAAAATTTGAAATTCTACACTATTACAATTTTCTTAGATTTCTAGATCTATAGATTTCACTATAAATAGTGCATGCATGCAAATAAAACTTGTGCATAAAATAGAGTATGGAAAAATAAAAAAACTGACACACACGTTAGACACAATATATGCTATGGGAAACCCTTTCTCGAAAAAATCCCAACTGGAAGGTGAGGTCGCTCTAGTCTCTTTCTCTATCTAGAAATATGGATGTGAGTACAAAGAAATATGGTTTGTGGCCCATGGGCTGCTACAGTGCATAGATCCTCTTTGTGTTCTCTACCTCCTATCCCTCTTAGCTTTTTTTTTCTCAAATATGGAGAAAATGTACTCGAATAATTGAATTCCTCTTCCACCTAATGGCCCAGTTTTTAACATAGCCTAATAGCCTACTAGTGGTTAAGTTTGACTATCTCAAATCTTAACTAAAATTACAATATAGACTCTTCTAGAGTCTTTTATATCATAATCACGTGGCTAGCCCCTTTTCCATTAATAATGGGAGCTGACATGGCATCCTCGAAATTATGGGTGTGAAAATAGGAAGGTCAACTCCTGAGTGGCATAAATTTCACATACTGACTATGTTTGATGCACTTCTTATGTTCAAAAATGTCTAACTAGGTTCGGTCTTCATAAATATGAAATGTACTTTTGATTCTTGTATTTTTTTTTAAATGAAAGAAAAAATATTATTATTATTTTTTAACATGGGTTTCATGCTCAAGTTCTTTTATTTTAGAGGTCAAGCACCCATTGGGTGCTTTTAGGGTTTGTCCTAAGTCAAGAAGTCAAAAGAGTTATTGTCATAAGTTGAAGACTCCTTTGGGCACATTGTAACTTGTAAAAATAATTTTTTTGCATTTAAAAGTGTTAAAATACCATTCAAGGCCAAGTCAACATTGAAGCTAAGAATTCAGCCTATTTTGAGGATTCATGCCACCTTAAGAATCCTATATAAATGAGGGAACCCAACCTCCTTGGGGCATATCCACTTCTCACTCATGCAAGCAAAGGAGAAGCACAAGAAGGCTAGCAAGGAAGAAGGATGAATAAAAGAAGTTTCTTGGCTAATTCTCTCTCACACGTGTGAAGAAGGAAGGCTAGTGTTGGCTTGATGGGGCCTGACCTAGGTTCGGAGTTAATTATCCAAACAAATACATGTACTACTGGCCCTTTCGGCAACATCCCGCGGAGCATGGATTGAGATCTCACCCGAAGCAATATGGGAGGATGTTGGAACCAAGTTTCCGCACCTTTGAGATGTCTGAGGGGTTGACTTAGTCCAACTAGGAATGTCTTCGCGTAGGTCACTTCGCACACTTTCCTGTCTTTTGATGCCTTCACGATCTGTATAATCACCTTCACACAACCCTAACCAGGGGCTGAGGTGCTTTCGCGTTGCTAAGGCAGCGATCTGCGCTATTTCCCCAAGTTACACTGCGGATCTTACTTATCTTCTTATAACTATTAGTTAACTTCGTGTAAATAGGTACTTATTTCATATTCACTTATTCAACACATTCATATAAGTTCGCACAGCAAATAAACAGTAAACTTGAAATTCATACCCAATATACTTCAATGCATAAAACAGGAAAAAGATACACAGAATGATAAGAAACTTCTCTTTATTATTTCTCCTGCGGTTACAAACTCGACTCACCCTGTGCACTCAGCTGCAAGGGTCTGTGCACTCAGCTGTGGACTACTAGGCATCTGCGCACTCAGCTGCAGAGCCTTCTCCTACTCTACGACCCAAAAAAATCGATTCTACACTTCAACTTAGACTCAATTCATCATCATTCTTATATTTCATGATGTCTCTTTACAACTTAGAGCCTCGCTCTATTTATACAATCCCATGGTCCACAGACCATGTGTAGAACTCTCAAGCCAACATTACATTACAAAAGTGAGGGAGGACAACCCTATGACAATTACAACTTCGTGCTCCGCACCCACAAATCGCAGAGTCTTTACATTGGACTTACTCAAAGTTTTGGCTTTAAGCCCCAAAACTTGCCTTGGGGGATCCCGCGCCCAACAGGCCCCCAACACAAACATCGTGACTCGCCCTCGAGTCACTCTATCAGTGTGGAGATCTTCACACGAACACCTCCAAACTCTGCTCGAACTGCTGCAAGGTCAGCACCGCACTGAGCAGTTGCCTGTTATATATCCTGGATGCATTGTTCAGAGACCGTGGTGTCTAAACTGCTTCCCTGTATCTGCTCTTGTGTACCCTGCATCTGCTCCTGTGTCCCCTACATCTACTTGAGCTTGCCTTCAATTGTTGCTATGATGATGAAGGCATCATCGATCCATGGTTGGACGTGCGCCTTCAGAACCGCTTCTTTGTGTCGCGCCGTGTCTACCTGCTCCTTAAGCACTTTTTCCTGTTGCATCTATGCCAGCCTTTGTGTAAGGGCCACCGTCTACATGGTCCCTTTTATATCATCATATTGTTGCTACAGCTCACACGCCTCTGTTTCTAAGCCCTGTATGTTCGAGTCCTCCTGTAGAGCGGTGAGGACCTCGAACAACTCTTCCAACATTTTGGTGCAGTCCTTCACTGCACTACTAATCTATTCTATGCCCAATGTGATGGTGTTGCACGTTGTTCCTTCACCTTTGGAGGAGTTGAAGGTTGCACCTTCAATCGCAACTCTGTTATCTGAAGGTTCAACTCTAGCTGAACCTTGGCCATCTCTTCTCACACCTCACGCACCCTTGTATGCATACCTCTGCTGGTGCCTCTGTTGGGATGACCAACTCAGGGACCATCTAACAGGCTGCTTCAACCACCTACACCATCTTCCGGTGCTGCACCACTACCTCGTCGCGCTGCAAGCTCAACTACTCCATGTTGATTCTTTGTTCGCTCAACACTTGCAGCGCGTGGCCCTCCTTAGCCCGCAGTTCTACACTAACTCCATCCTGCAAGACATAGAGCGTCTCCCACGAGAGTGCAGCCATGTTGATCCCTACTCTCTTCAACGCACTGACCGTAGACTTGTCGGCCTCATTTTTTGTGACCAGTGCCCCCTCTGGCAGCACTATTGTGTTGGTCGTGCGGGCGAGCAGCATTTCCTCAGCCGCGGTCGTTCCTATTGCAAGGCTGGTCAAGAGAGTCCCAGCCTGAGGAGTGCGCACCTGCAACTTCTGAATCTGTGCCCGGAGGGACCCCATCACAATCTATTTCTTCTCTGCGAACTGCTAGAGGGCCTCCATGGTGACGTTGCGCACCATCTCCCCTATATCATGCAGATCTCCCTCAGTGAGGGTGATCGGGTCGAAATAAGTCTTATACGCTTTCGACTTCTTCCACGACCCCACCTACTCTCTCGGGCGCTGGCACTTCAACTGTGTCGATGTTATTTGTGGGTCCGCGCTACCCTCCTTTATCTCTGTCTCCATCTCTTGTTCTTGCTCAGGCAAAGGCAACTTCCAGCCCTCGCACTCCTTCTCTGCTGCCTTCTGCGCTTCTACTGCGACCTTCTCCTATTCTTTTGTTGCCTTCACAGCGTCTCGCGCCTCTTACACCTTTGCTGCTGCTACCTCTTTTCTTCTCTTCTCTGACAACTGCGCCACCCGCAGTTTTGCCTCCTCCTTCTTTTTCTGTCTAGCAGACTTGTCTGCTTCTACCGCAGAGATGGTTGGAGTGCGCCACTCTGGCAACCACGACTCAAGTACGTCGAATATAACATCATTCATGGCCAAGTATGGAAACTCATTCCAAGAAGCTTTGAACTTCACGAAGCTTTGTAAACTATTATAGACAGTGGGCGATAATCGCGGCTTACGGTTAATCCCCATTCTGATGTTCATCTCCATGAACACCCTGAATATTTTACTGTTGCGGATCCTCTGCACGTCTTTAGTGACCCACAACGAAGCGTACTTCAATGACTCCAGGAGACCCTTCGCAATTATGGGGAACTAGCTGTCCTCAGGCAATTCCCAAGCCACTAGCACTATGGATAGCAGAAGCCATGCATAGTGGAAGGTTTTCCCCTATTCCTGTGCCTCACGGCAATTCTCCAGGAACTCCTTGCACAAGTATTCGGACCAGTTAAACTGGACCCCCTCCACACACTACTCGGCAAGAGCAACCACCAGCGTGGGCACCTCATCCACGTGGCACTTCTGCATGACCTTGCCCTCCAGTATCTGAGTCGCAACTCTGACTACATTGTTGTTGATACTGGAGATCACGTAGCCCCTCTTTTTCTTCTCCAGCTTATATTTCTTTTTCATGGCCTCTGTGATGGCCAAATCACTACTTTTACCCTCCGAAATGTCTGTTGGGTCTTCCCCTTTACAAGGGAGTCGAGTAATCCTATGGATTAGGTGGTCCGTGATGGGATGGGCTCATCCAGCCACAAACACCCATCATGCACCAGGCATAGCAGCTGCCTGATGATGAAGATAGTCATTGGGGTGTGATGGCAATGAGGCACCCAGAGCAGGTTCAACAACCCTGCCTTTTCAACTCCGTGCAACCACTTGTGCGGCTCCAATTCGATGACTCTCGTCGTGGTGTTTTTCTTCGGCCGCATGAGCTGCGTGGTCGCCAAGTGAGGGAATTTCTTGTAGTCAACGAGATCCGAATATTCAAACTTCAAACTTGGCACCCATACCAGGTGTGCTCCTTCGAAAATGATATCGTCTAGTAGCAGTGGGGTCTGCAAAGAGCTCTTGCTCTCATCCAGGTCCTTGGGCACCTTTTCCTTTCCCTTCCACGGAGGGACATACATGGGCAACCTGGTTAGAGGGTCCATGCCCTTAGTTTCTTCCTCCATGTCTTCGTCCTTGTCCTCTTCTATCAAGATATCCTCAAGGTCTTCCTCCTCCTCATCGGTTTCCAAATTAACTGCTTTCCCCTTTTCTTCCATGGTCAGTTTAGTGCATAGCAGGTTTTTAGGGGACATGTGCACCAGAATCATAGGCAACTTATCCTTCTTGGGTCTCAGCATGCACGGTGATTTAGGGATTTTCGCGACTATCCCAGCGCTCTCAGGGGCATCTTCCACTGCCATGAACTGCCTGGCCTCTTCGGCGGTTATTTCTCTGGTTTCCCTGGCTTCTCCGGACGCTACCATCTCGCTCGTCCAGAAATCTCTCAACTGCGCAATCGGGTACTCAAACAATGCTCTCAACAGATCAAACAGGTATCGGTTCAGAATATTTAGGGCGCACGACAACTCAATTCTTAAATGAGCAAGTGTTGTTTGCTAGGCAGCTTTTTGCATTTTATAGTGCCTTTTGAATTTGAATTTGACTGTTCCCCCCAAATCCGCTCCATTAATTCTCCCTTGGCGGAAGATTTTCCCAAATCTCGTCCATAAAGTTTTCCTTAACTGCCTGTCGCCCGCTCCATTTGGTCTCAAACCAAGCATCACATCATGAATAGTGACTATAATGGTCACTTTCTAGCTAACCCGCATGGCAGCGCAACTAGCCATGCGTTGTCGTGGACCCTGTGATACTTCGCTCTTGCGCGCAGCCCTTTCCTCACGCAGTTCTCGGGTAGGGTAGTTTATAATCCACGCCTCCTTTCAACTGCCTGGAGCACTAAGACTGTGCTTCCCACAGCTAGTCAGGTGGCCACGCCACCTGTATATGGATTCAACCGACTATCGTTTACTTTTCTGGGGAAGATTTTTCCTTTTAACTTCAATACCTACATCACGCACTTTACCATCTGCGTCGTGCCACCCTCTGTGATACCCTTGGTAATATGCGGTCCAATCCAAGGCATCAAACTCATCAACTCTTAGTAGTAGTCTCCAAATTTATCAATGTAATCATGCGCATCCTGTTTTATCAGCACAGTCTTTTTATCAAGAAAATCCCTTTTTATTCCTTCCTCCAGCTTCCTGACTTCTTCTTCCACCATGGCGCTTTTCTTCCTCAAGAAAACTTTTTCATTCATGAGTTCTTGGAGCCTAAGATCACCCTGCTAGACCTCTTCATCAGGTCCCAAGCAATCTTCTCCAATCTCTTCCAACTGCGCGATCCCTTCTTTCAAGGCATAGCGATCCATCATATCTGCGTGTGCTGCTATGCGCAGACTAGGCATGATATACTTCATCGGCATTACAACATTCGCTTAATTAACCAGCCTAGAAGGCGTCTATCCCGTTAGTTTCTTGCACGTCGTCTTATAAGCCCATAGGACTGCGGTACGCGTAGGTCCCAGTCACTTCGTTGTGCATTACATACCTTGTTCAGTGCTTCACACACTTCGTTAAAGGCTTTCGCGTGGATAACCTTTTGCACACTTGTTCTCTCCACACTCTGCCATTCCAACTTGAGGAGCCATTTGTGCATTTACCCCCCCCCCCCAACACATGCTTATTGACCATATTTCCCATCGTGAAGTTCATGTGCATCCGCGCAGGTTGTTTACCATATGCTTGTGCCCACCTGGACAGATGTGCGGGCAGACCATCCTAACCATTGTATCTATCTATCCATCTCCCTATATGTTTCCCAAACCGTGTGCACATCATCCTTCTGCATGTGGGCAATATTCAAAGCTTCCTTTATGCGTACCCCACCACCTCGCGGGTGTAGCGCGCAGTACCCAATTTAAGGCCTGGAAACATTGTTTTTCTGGCACCTACCTTTCAAATCGGTCCAAGAATGCATCTACCTCACATAAACCATCATAAGTAGGTAAATATCTCATTTCCATTGATATGTAGCGCAACGATCTTGTCATCATGTCACAATTCAATGTGGTTACCTTGTGTAACCGCTTCTGACATCTCCCTATTTCTTCGTCTGAATCTGAAGTACAGGATCTTTCGCGCTCCCACGAAATTCGTCCATCCGCAGTGGGATTTACCCAGTCTTTCTCTCACGCGGTTATTTTGTAGATGCAGTCCAAATCGTCATCACTTTCATAGTCGCGCACTAGCTTAGTGTAGCGTGATCCCTCAGCAGGGTCCAAAGGTATCACGACGCGCAGAGACTTCTCAAAAATCATCTTACGCTTCTTCGGGTTAATCACCCCATTCATGTCAGTGGCCCAATCGATTCCTAAGAGCGTGGGGTAGGGATTGTTGTCATCAACAATCTCTATCACCTCAAAGTCTGCTAGCGCGCTCGCTCCTTCAATATCCACTGTGATTCCCTGCAATCGCCCTAAGGGTATTATCTTTTGTTGGTTTGCCATGCACAGCTGAATAGGAGACCACTGCAGCGTAGGCCTCCCCATGCGCTCCCATGTCTGCTTTGGCAGAACATTCACGTCCGATCCTAAATCCATAATTACTTGGTCCATCTCATATTCTCCAATCTGCACGGTTAACCTCATCTCTCTCCTCGTCCTAGTCTTATGCTTTCCAATCTTCCGGACTACGCGCGGTTCTCCTGGCGCGATCCCAGTGCATCTGTTAATGAGTTCCTGCAATCCCTTTACAGCCTTACTATCACGCAGTAGCTTGATACATGTTTCTAGGAACATTGTGAGCATCGATGGGTCGATTTGTAGCTCCGGTCTGTCTTTGCTTCCTAAAGTGGAGGCATCAGCAAAGCTCTTTTTATCTTCCATAAAGGTTTCTCGAGTGTGCTCCAAATCAAACTATGCTTCCTTCACCGGAGCTTTGTGAACCCAATTACCATCTGCTGGTTGTTTGCCTTTATCATCTCCCATCGTAATTCCACTTCGGAGCACAATATTCACATTTGGATCGTCCTCACGCAGCTCAGACCTCATCATTTGCAGGTTCTGGGCCAAGGGAGGTGGTAGCACTCCCTTGTCGCGTATCCTAGCTATCAGCATAGGACAATCTTTCGTCTCGTGATCAAACAAGGTATCAGTTTCCTAAATTGCAGCACAGTTTACTATTTTTAGAAGTTTTTCGGGTCCTGAACTTCCGGAGCCGTTTTGAGGCCCTAAACAACGTTTTTTTGGGAATATGAGGCAACATGGGTCCATGGACCGATGTTGCCTCCCAAAGTGGTAGTACTCGGATAGATATTTCTAACGAGCTATCGTACATGTCAAACGGAGATCATATGCCAAAGTTACGACCCCGGGAAATTGATGTACCAATTTACCCAAACGGGGCCCACAATTTGGCGTTTCATCTTCTAGGGTTAGGTTTCGGGATGTGAAGGGTTTTCCATTGTTTCTCAACAATAAATAGGCCTTCGAGCCTCATTGTAACTCAGTTTGGAACAGTTCAGAGGCATGTAGCCGTACATCTCTTCTCAGAGATAAGCTACCATCGCCCTAGCTGGTTTATTTCCATTTCTGGTTGTAAGCATATTTCGGTATTTTCCATTAATGAAATGAAGTATTATTTCCGCTGCATCTCTGTATTTATGGTTATCGCATCTCTGTATTTATGGTTATCTCTGTAATATATTGCGTTCCTGTTTAAATCTGGATCAGTGGTATCAGAGCGGTCTGCTTTTTCTCTGTTTTTCTTTGCATGTCCCCAACGAGGTCGGGATATAAGGAGTTAGGGCTTGAACTGGTCGAACCTTTGCAAGACCAGCCTCGCAAATCCCGACGGCCTCCCATGGCGGATGAGAAGAAAGACGAGGGGGCAGGAGATCCTATCAAAATCTTGCTCGAAGAAGCGCTCGAGCGGCAAAGGAACGTGATGATGGATAGCTTTGAGCAAATCCTTCAGCGGCTACCCAGAGGCGACGCATCAGCTTCCAACAGCGACTCTGGAAACACCACGCCATTTAAGGTACAAGTTAATTTTGAAATCCCCATCTTCGAGGGTCAAATAGACGCAGATGCCGTAGATAAATGGTTAAATCTGCTAGATGGGTATTTTTCTGTTCATGAATTTTCAAATCGGGAAAAGACTATTTTCGCTCTTCTCAAAGCAGCCCCCCACGTCAAGGACTGGTGGGAAACCTACTGCGAGCAGAAGGATGAAAGTACAGGCTCACTATTTTCAGCCGCACCCACTTGGAATGATTTTCGGGATGCCATCAAGGAGCAGTACTACCCTGTCGGAAGCTATGAGGACAAATACATCAAATGGACCACACTGCGGCAGGGACGAGACCAAGATGTGCCGGATTTCACAAACATTTTTCATACCCTTCACACACAGTTGGGTATCAAAGATTCTGAGCTACATCTGGTACTCAAATACCGTGGCTGCCTACACAAATACATCCAGGAAGAGATGGTGTTTTTGAACATCTCCTCACTCGGCACAGCATACCGATACGCTGTCAAAATCGAGCAAAAGTTCAAACAGAAGAAGCGAGACTTTGGATCTGCAAATCCGAAGCCCAAAGGACAAAGCCAAGGCGGGGTGACCCAAGACAACCCGTCGAAGCCGCAAGAAAAGAACAACACCACGAAGCCGAAGAAGGACACAGGAAAGTGGTGTGAGTTCCACAAGAGTCCCACTCATAACACAAGTGAGTGTCGGACCAAGTAGTCGCTGGTGGCCAAGTTGAAGGCTTCCGAATCAGATGCATGTTCCGATCCTGAGCCAGAACCCGACAAGGGGAATGGCAAAGGGAAGCAGATCATTGATGCAGATCCCAGCGCCACTGTTGCCACCGCCAAGATCCAGAAAGATGAGCCCGAAAATCCAATTGAAGGGGAGCGTCTTTTCCACTCACAGATGTGGGTGAAGGGTTCGCCGCTACAATTCATTGTCGACAGTGGCAGCCAAAAGAACCTCATTTCAGCAGAGGTCGTGAAGCGATTGGGCCTACCGACTACACCGCACCCGCAGCCGTACAGTATCGGGTGGCTTCACGAAGGACGAGATCTGAAAGTTCGCCAGCAGTGCCGCCTTCCCTACAGCATCAAACCCTTCACAGACGAGGTATTGTGTGATGTTACACCTCTGGATGTTTGTGATGTATTATTAGGCCAGCCATACTTGTGGAGGCGACATGCTGTATATGAGTCAAGGCCTCGTGCTGTCATTATTTCTTTGGGTGATTCATTATACAGGATACCGGAGGTAGCCCCACCTACTGCCACATCTTTGATCACTGCTAAGAAAGGTAGCAAGCTCATCTCACAAACCAGGAAATTTATCTGTCTGGTTCACTCCCAAAGTAAGGGGAAGATCGTTGCTACCTCCATGACCCCTGCAAAGGGTTCCTCCATGCAGCAACAGTAGCAAAGGGATACGGTCATGACAGAACACAGGAACAACTTCTCCTCACCCACAAAGATACCACACAAGTTTCAGGTGGGCAACAAAGTCTGGTTGCATCGATAGAAAGAACGCCTTACCAGAACCCATCAGAAGCTCAGACCACTCCGACATGGTCCTTACAGTAGTACCAAGGCTATGGGAAACAATGCTTTGGAGCACATCATTCCTCCATTCCTTCGCCTGCACCAAATGTTCAATGTGGACCATCGTCGACCATGCTTCCCACCATCACTGGACACATCAGAGATTGCAGGACAAGTTCAGCAGATGGAGGAACTCAACGCAATGGGGACCATTGCTTCCTAAGGGGGGAGGAATGATCCAGGTGGATGTTGGTGGCCACCCACCTATCCCATTTGGACCCCCACAACTGTCTCTTTTAGTCTTTTCAGTTTCCTAAATTGCAGCACAGTTTACTATTTTTAGCAGTTTTTCAGGTCCTGAACTACCGGAACCGTTTTGAGGCCCTAAACGACGTTTTTTTGGGAATCTGGGGCAACATGGGTCCATGGACTGATGTTGCCTCCCAAAGTGGTAGTACTCGGATAGATCTTTCTAAAAAGCTATCGTACACGTCAAACAGAGATCATATGCCAAAGTTACGACCCCGGGAAATTGATGTACCAATTTACCCAAACGGGGCCCACAATTTGGCGTTTCATCTTCTAGGGTTAGGTTTCGGGATGTGAAGGGTTTTCCATTGTTTCTCAACAATAAATAGGCCTTTGAGCCTCATTGTAACTCAGTTCGGAACAGTTCAGAGGCATGTAGCCGCACATCTCTTCTCAGAGATAAGCTACCATCGCCCTAGCTGGTTTATTTCCATTTCTGGTTGTAAGCATATTTCGGTATTTTCCATTAATGAAATGAAGTATTATTTCCGCTGCATCTCTGTATTTATGGTTATCGCATCTCTGTATTTATGGTTATCTCTGTAATATATTGCGTTCCTGTTTAAATCCGGATCATGCCTTGGCCCTCCGCAATTGTAGCATATCAGCTATCCGCGACCTCTTCCAAGTCCTCCTCCACCTCAGTCTCGTCCGCACCCCTGGAATCTGGTTTGCGCCATCCCTGTACCCTGGTCTAGGAGCCATTTTTCGGCCTGAACCCTGTAGGTGGGGGTTCTATCCATCATTAACTCATAACTTCTACAGGTGTGCTCATCATGTCCCACCGATCTATAGAAATTACAGAACAATTGTTGTGAATTTTGTGTGTAGTTCTGTAACAAATGACAGTTGTCTGTAGCATGCTTTCCTCCTATTTGACAAATCACGCACCACAAAGCAGGCGCCGCACTCGGTTCTGCTTGCACTTCCGGCCTTATTGGCATCGATCCTCCTCCCGCAAGGTAATTTGCGAACACCGGGCAGTGGTCCTTATCATGACCCTGCCCCTTACATTTTATGCACCACACCTCTTTGCGTGCTTCCAGTCTAGTTGTCCTGTCCTGTTTCATTCTCTACATCTCAAGGCACAAGTTTTTCAACTGCGCGTGGATTTGTTGAACTTCCAAGTCAGGATCCTGTATTAGGGTCTCATGCAGCCTCATCACGATCTCTAAAGCTTCTGCCTGAGTTGTTAACCTCTGCTGTGACAGCATGTTCCTTAAATGCGGTGATAGTGATGCTACAAACCATTCGTGGTGTTGTCCGTCCATCAGAGTCATGTTAGCTTCGCGAATCATGCACTTCAGCCTCTGATCCAACTCCCAAGGAGTCTTGCCTAGTAGCATCGTGATCTCTTTAAACCCAATGATCGACTATGCCTCTGACTTCGGCCTACTAAACTCCCTAGTTAGCGTAGCTTAGATAGTCATGATTCCCGCATTCGGATGATCACTTGAGTGCTTAATGT
Organism: Pinus tabuliformis; assembly: GCA_031772625.1. NCBI lineage: Eukaryota > Viridiplantae > Streptophyta > Pinopsida > Pinales > Pinaceae > Pinus > Pinus tabuliformis. Next base: position 1,145,806,733 of record CM062815.1, read on the forward strand.
ACCAGGTCAGCGCGCGATCCTGCAGAGCACTAACCAATGTCGCTTTCTTGATATTATCATCTGTAACTCCCTGTGCTTCCCATACGACCTTTACAACGAACCAAAACTGGTCCAGATCTTCATTTCCCAATCCTTTGAACATAGGCAACTTTATCGAGCTTGCCATATTAAAACACGGTGGTGGCGGAGGTGGTATGGGTGAAGATGGAGGTGATGGCGGTGAAACTGGCGGTGGTGTGGGTGGAGGTGGTATGCGCGGAATCCTTTGCCTTATCAAATGGATCGCACTTCGCGGAGAGACCCTCGCGAGCTCTTCCTCGTCCCCTCGCGGAGGTGAAATCAAGGGGCTAGTCTCTAATCCCGCACTTTCTTCGTTTCTGTAAATTCTCCCACTTCGCGTAGCCCCAAACATCAATGTAACTACATAATCCACTTTTCGCACAACAACATTTTAATCCAAGTGTTCAGAGACTTAACATACTTACCTCGCGGTCCTTTGAGAAAGCGTCGCTCTGCCTCACTATAGCTGACTGAAGTGTCTACCATGAACTCAGTAATGAATCCTCCTATAATCCGATCGAGCCAGCGATCAACAACGCGCACGATTTTATCCTCCAATGCTTCCAATCTGCACACCAATTTAGGGGTCCACACAATAGGACTGTCAAGCTTCCACCTTCCCTGGCTATCTGCTAGCTTCGCGATCCACTCGTACAACTCAGTAGGGAAAGACGCGAAGAAAATTTCGTGGATCTTTGTGTACAGGTAGTAGTCTAACCACTCTTCTTTTGTCAGTCGTTGTTATAGACATTTTTGTGCCTTACAGAATTGAGCATGAAATGTCCATAATCTAAGGGATCCAAAGTCCCTAAACATGTTGTTCCTACCCCTAGAGGAACAAGGCTAACAAACCACAGCAATTCACAGAAGTTCTCCACCAGAAACTGCTCAAAAACAAGTCAATTCAGGATCAATTCAAGAGCTCCACTAGCTGTCTGCGCTGAAATGCAAACCCTGAACTGGCTACCTGCACTGCAACGCAGGTAGAAGCACTACCCAGGTGCGCTGAACGAGAGTTGACAAGTGGAAAGTTCATTCAACAAGGTGTCAAGACCCAGGAAGCTTCCAGAATCTTCCTCAATGACACTTGCCTCAGTGAATTCGACTGGTGATGAGTAAGAGGTTCTCAATCTCCAAGTGGAAGCAAGAACCTCCAAGTGGAATCAAGAACTGACAGAGGGAGAGGACACTAGTCAGATCTCAAGCTGACTCATCCTCTCTCCAAACATCTATATATGGATCTCTCCACCATGAGATCTGGGGGCTGGAATTTTGTTATTGCAAAGAATTGTTGTTGGTTTGAGACTGGAATCATTGGGTGTTTAATGCTTTGAAGGGAGGTGAAGATAGGAATTCCATTTGCTGGGAAGGAGATGCTGGATTGGAGCCCTCTGGGTTGTATCTCTTCCTGAACCTTGTTATTCATCAATAAAGCTATCTTGATTTCTCCTATATACTGATGTATCTTTGATGTATGATTGCATTAGTATGTTTAGTTTATTTCTAATCCTGAACTAGTTATGAATATGAATCTATGTCTTGTGTAGTGTTCTTCTCTTGTGATATTACAGAGACCTGTTGAAGCTGGGCGAGCGAGAAGACAAGTAGCTGGGAACTCTCAAAGAGAAGAGAAACTGGATCGAGGGACAAACGAAAGACACCGGTTAGTCCATCCATCTCTCTTCATTCTTAATTCATAAAGGAAGAATACTAGAATAGTTGTCTCTGTTTGTTGCTAAGGCACTGTCACACCTTAGGTGGATAGGATCGTCCTGCATAGGCATTTTTCCCCACAACAGTCGTGGATTCTTGTTCTACTGTGCCGTGAACTCGTGAATTCTTCTGTCCAACTAGCCTTCAATTTACTTCTTAGTTGGATTCCAATGATACGACATCAGACATCTCTATGCATATATAGGTCCCGGCAACAGAACCATATGTTGGCCTTATGGGGCGTGACCTAGGTTCGGAGTTAATTAGCCAAACAAATCCCTGTACTACTGGCCCTTTCGGCAACAGCCTGTGGAGTGCGAACTGAGGTCTCAGCTGAAGTAGTATGGGGGGGTGTTGGAACCAAGTTTCCACACCCTTGAGATGTCTGAGGGGTCGACTTAGTCCAACTAGGAATGTCTTCGCGCAAGTCACTTCGCGCACTTTCATGTCCTGCGATGCCTTTGCGATCTATATAATCACCTTCGCGCAGCCCTAACCAGGGGCTGAGGTGCTTTCACTCTGCTAAAGCAGTGATCTGCGCTATTTCCCCAAGTTACACTACGGATCTTACTTATCTTTTTATAACTATTAGTTAACTTCGCGTAAACAGATACTTATTTTATATTCACTTATTCAACACATTCATATAAGTTCGCGTAGCAAATAACTGTAAACTTACAATTCATACCCAATATACTTCAATGCATAAAATAGGAAAAAGATACACAGAATGATAAGAAACTTCACTTTATTATTTCTCCTATGGTTACAGACTTGACTCACCCTACGTACTCAGCTATAGGGGTCTGCACACTCAGCTGCAAACTACTAGGCCTCTGCGCACTCAGCTGTAGAGCCTTCTTCTACTATACGACCTAAAAGACTCAACTCTACACTTCAACTTAGACTCAATTCATCATCATTCTTAGATTTCATGATGTCTCTTTACAACTTAGAGCCTCACTCTATTTATACATCAAGCCGACATTACATTACAAAAGTGAGGGCGGACAACCCTATGACTCAATTACAACTTCGCACTCCACGCCTACAAATCGCGGAGTCTTTACATCAGACTTACTCAAAATTTGGGCTTTAAGCCCAAAAACTTGCCTTGGGGGATCCCGCACCCAACAGCTAGGGTTTGTTGCTTCAAGGTCGAAATTCTCTATCTGCTGGAAGAGGATCAAAGTTGTTGGAAGAAGAGACTAATAGGTAACCTAATAGCATTGGACAAGGAAGCAAGGCAAGTGAAGTTGTTGGGAGGCCTTGGAAGGATAAATTTTTCTCAAATGTATGGTTGTAGTAGAAGTTGGAAGGGGCTAAAAATTTCAAACCTGCATTAGAGACAAAAATTATGAAGCTGGGGGTTGAAGTTGTGTTGTTGTAAGAGATTTGATTGGGTTTGACTTCGACAAAGGAAGCACATCATCTTGAGAGGTCAGACTTGGTCTTGGAATGCTATTGGTCTTGTTCAAGAGGTCTTGGAATTTTTCAATTGAAGAATCTATAAGAAGAGAAGATATTTACAGGTTTTCCTCTTGGGTGGAGAGGTTTTGGCCCTGACTTGCAGCCTATATCCTATGTTCTTGTGTAATATTTTTATTCTTGTTTTGGTAGTTATTTGATGATAAGAATGAACATAACAATAAGAGAAGAAAATAATAAATAAGGAAAAGTAAAAATATATCACAAGAAATTATCATATAAAGAGAAATCATCCTAACTCATGCCTTGTAGATTTCTCAACACGATATCATAGCTCAGGTTGGGTAAGGGCATAATGAATATCTCCACTACATTGAAGAAGTTCCTAAAGAAGTGTATGAAGGTATCAATTCATCTTAATAAGGGCATCACAAAAGTATGGTAACTCTTATTTTAGCTTAATAAGTGACCAAGACATCTACACAGGACATAGGATTGTTCTCAACACTCACTAGCACCTTTAAAGATGAGAATATATGGGTAATCGAAAGTGGAGCATCAAGGCATATGACTGGGAAACACAAGCAACCAAAAAAATTGTCAAGAGGAAAGTCCTCTTACTCCATTGAGCTTGGTGAAAACAAGATATACCCTATAAGAGGAATTGGATCTACTTCACTAGAGCTAGAGAACGGAGGAAATATTCATCTCAACAATATCCTATTTGTTCCATTTTTGCACAAGAATATTCTTTAAATTTTTCGTCTCTAGAAGATAAGGGAGACATAATTTCTTTCATAGAAGAAAATGTTGTAGTATGGGGTAAAAAATCAATCATAGAAGATGCAAGGTTGATTAGGATCTGTGAAGGAATACTTTACAAATTGTTACCTCCCCTTGCCCTAGCTTTGGTTCACATTGAGGTTATCCCTTGTGAAATTTGACATATAAGATTTGGTCTCTTCACTACAAAATCTTACCAACCCTAAATTCAACAATGAATGGAATCCCCGAACTAAAATAAGATCATGAAAGAGTATGCAAGGGATGTACATTGGGTAAAATCACCAAGAGACCATTCGGAAGTAGTGATTCAAGGTCAAAATAAATTTTGGATCTCATTAATTCCAATGTTTATGGTCCTATGGATCCAAAGTCTCTTGGAGGTAATTTATACTATGTAACATTCATTGATGGCCATTCAAGGAAAACTTGGGTTTATTTAATGAAATCCAAGGATGAAGTATTCATCAAATTTCAAGAATTCAAAGTTGAAGTAGAAAACCTTACAGAAAAGAGAATCAAGATTTTAAGGTTTGATAATGGAGGGGAATACACATCAAAGGAAATGATAGCCTTCTGTAAGGAGTCTGGGATTAAGAGGGAGTTGATAGTCCCATATAATCCCGAGCAAAATAGATTTGGAGAATGAAAGAATCGATCCATTGAATAAAGTGTAAAATAGATGTTACACGATCAAGATTTACCGAATTTTTTGTGGGGTGAAGCTACTAAGACAAATGTATACATACAAAATTGAAGTCCCCACAGGTCACTAGATATCATAACTCTCAGAGAATAATTCACTAGGAAGAAACCAAGCATAGATCATCTCAAGAATTTTGGTTGTCCTGTCTATATTCACATACTGAAGGACAAGAGAAAAAAGTTGGATCCTTTAGGCATGAAGGGTACATTTGTTGGCTATAGTAATTATTCTAAGGCCTATATGATATACATAAAGGAAGGACATTGAATAGAAGTTAGTCGAGATGTGATATTTGATAAAAGTATTTCATTCAAGAAATCATAAGATCTCCCTATGGACATGATGAAGAACTTACTATATTTGAAGAGGAAGGAACTAGGGAGGAATAAGAATAAAATCATGAAGATGAAGGACCCAGTGAACCCATACAACCTATGGTTATCCTTGAGACTAGAAAGAGACTTAACTGGTTGAAATCTACTCTATTAGATGTAGAGGGACATCGAGCAGCTAAAGGAACATTAAGGGAAAGTAAGAAGCCTAAAATATATTTAGGATATGCAACATATATGAGAAGTTAATAGAAGTAGAGCCATCCACCTTTGAATAAGTTGTCAATCATCAAGAATGGAAGGATGCCATGAATGAAGAGTATCAATCGATAATGAAGAACCAGGTTTGGGAGATCATACCTAGGCATAAAGACAAATACGTGGTGACTTCTAAATGGCTTTAGAAGATTAAAGATGTGGCAGATGGAAGTATTTATAAGTATAAGGAAAGATAAGTACAAGGTATACAACTATATGTTCATTGGTCCCTTTAGCCGCATCGATGGTATGGAACGTTCATCAAATGGATGTCAAGATTGCATTTCTGAATGGCACAATTTATGAACAAGTCTATATAGAGAAACCCTTTCTATTTGAAGTCAAATATAGAAAGGATTATGTTTGCAGGTTGAGGAAGGAATTATATGGCCTTAATGATCAGATTTAAATAGGAACGCAACAAAGAGGTAACCATCTACACAAAGCTGCAGCGGAAATAATACTTCATTTCATTAATGTAAAATACTGAAATATGCTTACAAACAAAAATGGAAATAAACCAACTAGGGCGATGGTAGCTTATCTCTGAGAAGAGATTTGGCGGCTACATGCCTCTGAACTATGTTACAATGAGACTCGAATGTCTATTTATTGTTGAGAAACAATGGAAAACCCTAAACATCCAAAAACCTAACCCTAGAAGATGAAACGCCAAACTGTGGGCCCTGTTTGGGTAAATTGGTACATCAACTTCGTGGGGTCGTAACTTTGGCATACGATCTCCGTTTAACGCGCACAATATCTTGTTAGAAATATCTATCTTAGTGTTACACAATAATTTGTCACCGACCCCGTATTCCCTAATCCCAGGTAAAGTCAGTCCTGGAATGGCATCTACTCTATGCCATACATCAAAATATGTGTCCACATCTTCCAAATCACTCAAGAAGATTAACAATGCTCTTTAATCCTGAAGTTGACCCTTTTTACCTATGTTTCAAGATCGTTGCAGGACATCAGTATCTTGCCTGCGACGATGGCCCGGAGTGAACTAGAACGTCGTGACACTGTCGCAAGAGTACATTTGTTCTCAGTGACAGTTGGATTTTAGGGATCCTCGCAAGTCATCAGTATCCTACTTGTGACAATAGCTCTGAATACAATGTGGCCTCGTGATGTCGTCTCTGAGTCTTAGTGTTTGACTCGCGACAACCCAAATATGGCGAATTAGTTCAAATAGAATGCTTCTAGGTGGCTCTGGAACTGGTTGTTGGGTCAAGGAAGTTTGCCTTTCCTCATTTGACATGGTGGTTCTGATTTTTTAGTAACCTCCCATGAAGATAAGCCTCCTCTCCCTCATTTATGAAGGCTCCTCCTCTTATAAAAGCATCTTACATGACTATGATCAGCTAGTTGTTTGGTAGTGAGAAAATTAGCTAGTTCTTGGTGTTGGATTGATAGCTTACAGTGTGGATTGCTGATAGCATAGAAATTGGTTGTGGAGTGATAGTGTGAAATGGTTTTATGAGAAGGAAGCCTTGTTTTGATTGCCTTAGTCTCATACTAGTGCATTTGGGTGAGAGAGAGTCATCAGTCCTTTTGGGAGACCTTTGAGAGTGAATGCTTATGGAGACATACTGATCAAACCCTTCAAGGAAGCTTGCGACGTCAAGGCGTGGTTGTAAGCTTTACTGTTGTTTATATTAATACAATCAATGGTTATTTCCTATATCATGTATGCAATGTATTTGATAGCTTGTGGTTCCTTGACTCTATAAGTGGATAGTTCGTTGTTGTGCTCTATTATGTGTTTTGTCATTCTCTTATGTTGTTTCAAGTGAATCACTTAGTAAGGAGAAGAAAACGATAGCTGAAGTGGCGTAACGAAGACTTCATCAAACACTGGTACAAGGTAGGATCTTTCAATGATAACTATTCAAGAAATTAGTTGTTGTCTTTGTCTTGTTGTGACTAGACCCACTCTAGGGCTAGAGGGGTTGCCTCTATCCGCAAAGGGAACTATACCTACGTCATAAGTTGGCGACTCCGTTGGGGATTTGTGTGTTGTCTCTTGTTTTGCTCTTGATTTTTTTTTTATTAAATTACATAGTGTCTCTTTGTTTTGGGACTGAGCCATCAGTGTTCTAGATCACTTGAGTAGATCTAGTAGTCCACCTCACTGTCTGAGTGATAAGCCTGGTGTCTTTTAGCTGCCTTTGCCTTGTTTTTCCTCTTAATTAAGATCGTCGCTATTTAGATCTTAACAGCTGCGACGAGTCACGCCTGTCCTCTTTGATCAAGTTGTACATCGGAGATATCCCATCATACAGCTGTGACGATTCCTGAAATCGAACCATCACCGAAGACAGGTGTACTTTTGCGACGACGTCGCTCAGTTGCTAACATCGTGCTTGCGACGATTTGGCGTTCATCTCATGTTGCTAGTCTAACCCCTGCGACGATTCCTGTAGGGTTGCTTTTCACAGCCCTGCCTCCTTAATAGGCCAGTGTAGCTTGTCCTCTGTTGTCTCTTACATCTTATCAAGGTTGTTTTTTACTGTGTTTACTAAGGCATATCCTTCTTGGTTCCATTTGTCTGAGTTTTGGGTTTTTGGGCTGTGTGACCTAAGTCTTTTAAGGTTTCATCAAGAAGTCACTTGTTTTGGGTTGCTTGTCCTTCCAAGATTCTGAACTATGTCCACAACCATCTTATTGACTTGTTTGAAGTTGTTCCCTTACTGCTTGTCTTATTTCTGATTGGTCTGTAGTGATTGGTCATCGAACCAGTTTGTCATGTTGATTTGATTTCCGTTCACTATCGAACATAGATTACATTTGTTTTGATCAGTCAGGCCTGCATTTTCTTGTTTGTTATTAAGTCCAAAAAATCAAAAACATTGCGTTCATATAGCATACGAAAGTGAAAGAATGTTTGCATTAGTGAATTTTTCATGATTGAGAAATTAAAAGGCAAAGTTCAAATCTTTCATTTTCCATCATAGTAGTTGTGAGATAAGAGAAATTGATGCATTGTGTTTCCTAGTGATTGGATTGCTTGCATGCACTGTTGTTCTTGCATTTGCTTGTTATTGTTTTCATTTGCTTGGAAATGAACTCCTTACCCTCATTTAGGTAGTTGTTCATCGAAAGGAATGGTGTTTTACTCATTGTAGTTGCATCCTAGAAATTGTTGAAATACATTCGGTAGGGCCTTGAAATCGAAACTTAATTCAAGATTAACTGTTAAAATCTATTGAATGAACTTAAAAACGCATTGGAACCTAATGCTCACATATCTAGAGGTCTAGGCTAGAGACGTGTTCCGGTGTCGTTAAACCTAGTTACTATTGTTTTCACTAAGGTTGGGTGATTCCTCCTTTTGTGATTCAATAGGTACTAGTACGGATTTGTGCTCCCCATACCGTCGAGTATATATTGGGAGACCCCACTAGGTTATCATCCTATTATCCATAGGAAGCCGAGTCTGCCGCCTTACGAATCGTAATGCACCGAACACAACATTCGGGAAGATTGACTGCCATACGGAAAGTCCTTGGTCATTTCTCTTTCATTTGATCACCAAGGTGTATATGCAGTTTTGCGATTTGTCTGGTAAACCTCTTGTCTAGTACTCCAGAGCAGTCACTTTCGTTCCTTTTCGACTCTTTAAAAGTAAAAGGATCATCTGAGCACTTGTCCTTTCAGGCTCATTAAACATTCGAAGGCGACTAGAGTCATCTTTTGTCCTTTTTCTCAACTCTTAAAATATGAAAAGGCACAGTTTGGTTTCGATGTCATAAAATTAACTGCCCACAAAATATTCCTAGTTAACATTAGCGTTCCTGTCAAGGTCGAGTCCAATGGCAACATTCCCAGAGTCTACCAGTCAAGGTCTTCCCCCGGATGGGAATCTTGGTCCTTTTCCTTCTTTTGGAAACACTGGTGCTCCTTACATGGAAACATTGTCCCTACCTGGGTTAACCATTGGTCTACTTGTTTGGTTGTTTTCAACTTCGGTGCTCTTAAGCATTTCGAATCTTGTTCCGCTGTCGCCTTCATTTGAATCACGCCATGATGATTCTAAGGTTGACCCTTTGCCTTCTTCCCCTATTTCTTCACCTTCCTCTTCTACTTTTCCTGGTGAAAGTTCTAAATCCAATAACCAGGAGGCTAAGAAGAAGAAGCGGAAGACGAAGACGAAGAAGTTAGATAAGCGATAGGCCAACCGTGCGACTATTTCTCTGTGTGCACCTGCGGTAGAAAAACCTTCTGGTCCCCCACGGAAGGTCAAATTTCCTTGTAAGTTGTGCAAGGGTGACCATTTCCTCCAAGACTGCCCTGGCATTCCCATAGTTTTGGAGGTATGGTCTCAGATTTTGAATCAACCATCCTCATCAACCTCTAGAGATCATGTCGATGCTACGTTCTTGGCCAGCGAAGGTAAGAAGAAAGGGAAGATTAGATTTCCCTATAGGTTATGTGAAGGAGAGCATCTTCTTCATCTTTTTCCTCTCATGGATAAAGCTTCCAAAATTATGGAAAACCTGGAAGTTCCTCAACCCCAACTTCCCGTTGGTTATCAGAGGCTTTCTTCTAACCCTCCCAAGACTGGTAACAAGATTGACTTGGATTCATCTCTTGCCCATCCTGCTCTTGTTGAGCCTGACTGTGTTATGTCTGTTCCGGACCAACCATTGGACGAAGAGAGTGTCGGCTTGGTTTCGCTGAAAACTAAGGTATGCACCAAAGCATTTATCCTTGTTAATTGTTCATCATGTATTTGAAATATTTAGTGGAATGTTGTGACAAAAATTTGGACAAAAGAGTAGTAGCAAACCTTCAACAGTATTCAATACACATGTCTAATAGCACAATGAAAACTTAAAAAAGTTTGTTGATTGAAATTCCATCTTGTGATTTGGGCACATATCAGCATAAAAAACAATGAAGTTTCTTTTATATATCATTGTAAGTCGGTCATTGTTCCTGGTAAGAGAGCCTACAACTTTTTTTCTTCAATAATTAGTGTGGTAGAAATTGAAGTCTCTCTCCGGGTGGCGCCTGAAAACACTTCAAGGTGGTAGGGGGTGCAAGGGAAAGTTGGAGCTTACAACATGTTGGACCATCCTTTCAATTGGAGCTAATAAAACAAAGGTTTTGGATCATCCTTTCAATTGGAGCTGATAAAACAAAGGTGTTGGATCAGTATTCCTATTGGAGCTAGTAAAATCAAAGTGTTGGTGCATCCTTTCACTTGGAGTTGATAAACCCATGGGGTTGCAGCCTCCTTCGAATGGTTGATGGAGAATCTTGGAAGTTGGAGCTTCCTGGTGATGCAATTTTCAAGACATTAAAAGCATTCGGTGGTTTTTCTCCCGGAAGGGTTTCCAATTGAAAATTTCATGTGATGTAATGTGTTGTTGATTATTTTATTTAATTTGTGGAAACAATATTTAATTCTTTGAAGGTAATTAAAATTAAGTGAAATATTTATTCCCCCCCTCCCTCGCAATATTTCCAACACACACTAGTTGACATAACCAGTGAACAATCAAAAAGTTCAAAATTTGTTGTTTGTCATATTCTAGAGGAACAACCCCTACAAAGGAATCAAGAAAGATAGGTGACAAGTGCCCCAAAAAAAAGGGTTAGGACTACTATAACAACATCATTTACTCAATCATCTAGAACACCAACTAATATAGAGGAGCTGAAAGAATAGCCCAACAAGGAGAAAGAGGAGGAATTCAAGCAAAAAAATATTGACAACTCTCCTTCTAGTAAGCCTGAATTCGACCCCTTGTCTTACCAAGTTGATCACTTATGATGAATTGAGAAAAAAACTTGCAATATTTAGAGAGAAAACTCGAACTAAGAAACCCTCAATATTAGAAACTCTAGCCGACTTTTTTGAAATTATGAGTGTATCTTCCTCCCCCTCTGAAATTGAAAAGACTTAAAAATTGATATGTAAAGTTTGTGGAGAGCTTCTTAATGACAATGGTTATACATGTGATGAGATACAAAAGCCAGAGTATCTCAGTGAGAGTGCAAAAATAATATGAAGAGGAAGATATGGTATTACAAGTTGAACATGTCGAAGATGTTGTTGTCACACAAGAACCAATAGCTAGAGCAAAGTAACCTATGGAAAACCAACATGATGGTACACAAGGCCCTGCCAACGATCTTCTTATCACACAATCACTAATATCTAAGGAAGTGTAATTTGAGGAGAACCAATTTGTTGGTACACAGGAACCTTTCGATGATGATATTGACATGTAAAAACTAGTTGTTGAGGCAGCACAACTAGAGGATTAAAAAGATGAAAGCCCAAGAGAATTCAAAAAAATTATTTAAAACATTGTTGTAACAACAGCCAAAATAATGTAGCCTAAAATTGAGAACAATGATTACTTAGAAACAATATTTTATTTACAAAATTTGAGTAAATGGAGAATTATCTTTATTGTTACAAAAACCGCAGGGTGGAGGGTGGAGGGGCGGGCCCACTAAATCAACATAAGAAAATCATTCATAATGTTAAGGAGGCTTGGGCTAAAGAGCTAATGATCCAGAGACTTAGATGGAACAAGGTGAAGGAGGAAAAGAAAGAAATGCGATAAGTGTTGGAACTTCAAGAAAATATCCAGAAACTACAAAGGAAAAAGCATAAATGTACAATCTTGTACATGAAATATTGATTTGTAGAACACCCTCTCCTGCTTGTTGAGAAATCTAGGGCATATCAATTAAGTTATTTCTCTTCTATTAGTAACTTCTTGTGAGTGTTTTTTACTTCTTTATATTAGGATCTTCTTTTACTTAGGTTATTAGTGTTCTTCTTCATCAAACAAAGACCAACGCATAAACCATAAAGAGACAAGAGACACAAAATATAGGTTGTCAGCCACTTCTCTTGAGTTTCTCGGCTCCTCTTCCACTTCAATCTTCTTTAGCTTCAAACCTTCGGCCTTCCTTCTAGACTTTACCTTCTTTGTCTCGGCCTCTCTTCTACTACAACTAAGCTTCAGACTTCGCACTTTCTCGGCTACCCTTTCTTGGTTCTTTCTACTGCACTTAGGCTTCAGACTTCACACTTTCTTGGCTACCCTTTCTCGATTCTTTCTTCTGCACCTAAACTTCAAACCTCACACTTTCTCAACTATCCTATCTCAGCTCTTTCTTTTTTTGTACTTCGCACTTTCTGCTTCAAACTTGGTGACCAAAAACCTGTGTTTAAATGAAATTCGGATGGCCCTATTTATAGTGGTTTGCCACTGTAATAAGCTGACATGACTGTTTGGAGGAGTTAATTAATTCATTTGAGGTTGACTTGAAGAGGGATGCCTTGTGCTTGTCTTGGAGGGCTACTTGACATTTATATTGACTCTTACATAAGTGTAATATGCCCAAGAAGGGTCCATCATACATGAAATAGACTAGAATTGATTTTATGACCAATCCTAAGGACTCACAATGGGAGTCATACTAGAATAAAATTCCTTGCTCATGAAACCCATGAGACAAGAATTACAATAATAATTTTATTTTTCTTCTTTTCATCAATTACATAAAATAACAATTACACATGTCATTATGAACAATGAACCTACTTACTTTTCAACACTCCCTATTAACTATGGAGGTATTCATAATGGTACTTGGTCATTCTCAATCTAAAGAATTTCTCATAATAAGAGTCAGATTGGTAACCCATTTGTATAGCATCATATTAACTAGCATTGTCACATAACACGACCTTGACTAACAGCGCTATCTCTCCACAAGATCCTAGCACAATGCTAGCAAGACCAATGATGTATAGACACCTTCATCATTGTCTCTTTTGGAACATACCCCACCCAGGTTCTCAGGGTGTGTTCCACCAGGACTATTCTTATTTTGGATTCCCAGTCCTCAAAGTATTTCGGTCCTCAACGACTACTCTTATCTTGGATGCCCTAATACATCCTCAAAGAGTATCGGATGCTAGATGCTTACCAAATCCTCCATTCTTTCTTCCCAACTGAAGACAAGAATGATGTGTCTATCTCTCCCTCGTAATTAGAAAGCACATATCTATTCCAATAAAGGAATGTACTCATTCCTACAGAAGGAATGTACCTAAGCTCCCTCTTGGCTTAGGAATTTCTAAGTTTCTTCTGAGTAAGAAACTTGTTTTCAGGCTCCCTCTTAATTAGGGACCTATAGCAACTCCTCAAGTGGAGATAATGGGACAACTAGTTGTTTGAATAACTCCTCACAATGTCATGAACTTCTTTTTGTTATCTAGGAGTCTTCATGTTTGGGACTTCTACATAAGGCACAGACCATCCATCACTTTCATCAATGAGTCAGCCATGTCATCATCAGAAAGTGATCCATCAATCCATATCTGGCTTTCATTCATGCCATGTTGCTTTATTCATGCCATCTTTACTTAAGGATCTTTCATCCTACTACATGTGCATCGGTGGTGGAAGATATCCATAGATCTTCCCTTGGCAGCCCTACATAAACCCATCCAGATATTCAAAAATAAAGGCCTGAATATTAAAATCAACATTACCTTTGTGATGGTCTTTCATCATGACATCTTCTAGTTTGCATCAACATCATGTATACATATCAACATATCTCCCAAATATATATATATATATATATATATATATTATCAAGGATTTCTTTCTTTTTCAGATTCCATCAGAGTCTTCATATCTTCCATGGAGATATCCTAGTCAAGTTTTCTTAGTCTTTCGAACATTGATTGTCTTTACCATGGTTGCATATTCCATGATCTCTTCCTTCCTTTCTTCACACATTGCATTCCTAAGAGCTTCCAATCAGAGTTCCTCAATTGTAGTCAACCACCTCATAGTTCATATGACATATTATGTTGATTTCATCTAGTGAATGTGTGATCCATGCATTCCTACATCCCTTTGAGGAAGGAGATCGCTTCTTTTAATCATTTTCTTAAGATAGAGCATTGGTTCATTATACCTACAACACCATATGACATGACTTACATAATATAAAATGTAAGCATACATACCTCATTTTTACTTTGGGTCATCCATACTTTCCACAGCAGCTTCCTTGATTAGAAGAGCTACAATCCCTTGATCTGTTTCACTTTTATGTCATCATATCATCATCCCTTGAATTCCACAAGTTTGGAGTTCTTGATGAAACACTTGCTTGTCCTCATGATCGGTGAATCTTTCAATGAAGATTCCATCAAAGAATCTTGAGGATCTAAAGTATCCCCATCAGCAGATGTTTCCTTTTGACAAATGTATGATGAACTTTGTACTAGATGACCTTGCCATTTTGTTTCCAATGAGATTCCCAAGAGCTATATCCTTGACTTCCATAGATTCTAACCATATTTCATGGTTCTCTATGATGATGTCCCGAGCTCTTGCTTTCAATGTTTCTATGATGCCTTGATGCATCCCATTTAGTGAATTATGATAGCCATATCTTACAACAGAAAACTCAAGAATTTGAAAAGAACTTAGGTGAGGAAGAATATCTCAGTCATAGTAGAGATCTTTTACTTCCTCTATCTTGGACTTCTTCTTTTCAACTTCCTCCACTTCTTCAATGATATGAGCTTCTTCTCTTCTTCTTTTGTTATTTTCCTTCTTAATCTTAGGAAAATCTCTTTTGTAGCGTCCATATTCTTGACACCCATAACATTGGATTTTATCCATTTTCTTTTTCTTTTTCTAAGGACCAAACTTTCCAAATTGTCCCTTTCTTCTTGTCATTGTAGTGTAATGAATTTGCTCACCTGCTCCCACATCAAATTTGACCTTTAGTTTAGATTCTTCAATCTTGCATAGTGACCATAGATCTTGGAATGGAGTAGCTTCTTTCATCCCATAAATACTTGAAGTGAAGTTACCCCACTCCTTCGATAGTGTATTTAATACAAATATAGTCATTTCACTATCACAAATGACTTCTTCCAGATCTTATAGTTGGTCCTGGATCTCAGATATCCTCATAAAGTATGAGGCTATTCCATCTTCCCTATACATATTCAACTTGTAGAGTTCTTGCCTTAATAAGATGACTTCTCCAGCAATGCTTACGGAATATAACTCTACCAATTTATCATATATTTCTTTTGAAGTTTCAAGTTTAGATACATATGGGATGAGGGGACCCTTGATGGATTCTAAGATAATCCTTTGAGCCCTAAATCCCCCTTTCATATACTTGGCAAGAGCGTGAGCATGTTCCTCTCTTGGTTTAGTGATAGAACCTTTGACATGTTCCACAACCTCATTTTCAATGAGATTTAGATCTATCATTTTCTTCCATGCAAGATAGTTTGAAGCCCCAAACAATTTGTTGCTTTCCTTGCAAAAAGGAATTTTGACAGATTCAATTGTGGACATAAATATACGTACTTGATAGGATGTTCCTCCTTGCTGCTTCCTTGATGTTGATGATGATATAGAGGATAGAAAACTTCTCCTTGATGAAGGTAGTTTTCTTCAAGAATGATCTTTGATCCCACAAAGTGTGAGAGGATATATCCTTTTGATCTAGCTTCCTTTGGATGAATAGTCTTCAAAACACTTTGTCTTGAGTAGATGTACGGTTTTGGGCTTCTTCCTCTTGATGAGAATCTCAATACTTCTTTGTAGACTTCTTTGATCTAGGGTTATCATGTTTTCTTTGACTTCAAGATGATCTTCGCTTTGATGTCTTCATCGAGATTTGATTCTTGAGTGTCTCTTGATAAGGTGCCCTTCCTTGACTTAGTCACCTTAGCTCTGATACCATGTTGAGAAATCTAAGGCATAGCAATTAAGTGATTTCTCTTATATTAGTAATTGTTTGTGAGTGTTTTTTAATTCTTTATATTAGGATCTTCTTTTACTTAAGTTATTAGTGTTCTTCTTCATCAAAGAGCTACCAATGCATAAATCATAAAGAGACAAGAGACACAAAATATAGGTTGTCAGCCAGGGCTAAAACCTCTCACACTTTGAGAGAAAAACCTGCACAAATTCTTCTTATAGAAATTCCAATTGACAAATACCAAGACCAAGACCAAGACCCATGACCTATTTACCACTCCAAGACCTTTTTCTCCTTTCCTTTTCTCAACTCCTCTTCCACTTAAATATTATTTAGCTTCAAACCTTCGGCCTTCCTTCTAGACTTTACCTTCTTTGTCTCAGCCTCTCTTCTGCTGCAACTAAGCTTCAGACTTCACACTTTCTCGACTAACCTTTCTTGGTTCTTTCTGTTGCACTTAGGCTTCAGACTTCACACTTTCTTGGCTACCCTTTCTCGACTCTTTCTTCTACACCACTTTAGACCTTGCACTTTCTCGGTTATCCTATCTCAGCTCTTTCTTCTGATGTACTTCGCATTTTTTTCTTCAGAATTTGTGACCGAAAACATGTGTCTAAATGAAATTAAAATGGCCCTATTTATAGTGGTTTTCCACTGTAATAAGCTGACTTGAAGAGGCTAAGTCAACATGACAATTTGGAGGAGTTAATTAATTCATTTGAGGCCAACTTGAAGAGGGATGCCTTGTGCTTGTCTTGGATGGCTACTTGAGATTTCTATCAACTCTTACACAAGTGTAATATGCCCAAGAAGGGTCTATCATACAGTGGCAGAGTTATGGGATTGTAAAACGATTAAAGTTCTTTATGGGCTCCTAGTTTGTCCAGTGATATTATATGGGTGTGAATTATGGGCTAGCAGCATCTCTATCTCAAAATGGAAGCAAATTGAGAAAATCCAAAAACGCTTGATCATGAACAAGTTTAAAATAAAAAATTTGGTTCATTATGAGATAATGTTGAATGAAACAAGAGCAACTCCCATCGAAGCAATTGCTATGGTGCATCTCATAAGGTACCTACAAAGAATTGAGTAAATGGGAGAAGGTAGATGGCCTAAAGTTATCTTCAATGAAGGAATGACTGAAAGAAAGAAATCATGGATGAGACAAAACAACAAATGGATGCAAAAATGAATATTTACCTCAATGAATGTCCCATAAATAGCAAGGAGTTAAAGAGTTTTGTTATGGATGAGACAAAACAACAAATGCATGCAAAAATGAAATATTTGCCTCAATGAATGTCCCACAAATAGCAAGGAGTTAAAGAGTTTTGTTATGGATGAGACAAAACAACAAATGGATGCAAAAATGAAATATTTACCTCAGTACATGTCCCACAAATAGCAAAGAGTTAAAGAGTTTTGTTATGGAGAAGTTTAATAACCATGTATGAGGTAAAGAGTTGGGTAGAAAGAAGAAGTACTATGTTCAAGAATTCAACCCCACATGTGATCTCCAACAAAAAGAGTACATTCGAACTAGCATTCCATGGAAAGCAAAGATTCTTATTGCTCAATTAAGAACTCGCATCAACTACGATGCGAAACAGGTCGATGGAAAAGACCTAAAGAAGCTTGGAAAAAACGGGTGTGTACTTTTTGAACTTTTGGGGAAGTGGAATCAGAAAAGCATTTCATTTTGGAATGTGATGCTTTCAGAGACATCAGAGACAATTACAGTAGTATGTTAACATTCGTTCCTTGGCATTGTCTTTTCAATGAAGGGATTGTTAGAAGGTTGGGTCAACACATCATTAATTTGAATAATAAAAGGATTGAATTGCAGAAGGCAAAGAAGTTAGTGGTCCCATAGTCTCGTGGATGTTAAAATTTCATTCATTCATTCAACGAAAAATACATCATGTGTCGTTGGAATAGTAGAGCATGCATATTGCACACTTAGACATTGTTACTGTCTCATGGTCGGCGGAAAATACCTAAAGAAGCTTGGGAAGAACGGGTGTGTACTTTTTGCACTTTTTGGGCAGCGGAATCGAAAAAAACGTTTCATTTTCAAATGTGATTATTTCAAAGACATCAGAGACATTTACAACAATATGTTAACATCGATTCCTTAGCATTGTCTTTTCAATGAAGGGATTAGAAGGTTGGGTCAGCTCATCATTAATTTGAATAATAAAAGGATCAAATTGCAAAAGGAAAAAAGTAGGGAAGCTAGTGGTCCCATAGAGTATATCTAGTCTCATGGACGTTAAAATTTCATTTCATTTTACATGAAATAGACTAAAATTGATTTTATTACCAATCCTTATGAGTAATAGTAGAATAAAATTCCTTGCTCGTGAAACTCATGAGACAATAATTACAATAATAAATTTATTTTTCTTTTTTACAGCAATTACATAAAATTACAATTACAAATGTCATTATGAAGACCAAACCTAGTTACTTTTCAACACTTCTTACCCATTGTTTCTTCAGGAGCAATTATTTCTTTTGTAGTTGACAACTATCAAAGAAAGAAAGTTATATAAGATAACCACAATTATGTATTTTCTAAAGGAATTCAAAGAAAACAAATTTGCAAGACAACATTTGTTGTGCATGTTGTATATGCATGAGTTCATTTGTTGTGCATGTTGTATATCCATGAGTTCATTTGTTATGGAGAAAAGAGCGGACATGCAATTAACGAAATTTACCTCATTTATTCAAAATCAAATATGCTAGAAATTAGCCCATAAATTATAATAGCAAACCAAGAGATAGTGTTGTGGATGTTGACCTAGATTGTCATTGATGTCAATATGGCAATATTCTGGATGAGTAAACAATGATGTGAAGCCAAGGAGAAGTAGAGCAGATCCGTGTAGAAACAGAAGCAAGAATCCATGAAGAGAAACTAGAGGAAAGCCAAGACAGTCAAGCCATTAAAGAGAATATCGGAAGACATAGGAGCTATCAAAGCAGAGAAGAGGTATTGGAGTGGTATCAGAAGCCACAGGAAAGCCAAGTAAGTGTAAGAGCGAGAGATTGGGGAGGAGCCATATCGGGAGTATCGCATGTAATATATACCAAAGAAGTTAACAAAGGAGCCAAAAGAGCAGAGGAGTATATAATATCGACAGAAATCAAGAAGACGGATGAAGAGTGAATGCACGTGGTTATATTCCAAAAAGCGGGTTTGTAATAGTGGCAATGGTTTTCGGGTGGACGCTAGGCAGTAAGTGGTATTTAAAGGAGAGTGCCCGATTCCATTAACCGAGTGACACGTAGCACAAGGGTGGAGAGAGAAAACCGCTTTATCGGGCAGGTATTCTCCGTGCTATTTGTCTACCCGAAATCTCTGATAGTCGTTGGATCTAGCGCGAGTTAATCTACGGTGGAGAATGAGCCTGATAAAGGTAAGCATCGATAAACGCATCAAGGCTATGGAAAAGCGGAAAATGCAAGTTCCCATGTGTCTGTGTATATTCCCATTATACGAGGATTATAATAGAATTAAAGGGGATAAAGGGTTATGGGTTAAGTCTGCATTAACCAAAGTTAAGAACGAAGTATATATATATATATATATATATATATTATATAGATGTGATACAATACACGGGCCCGAGGATTCCATTGTAATACACTTTAAAGTTACATCGCATCCACCATATCGCAAGCCTCTTTAAAGCCTTGCCACATTAAAATGCCGATTGCAATACGTATGCAGACCCGTTGCAACGTTATAACATGCCCTATTGTAATATCGCGTCCGTCGCAATATCGCAAGCCTTGTTAAAGTTTTTCCACATTGAAATCCGTCGATTGCGATATAATTGCGAACCCGACTACACCATTATAGCATGGCTTAATCAAATGTCGCATCCGTGGTAATCGCAATGTACAAAGGAATGTCAATCCGGTGATTGCAATAAGGGTATGGACCCGACAGACTTATTAATAACTGTTTAATACCATATCGCATCTGCTCCATCGGCAGTTGGGAATTGGCTATGTTATGTGCGAACCTCCGGAAGCAGCGATTGCGATAAAAGGATGATGTGGCATGTGGGACCTCTATATGGCTATAGTCTCTCTTATATGGTTTCCATGAACAATTAATGTATATTGTATGAATATTAAAAAGGGCCTCTCTGATATTTTTTAATATGCAACACTATTGTAATTCGGCCTCTCTTCCACATTAACGTGTCCTGTGTGTATTGATGGATTTGAAGAGACAAAGGAAGCCAAAGAGTGAGCGCAGAGGAAGCTGAAAGATCAAGCGAGCGTTGAGGAAGCCGAAGAGCCAGCGGAGAAAGGAAGCCAAAGGTCAGGGGTATCAGGAATATAAAACAGAGAACAAGGAAAGTTTAGGGTTACTGGCAAACTATAAGAAAATAAAGGAAGCTGAAGCTCTGGCAGAAATGGAAGGAACAGGAGGACAGAAGTAAGTCATAGGCCCAGCAGGGTTGGGAGCAGAGAATTACAACCAAACAGATCCAGACAGTTTACAGCAGAGGGTTGGAGCCCTTGAGGTTGGTGCCTCAAAACTGAAAGGATTGGTGTCCTGGGAGTTGGTGCTCCTAAATTCAAGGTTGGTGCCTTGACAAGACAGAGTTGGTGCTCTGGAGGTTGGAGCCTCACAAAGAGTCCAAGTTGGTGCTTGGAAACTAATTGAAATCATATATATATATATATAGATATTGTACTTGATTTATTGCAAAGATCACATTAATAAAAGCATCTATTCCTGTTATCTATTTTTGTGTTCCAAATATAAATGTTTTTAACTGATAAAATTAATAATTGAAAAAGAAATACTAATTCACCCCCCCCCCACCCAATATTTCCAACAATTGGTATCAGAGCAGGCTTCTTCATATCAGCCTAACAGCTTGAAGAAGGATTCTTAGTCATGATGAGAAATCAAGAAGTGTCAGGAAGACCTCCTCTGTTCGATGGCACAAATTTTGGTTTCTAGAAAAAGAGAATGTCCTACTACTTAATGTCCCTTGGACCTGAAGTTTGGCATTCGGTCTTAAATGAGTACATAGCTCCTTCCACTCTTCCAACAGATCAAGACGAGAGGAAATTCTACATTGCAAATGCAAAAGCCTTAAAATCCATCACTAGTGGAATCACTGATTCTGAATTTACAAAAGTCATGAATTGTAACTCTGCCAAAGAAGTATGGGATAAGCTAATTAGCTTATACGACGAGGACTCCAAAGTCAAGAAGGCAAAGCTTCAAACTCATAGAAGGCAATTTGAAAGTCTGAAAATGGATGATGAAGAAGATATTGCATCATACTTTCTCCGAGTAGCTGAAGTGGTCAACTCTCTTAAAGGATTGGACAAAAACATTGAAGAAAGCACCATTGTTCAAAAGGTCTTAAGATCTCTCCCAGATAGATTTGACTCCAAAGTAAGTGCCATAGAAGAAGTGAAGGATCTAGATACTCTCAAGATGGATGAACTCCATGGAATCCTCATTTCCTATGAGATGAGAAAAAGTTTCCCAAGTTCCAAAGATGCAGCATTCAAGGCCTCAAAATCAAAAAAGGGGAAAGAAAGAAATGTCAGTAGTGATGACTCTGATGTTGAATCCGAATTGGTGCAATTTGTACGAAGACTGAAGAAAGGATCTAAGCTAAAAGGTAAATACCCTCTTATTTGTTTCAAATGTGGAAAAATAGGTCATTATGCTACAAAATGTCCTCATAAGCATGACAGTGATGATGAAGAAAATTCTAAAAGGATGGTATACAAAAAGAAAGGGTTCAATAAGAAGAATTTCCTCTCTAAGCAAGATGAGTCTAATGAAGATGAATTTGTAGTCATCAAAAAGAAATCAACTAACCAGTTCCCTCATTGCAAAGGAGGTAATGAAGAATCAGATGAAGAAAATGATCATGTTGGAAGCCAAGAAGTATTATTCATGGCATTCACAAATGATGATGACTCAGGGCTAGATGGAAATGTAGATGAATTGTTAATAAGTTCCATTGAAGAAAATGAGAAATTACGAAATAAAATCATTTCTCTCGAGGTAGAAAACGAGGAAATAAAAAGAAGGGAAGATCTCTTGAAAAATAAGCTAAAAGAAAAAGAAGAAGCTTGCAAAGAACGTGAAGCCAAAATAATATCTCTGGGGAAGGAATTGGAGAAAGTTAAAAAGGGTTGGAAAAGCTCTCAAATACTTGACACTATCCTAAATAATCAAAAACCTCAACATGACAAATCTAGAATAGGTTTTAAAGGAGAATCATCAAGTGCTAAGAATAATGTGAAAAGCTATGGCGACATACTTTCCAGCAACACAAAAGAAGAAAGATTATTTCATCAAAGGATCATCCCAGATCCAAAGAATGAAGAGAGAATAACTCCAAGGAAGAATGTTCATTCGAATCGTGGATGTTACAATAGATACAAAATAATATTTCATCAAAGGCCCATCTCAAATCCAAAGAATAAAGCGGGAGTAAATCCAAAGAAGAATGTTGATTCAAATCATGGCTATTACAACAAGTACAAAACTATCTTTTTTGGGCATTGTTTTCATTGTAAAAATTTTGGCCATCAAGCTAGACATTGCATGGCTCGTAAGAATGACACACCAAAACTGAAGGATCAAATAAACAAACCATATGACCCCAAAGGGCAAGGACAAATCAAAACCTACAATTCTTTTGATCCCTTGGCCAAATTTGATCTGATTTGCTCATTATGTAACAATAAGGGACACAATGAACAAAATTGCCCACTCAAAAGAGGAAAAGAGAGAAGTGAGAATCCCAACACGGATAAATGTGGCCTAGCTCTATGTGCTTAAAATGATGAAAATCGTTGGTTTGTGGATAGTGGGTGCTCCAGACACATGACAGGGGACAAAAGGAAGTTTGTCTCATTGAACAAAAATGAAGGAAATGTATCCTTTAGAAGTGGATCTGCCAAAATTGTTGGAAAAGGAATTGTTACTCTTATTAATGGAAAAGGAAAATCTCAAAATGCTTTGCTAGTAAACGAGCTCAAACACAACCTCCTGAGTGTTAGCTAAATCTGTGATCAAGGACATAATGTTGTCTTTAGCACCAAAGACTATGAAATAAGGAACTCTTCCTCAGGGAACTTGTGGCGAAAGGGGTTAGAACACCAGACAACATCTACATTCTGAACAAGATTCAAGAAGACAAATGCTACTTAAAGTAAAAAGATGAAAGTTGGTTGTGGCACAAGCGACTTGGACATACAAGCTTCGATAACTTGATCAATATCAGCAATATTAAAGCAATTCGAGACATTCCAGAGTTATTCAAACCGAATCAAAGAATATGTGGTCCATGTCAACATGGAAAGCAAACCAGAACCAGCCACAAGACCAAGGAGTTTTTTACATCAAAGCCTTTGGAGATCATCCATGCTGATTTATGTGGACCAACTAGAACTCTAGCACTCCAAGGAGAAAGGTACTTTGCTTTATTTGTTGATGACTATACTATAATGACGTGGATATATTTTATAAAATATAAATCCAAAGCATTTGAGTGTTTTAAGAATCTTAAATCTCTTGTAGAAAATGAAAAGGATTCAAAGATTAAGTGCCTCAAAATAGATAGAGGGGGAGAATTCACATCAAAAGAATTTAATGAATTCTGTAAAATACATGGAATTAAAAGAGAACTCTCTGCTGCCAGAACACCCAAGAAAAATGGGGTAGTTGAAAGAAGAAACCGAACAGTTCAAGAAATGGCTAGAACAATGTTAATAGCAACTGACTTACAGCCAAAATTCTGGAGAGAAGCAGTCGGGACAGCTATCTATACCCTGAATCGAACTCAATTAAGACCAAATAATGAAAAGACTCCTTATGAATTATGGAAAGGAAGACCTGCTTCAGTAAAATACTTCAAGATTTTTGGAAGCAAGTGCTTCATAAAAATCAATGATGGCTCACCAGGAAAGTTTGATTCTCAGGTTGACGAAGGGATCTTCCTTGGATATTCTACACGAAGAAAAGCCTACAAGTGCTACAATAACCGACTACGAAAAATAATGGAAAGCATTGATGTGAAGATTGATGAAGACCTTCCAGAGAAATAAACTGAAGAACGTGAAGTTGATCCTCTCATTGAAGAAGAAGAACCTAAAGAAGAAGGAAAAAATCAAGAAATACCCAAGGAAAAAGAACCATCTCAAACTCCTTCAAAGATGAAACTTCTCCAAAAATATCACTCGGAAGAGCAAATTATTGGCAATATAGATGAAGGGATGCAAATCCGAGGAAGGATGACAAATACACCAAAGAAAAATGATATTGCTCTTCTATCCATGATAGAACCAAAAACATTTACTCAAGCAAGGATCCTCATTGGGTAAAAGCCATGGAAGAAGAAATGTCTCAAATTGAGAAGAATGAGACATGGGAGCTGGTACCTCGTCCAAAGGACAAAAACATAATAGGAACCAAGTGGGTGTTTAAGAACAAAATGAATGAAGATGGACAAATCATCAGAAACAAAACAAGGCTTGTTTGTAAAGGCTATTCACAAATTGAAGGAATTGACTTTGAAGAAACATTTGCACCAGTAGCTCGTGTGGAAGCTATCAGGATGTTCTTGGAATTTTCTTGCTCAAAAGGATTCAAAATCTATCAAATGGACGTAAAATCAGCATTTCTGAATGGGGAACTCAAGGAAGAAGTCTACATGGAGCAACCAGAAGGGTTTAATCTAACAAAAGGAAAAGACTTTGTTTGTAAGTTGAAAAGGGCATTATATGGGTTCAAACAAGCTCCTAGAGCTTGGTACACAAGATTGGATCACTATCTACAACAACAAGGCTTCAAGAAGGGGGTGGCAGGGAGTAATCTCTACATAAAGACAAATGAAGATAAGTTACTAGTCACACTTCTTTATGTTGATGATTTGATTTTTGCTAGTAATAATGATGAGATGAGCCATGAGTTTTCTCAAAATATGTCAAAAGAGTTCGAGATGTCAATGATAGGAGAGTTATCTCACTTCCTTAGACTACAAGTATCTCAAACCACGACAGGCATGTTTATATCTCAAGCCAAATATCTTAAAGACATGCTTAAAAGATATGGAATGGAACATTGTTCACCCATGAGCACACCTATGACCACAAGTTGCAAATTGAGCAAAAATGATGACTCCCCTCTGGTAGATGCAACTCATTACAGGTCAATAATTGGAGCCCTTTTGTACTTAACTGCTACGAGACCCGACATTATGCAAGCAGTAGGAATGGTGGGAAGATTTCAATCAGCTCCTAAACAATCCCATTTGTTGGCTGTGAAAAGAATTCTTAGATACCTGAAAGGAACTCCTGATTTCAGTCTCTGGTACCCTAAGAGCTCAACTCTTACTTTGACTACATACAGCAATGTTGATTGGGCCGGAAGTGTCGATGATCGGAAAAGTACTAGTGGAAATGCATTCTTCCTAGGAAACTGCTTAGTATCTTGGCTCAACAAAAAACAGACATCCATATCACTATCTATAGCTGAAGCTGAGTATATAGCTGCCGCAGATTGTTGTACTCAAATACTATGGATGAAGGAAGCTCTAAAAGATGTCAACATAGGTACAAATCAACCAACTACCATCTATTGTGATAACACAAGTGCAATCAGCCTCAGCAAAAATCCAGTGATGCACTCAAAGACCAAACATATACCAATCAAGTATCATTTCCTTCGTGAACAAGTAGCTGAACAAAACATCATCTTGGAATATATCAATACTAAGGAGCAGATAGTTGATATTTTCACAAAACCTCTTCCTCGAGAAGCATTTGAACATCTTCGTCAAAAGATGGGAGTTATCTCTTTAGCATCATTTAAGTTGATTCATAAAGATGTTGCAGGACAAGGGGAGCAGTTCGATAGGGGGAGTCCCTGAGCACTCCTTTGCCATTGATGTCAAAGGGGGAGAGAAGAAGAATATTGCCATCAATAACAAAGGGGGAGATTGTTGACCTAGATTGTCATTGATGTCAATATGGAAATATTCTGGATGAGTAAACAATGATGTGAGGCCAAGGAGAAGTAGAGCAGATCCGTGAAGAAACAGGAGCAAGAAGCCATGAGGAGAAACCAGAGGAAAGCCAAGATAGTCAAGCCATTGGAGAGAATATCGGAAGTCATAGGAGCTATCAGAGCAGAGCTATCAAAGCAGAGAAGAGGTATTGGAGCAGTATCGGAAGCCACAGGAAAGCCAAGTAAGTGTAAGAGCAGGAGATTGAGGAGGAGCCATATCGGGAGTATCGCATGTAATATATGCCAAAGAAGTTAATAGAGGAGCCAAAAGAGCGGAGGAGTATATAATATCGGCAGAAATCAAGAAGACGGATGAAGAGTGAATGCACATGGTTATATTCCAAAAAGCGGTTTTGTAATAGTGGCAGTGGTTTTCGGGCAGACGCTAGGCAGTGAGTGGTATTTAGAGGAGAGCGCCCGATTGCATTAACCGAGCGACACGTAGCACGAGGGTGGAGAGAGAAAACGCTTTATCGGGCGGGTATTCTCCGTGCTATTTGTCCACCCGAAATCTCTAATAGCCGTTGGATCTAGCGCGAGTTAATCTATGGTGGAGAATGAGCCTGATAAAGGTAAGCATCGATAAACATGCCAAGGCTATGGAAAAGCGGAAAATGCAAGTTCCCGTGTGTCTGTGTATATTCCCATTATACGAGGGTTATAATAGAATTAAAGGGGATAAAGTTTTATGGGTTAAGTCCCATTAACCAAAGTTAAGAACGGAGGAGTATATATATATTATATAGATGTAATACAATACACGGGCCCGAAAATTCCATTGTAATACACTTTAAAGTTACATCACATCTGCCATATCGTAAGGCTCTTTAAAGCCTTGCCACATTAAAATTTCGATTGCAATACGTATGCGGACCCACTGCAACGTTATAACATGCCCTATTGTAATATCGCATCCGTCGCAATATCATAAGCCTTGTTAAACTTTTGCCACATTGAAATCCGCCGATTGCGACATAATTGCGAACCTGACTACACCATTATAGCATGGCTTAATCAAATGTCACATCCGCGGTAATCGCAATGTACAAAGGAATTTCAATCCGGTGATTGCAATAAGGGTATGGACCCGACGGACTTATTAATAAATGTTTAATACCATATCAAATCCGCTCCGTCGGCAATTGGGAATCGGCTATGTTATGTGCGAACCTCCGAAAGCGGAGATTGCGATAAAAGGATGACGTGGCATGTGGGACCTTTATATGGCTATAGTCTCTCTTATATGGTTTCCGTGAACAACTAATGTATATTGTATGAATATTAAAAAGGACCTCTCTGATATTTTTTTAATATGCAACACTATTGTAATTCGGCCTCTCTTCCACATTAACGTGTCCTGTGTGTATTAATGGATTTGAAAAGACAGAGGAAGCCGAAGAGTGAGCGCAGAGAAAGCTAAAAGATCAAGCGAGCGTTGAGGAAGCCAAAGAGCCAACGAAGAAAGGAAGCCAAAGGTCAGGGGTATTAGGAATATAAAACAGAGAACAAGGAAAGTTTAGGGTTACTGGCAAACTATAAGAAAATAAAGGAAGTCGAAGCTCTGGTAGAAATGGAAGGAACAGGAGGACAGAAGTAAGTCATATGCCCAGCAGGGTTGGGAGTAGAGAATTACAACCAAACAGATCCAGACAGTTTACAGCAGAGGGTTGGAGCCCTTGAGGTTAGTGCCTCAAAACTGAAAGGATTGGTGTCCTGGGAGTTGGTGCTCCTAAATTCAAGGTTGGTGCCTTGACAAGACAGAGTTAGTGCTCTGGAGGTTGAAGCCTCACAAAGAGTCCAATTTGGTGCTTGGCAACTGATTGAAATCATATATATATATATATATATATATATATATATATATATATATATATATATATATATATATAGATATATATATAGATATAGATATTGTATTTGATTTATTGCAAAGATCACAGTAATAAAAGCATCTATTCCTGTTATCTATTTTTGTGTTCCAAATATAAATGTTTTTAACTGATAAAATTAATAATTGAAAAATAAATATTGATTCACCCCCCCCCAGTATTTCCAACAGTGGATCCCACATAAACCAAGTCCTATTGCAATAGTGGTTAGAAGTCTCCAAACAAAATGGCTAAAGTGAGTGGGGTCCACAGAAAATTTTGGACATTTATTCTAGAAGTATTGAGCATTTAAGATAGAGTGCACTAGATGTTAACAAGTGAAGATGCGAAGTGTGTGATGAGAAACAAGGTAAAACCCACACTACTACCGAACAATGTGGGCCTAATTAGCTTGGGTTAAAGTTTAGTTTTTCCTTGATTTGGCTTCATACACTTAAGTATCAAAAGGTTATCACATGGTGCTTGGATATGATTGCTTTTAAGGGATAAGGCTTACACTAGGGACACAACAAAAACTTACGACTTTAATAAGTCACACTCACGACAAGCATTAAAAGTTGACTAATGAGTCTACATGAGGACATTCCTCTAGTCACCAAATATGATATGTAAAAACCTAGACTTCACTGACAAAATGACAAGGATGTTTATAGAATGCCTTAGCATATTAGGACACTACTACTTTCTTTTTCCCAGATAATGTGATGTTGCTCTTCCAAAATTTTGCAACGCTATCACACTAGCCAAGCTCTGCTATTATTCTAATGCTACTCTATTATGTGCTATTGTAATTTGTTTTTACAATGTCATTTTTGAGAGTTGACATGGATGTTGTTACTTAGTCAAATCAACCAAGACCATTACACCAAAGAATTGACCTCTTGAAAAATCAACCAACTCTACTATCATAGTTAGGATCCTCCATCTTAGTTTCTCACAAAAATAAAGCACCATTATGGCATTACTTTCATTTCTAGTAATTTGTTACAAAAAGACTCCTTAGTTTGAACAATCAAATAATAGAAAGATTTTCATGTTGTTACCAAGATTAGACAAGAGAAAAACTACAAGATAGAAACCTTCAACCACCCACAATAGGCAACATCTTGCATTTCACCTCTTGACGTCATGCAATATTTTACAAGCTTATTATTTATTCTTTATTGTGCTAACCTGTAAACTATGAATTCCCAACTTCCCGCTAAGGAGGAAGGGTCATCCACTTTACGAGGGATAATTTTGTATCAAAAATAACAAAGTTGTAAGTTCTAGCATTTTAATTCTTGTAATAATTTTAATTCATCATTGTTACAAGATTCTTGTTGAAATATTATTGTTACTATTGATTAACTTGAATAATACAAATTGCTCATCATCATAATTGTCTTTTGATTAATCCTTGTTAATTGTGTACTATTATTCAATTGTTACTACAAATTTATAAAAGTCACTTTTAGATGCAAAATATTGGTTAATATTAATTAATTTAATTTTAAATTAATATTAATCTAACAATTTAATGTCAATAACTATCATTTTGTAGAATAACGTACCTTGTTTTGATGCAATAAATTATAAACTTTGTATATAATAAAGAATAAATCCAAATTAAATTAAATTTTAAACCAACTATCCTCCCAAATAATAAAAATTTATTTTACCTTATTTCATTTAAAAAAATAAAAATAGATAAATAAAAAATAAAAAAATACACCCAAAAAATACTTAATAAATCAACTCTCACATTACACCATAGGGTGCAAAAAAAACTATTTAATTTAAAAAACAAACTTGCAATATTTACTTCATTTTTAATGGAATTAAATTTTAAACCACCTAACCTCCTCTTATGCAATAAAATATGTATATAATAAATTAAATTAAATCCAGATTAAATGAAATTTTAAATAAACTACCCTCCTAAATAGGATTAATAAAATATTTTTAAAATGGCTAGCATCTGCTGGCTGAGGGTGCTGAAAGCAGGGTATAATTGCAAGTGCCGAGCTAGGCTCTGGACGGGCCTGAGGGCTTGGCTCCAGATGCAGCAAGATGACCGGCATTTGAACCATAGCGAGGGGAGGGGTACTATGAGGAGCCTCGGGAGACGAGTCAAAAACCCCATTCCCTTGGCCACCTGTGGGCTCAGGGCTACCTTAACTCTCAGATGGTGAAGCATGGAAGAGAGGCATTGTATGAACAGCAACGATGGGATGATGCGCAGGGGTTGACGGATCCACAAGGCATCACTGGACAGACTATGGCTCGAGCAGCGAGAGGGCGTGGTCGAGGAAGGAGAGGCCTGGCCCATCAGGCAGACAAGGGGTCGAGCACGTCGGAAGCTCGCAGGGGTCGTAACCCTGTCGAGCACCTCATAGCAGAGGCAACAGCGGCATACCGAGATGAGACGAATGTGGGAATTCGGAAGCTGATTGAAGACTAGGAAGCAGAGATGAAGCAAGAAAGTGAACCAGAGGAACAGATCGACAATTGGAGGACGATGGTCCCAGATCCAGGGAATACCCATGGTATAATTACTTAGTTTCAACACAACCTTTACTTGTATTTCTTAATGAAAAGTCTTCTTGGAAAAGCGATGGAACAAATCTCTGTGGGGATGGCGGTAACAATGCAGGACCTGCCAAGTTATAAAAAAGAAATGGAAGAAATCCTCTTTCAGTTGCACAAACAAGACATCAAGATGGATCGAATCGACGGCCACATCCCTTGCATCCTGGAGTTGTATGGAATGCCAGGGGAAACTGCTGAAGACCCTGCTCCTGTAGTCTCTGTCTCTGATGAGTAGAACGAGCAGAAAGACTAGATTCATCATGCTTAGTTTTTGTTTATGCGGTTAGATTTTAAGTTTCCCGTTGCATATGCTAGTTTTTACAGTTATGTAGTATTTGGACATGAGATTGAGACTTATATAGCTTGGCTAGAAAGACTGAAGCAATTTTGTTTTTGGATGACGTATAACACTGACCAGTGGCCAGCAGACTTGGCTGCCCCTCGAGGCAAGTTGAGGCCACCCAGTGTATCTGTGTGGTGTAAATTTGCCTAATATATAATAGAAAATGGATGGATCTACCAAGCTTAACAAATAACAACAACAACAGAAACAAAACAAACAAACAAACAAACTTGTCATAAATTAATATTTGAATTTGTAGAAAATTTCTATATAAAGCTTGGTAGGAATAAAATATTTTAAAAAGCAACTCAACTAGTAATAAATGTGAAAATGTGTTATATACCAAGAAATTGAAATTTCAAATCTCCCTGATTTACTTGCATCTGCGAAAAAAAGCATATGTAAACACCTAAGACTTATAGACTTATAATAATAAGGATCAAAACCAACCACATTCGAATTTCAAATCCCCTAATTTTCGCATATATAAACACCTAAGACTAATAGACTTATAATAATAAGAATCAAAACCAACCACATTTGAATTTCAAATCCCCTAATTCACCAAACTTTGCATAAAAAGCATGCGTAAAAACCTTGACTTGTAATATGTAAATACTAAAAACCTAGACTCCCCAAAAACAACAAATCATAACTATGACATGAAACAAATGGAAATGATTTAGCAAGAGACAAGTGAACCCAATTCATAATAAACCACATCGGGTTGTTCTTAGACTGGACATTTCTATTCTTCTTCGACCCATCTTCCATGTATCATAAAGTGCACCACTACGAAGCAACAACAGATACTCATGCAAACCCACAGTACCTCCTATAAGGAACCCATGATAGACTCAACTACAAGGTTTATCGTGCTTTTAGTGTGACAATTAAAACAACAGTTAATGAAATCACTTCACCAGGAAACAAGTGAACCCAAAGCACAATACACCACACCAGGTTGTTCAAACCATTTCAACTATGATTCTTAGTCCATCTTCCACATTAGACAGAACACGCCTATGAAAAAACAAAACTCATGCCAACACGTGGTAAGTTGAGTGTGCCACAATCATATTACCTCATAGTATTTCAACTCACATGACATGATGACACAATACACAAAGGGCACAGGACACACGAGACACAGTGGCCTCGAAGAAAAAGGACACAACACAAAAATATTACTCTCCACACATACATATAACAAATTGTAAAATTATACATTAATATATTAAGTAGACATTCAAATTTTTTTAGTAATTAGAAACTGAGATCCACTTCCCCAACACTACACAATAACCCTCTGTTGATTGAAATAAGCTCAAAAAACGAAAATTGTTTTTTACACAATTACCCTCTGGAGTGAAATAAGCTCCCAAAAAAAACGAAAATGTGTTTTTTCACCAACCATAGCCTATTTCATAGAATAGAGGACCCAATGATGGCATGTGTCCATGTGTTTCACACATGTTACATGCCAAACATGTGTCTTCACAGATCCAATATCCAAGTGCTCAAAAAAATGAAAAATGTGTTTTTTCACAGGTCGTAAGCAAGTTTTATAGAGGACCCAATGAGGGCATGTGTCCACGCATTCCGCACATATTACATGTGCTGACATGTACCCTTACATATCCATGTCAAGTACACAATAACCCTCATCTGCACTCCAAAACATCAACATCTACCCCTCCAACCTATTTAGAGAAAAGTGCTTATAAGAAAGAGTAAATATAGGCCTCACAGGTCTCTTTTACAGGGGACACATTGAAGACACATGTCAGCCATACATTTGGCACATCTCCTATCAATAGGACACGTCTCTATGTCCGTGTCTAACCTATAGGATACAAGCCCTTTTTGGACATGTCTCTCACATATCGATGTCCAACACATAAGATTCGAGACAGAAGCCTTTTTTGGACATGTCTTGTAACTTATATAACATAATATTTCTACACTAGATCTATCTAAACTTCAGACCTACCATAATTCTAGAATTTAGAAATGGTTTGCAACTAATGGGAATCTAGAAAATATTTCTACACTAGATTCATCTAAACCTCATATCTATCATATCTAAACATCACATAATATTTCTAGACTAGATCTATCTAAACTTCTGATCTACCACAGTTCTAGAGTTTAGAAATGGTTAGCAACTAATGGGAATCTAGATAATATTTCTACACCAAATTCATCTAAACCTCATATCTATCATATCTAAACATCAAATCTACCATAATTCTAGAGTTCAAAAATGGTTTGCAAACTAATGGCAACCTCAGATCTATCATATCATACTTCTAGAGTTTAGAATTAGTTTACAGCCAATGGGAGTACCATTCATATTTTTTAGATTCTTTAAGTTGTAGAATGAGCCTCTCATCACACCAATATGACACAAAACTTGTATGTCTATTATTTATAGATAGGCCATAAAGGAACTATAGTCACCCTCTGCAAAATTTGTCTTTAGCTATTAAAAAAGTGCAATTGGTCGTTCGTTGGGTGAAACACGCAAGGTCAAGGTTCAAATCTCATTGAATATAGTTTCTTGCTATGGTGTGCGGCTCAAGGAGTAGACTCCCTCCCTGCATGAGTCTCAGCTCTTTCCAAAATCATAAGAATTTAATATATCTGGCTTACAGGTTGTTGGATGTATTGTTGGTGTTATAGTGGCAGCTACGAGGATTGATCCTGGGTCTCCCTTAGATTAGGCCTGACAGTTACCGATTCACCACGTCAAAAAAAAAAAGTGCAATTGGGCAGAAAAGTTTGCACCCATCTTCAAGGTCACAGAATAGTCAAAGATTGATCGAACCTCCTTCAATGGGTAAAGCTCGGAATTAGCTTTCCAATGACATATAGAACTTCCTCAAATGGACCCTGGAATCAAAAGTTATAACATGATGGGTCCAGCGCCTCGTTACACTCACCAACCTTAATGAATGGATATAAATTAATTGAAATGATTAAGAGTTTGATTAAATATGTGATTGATTTATTCGGTGGTTGATTACAATGATTTATTAGATATTTGGCTCCCGGTATTTATGACTTGTACCAGCATCGCTAGTTCTTGGACATGTGTCCACGTCTCGATAATCTCACTCCTGCCTTGGTAAGTAACCTGCGAACCTTATCTCCCGGTCATTTGCTCGTCATTCTGTTAGAGGTCGAGGGTTTCATTGTGTAGTCCTTCTGGTGCGATTTCACTGTAAGTTTATGCTGCTTCTTGTGCTTTGGTTCGGTCTTCGACCTAGGAACCTGTTCGGCTTCACTGTCTGGTAAGATATGCTTGCTCAATACTGAATTTCTATTGTTCTTCCGCCTCGGCGCTTCAAATACTCTGTTGTGTTCAGGAAATTCGCTTATTTGAAAAGACTGTGTGTTTCTCTGAGTATGTGGCTACAATTGGTTGTTTTACTGGACAATGCGACTGTTCTTTTCTTGGTTTCTTTGATTCAACTGCTCTCAGAGTTCTCTAGTCATTTTTCTCTGTTTCATTGACAGGTTGTGGTCTCAGGGTCTTCGGCTTCGGTTTCCTTTTCAACGGCGAAGGTAAGACCCCGTTCTATGCCATCATTCCTCTCCCCTTTTTACGCACTTGTCTAACTCACTTGCTCCTTCATGAGCAGAGGGACCCTCGGTGGCTGCAACCTAGGTGCTCTGTCTCCGCACTGGTAAGTCTGAACCCTATATCTCTGTATTTTTTTTTTGTTCCTCGTTTCTTCTATCTTTGTCACGGAATGCTCATACTTTTGTTGTTGGTGTTCTCGTTGCAGGTGGTTCCGTCTTGGAGGTCTTGGCTTCAGCTTTATGGCGTGCTGGCTAGGCCCGGGTAGGGTCGCTCCTTGTCAATCTTGTTCACTTGTTTATCTCTGTCGCTGGCTTAGGTTAGGTTAGTCTGTTGTGGAGACTTTTGGCTGGCCGATATAACGTAGCCGAGTCTGTTAGACTTGCAATGTTTCTGTTCTGGGTTGTTGTTGTAGGTTTGTTTACAGTTAGGGTTTCTAAACCCGTCCACTATTACAATCTCATTTGATTTGTACAGCGTTATTTTGCATAGACTGTATGTATATTGAACAGAGATTTACGGTTACTTTTGTGAATAAAAAGAGAGGGTTTCTTCTTCAGAAAATACCTGTATTATTAGTCTCTGTCTTTGCTGTTCGGAATTTGTGTATCTTCCAGGAACTCCTTTCGTTCGCTTGACTTAATAATTCTGGGACTATACGGCCTCGTCTCTGTAGTTTCTTCCGTGTCTATACTTGCAAGATTTTGTTGATTTTTCGGCCTGATTAGTCAATACAAGTAGAACAATGTATATATGCTTTGTAGAATAGATACCAGAGAATTTGCTTTCACTATATCAAGCAATTCAACAACCTGTAGATAGACAACTGTGGGATGTCAAAATGTAACTTATGTGCTCAGAGATGTTTTTACTATATTTCTCTTTCTAAAAGGTCGAATATGTTACAATGCATTCTGTCTCCTTTTCATTAATTTCCTGGAAATAGTTTCTCTTAACTACTGTTAGTTACATTTTTATAGTTTATTTTCAGTTCTAAAACTGCTTATTTCTATACGCTATGACCTGTATAAGTTAACATGAAAAACGAAAAATAATTACCTATAACAGTTT
Organism: Pinus tabuliformis; assembly: GCA_031772625.1. Classification (NCBI taxonomy): domain Eukaryota; kingdom Viridiplantae; phylum Streptophyta; class Pinopsida; order Pinales; family Pinaceae; genus Pinus; species Pinus tabuliformis. Next base: position 1,145,842,336 of record CM062815.1, read on the forward strand.
GTCTAATTCAACTTCTACCTTCCTAAATACTATTTCTCTACGAAATTAAAATAATAATAAAAGAAACGACTACAGTGTTCACTTGCAATTTCCTCCTCAGCCCTCTCAGAGACCCGTCAGCTAGATGCTCCTGCATCAGGCTCCCGGGGTAAATAAAAAAAAATCATGGCTCCATTCCATGAGCGCCTCCACAGAATAACCTGCCTTCTGTATCTGCATCGCGTCGAGCCACGAACTGTCCTCGATAGGACGGTTCTTCCACTTGACAAGGTACCGCAGATACTCCTTCCTGCGAGTTCGCTTGGCCACCTGTGTGTCGAGAATCTTCTCGATCTCATGGGGTTGAGCCGAAGGCATTTGCCTCATCCAAGAACCGCCTTCAACCTGGGTGTCCCATTCTGGCCGTACCACACTGTCATCTTCAGGGTTGGCAGTATATGGGAACAGGTCTGCCACGTTGAAAATAGGCGATATGCCTATATCTGGTGGCAGTTGTATTTCATAAGCGTTAGCTGAGAATTTACGCAGAATTTTACAGGGACCAATCTTCTTAAATTTCAGCTTGTTATATGCGCCCTTAGGAAACCGTTCTTTGCGTAAGTGTGCAAGGACTTCATCCCCTACATTGAATTGCACTTCTCGTCGCTTTAAATCTGCCTGCTGTTTGTATTTCTGAATGTTTTCCTGCAACTTTGATTTCACTTGCTCGTGTAGATCATTCATCGCTTTGGCGAAATCTTCTCCATCAGCACTTCTCTTCTCCAATTTTCCCAGATCCCGCAACTCATGTACTCCGCGAGGATGCATGCCATACAGGATCTGAAATGGACTGTGTCCAGTGCTGCGGTTCGGTGAATCGTTATAAGCGAATTCTGCTTGAGCAAGCGCACGATCCCATAACCGTGAATTTTCTCCAGTCAGGCTCCGTAGCAGGTTCCCCAAACTCCTGTTCACCACTTTCGTTTGCCCGTCAGTCTGCGGATGATATGCAGAGCTGAAGTTCAATTGTGTATCCAACTTCTTCCACAGGGTGCGCCAAAAGTGTCCTGTGAATTTCACGTCCCTGTCGGAAATAATAGATCTGGGTAGGCCGTGTAATCTAACAATCTCAGTGAAAAACAGGTGAGCTACGTGAGTGGCATCACTAGTTTTTCGACAAGGGATGAAATGCGCCATTTTCGAAAACCTGTCTACCACCACCATCACCGAGTCATAACCTCGCTGCGTTCTAGGCAGTCCCAAGACAAAGTCAATGCTGACTGAGTCCCATGGTCTACTTGGAACAGGCAGTGGTGTGTAAAGTCCGGTGTTTTGACTGTGTCCTTTCACCAATTGGCAGACTTTACACCTACTCACATATCGCTGCACATCCCTTCGCATTCTTGGCCAGTAATAGAAGTGTCCGAGCTGATCTAAAGTTTTGTCTATACCGAAATGTCCGGCTAGACCTCCACTGTGCTTCTCCCGAATAATATTTTCCCTCATCGAACAATCAGGAATACATAACTTGTTGGACACCTAATCCTCAATGGGTTAGTGTGGAAGCCGAATAGACAAAAGGACTCCAAGAGACCTTGGGATGTGGAACCCAATGGTCACAACATGTTACTATAAATGTAAATCATTTGTTAATAAAAATGTATTCTCATGTTTTATCCTTCAGATTCTCTTGCTGCCCATGTGTGTTTAACATAGTATCAGATCTGGCGTACTCCTGCCCTACATAATTTCTTTGAGCCATTTGTCTTATGGTTTTTATGAGCAAGTCCTATTTTTAGTATTCCTACTTTTGTAACTCATATCATCCTGATTTATATAATCCGATGTCCTGACAATGGTATAATCTGTTGCTCAAGGTCTGCCATAATCATTGTCTGCGCCCTCTGCGCTCCCTGGGCTGGGCATAATTGTCCTCTCTGCGCTCTCTGGGATCTCTGCCATAATCATTGTTGGCACAGTTTTTTCTGTATGGTCGTAATAGCCCTTTGTCCTAACGTTTTCTCTACCCTCTCGGTTTTCCAGCTTTTAAGAAAGAAGGCGGCTTCCTCTGGCGTGGTCGTTGTAACGCCACAGAATTGCTGAACAAGCCCTGACTGTTCTTAGCTATTTTCCATTGGTATTATAATTATTTATCTCGTACCTCTCAAATGGTAAGTGTCTCATCCTTAAACCATCATTTTTGGGAAAGAACGAATCTCTGACGCCGAAAGCCATAGCAAATCGAATCAACGACAAGGGCCTGCAATTTCCGGTTGGAAGGATTGCTAAATGTGAGATCAGGCGACTGGTATTGTCCATAATCTGGTGCTTCTGCCGGGAGGAAACAGCGTTTGGAGGCTGTGTGGTATATGCTGTGGTATACACCGTTTTAAGCCTCTCCATATCCTGACCACCCGCATACATCTGAAGAATGCGCGCCTGCGTGTGCTGTTGAAGTATGAGGGAGTGCTGCGGAAATGGAAACGTGGTAGCGTTGTACAGTTCATGTGTATTCACAGCGGAAGCGTGAAGCACCACCACCACTCGGACCATCATTTTACTAATCTATCGGTAAAAGTCTTATCATTGATCCACCACAGAGGAGGAAAATTGTCAAAATGGGGGTTGATGGTGGAGTTGGGTGGCGCAATTCAAGCACACTATCCATAGGAAGGATGTTGCATCTTGTCAGGGAGATGTACACACGATATATGAAAATATGTGCCACAATCACGGCATTGATAACACATAATTCCAGCTACTTCCTGTCCGCAAAGCTGGCAGTCATATACTCTGCCAGTAACTGGGTTTAGTCCGATATTATTGAAACATAACTCTAGTGGATGTTCGTGAATAAGCGGAAATGGATTAAACACACCGGGAGTTGTACCGCAGGAGTGGTGGAGGTTGAAGTAAGTACATTCAGGTTCACAACATCTGAATCTGACGCCACAGCTGGGTTCTTTGCAACCATTGCATTGGAATTGGACAGCTTCATTCGTAAGGAATAGTAGGTTGGGCTCTACAAAATGTGTAATAAATTCATGCGCCATACTGCTGTAATTTCTAGTGAATGCCCAATACCGAAGAGCGACGCGTTTTCTGATTTTCCCAAGGGTATCTGAGGCGTTGGAACTTTGTCTCGAGGCATGTTCAAAGCTTGCAGCCATCATGAGAGCTTGTTTGAAAGAAGCAGCTAGCGGCCAATAATGACTTGGATTCATTTTATGGACAAATAGAAAAGGGAATGTTGGTAACGTCTTTCAAATATCCAAATCTACATTCAGTAGTATTTATTGCACTGCGTTGTGGACGTTCTGCACCACCTATCAAGTCTCTCACCAGACACTCCACCGTCCTCCCAACTAAAACACGGGAGCTTTAAAAGGTCGGTTCACTCTATCCTTCTACCCTTATATATATACTCACAGCTTTTTCTGACGGTTGCTGCCTGTATTTTTATAAACCAGTAGTAGTTCATCCAATACACCTGCCCTGCACAGTACATCTGCTTCTCCAAGGTCCTATCTTTCAACGTTTTCTTCTCAGATCCAATCCATCTTTGTCTCACGCACCTGGCCTTTTCTTTTCCCATTTCGGTTTTCGTAATCGTAAGCTCATTTTCGTTAAATTGATCTTCGTGGAAGAGTTGTAATTTTCAGAAGACGCCCACCATATACGTATTTATTTTGATGGCATTGATGTTTTGGATTTGGTGAGACATCCCACGGCCAAGATTACGCCAGCACCTCCTATCACCAAAACGCCCTTGTTGAAGCCTTGAGCCTGCCTTGAGTGCAATGTTGAGTTCTAGAGTGATTATTCTTTGTGCATTGAAGTAGTAAGTGCATTAAAGCTCCTGGTGTTATTCAAGTAAATTCAAGGTCGATCGGTTTCTTTGTGAGTTTATTGAAGATTAAAGTATATGTGTGTTGAGCATATGACATATATCTATGTGCATTGAACATATGGTCGTGAGTTCTATATTGAACGTCGTGAAGGTTTCCATTTAAGGCTGAATTAAAAAGTATTGTGCGTTGGACAGACTTGCGTTGGTTCATTGTTGGCTAAACATTGTATGTACACTAGTGAGTTGTGATAACCAAGTTCGTGCTAGATATATTCATTTGTGTTGGTTCATGATTGGTTTGAATATATTAACATTGTTTCATATATACATTGGCAATTGAGCGTTAGTGTAGTGGTGTTTGAAGGATCGAAGCAAGTTTGCAGTTGTTGCTGCCCCAGTGTGGCATTGTATTTAAAACTCATTATAGTGCATTGATTCCTTGATTCGACCGCTACATAAAGAGTTTGGTGGGCTGATTGTAATCTTTTATGGAGAAAATTTTAGTCAGTTGTATTGTCAGAACATAATGCTAATCATGAGTAAACTCTTATTTTTATGTAATAGATTGTAATTGGTGCTTGCTAGTTGCACATTGATCATTTGCTGCACATTTATAAAAGATATTGTTGTTTATTGTGAGTGGGTATTACTTTTCTACATTGAGAAGTAGTTGTGATCAGTTTTTAAGGTGTAAATCTGACATTGAAGAAAAAATGGCCAGAATCAATGAAGTATTAGAGTTCCTCAAAACTCTGACATTGTCTACCAATCATGATACATTAAAAGTCAGCGAAGTTTCTCTCACAGACATTTAGGTCTGTCTACAAAATGCACAAGAGAAAATTGATTTTTTGCAGCTCGAAACTCAACTACAGCAAGAAGAATTAAAACAGAGGAGTCATTTTGAACCTATTTCTGTTCAGAAGATTGAAATAGACTCTCATAAAGCAGTAGTTGTACATGCAGATGCAGAAACTCAGTCTGCACTTCCCAAGCCCATCATCAGACCTTGGGAATAGCTTGTCCACAACAAGCACAGAACTGGTCTTGGATATGAGAAGGACTTGTCCTTTCATATTCCAGACTACTCAAAGCCCATTCAGTTTCAGAGTGTTGGATTCATCCATGACAGTTCACCACCAGCTGTTCCAGATTCTGCCCCTCTTCCACAGCAACAGCAACAACAACAGATTGTGAAATGCCAACACTGTGACTGAGTTGGCCATTTGAAAGATCACTGTTTTGATCTTCATCCATGTAAGCATTGTCATAAAACCACCCATTCTTCACACAGATGCTTCAGAAACAAACATCCTGCAAGAACAAAGACTCATTTTGGATGGATCGCTTCTTGGAAATGGGCATCAATAGCAAAGAAGATATTCCAATCACATGTCAGAACTTCTTCCAGAATATTGAACAGTCTTGCAGTTGAGTTTTCTCCATCATCTCACCTTGTATCTGACAGGGGGGGAAATGATGGTCATCTACAAGCTTCAAAGCCACATCAAGCGAGCCTGAGCCACAACCTGCCACACCAGTTTCAGAGTTGTAGCCAGAAACAAAGATGCCCCTGAGCATGCCTTCAGTTGGTAATCTGGGACACTTCCTCTAGCAGAAGACTTCAGCTTCTTGCCAGTTTTGGAAGAATTCTAGGAACAAAATTGAGAACACTTCCTCTAGCAAAAGACTTCACCTTCTTGCCAGTTTTGGAAGAGTTCCAGGAATTGCATTAAGCATTCCAGAGTTGTTGGTCATCCTTAAACCATCACAGGTTGAGACTTCCCTTTTTAGGTTGAAGTTCTCCCTTTTATGCAGGGTGAGACCTCCCTTTCATGGTTGAAGGTTTCCCTCTTCAAAACAATAGGAGCACTTCCTCTAGCAAAAGACTTCAGCGTCTTGCCAATATTGGAAGAGTTCTGGGAACTGCGCTAAGCGTTCCAGTGTTGGTGGTCATCCTTAAACCATCGCCCTTTATACCAACATTTGAAAGAGCACATTCAGCCTAGTGCTGCCATGCAATTTTGCACATTTTGTATTACAGCTCTCTTCTTGGACTCATACATAACCCTTCGGATTAAGGGGGGGAATGTTGGACACCTAATCCTCAATGGGTTAGTGTGGAAGCCGAATAGACAAAAGGAGTCCAATAGACCTTGGGATGTGGGACCCAACGGTCACAACATGTACTATAAATGTAAATCATTTGTTAATAAAAATGTATTCTCATGTTTTATCCTTCAGATTCTCTTGTTGCCCATGTGTGTTTAACACAACTTTCCCGCTTTAAACAATAGCTTCTCCTGCAAATTGTAGTCCAACTATGGACTATTGTTCCTCGACAAGGGATTCTAATAGGCTTCATAAGCCTCTTTGAAATCCGCGTCGGTCTGATACAAGTCTTTCAAATGCTCGAAGCCCAGCACTTGTATCGTACTTTCCTGTAAGAGCAAGGCTCTTCTGCTCAACGCATCTGCCACCTTGTTGGCCTGCCCGCTGATGTGTTTCAACACAAAGGTGAAACTCTGCAAATATTCGACCCACTTGGCATGCTTGTGGTTCAGTTTATGCTGTTGCATCACATATTGCAGCGCAGAATTATCAGAAAATAACACAAATTCACTCCCCAGCAGATAGTGTCTCCAATGCTTCAGTGCTTGGACGACAGCATAGAATTCCTTGTCATAGGATGAATACTTCTGCCTGCTTTCGTTCAACTTCTCGCTGAAAAATGCAACAGGTTTGTCTTCTTGGCTGTCTTCTTTATGTGTCCATGTCTCAATAATCTCACTCCCGCCTTGGTAAGTGACCTGCGAACCCTATCTCCCAGTCATTTGCTCGTCATTCTGTTAGAGGTCGAGGGTTTCATTGTGTAGTCCTTCTGGTGCGATTTCACTGTAAGTTTATGCTGCTTCTTGTGCTTTGGTTCGGTCTTCGACCTAGGAACCTATTCGGCTTCACTGTCTGGTAAGATATGCTTGCTCGATACTGAATTTCTATTGTTCTTCCGCCTCAGCGCTTTATATACTCTGTTGTGTTTAGGAAATTTGCTTATTTGAAAAGACTGTGTATTTCTCTGAGTGTGTGGCTACAGTTGGTTGTTTCACTAGACAATACGACTGTTCTTTTCTTGGTTTCTTTGATTCAACTGCTCTCAGAGTTCTCTGGTCATTTTTCTCTATTTCATTGACAGGTTGTGGTCTCAGGGTCTTCGGCTTCGATTTCCTTTTCAACGGCGAAGGTAAGACCTTGTTCTATGCCATCATTCCTCTCCCCTTTTTACGCACTTGTCTAACTCACTTGCTCCTTCGTGAGCAGAGGGACCCTCGATGGCTGCAACCTAAGTGCTCTGTCTCCGCACTAGTAAGTCCAAACCCTATATCTCTGTATTTTTTTTTTGTTCCTCGTTTCTTCTATCTCTGTCACAGAATTCTCATACTTTTGTTGTTGGTGTTCTCGTTGCAGGTGGTTCCGTCTTGGAGGTCTTGACTTCAGCTTTATGGCGTGATGGCTAGGCCCGGGTAAGGTCGATCCTTGTCATTCTTGTTCACTTGTTTATCTTTGTCACTAGCTTAGGTTAGTCTGTTGTGGAGACTTTTGGCTGTCTAATTTATCGTAGCCGAGTCTATTAGACTTGCAATGTTTCTGTTTTGGGTTGTTGCTGTAGGTTTGTTTACAGTTAGGGTTTCTAAACCCGTCCACTATTACAATCTCATTCAATTTGTACAACGTTATTTTGCATAGACTGTATGTATATTGAACAGAGATTTATGGTTACTTTTGTGAATAAAAAGAGAGGGTTTCTTCTTCAGAAAATACCTGAATTATTAGTCTTTGTCTTTGTTGTTCGGAATTTGTGTATCTTCCAGGAACTCCTTTCGTTCGCTTGACTTAATAATTCTAGGACTATGCGGCCTCGTCTCTGTAGTTTCTTCCGTGTCTATACTTGCAAGATTTTGTTGATTTGTCGGCCTGTTTAGTCAATACAAGTAGAACAATGTATATATGCTTTGTAGAATAGATACCAAAGAATTTGCTTTCACTGTATCAAGCAATTCAACAACCTGTAGATAGACAACTGTAGGATGTCAAAATGTAACTTGTGTGCTCAGAGATGTTTTTACTATATTTCTCTTTCTAAAAGGTCGAATCTGTTACAATGGATTCTGTCTCCTTTTCATTAATTTCCTAGAAACAATTTCTCTTAACTGCTGTTAGTTACATTTTTATAGTTTATTTTCAGTTCTAAAACTGTTTATTTCTATACGCTATGACCTTTATAAGTTAACATGAAAAACAAAAAATAATTACCTATAACAGTTTGTCTAATTCAACTTCTACCTTCCTAAATATTGTTTCTCTATGAAATTAAAATAATAATAAAAGAAACGACTACAGTGTTCACTTGCAATTTCCTCCTCAGTCCTCTCAGAGACCAAACAGCCTTCTGTCATGATGACCCGTCAGCTAGATGCCCCTGCGTCATAACAAATTGGAGTTGCCCTTGAAAACTGAAAGCCAAGAAGAAAAGGCCTTGAGGGAAATCCCGCAAATCGGCAATTGGAGGTCCCAATGATCTGCAAAATGACCATTATAAAGAAGATGTCGGGAAAAAAGGTCAACAATGTAAAATCACAGAGGGAACCCAAAAGTATATTTACAAAGGAAATCGACAAAAAAACCAAGGGCAGACAAGCCCTTTCTCCCTCCTCCGATTGGGGGCTCTAATATGGGGGCTAGCTCATGGTCAAAGGAAGGGCAAGAAACCAAGGGCGAAGTGTTACAAGAAATCCATCAATTGGCATTCGCAAGCTTTTGAAGGTCACACCAATGGCACGGCTTGGAAACCACCAATGTGTCGATTGCGATACTCTAAGTGGGCCCAATCGGCGCTAGCAATGTTGCAAGGGTTGTCCAATGTAAAGGTCAAGGATTTCACTGATATGCAAGCTTTTGTTTAACACGCGTCCAAAGGCCATAGAGCCCAAGGACTAAGCGCTTGGCCATAGCCCCCAATCATATGAAAAAAGGGGAAGGGGCTCAAATCAAAAGGGGCTAAAGTGGATCAAAATGCATCGTTCTATAAGAAATTTTAATATAAAATCTCGATGTAATAATTACCCGATAATGGAATACAAGGCTTTAAAGACGTGGTGGGTCGGCAACTGAGACATTTAAGAAGGATATGGAGCATTCAAAAATCAACATGGGTTGACCCTGTAAAGCCCCTTGTGACAAGAAATCAAGGTCAACACAAACAGAGTAAATGAATGTATGGAAGCTTAAGAGGACTTAATGATTCAGCATGGAACTCCATGCAGAGGGAAGATGAAGTATTGCCCAAATGACCTCTATTTTTGTACCATGGCATTAAACTCACAATCGAACCACTCCCAGCATTGGAGAATGAGTGATTCAAGCGGTAAAGCAGAAGCGATAGGAACCATCCGTGTACCACAAGAAGAAGATCATGAACAAGCATTCCCCTGATCAAAGGCAATCCCAACGATGGGCATGGAGATATTTGGTTGGAATTTTCATCTAATTGTTCACCTGTTTTGTATTTGCAATTTAATGAAGCAATTAAATTTTTTGTAGTCATTTTTGGGCCACAAATCCATCCCAAGCTGAGACAGCTAGTGGATCCCATAGTCGAGGCTCGACTGAGATAATTGTGGTAACCATTATTCAAAGCTCCCTTCCCCAAATAAATAAAGGGAAGCAACACTTACCCCAAAGTTTAGAATTTTTTGAAAGAAACTCACGAGTGGATCCTTTTCTTGTTTCACAAAAGCATTGTATGAACACTGATGTATGCACTCTATCAGAGAATTTAATGGAATAATTGTGGTGATTCCAACTCCTTGATTTACAGTATATTTTTCACTTAGTATTTCCATGTGTTTGACATTCTCCTCAAATTGCATGTAAGTAGAAGCTAGATATATTTCCATTATATGCATATTCATTTCAGTCAAGTCTTTGATAAAGAATGTTTGTATTGATATGGTGATAAGGTCTTTAAAAGGCACTCCATGCATCTCGACATCTCATAAACCTTTCATTGTTGTTGTTTTCCTCTAAATCCAGAGATACAAAATTCTTAAAGTCTAAGCTTTGTTTTGATGGATTTTCTCTCTATTGTCTTCTACTATTCCATCTCCATTAACAATTGATTTGTTGCGAGATTCAATCTGCTTTGGCCACCATTGTTTGAGTATTACTCCCTATGGAATTTTGCGCACATGTTATTTCTTACATTGTGCTTTCATGAGCAGTACTGAACCAACCCTTTTCATACTATCAGTGACAAAAAACTATTAGTGTTGAGAGCCCTCAAGATAAATCTACTAGCACTACTTGAAATGTCCTGAGCACTGGCCTATAATCAACCCAAAGTTTGTCTCCAGGAGGCTTTTCTTATCCCCTAAAGCATTGTTGCTACATGTGCTACAAAAAGCAACATCTTTATGGCATCGTTGTTGGGGAACATATTAGAATATTTTTTCTTGGGTACGACAAATATTTACATTCCCTCTGTTAGGTGAGCAAGGGAAGTGTGGGTTAAAGATCTCTCACCTTGGCAACTCCACTGTTTCAATTTTATGGTAAACATCCTAGCAACTCCATTTTTTATATCTTTGTTTGATCATCCTAGCTTTCAAGCAACCTCAACAAAAAACTTCCACTACATTCGAACTTGAGATCACTCACTTAGAGGGCTTTTCAAAATGGGCTCCTAGATCGAATTCTTGGCCAACAAATTTGCCCCACTAGATTTTTCTTTTATTGTTGGTTATCCTAATCAAGTCCCTTCATATCTAGAATGGGAGACCTATTTGCCTACATAAAGTGGAAACACAAATTGAAGACCAGAACAACCCCTCAAAGATTTTCATAAATGCATGGAACAAGAAGGTAATATTTTGTAGATTTGAAAATGAAATTGTTCATGCATTCTTTAGAGGGAGATGGTAAAGTTTGGTACAAAACAATACCTCGTGGCAACATATCTTCTTTAAAGAGCTTTCACTTAGCATTCAATCATTATCGCAAAAAATATTGTCTATCGGCTGCTCTGTTTGAAGATTGTTGTGCACATTATAATATTGAAAATATTTTTGAGGTTAATGATCCTGCTGAAGATGTTTGAGACTATGTTCCAAGAAAACATCTTACTCACATCAAGAAGCATCACCCAGTGATCAAAAAAGCGGAAAAAGAGACAACATCGAGTTATAAAAAGTGGAGAAAGAGACAACATCGAGCTACAAACAAACCCTCAGAGATCTTATTCAACAAAAATTGATGATTCTCCTTGTGATGTGTATGACTTCAATGGAGGGTCAAGGGATGAAAAACCACAAGTCTCAGTTATGGGAAGCTGCACAAAAAGAGGAGGCCCACCAAGAGGTTGACAAAGAGGATCCAATTTACGACCCACATCCTTCAAATGGAGAACCAGTTCAAGAAGCTGATATTAAAGTTGATGAAGGTTCTCCAATCTATGACTCATATGATTCAAAGGATGATGAGATGGTTGTAGATTTTCAAAGGGATCCACTTACAAACAAGTGGGGAGAAGACTACCAACAACAGCTCATTCAAGAGGAGCCCAAAGTTGAAGAGCCAAGCAATCAACTGTGGTTGCCAGTTGTAGAAATATTCCTCCTTGGAATCTATCCAAGAAAGGGAGACAGCGATAAATTTTTCTCAACATTTGCCTGATCAAGTAGTTGACTACATGGAATCTTCTTTGGCTTGCAAGAGTATAAATCAATTCCAAGGTATGTGTCAAACCTTTGGCCTAAAGTTCTTATGAGGTGCATGCACATGTTAACCATTAATTCTCAAGAACACAACCCCATCAAAAGGTTCAAAGAAGAAATTAAAAGAGTTGAGCATCAACTACAAAGTTGGGGGCACATATCAAAAATTTTGTCCAAAGCTTTTTTGTGGTACATGCTTGTTTTAATTGTTGAATTCCTAGAGAACAAAGGCATTAGGTCCAAAACCCAAATGTTGACCTAGTTCCATTGGAGGGATGAACTCACATGTTAGGTGAATTGATGCCCAGTACATAAGTAGTTGTATATAAATAAGCTCATTAGCTAAGCATTTATTTTCCAATTGATAGAATTTACTTTTCTACATTTTAGTTTGATGAGGAAAGGGCCCCTTCCAATTAAAGTTCCATGGAGATTTTCTGATTGTATAAGTGCATTATAATTTTTGACTCCATGCCCAATGGTTCTTGGTCTGAAAGTTAAAGGAAGCTTGACAAGACTTAATGATTCAACATAGAGCTCCATGCAAATGGAAGACAAAATATTACCCAGATGACCTTTGTTTTTGTACCCATGGTATTAAACTCACAGTCAAACCACTCCCAGCTCTGGAGAATGGGAAATTCAAGCAGTGAAGGAAAAAGTGATGGGAACCAGCCGAGTACCACAAGAGAAAGATCATGACCAAGCATTCACTTGATCAAAGGCAATCCTAAGGATGGGCATGGAGATATTTTACTGGAATTTTCATGTTGACATGTTTTGTATTATGTACCTTGTTGCAATTTAATGAAGCAATTAAATCTTTTGTAGTCATTTTTGGGCCACAAATCCATCCCAAGGATGGGCATGGAGATATTTTACTGGGATTTTCATGTTGACATGTTTCGTATTATGTACCTTGTTGCAATTTAATGAAGCAATTAAATCTTTTGTAGTCATTTTTGGGCCACAAAGCCATCCCATGCAGAGACAACTAGTCAATCTAATAGTTGAGACTCAGCTAAGATGTTTGTTGTAACCACTGTTCAAAGCTCCCCCTCCCCTCCCCAAGGATTGGAGGGAAGCAACACTTACACCAAGGTTCAAAGTTTTTGGAAAGAAACTCTTGAGTGGACCACTTCTTATTTCACAAATGCATTGTATGAACTATCAAGATAGAGCAGGAAATGGGAAATGCAAACATATATATGCATAACCGAACTCGGCAATTACTGTGAATAACAACAAAAAGACCTGACATTCTATTTGAAACAAAGAGTCTACGCAAAATGCTTAACAATATAATGATAATTAGTAGACATTAATGACCAATGTGAATAGCTAGCGGTATGGTCCATCTGTAAGGGCCATGTACCTTGACCATACTTGTGACAGAGACCCCACAAACAAAATATCGTGAGCACTGCAAAATAACATGTGATATATATACAAAAATATTGGGTTATAAATAATGGTGTGAACCCTAAGTGTATGGGCAAAAACAAATCAAAACGAGAATAATGCCAAAACATAGATATCATTATATCGACATATTTGACAGTGAAATTGAGCATGAGTTAAAACGGGCTCCCTCAAGGCTCCCACGTGCAGCATGGCGACTAAAATTACAAACAAATCAAACTTTACTTAAGGGCTATAAAATTTGTGTTATTTCATTGTAAAATGAGAATGTAGGTAGGGTTCCAAACATAATGAAAAAGACCTAACATCCATTAAAACACAATAACCTTTAACGAGAGATAACAAAGCCTGGAAATTAAGCCTAAACTATAATTAGTTAGTTGGGGTGGCTAATTATCAATTATGATAAACATTTATAGCCAAAACCCTTTCCAATAATTGCCAAACTATTTAAGCTCAAGGCCCCAGAGCCTCGAAGGCTTTAGTCATAATGCACAAGGACTTCATCGTTAGAAACTTAGCACGACTCACGATTGGGTGTAATTCATCACTGGGACTAAACTTGTAATAAAATTCTTTTACCAACCGAGAAAGGAAGATATACATATATATGTTTGCATGAAATTGACAAAAGGGAAGCGAGGTAAAGCAAAAGAAAAAAGAACTCAGTATCATTCACAGGAAAACAATTAACATTCATTTGGCACATACTTGGTGAGCAAGAGAATTACAACATTGAGGTGAGTTTGTACAGTCCTTAGTGAGCCACTTCCCTAAGCTCCAACTACGACAAACCCTTAGTAGCCACCTTAATTCGATTGTAGAGACAGGAAAATTATGAAAAGGCGGAAATGGATACATAATTAGCTTTTAGTGTTTTTCAAAAATCAAAGGAGAGGAGCTCGAGATTGATGACTAAATGCAGGAGAAGAACTCGAACAGGCCTCATTAATGGAGGCATATTTCTGTCAGGCCAGGGTAACTCCAGAATGGGCAGAAGAAAACTGATTTTTTATTTCATTAGATAACTATCATTTATATACATAAATGGGACGGATCAGTTCATCTTCTTGATGATTGTTCACGTTCCAGTTTACCCAACCGTTGAAGATTAGGTGTGAACATTCCCCCCCTTAATCTGAAGGGATGTTGGTGAGTCCAAGCATCGTTCTGAATCTTTCAAGCTTTTCTCTTCCAAGCGCTTTGGTGAAGATGTCTGCAATTTGCTCATTTGTGGAACAATGACGGAGATGGATTGTTTTGGCCTCAACATGATGTCGGATCAGATGATATTTAGTATTGATGTGCTTAGTACGATCATGGAACTTTGGGTTCTTGGCCAACTTTATTGCAGAGGTGTTATCAATCATGAGTGGAGTTGATTGTACTTGTTTTACCTGCAAATCTTCAAGAATTTTCCTGAGCCACACAATTTCTTTCGTTGCTTCAGCTGCTGCCACGTATTCTGCTTCTGTTGTGGAATCTGCTGGAACTGATTGTTTGCGTGATCTCCAGGAGACAGCTCCTGATCCAAGACTCATAGCATATCCTGAAGTAGATACCCCAGTTTCTTTGTCTCCATCGAAGTCTGAATCAAAGTATCCAATCAAGCTGAAGTCGTCCACCTGTGTATACTTGATTCCAAGGTCTTGAGTTCCCTTCAAGTACCTTAGAACTCTTTTTGCAGCAGACCAATGTCCCTCACAAGGCTTTTGCATAAACCTGGAGAGGATTCCAACAGCAAATGAAATGTCTGGTCTGGTAGTAGTGAGGTAGATGAGACTTCCTACAAGTTGTCTATACTTTGTTGCATCCTCAAATTCCTTTCCTTCAATAGATGTGAGCTTCAAGTTTTGTTCCATTGGAGTAGAAAGAGGATTGCACTCTGTCATGCCAAATCTGTTTAACAAATCTCCAATGTATTTCTTTTGAGAAAGAAATATGGATTTTGGATGTTGGGTTACTTCAATGCCAAGATAGTAATGAACATAGCCCAAATCAGTCATTTCAAAACTTTTTCCTAATTCTTTCTTTATGGATGCAATATAGCTTTCATTGTTCCCTGTCATTAAAAGATCATCTACATATACCACAAGATATACAGTTGTTTTGCCAACTTTCTTGACAAATAAAGTTGCATCATCAAGATCAAAATGATTGAAGTTGCGTTTCAGAAGATGCTCAGTTAGTTTTTCATACCAGTCTCATGGTGCTTGTTTGAGGCCATACAAGGACTTCACAAGTTTGCATACTTTGTGTTCATGTCCTTTCACAGCAAATCCTTCAGGCTGGGACATAAAAACATTCTCTTTTAGATCTCCATTCAAGAATGCAGTTTTTACATCCATTTGATGGACTTTCCAACCGTTCTGAGCAGCTAGTGCAAAGAGTGTCCGGATGGTGGCCCATTTTGTTGTGGGGGAAAAAGTTTCCTCATAATCGACCCCTTCCATTTGTGCAAAACCTTTTGCCACAAGCCTAGCTTTGTGCTTGTCAAGTGAGCCATCAGCTTTGTACTTGTTCTTGTAGACCCACTTGCAGCCAATTGGTTTGGTTCCAAATGGAGGATCAACCAGCTTCCAAGTGCCATTCTTTATGAGGGCATCATACTCCTTCTGCATCGCTTCTTTCCATTCATCATGAGAAGCAGCTTCTTTGAAGGAAGTTGGGTCAAAATCTGTAGACAAGTTCAATTCACAATCATAAGTAACATCCATATCAACAGGTGAATTAGAGTTATCTACATCACCTCCATCTTGTTGGTTTGTATTTCTGGTTCCTGTTTTTCCAATTTCATCAGGATGAACACTTTCAAGTGTCTTTGTCAGCCACTTTGGGGGACCTTTCTGAGATGGTCCAGACTACTCTGTTGATTGAGTTGGGACTGAATCAAGATTAAGTCTCCCAATTCTATCAATTACGTCACTTAAAGGATCATCCGGTGTTGGAGTTTCATGCAAGGGAGATTGTTCTTCAGAAGAAGATTCCACATGTTGATCTAGTATAGGAATCCCCCCTTCAAGATGTGGAATCTGATTATCAAACTCTTGAAATGATTTCGTTTTTGTGAATCTATCCAAGCGATCAAGTTGCCGCTCAACAACACTGTCAGATTTGGATGATTCAAGAAAAATGACATCTCTAGAAACAACAAACTTTTTATTTACTTCATCATAGAGACGGTATGCTTTAGAGGTGTTTGAATACCCCAGGAAGATACACTTACGACTTCTAGCACCAAGTTTGTTTCTATGTACCTTTGGTATTAAAGCATAACAGGTGGAACCAAAAATCCTGAGATGTTTTACCGAAGGAACATGTCCATACCACAATTCATAAGGAGTCTTGTTTCTTATAGCACTAGATGGACATCTATTCTTTATATATGCAGCACATAGAACAGCATCAGCCCAAAACATTATCTTTACATTTTTGAAGAAAAGCATGGATCGTACCATATTCAAGATTGTTCTATTCATTCTTTCTGCTACACCATTCTGTTGGGGATTATAAGGTACAGTTGTTTGATGTTTGATCCCATGTTGGCGAAGATAGTTTTCAAATTCATTTGATGTATATTCTTTTCCATTATCAGTGCGAATAGACCCAATATGAGATTGTGCATCATTTTCAATCCACTTATGAAAATTCTTGAATGTTTGAAAAGCATCAGATTTGTTCTTCAATAAATAAACCGAACACATTCTGGTGTAATCATCAATAAATGTCATGATATATTTATTTCCATTTGCAGAAGGAACAGGCATTGGACCACATAAATCTGAATGAATGAGTTCAAGCTTCCTATGTGCTCTTGAATGTGAATCATGAAAAGACTGTTTGCTATGCTTTCCTAGAATGCAAGCATCACATTGCTTATGTTTTCTAGGAATTGTAGGCAAACCAGCAACACCATTTTTCTTTAATAAGCGAAGACTGTCATAGTTTAAATGTCCAAATATAGCATGCCATAATAAACTTGATGGAAGTGTACCTTCTTCATGATGAGAAATATATGAGAAATGTTGTGCATGAGCATAGGTTCCTTGCAGTTTAAGAAGTCTTTCTTCTTCTATTCCCCTCATGACAAGTGAGTGGTCAGATGCCTTTCTTACCTCAAGCTTTCCATCAAACATATGAATGGAGTGACCTTGCTGGCGGATGTGGACCAAGGACAGCAAGTTTCTCTTGAGCTGTGGGAGATATAGAACATAATCCAGAAGAAAGTCTGGAAGACCAGGCAGTTTAAGCCTGATTGTGCCAAGCCCTGATGGCTTGATTTTTGACTAATCTGCAAAGTATACTGCTCCATCAACATTGTCAGTGAAATCTTCAAAAAAATCTTTCCTATGAGTCATATGACAGGTTGCTCCTGAATCAAGCAACCAATCATTTTTCGAAGAAGCAAGTGAAGCATTAAAAAAATCTTCATTTACTCCAATGTTACATTGTGCCTCAATATAGTGAGCGGATTCAGGTGCTTTACCTTTGTCTGTGTCATCAGTTTTACCTTTCTGCTGGTTTCTTCTCTGCTCAATTTTGTCCCATGGTAGCTTGCATGTAGAAGCATCATGTGATCCATTTCGTTTGCAGCGAATGCAATGCAGATCTGCTTTTTCTCCTTGAGAATGTCTGCCCAGAAATGATGGTGCACTGCACTACCTCTGTCGCTGCCCAGAGATGCGTTGGACCCAACGCTCATTGAGGCACAATAGTCTTCCGCCATAGCCTACCAGTCTTCGTCCGAGGAGGTAGACGGTTCGCTAGCTGCTGTTTCTTTGGAGTTTTGTCTACGAAGGGCGAAGAAGCGCCGGCAACTGAGGGCTTTGTTGTCCTCTCCGCCTCCACCTCCAAACGGCAGCACATTGCATACTTGGTCACCAGTTTGGTTGCTAAGAAAATGTTTTGATCCAACCCCTAAATAAATATATGGGCATGGATTTGCGTTAATGTTTTTCTATCTGCACGGAGCTGCAAGAGAGATGCATAAGTATTGACGTTGTATTCGACTGCGAGCTCGACGACATCCATAATCCTTTTCAAGAGATCCTCTCTGAGCAATGACATTGGTATCGGCTCTTACCTTTAATTGCAAAAATTTTTGATAGATTTTCTGGAGTTAAGGTGAATTTACACTCAGATTTGTGAACTGAGTATAGTTTTTGAGACTTTGAAACTAAACTCGCCAGGGAAACGTTCAGGCAGAGGCGCCAGGCAAACGTTCAGGCAGAGGCGTTATGGCCAGAGGAGTTACAAGGAATCTGGGACCTGCGCTCTGATACCATGTCAGGCCAGGGTAACTCCAGAATGGGCAGAAGAAAACTGATTTTTTATTCATTAGATAACTATCATTTATATACATAAATGGGACGGATCAGTTCATCTTCTTGATGACTGTTCACGTTCCAGTTTACCCAACCGTTGAAGATTAGGTGTGAACAATTTCTAATGTGAAACTTGTATATGCCAATTGTGTATGTTGGGACGCATGGATGTTGATGCGCATAGATGTTATGTGAGGGACTTAATCAACAAACAAGGGCCAACTCGGACGCATGGTGGGCTCAACCAATTAAAATTTTTCAAAATAGTGCCAAGTCATTTACTAACTACCACAGTGATCGATCATGCACAGGCACCAAAACCATGCCAAATAAATTATAAATCATGTCGCTTCACATCACATAGTTCCCAATGCAAATGAAATAAATTTACTGATGGCAAGGATCTGGTTTATAAACTCAATTGAGGGTCAGTAGATGAAACGTCGGTGACATTCACTAACCAATATCCAATCTTATTAATTAGACATTATTCACTGCCATGGATTCCCAATTAAAACTTATAACCAAATAATGTTGTCACATCCATAGGTCGACATAATTTTGACCCTTCCACAAATCTTAACATATGATAAAACCAACTAAAATGCTTTTGCACATTGCCACCAAGTGTGAGAATAATATGCTTTAATCGAGACCCCACAAGGTGCGTATAAGTTTTTTAAACTATGTCAACACATGTTAACACTGTGAAACCACAACCATCCGTGTAATGATCCACAAATACGTAATTTGTCATGGTATACAAACTCATAACCACACATAATCAGTGTTGTTACACTAGGGCGAGCTTAACCCAATGTCTTTGATATGACTAGTCCCAAAGTTTTCACATACAACACCCACTAACATCAGAGCAAATGTGCCATATATCCATAGGTTCAGACTGTTAGTCCTTACAATCTCCTAGTCTGAAAAGGCAATCGATAAGGATAACCTCAAACCACTTCAGCGCAATAGCTAGCCCTACTGAGCATGAGAGGGATCTCTCTAAGTCTCTTATCACTGATATGACTTTAAAGCAAATGAATTTTAGGCTAGATATGTGTATTTGTTTGTTTGTTGTGAAAATTTGAGTTTTAGGGTTTGTTGAACTTAGGGTTTGGAGACACAAATAGGTCTAGGCTATAGGAGTGTCGGAGCAAATAAGAGGAGCTAGGTATCAGAAGCCATGGTGTATTTTGAATGTTGTCAGTGTATTATAGAGGAGAAAGTGTCGAAGAAACTAATGAGCATAAGTAAACATGATTTCATTAGCTTAGGAAAACATAAACATAACTATGAAAACCAGATAACAGAGCTTGAAAAACAAGAATTCTATATATTTCACTGTAAGGCATCCATAGAGAGAACAGATATCATGTAGATAAATATGTTTAAACCATTAAAAAACAAATAGAATGAAGTACAAGCACCATGAACTCACTGGGCTAGAGTTCTTTGAAAATAGTTGCAACATGTCTCTGTATTAGCTGAAAAAATGATTACATGCAAGCTTCATTCACAAAAAGTTCAACCCTCTTCTCTTGAAGAGAAATGATACATATAGACTCTCCTAAACCACTTTCCTACCTTCAAGAGTCGAATTCCTTGGTGGAGGCACTGACCCCAAGATTCTCTCAACCAACAGGAGAGAGTGAGAAGGTGAAACTCAAACACTTCAGGGAGAGTTTATTTAGGAGTTTGCTTCTTTTATGAGGCCTAATAAACATCAAAAACAACCTATGATGTACATTTATTCATGCTTACATCACCTAGCCTCGAAACTAGTGCCATTACATAAAGAGGTTTGACTTTGACTAAGTCAAACTAGAAACTAGAAATTTTACACAGTCAAATTTACAAGTTAAAACACAAAAAAGTGCAGAAGTGCAACGCCGACTTTGAGTTGATTTTGAGGTGCCTTCCCGGGGTTAAAATGAAAAACTGAGAGAACGCTCAACTAGCCCTTCAAGTCTAGTTTCCAGAACAGTTTGAATTTCTGAATTTGTACCATGGGAATGCCTTCAAAAATCCATTCTCCCAATGTCACTCCAGGAGCGCAGCGCCTGTCAAAAAAGGGTCTAGAATGCTAGTTTTTTGCCACTTTTTTGCATTTTTCTCCAAAACTGAGCCACCTCTGCAAAATCTGAGCAAATGGTTTTTAGAGGATGGCAAGATCTTTCCAAAAATGTAGACCTTTCCTCAAATGGAGGCCTAAGGAAAAAGTGCAGTGCCAAGGCGCTACGCTTCTGGAGCAATTGATTTTCTGAATTTGGCCCAAAAATTCTCAAAAAACTTAAAGTGCTCAGAATTTGCTCAAAATTGGATGGAAGGTGTAAAAATATGTTTGTTAAAGCTTCATAGATGCTTCAGCAAGCATCTCCAAGTTTCCCTCATCCTTTTGGTCTTTTTTGGCTTCCTTGAGCTTGTTTTCAAGTTGCTTTACTTTGACATTGGCGATCATGTTTTGAGCTTGGTAGTGGTGTGCCATATGTCTGAGCAACTGATTATCCCTGTTTGCCTTCTCAAGGAGCTTCTCCAAGTGTTCATTCACCCTGTTGAGCCAATATTCCTTGTCTTGATGGACCTCAAGGGCAATCCTATCCTCTAGGTCAAGGTCTTCATTCAACAGAATGTGCTCTTGCTCTTCTTGCAATGCCTTCTTTAGGCCCCTTGTTCTTGGCCTTTTCCTCTTTCCTTTACCCTTTGATCCTTCAGGCTCGCTTGATTCTATGATCTCCTTGCCTTTGCCAACCTGCTGCAATAACTTAGCTTGTTCTTTTTCCATAATCAATTCCTTTGCTTTGAGCTAACTATTCTCCTGTTCAAGGAATGATATGACATATTTTGCTCTTTCCATATTGATTGCAAGCTCCTTGATTTGATAGTCTTTATCTCTGATTGTTTGTTGCAAGCTTGAAGTCTGATCCTCTGCCTCTGAATCAATTAGCTCAAACTCATGCTCAATTGTGTCTTTATCTTTTGTTGTCGGTCCCTGCTTTGTCGATGAAGAAGGCTTGGCCCCTTTCTCTTCACGAGAAGAAAACACAAGCCTATGTCCTCTCTTGTACACTTTAGTTACCTAAAGATTAGGTCGCTGAGTTTTCTCCATTTATTTGCTAGAGGACCCCACCTTTGTTTGTTGTTTTGGCACACTAGGAGACTAAACTGCTACATTGGCTTCATGCCATTTCATGGTTGTTTCCAAAAAGGCTTCCCAACCCATACCTTTCTTTGCAAGCTGGTGAAGGACAATAGTTTTGATTACACTGTGATGAAACAAGCTTGGGGAGTGCTCCTTGTCCTTCAATTGTATTTTTTCCGACATTTTGGAAATGCTCCTGGATAGGTAGTTACACATGTTGAGTGGCTTTTGAGAAGTGAAATGCATCAAGAGGCGAATATGATAAGCATACAACCTGGAGAATATCCCTTCACATGTAAAGAACCTCATGACACTCTTCATCAAAGGGGCATATTTCTCCAATAAGTATCTGAAAGGCATAAGGTGAGCATGTGTTTCTCTGTATGGCGTCTTTAAGAAAGGCTTGTAGTGTTCAAGATCTAGGCTCATTCCTTTAAACCAATATTCGCCATTGTCTGGTAACCCTGTTGCAAGTGAGATGGAGGCCACTGAAAAATTGAACTCAACACTAGCGATGACAGCAGTTTCACCTTTCAACTAAGTTGCCACCCAATCTATGAATTGTTCATGAAACCCCACCTCGCTCACTCTTTTGCAAAACTCTAGGCAATGTACATCCTCGAAGCACTGTTTGATGAAAGGATAGGAATTGATTGCATTGCAGTTTGATGGCTCATATCTAAGGATCTTCCCTCCCTTATGATGTCTTTTTCTCTCTAGTGAAGATTATGCCTCCATTATGACAAAAAATCCTAACAACAGGCAACGAAAAATGAAGTGTGAGGTGTGAATGGAAATGAAGCGCTGTGAAGGTGGATTTTGACAAAGTGATAATGGTGGTTTGAAAAATGTGGATATGAACTTTGGAAGCTGATGAAAATGAGTGAAGAAACAGTGGAAGAGTGATCTATTTGCAAGAAGGTAAAACAGGGTTTATAATGAAACATGCCCAAAAACCTCTAGGAATGAGCTAGGGTTTTTCTTTTTGAGTGGTAAAACTTTGTTTTGAGGTGGGTTAAATGGTTAAAATGGTTTATTAAACATGTATGTAGGTGTAGGACAACATTTTACATGTTTTAGAAACCAAAAATAAAAATGGCCATTTTCACCCTATCATTTCCCATGCAAAATTTCACTACAAACCATAATTTGAAGAATCATTGACATGAGATGAATTTGGAAAAGAAAATGAGGGATAATGATGGTGTACTTACTTGTCTCTTGGCTTAGAAGTCAATAAAATTAAGCTTGCAAGTCAAAAAATGAGATTTGGGAGAGTTTTGAGCGATTTCTGGGCACTCTGTCCTAAAAGCAGCGCTCTATTCATGAGCGCAACGTCGAAGCGCAGTGCAGTGCTTCTGAGCGCAGTGCTTTGTTCCTTTGTTCCTAAGCGCAGCACCTAGAGATTTTTGCCAATTTTGCCTAGGAAACAGACTTTTTTGCTCTTTTAGATGGGATAGCTCGGCATTCAAGAGCGAATAGGAGGTAAATGAATAAGATTGGGGGCTTTTGAGTTCATATAGGGAAAGTTATTTTTCTTTTTTTAAAAGAAATGGGACCCACCATCCTTTAAAAACTAATTTTTCACTTATGAAAATAGGGTTACCTTTACCACTAAAAACCTGAGCTGCTTTTTACTTTCCTAAGTGCTAGAGCTCCTTCTAGAACTTTTTTAACACGAGAACATGATGAATGTATGAAAATTCACAAATCAATTCCCAAGAGCTCTTTGTCATGCTCTATTCACTGTTGGTTTTATTCATGAAAATGATAGACCTTGGAAACCCTAGTGACCTAATGAATGACCTGAGACTAAATGAAATGATGATGATGATTGTCAGGCTTTTATTATGACACCTCCATAAAAGTGTGATAGGTGACCAGCATGAGTGAATTTCCAAAAAATTGACCTCATCTCTAAACTGACCAAACAGTGAACAAATTTTGTTGTGTAAACCTAGTGACATAAAAAAAAAATTGATTTTGATAGTCTCGACAAGCATGGTAAAAGCACATTTGATCCAGGTGACAGGGTAACAAGGCTGACACTAACACAGAGAAAACATCATTCAAACCCTTCTGAAATAAACACACAAATATGTATATCATTACCAAATAACACAACAAAGATATCCAAACAATTTAGGTGATATAAATGTGGCCCTCAACCAATATATAATCTCATTTGAATGTTAGATAGCCACATCATATACATATCTTCAAACGCTTTACATGTAATCCAATGATTGTTCAATGAAGTATCCATGCCAGAGAGACAAACTTGGTGTCATCGTGGCCAAATAATTCCTTATAAGAGGGGTCCCACCTATTAGGTCCTTTCGTGGATAATCAAGTATAATAAAGTGTTAAGGAAAATTTTAATTTTAAATACGCAATGATTTGCGCATGGGATTATTGTTGATTATCGTCAACACATTCTTCTATAATTTTTATTTGGGGTTATCATTATTGTCTGAAAGCTAGAATAGACTCTAGAGGCACCGATATCAATATAAACAAAGAGATTACAATGTCGATAACAAGAACAAAGGTGGTACAAGCATAACCAAGTTTCTTGAGCAATAAAAGAACTCGTATCACCATAAAATGTCCAAATGAATCTTCAACCAACCATCCATTGGAATATTTTAATCTATGCATGCCTCTTTGGGGCTATATTGAACTTTTTCTTTAGTTTCACATCAAGTTGAGCAAAAACTACCCCCCCCCCCCACGTGTCATGAATCAAGCGAATCAGACATGATTCTCGAGGGACACGTGTATGATTCGATGCAACTGTGTATCCAAAAATCAGGATTCATGTCCAAAGAGAATTGGATTCGCTCCCACAAAGAATTTTAAATTGCGGACACATGTCCGGAAAAAAGGGACCCGCGTAGTTGCTAAAAGGTCGATTTGGGTCGTTTTTCCTCACTTTCATTTGTGGTTTTGGAGTTGTGGGATTGTGGAAGTGACCGGCAAAGGTGATTGGCGTGTTTTGGAGGTTATTCAAGCAACAAGTATGTGGATTCCTTTTCTCTTGAAGCACTGGATGCTCTTGAAAATTACAAGGATGCACAATATATGGGTGAGTTGTTCATTAAAGTTATTGAAAATGTAGGTGTTGATTCTTTTGTGCAAATCATTACAGACAATGCATCTGTTTGCAAGGCTGTTGGAAAGATGGTGCAAGCTAAATATCCACAAGTATTTTAGACACCTTGCATTGTTCATTCCTTGAATTCAGCACTCAAATCTATTGCTTCTTATGTACCTTAGATTGTAACTCTTATTGAGGATGCATGACATATCCGCAACTTTGTACAAAATCATACAAATGCCTTCACAATCTACAAAGAGTACACACATCTATCATTGTTGAAGATTGCAGATACACAGATTGCCTTTGCATTCATCATGTTGAAGAGGTTGAGGGAGGTCAAGACAGCTCTTGAATACAAATTTTAACATGTACAATCAGCTGTTGTTTGTCATAGAAAATATAGAAAGAGATCCAAAGCTATGTTTATCTTCAAAGACATTAAACACCACCAGACCATGAAGAGAGAAATAACACATCTACAGGGGAAAAAGAGAGACAACAATCATATTATTATCCATGGATGACCAAAGGGCTTAACTGGACAGTTGAACCATGATTGGAAACAATGAGTAAGTAAACAAGGAATCTCTGAGGTATTTCTCAGTGTTGAGAAAATCGCGATTAAATCGCGATTTAATGAAAAAATCACGATTTTTCAGCGTGCCGATCAAATCGCGATTTTTATACGAAAAAATCGCCTACTTTTTTTTGCCGATTTTCACTGAAAAAAAATCGCGCTTTTTTCAAAAAATCGCGATTTTTTCCAAAAAATCGCGATTTTTACTGAAAAAATCGTGCGGGGTCAGGGCAGCACGATTTTATAAACTTTTTTTTGGTTTTTCAGTTGCTCATTTGGACAGTGGCGCGCACGGAGGGAAGAGGAGCTCTTGGAGAAGAGGGTTTTTACTATTTAGCGAAATCTAAGTGCTTAGAGGAGAAAATCAAGAGGAGACCACCGATTTCTCCATAGAAACGGTATGAGAATCAATTTTTTTTTTTGTTTTCAATGTTTAAAAACATTGTTTTTTTATGTTTTTCATTGTTTTTGGTTGGGAAACTTGGTATGGGCACCATTTTTCTTTTGTTTTCATTGTTTTAAAAAAAAAAAATTGTATTTCTTCATTGATTTGGGATGTGTAACTTGGTATGACTATGGGAACCAATTTTTTTTTTGTTTTCATTTTTTTAAACATTGTTTATGTTTTTTTCATTGTTTTTGGCATTTGCCATTTGGTTGGGTAACTTGGTTGGGTAACTTGGGTTTGGATTCTGGAATGGTTGGGTAATTTGTGTTTGAAACTTTGAACTTTGGAATGGTTGTTTTAGGTTGGGTTATGGGTAACTTGGATTTTCATTGTACAATCATCAATGTAAAAATTAAAAATTAAAATACTAAATTGTAATTTGTAAATTTGTAACTTGTAATTTTGTAAATGCTAAATTGTAATCCTAATCCTTATTTTCCCATAAGTTCACAACTGCACCAAAACACCATTCAAGACTTCAAGTTTGCAAATTCAAAGTTCAAAAACAAACATGCCAAGGAAATTGGATCCTTTCTGGGAATATGGTGAACCTAAAACTCCGAATGATAGACAAAACTTGAGTTGCAAGTTGTGTGGAAAGGAGATATACGGAGGGGTGTATAGGTTGAAGTTTCACCTTGCACAAATCCCTGGACATGATGTGGGGCCCTGTATAAATACAAATGCTGAAATTATCCAAAGAGCCATGAGAGCATTGGAAGAATTAGAGCACACTAGAGAGGCCAAAGAAGAACTCAAAAGGCAACTAAAAAAGTCAGCTGAAGGAAGTGGGCCAAGTGGCACTGGTTCTACTGCAGCGTCAGTCAATCCGGTCGCTGCATCATCATTTTTTGTTCCTCGAACCACACCTAGTTCACAACCATCTATCGGTTCAATGCTAAAAAGAACTGATAAAGAACAAGCTGACAGGTTGATGGCAAAATTTCTCCTCTGGAGTGATATTCTTTTCAGCGTTGTAAGGAATAATCCATTTTTCCAACCCACTGTTGATGCTATTGCCAGTGTTGGCCCGGGGTACAAAATCTTTTCTTATCATGATTTCAGAGGCCGGATTCTTCAAAATGAAAAGCGTCACTGCACCCAAAGATTGGAGGATTTTATGGCATCATGGGCACAAACAGGATGCACTGTTATGTCAGATGGTTGGACTGACCAAAAGGTGAGAACCCTTATAAACTTCTTGGTTAGTTGTCCCAAGGGGACTATGTTTATCAAATCTGTTGATGCATCTCATCAAATCAAAAATGCAAGAACTTTATGTGATTTGTTAGATGTGTTTATTTTGGAGGTGGGTGAACAACATGTTGTCCAAGTCATAACGGACAATGCTACAAATTATGTTGTTGCTGGTAGAATGCTTATGGACAGGGATCCTACTTTATTTTGGACACCTTGTGCTGCCCATTGTATTGATTTGATGTTAGAGGACATAGGGAAAATTCCCTTTGTCAAAGATATTGTTGACTCATCAAAAAGCATCACAAAATTTATATATAATCATACATCTGTGCTTAGCTTGATGAGAAGATTCACCAACAACAAAGAGTTGGTGCGCCCCGCCATTACACGGTTTGCCACCAATTTCATATCTCTTCAATCCCTCTTGAATTCTATGTGGAATGTGAAGAGAATGTTTCTTTCAGAGGAGTGGCATGCTTTGCCAATGAGCCGCAAACCAGAAAGAGAGGCCGTATGCATACTAGTTTCATACCAGGAAGACTTCTGGGCGAGAGTGCAGGAGGTGTGCACCGTTACTGAACCTTTGGTAAAGGTTCTTCGGTTGGTTGATGGTGAGAAACTCGCAATGGGCTATTTGTATGAAGCCATGGACAGGGCCAAAGAAGCCATTCGGGCCTACTATGATAATAAGGGAGATTATGGGTTTCAGAAACAACTCCTTCTATGGGGAGTGATTGATGAGCGATGGAACAACACACTCCATCGTCCCATTCATGCTGCTGGGCTTTTCCTGAACCCTGCATTTTCTTATGCATGTGGGTTTGATTTTGATGTTGAGATCATGGATGGATTCTTATCCTGTGTCCAGAAGATGGTGCGATCTCCAGAACAACGTATAGAGATCTCTAAACAAATTGAGACATATAAGATGGCAGGTGGCACATTTGACTTTGAAATGGCTATCACTGATAGGACGATTAAAATGCCAAGGATTTTTTAGTTTGTAATTTTGTTTCAAATTTCATTGTCTCTTCAAATTCCATTTTTTTCTTATGTTTATTTAAAATTTTATTTGTAATTTTGTTGTAGATGCATGATGGAAAATGTATGGTGGCAAGGTACCCCTTTTGCAAAAGCTTGCCATTCGCATCCTCAACCAAACATGCAGCTCCTCAAGATGTGAGCACAACTGGAATGTATTTGAAAAAATACACAACAAGAAGCGCAACAGGTTAACACTTAAACATTTAAAATATTGCAAATTTCCAAATAAATTTTTGAATTCATTAAACAATATTTTTTTTATAATATTAATTATTGATTATTATTTCATGATCTTTGTACAAGTTGGAGTCCCAGCGACTTAATGACATGGTCTACGTCTACTACAATCTTCGATTGTGGGTGAGGCAACTTGAGAGGACACCTGATGTGGATGCCATCTCATTGGATGGGATTGACACCACCACTGCATGGAGGGTTGAGGCTGAGAGGCCTCTCATGGATTCTACTGATGATTGGTTAGTGCAGAATGTAGTGGAGGATGTAGTGGAGGGGGAGGAGGAGCAGGAGGAGGAGGAGGAGGAGGAGGAGCAGGAAAAACAGGAGAAGGAGGTGACACCGCCTGCCCGGGCTACCACTGCCACCAGAAGAGGACGTGGTCTACCTCCTATAGCTCCTACTGCTAGTTCTTCAGCGTCTAGAGCACATCAGAGTCCACTGCCATTTCCACCAGCACGGGCACCAGCATCTACATCTAGAGGGAAAGGGAAAGCTCTGGCATTTTCTCGCAAGAGGGGCAGAGGAAATCAATAGGATTAGACTTTCATTTTATTGTATATGACATTATGACATGATGAGATACATTATCATATTTTTTGTTGACATTTTGAGGTTGAGTTGGGACTCAGGAGTCGGGACTTACTATTCAAGACATGATTCAATGTTATGTGTGATTTTAGCGCTAGAAATGATATTAAACATATTATATATTAGTTTTTTTATCATATTTATGTGTCAATGTATTTATTTTATGTTGTAGATGGTCTAGATATTAAGAAAATTAAAAAAAAATGAATATTTTTGTACCAAACGATTTTTTCCCGATTTTTCCCGATTTTTCCGATTTTTTCCGATTCATTTTCCGCGCCGATTTAATCCCGATCGCGTTTCACAACACTGGTATTTCTCACACTCTTGCTAGGTAAGAACAAGTTAACAAAAAGACAAAAATGTCATAAGCTGGAAGCAAAAGGATTAAGTATGAAAACAGAAAGCATATGTGTCATGGCTTCCACAAAAAACCTACAGGCATACCAAAACAAGAGCATGCCACCTCAGCGCAAAGTTCAAACCAACAAATTGTATAGATCAAAGAATGCAGATAAATTTATTTTTTTTTCCTTTTCTGGTAATCACAAGAAAAGAAAATCTCTTTCTTTATTCGACCAAGCAACTGGTAGAGCCCAAAAATCTCTTAATAAGTGGAAGACATTCTCTAACTCTGAGACCCATTCTAACGTGGTCAAGGAAAATTCTGTGCAGAAAAGCCTTTCTTCTTTTTCAC
The DNA here is from genome assembly GCA_031772625.1 of Pinus tabuliformis. NCBI lineage: Eukaryota > Viridiplantae > Streptophyta > Pinopsida > Pinales > Pinaceae > Pinus > Pinus tabuliformis. The sequence goes on from CM062815.1 coordinate 1,145,871,719, forward strand.
AGTAAGTAGTGAAAAAGTAGTAGCTTTAAAAAAGAGTAACTAATTGTACACCAAAAAGACGAAAAATATCCTATACAATTTTGTGGCTAACAGCTTTATTGTCACCTCCGCCTTTCAGTTCTCCTCCTCTTTCAGTTCTCCTCTTCTTGCAATCCCACACAGGCAGTCCGTGGCAAGTAGAACCAGACTTAGTGACATGCTTCTGATGGTTGTATATGATAATGGCAACATCTGGCCAAGCACATCTCTGTTTCACAGTAAACTCACACTGACAGCCTATCTTTTTAGATGGTCGTCCACGACATTTTTTCTCTGATGGTTTCTTACACTTTCTGCTATTCCGTGTCTCTCCACCCTCCCTCTGGTCGTCAGGGCCATAAAAGCATTGATATCTATGCATGTACAAAGAAATATATGCACTAATTAAAACTAGCATTTGCACCAGACGTTGCAAAGAAAACGCCGTAAGGCAATGGATAACATATAACACTATGTAAAGCCATCAATAACATATGACACTAATTAACGCTTCTTTGACCCACCACCTCCGAGCTGGCACCCGCTGCGCTGGCAACCAACACCCGCGCAATTTCAAACGAGCCCTCGCGCCAAACATTCATTTGATCCATTTGCACAACCGGAACAGGTCCTCTCGAGCATTCGTTTCTCCCGCTCACGGTGCTTGCTCATTTGGTCCATTCGCACAACCGGAACAGGTCCTCTCGAGCATTCGTTTCTCCCGCTCACGGTGCTTGCTCACCTCGCAGGTCCGCTCGTAGTGTTGAATCACAGCAGGCTGTGCCCCAGGCGTAAGGTAAATTATACTCTGTGAACAATGACATCCACCATTTTGGCAACCAACACCCACGCAATTTCAAACGATCCCTCACACCAAACATTCATTTGCTCCATTCGCACAACCGGAACAGGTCCTCTCGAGCATTCGTTTCTCCTGCTCACGGTGCTTTCTCACCTCACAGGTCCGCTCGCGGTGCTAAATCCCGGCAGGCTGTGCCCTAGGCGTAAGGTAAATTATACTCTATGAACAATGACGTCCACCATTTTGGCAGGTGCCCGGAAGGCCCATGCATACGAATCCCACCCCGTGCTACTATAAATTGTCTGCATTGGCAGCGCCCAGCGTCTTGCAAAACATATACATTCAAGGTCTCCATTTGGGCGCAGGTTCAAGCGACACTGAAGGTGTTTTCCCATTGCATCGTAATCAGTTACCAGATTTATAATGATCCACTTAGCCATTCAGACATCTTCAATATTTTTTAGGACGTGGTTTAATGGTTAATAGTTAAGTAGGGAGGTCTAATCTCAAACAAAATTATATATATCTGAAAATTATTGCTCCAAACGCGGTCCAATCTCAAGCAAAATTATATATATCTGAAAACTGCTCCAAACACAATTTTTTTAGTTGAAAAAAAAATACAATAAACCACCGCCATTACAATTGCAAACTCAAGCTCCTGCATCCAGTGTGCTTGATTGTGTACTACCCACTTAGCCATGGAGGCCATGAAAATCAGATAATCCTAAACCACCACCATTGCAAGCTTCCTGCATCCACTGTGCCTGCCTGTGCACTTTGCCAGGTGCATGGTTTATTTGGGCTTTTCATTGGGGTGAGATTTTGAGTACAAATATATTCAATTCTGTGAGAGGAATTTGGTGCACATTAATTTTCACATGCTTGCTAGGAAGGATGACCATGGAAAAATGCAAGGGCGCCAATCGGTGGAGCATTGATGTAAGAAGTAGGCTCAGACTACCTGAAGTATGTTGCCACATTTGCTTTATCCTCCTTTTCAACTGAAAACATTTTCCAATGCTCCTTTGGTGTGGTGCCATTGCTTTCTGCAATAAATTAATTATACCTTGCTATTTTAGCAACAAAAAATATAATTGCAAGTGAATCTCATTTTTGTGTCAGATCAACAACCTTTTTCTCGAACTTCTTGTTCCTACTTGCTGAAAGAAAACTGTGTTTTTTTTTATCAACCTCGAATATTTCTTTCATGTCTTCTCTTGCATTATTATGGCGATCTGGGTTCTATGTCAAATGAAGTGACCAGACTGTCATAAGATTAGGCTAGTAATGCAAGCAAGGTGATGACTGCATTTACATTTTGAATTGGTGCCTCAACAGGTGCTAGCATCTCTAACAATTTTTTGAAGTGATTGATGTTGTTGGCCACATCTTATGTTGTCATCTTTATTTGTGAAAACTTCCTCAGCTATATCTTAGGATGACAGCTTGATATTCATAAATGTTAAACATCTTGAATTTCAATTGATTGTTGTGTTTGGCTACATATTAGGAGCCTCCTCTTTATTTGGTGAAGTTCCCTCAAACAAATCTCACAGTTATAGCTTTATTTTCACACACATGTGCCCCATTTTTCTTTTGGTGTTTTGGCACTGCTAATGTGAGTCATTTGATCATTAATGCTCAAAATGCTACAAGTAAGAGTCCTGTGATTATTAGTTTCCCATTTGTTGATTCTAGCAGTTCATATGGTATGTTTGACTTCATTTCTTCCAGAATGCTAAATGATCTTGTTCAATAATGGAATTCCCATTTGCAGCTTCCAGATGAAATCCCATGCTGTTAAATTTTACAACCAGATCTGTTTTAGACAAAGAAGAAAGTCAAGCTAGCTACAGCCATGGTTTTGGTGTACTTTGACACTTCTAATTTGCATGGGTGTTTGTTGTATTGCTTGTTCTTTTTCAAATAGGTAACCAACCTGAAAATTAAAGTCTGGCCTTCCTTATGAACAGACCATTAGCTTTGGTATCAAATATTGGAAAAAATTCCAGTGATCAAAGAGAGATATTGAGCTTGTGTTCGCAACATTAGAGTGCTCAGCAATTGGAATCAAATTTATTGATTAAGGCATGAATGTACAGCAAATAAAAGACATACCATCCACTGAAATATTTTAATTTTAGCAGAAAAATGATGTATTCACAGTGGACAAATATTAGAGAGAAAAATATACGATAGAGAATTGCAGTGCTTTGGAAATAAAATGCATGAGTCAACCTTACATTATCTGGAATTCTCCCGCACTTACAGAGTGTGACTACAATTTATCTATTCAAGTTGTTCCCTGATTATCATGCTGTCTTCTCTGTTGCATTCTCCTCTGTCTGTCTTTTTTGTGACAGTTTTTTTTGCCTCATTATATATTTTTTTATTATTTAATTAAATGTATTCAATACTTCTCTATAGATAAAGGCTAAAATGATTTTTTCTTCCTAAAGGGCTATTCATAAAGCAAGGGTCAGTTAACCTTCCTAAACTACTATTCAGCTGTCCTTATATAGACAGTAAGACAAAACCTTGCTTTCTAGGAGATGCAGGTCCAGAGGATATGTGAAGATTAACAAAAAATCTAACATTCAGTATATTCATCTTGCATGTTTTAGTTGATGTATTTCCTGCATTTGCTATCCCTGATAAACATGATTATTTGTTTGCCTCTTGTTAGAAAGGGGTAATTCGGGGATAATTGCTGCACAAGGCCTTGGGCTAACTTGGAATGTGTGTTACTCAATTTAAAATTTTGTTGTTGTTAACTCAATGTAGCTTAGTGTTACTGCCACCTGATTCAAGAAAAAAACGAAGTTGGATAAATAAGCTTAGAGTATATTGTCTGAAGATCCAAGGCCCAAATTATTTGTTGAAGCCTAAATTTTATATTACCATGTATTAACTGAAAATCTAGAAATATATGGTAGTATTTTTTTCCTTGAGCTTTACTGTGTTATCAAAAAGCCCTATTTCTTTTCAACTTGTATGGATGTCTGGGGCTTGGCATGGTTTTTTGGTTGGATGTTTACACAGCAGCTGTGTGAAGGCAAAACACTCTTCTGCTTTATATTTGTTGTAACTTGTTTTATGGTGCATCTATAGGCTGCAATAGTTAGTATATGTTGATGCAAACTTGGAACCCGATGTTACCCCTATTAATACAGAGTTGGGGATCCATGTTAAAATGAATTACTGTATTGTGTTAATGCTGAGTTGGGAGCCATGCTAAAATAGGTTACTGTATTATATTAAGTTGGGTGTTAGGGTTCAAAACTCATTACACATCAAATAAATATTAAAAACTCGTCCAAAAGCCCAAACAAGAAGATTCAATCTGTAACATATGCAATAGCAAATTCATCCAACAATCTACAGAGGAGAATGCCACTGTGAAAACATATACCCACCATAGCACACAAACTATCTATAACCTGATACCATCAATCACAAAATCCATGAAGAGATGGCATATCTGCAACTGAAAATTAAAACAGCAGAGAAAAATTCTTTTAGTTCTTTTCATGTCCCTAAATGCCCCTTACACAGGTGAAGGCCTAATCTCTGAAAGCCTAAGGTGAAAGCCTAATCTCTGAAAACAACCTTAATATTAGATTTCAGCCAAAGATACAATTCTAATATATACCATACAATGACAAGAAGCACCTTTCACCAATGCAAATAACCCAGAACTAAATAATATTGCATTTCTAATTTATGAGCTGATATGCCAACCAGTCTTCAACCAGCAACTAATATACCATGCAATACTATGAAATAACACCATTCACTTATCACCTATTGACCGATTATTTGATTCAGATGCTTCAGTCACAGGGCCCATTGTCCTCGGATCATCCATATTTTTAGGGGGAGATAACTATGTCCACACCTTTTCTTTCGCCTCATTTTTTCTTATACTTTCTTTTGTAGTACTTATCATTAGTATCATTTGGTTCATTTTTCTTGCTGTTATTCCAGAATTTGTCCCATCTTATTTTTCTTAGATGTGGCATTTTGTTAAATTCTTCTAATCTTTTGTTCCATTCTGGGAAACTGTTGATATTTTCTGCTTGTTGCTCTTCCATTTTCCTCAAAGACTTTGTTGTTCTTCCAGCTTCCTCCAAGATTTTGCATATTTTTGCCAAAAAACTGCTTCCGGTGGTTCCATCTTTAATTATCATCCAAGCTGGCACAAGTTCTGCTTTGTTATCACTAAAATGTTATGGGGAGACACTGTAATGTTATGAGAAGAATTTTAGGGCCCAAGATTTTGCATATTTTTGAAAAAAAATTGCTTCCGGTGGTTCCATCTTTAATTACCATCCAAGCTGGCACGATTTCTGCTTTGTTATCACTGAAATGTTATGGGGAGACACTGTAATGTTATGGGAAGATTTTTTCCCTAAATTTTAGTAGATCACTAAGGTTTTTTAATTTTTTACATTTTATATATATATTTTTTAAAACTTCCTTTCTGTTCAAATAATAAGATAGCAATTCTAGCATAAAGGTTGTCTGGTCTTTCAATAGCGCAAACAGTCTTACAGTGCAGAACTAATCATTCAATAATCAAGCAGTAACAATGTAACCCATATCCATTATTCTGGTGAACCAATCCATTTCATAGCATTTCCAAATAATTCTAAACAAATCGTCAGCATGAAAATGCTAAAAAAATTACAGAGTTAGGGATCTTAGATATCATCACAGTTACAGAGACGCCTACGACAATAAGGGGGCTTCAACCCAGGCCTGGATAACCTCCGGAGTTCTCTAAAGCGTTCTATGCCAAAATTCATTTTCTTCATCAGTCTTCTCTGCGTGGCACCGAAGCAAATGCTGAAGAAGCTCTGGAATGAAGGATTTCTGGATGTGTTCAGGAAAAATATATATCCAGCCATGAAGTAAATTGATGTAAGAAAGAAGAAAATGGGCTCCATCACATCCCATGACACTTCCCAGAATGTCAATCTCATTAAACCCGCTGTCTGAAGTCCAAAAAACCCCAACCCCAACCGCAATTCTGTCATGGCATGACTCTGAGCTTTCTGATCAATCTCCTCCTTTTCTTTCTCCAGTCTCTCTAGCTCTTCCTTGTAAGGATCGCTCTTCGTTGTAAGGGGCGTAGGCATGATCTTCTCGAAAGCTCTTGCTATCTGAAACCACACCAAAGAAAAAAGAATATCAGTGAAACCACAACCAAAAATCCCAAATCAGTGAATCCTGAGCCCCGGAAATGCTAAAGAAGCTCTGATTTAGATATACCTTGTAAGGACGAAAATAGACAGTCTTTTTCAATACGAAAATATGGCCCAATTCATCAAGTAGCTTCGCTATTCCTTTCGCTTCTTCCTCTGAAGTCCCCTCCAGCAACTCCATGCAAACTCGCAGCAGCTCGTCATATGAAATGTGGTCGTCGTGAATCCACTGTATTCTTTTTTTGGCATCCTCCAACCGGACGAATCTCAGCAATCTCCTGCCGTCCTCCGCCGATATCTGCCTAGCAAGAGGGCGGGCGTTCAAATACTGCAACTGTTCCTGCCATTGGAAGAATAGTTGGGAAGGAGGGAAAAGGTGGGACTGAAACTGAGATTGGCTCACCTTCGTCTGTTCCTGCCTGTACAGGAAACAGGAAGGGTGGCCACCAAAGGTGGTCTGCAGTTTAAAGGTCGAAACTCCGCAGAAACGAAGGGCATCAAGGGCATTGCGGAGGTATCCATCACATCCCACGACACTTCCCAGAATGTCAACCTCATTAAACCCGTTGTCTGAAGTCCAAAAAACCCCAACCGTAATTCTGTCATGGCATGACTCTGAGCTTTCTGAGCAATCTCCTCCTTTTCATTCTCCAGTCTCTCCAGCTCTTCCTTGTAAGGATCGCTCTTCGTTGCAAGGGGCGTAGGCATGATCTTCTCCAAATCTCTTGTTATCTGAAACCACACCAAAGGAAAAAGAATATCAGTGAAACCACAACCAAAAATCCCAAATCAGTGAATCGTGAGCCCTGGAAATGCTAAAGAAGCTCTGATTTAGATATACCTTGTAAGGACGAAAATAGACAGTCTTTTTCAATACGAGAACATGGCCCGATTCGTCAAGAAGCTTCGCTATTCCTTTCGCTTCTTCCTCTGAAGTCCCCTCCAGCGACTCCATGCAAACTCGCAGCAGCTCGTCTTATGAAATGCGGTCGTCGTGAATCCACTGTATTCTTTTTTTGGCATCCTCCAACCGGACGAATCTCAGCAATCTCCTGCCGTCCTCCACCGATATCTGCCTGGCAGGAGGGCGGGCGTTCAAATACTGCAATTGTTCCTGCCATTGGAAGAATAGTTGGGAAGGAGGGAAAAGGTGGGACTGAAACTGAGATTGGCTCACCTTCGTCTGTTCCTGCCTGTACAGGAAACGGGAAGGGTGGCCACCAAAGGTGGTCTGCAGTTTAAAGGTCGAAACTCCGCGGGAACGAAGGGCATCAAGGGCATTGAGGAGGTATGTGCAGGTTCTGCGATTGGCAATAACCATGAATTCAAATCACAGTGACCACTCCATTCCGCCCGTGTCTCTTCCCCTTGCCATTGATCTAACACTTGAAATTTGTGTAATCATCTAACATCTAATCGTATGGTGCACAAAATGACACTTAAGCAAGGAGGGGAGTTGATTTCAGAGGGAAACGCCTTACGGCGTAATGAAACCACAAAAGTGGTCCTACTAAAACAGCAACAAATTGAGTTGAAAGTATGCAAAGGATGATAGAATTTAGCATATTTTCTGTGCTTTCATCCACTAATGGTAAGAGCAAATTGATTCTCTTCAAGTGACCTTCTATATATGCAGATTTGAGAGACAAAGCAGGGGTTAGACAGTGTTCCTTCAAACCAAACTGTTGCAACAGACAACGTCTCCACTCTGCTCCAGGAGATTCATGGCAGCCTCTTCCCTATGACTCACTACGATGAAAACCAAACATAACCAACTTATAGCCATGACCATTATTGATATTGAATTGATTAATTTTGAATTTATAAATTGAATGTTGGCCATCAAACTCTCTTTTACTTCCATTTTTTATATATATATTGTTAATTTTGAATTTTCCTGTACTTTTACTCATCAAATATCTGAAGGTGATATCTTTTAGGTTTCAAAACTCAATTACATGGTACGTACCCTCTTCACCAATTATTCATTGTAGACATGCAAACAACCTTTGATATACAATGAAAATAAGCTAATCTATTTGTTGATAAAAACAAACAATCCCCCTTATTAAAAGAACGATAGGCAAGTCATTAGCAAATATAAAAGGTAAATAAGCATGTTACCATTGACACTATAGGAGGTTGATTGGCTTGCCTTGTACTTTGAATGAAAATAGCAAGCAATCTGCACAAAATAAGCAAGAACAATTGAAAGCTTTCCATCAATCCCTTAAAATCAAAAATTGTTCTATACAATCATGTTATCGATAACCAACATATCAGCCCTGTAATAGCAGAAGCACACAACCCAAACATGCAACCCACGCACCATTAAATCCTCGGCAAACATATAAAGAAGAAGTGAGCAAAGGAAATCCCATTTCTTTGCAAACCAACAAATCAGGAAAGAAGGATAACCAGTTCACCTAATCCGAGAGTAATTAAGAAGTATCTCGAACAGTCACATCCATACACACACTGAATTCAGGAGTACAGACATATCGTTTGTTATATTTTGAAGGCACACAAGAGATTGAAATCTCCGTTTGCTTACAAGACACGCAAATTGAATTCAAGTAAATAGATGGAATGATATTTACGACACTCTGTCTAAGAGACTAACAGGAATTCTGGACCATTATGGACTTGTAGTTGTTGCTTATCTGATCTTGAAAGCTATCTTACTACTTACCATAGTGGTGGGATTTCATTCCACATTAATAATCCATCCTAAATTAGGAGATAGCATTTCTTAATCTCAATCTCAGAGGGGTCATAATGATGTTATTGATTACTGATGCACAGACTAAACGCTATTGAAACGTCAATAGATAACGGTGATTTCAAATAAATAAAATCTTAAAAAATAAGAGTCGTGATTTCAAATAAATAAAATCTTAAAAAATAAGAGTCATACCGACAAGTAACATTTCGATAAAGGCACCCAAAGATTAGAGCTTCCTGTGTCGAAAATTACAGTGAACTTCTGAGGAGTACCAAGACCAATTTCTCCCTAATACTGAGCATCCAAGTAATTCTTCAGAGGAACATATTCTCCTTTTGCAGATTCGGAGTAGCCCAAATCCCCTCTCAGACCATACCTTCTATTAGCTTCATTAGAAAGCCCCCCTTCCCTTGCAACAATCCTTGCAGCCTGTAAAGTTTTTTGATCCAATCCCTTTTTCTTCAATTCAATTCTTGCTAAGCCGTCATTAGCCGCACAAACCGATGTTAAGACGAGAAAAGCAAGGCCAATATAAACGATAAAAGCCATTTGATCCAGGTTGCAAAGTTTCCTGCGGTCAGAGAGCAGAGATCTCATATATATTTTACAACGTATGGCTCGAATAAAATCTCTCAAAAAACATAATTATCAGCCAAATGCTATTCACACATCCGAACAAGAAACTTGGCCATTAACGTAAGATTTGGCAAACCTAGCTCTAATCCAACCCATGCTCCTACAGAAGTCGCTAAAGAAAGCCTTTGTTCAGAGCATTTCAACAGCATAAATATTATTAAACCCTGGCCAGCCCTCAAATTTCAATTCCCAGCAAACTAATTAACGAAATCCAGCTGAACTTTCAAATTGCATGTTTAAGCAAGAGCCACGAAAATATTCACGAAACTCCACAAGAACAAGGAATTTTACAGCAATTCAAGGACAGAAATCTAACTAAAATATATTAAAAAACCTCAGAAATTTTGAAACTAAATCTTCATCCAATTAACCAAAAGAAGGCTCATTGATCATCATTTGAATTCTATTAAAAGAGTCAAAGCTTATTTTGCTCAAAATGACACTGGATCTTCATCAAAAGAACCATAATAACGCTCATTGATAATTATTTGAGCTCTAAATAAAACATATTAAAAGCATCAAAGCCTATTTTGCTCAATATAAACCTAAATCTTCATCAAATGAACGAAAATAAAATTCATCAATCATCATTTAAACAGCAGGATTAACATTTAACACACATTTTTACCATTCCATCTTACATCTTATAAATTTAAACAAAATTTGCTTAATCTTCACAATAATTGCTCGTTTAAAACAAATTGTTGCAAATATTTCATCAAAAATCATCCTCAAACCTCAAATTGTTGCCTCAGAAATTTTGAAACTAAATCTTCATCAAATTAACCAAAAGAAGGCTCATTGATCATCATTTGAATTCTATTAAAAGAGTCAAAGCTTATTTTGCTCAAAATGACACTGGATCTTCATCAAAAGAACCATAATAACGCTCATTGATAATTATTTGAGCTCTAAATAAAACATATTAAAAGCATCAAAGCCTATTTTGCTCAATATAAACCTAAATCTTCATCAAATGAACGAAAATAAAATTCATCAATCATCATTTAAACAGCAGGATTAACATTTAACACACATTTTTACCATTCCATCTTATATCTTATAAATTTAAACAAAATTTGCTTAATCTTCACAATAATTGCTCGTTTAAAACAAATTGTTGCAAATATTTCATCAAAAATCATCCTCAAACCTCAAATTGTTGCCTCAGAAATTTTGAAACTAAATCTTCATCAAATTAACCAAAAGAAGGCTCATTGATCATCATTTGAATTCTATTAAAAGAGTCAAAGCTTATTTTGCTCAAAATGACACTGGATCTTCATCAAAAGAACCATAATAACGCTCATTGATAATTATTTGAGCTCTAAATAAAACATATTAAAAGCATCAAAGCCTATTTTGCTCGATATAAACCTAAATCTTCATCAAATGAACGAAAATAAAATTCATCAATCATCATTTAAACAGCAGGATTAACATTTAACACACATTTTTACCATTCCATCTTATATCTTATAAATTTAAACAAAATTTGCTTAATCTTAATATAAATGATAAAAGCCATTTGATCCAGGTTGCAAAGTTTCCTGCGGTCAGAGAGCAGAGATCTCATATATATTTTACAACGTATGGCTCGAATAAAATCTCTCAAAAAACATAATTATCAGCCAAATGCTATTCACACATCCGAACAAGAAACTTGGCCATTAACGTAAGATTTGGCAAACCTAGCTCTAATCCAACCCATGCTCCTACAGAAGTTGCTAAAGAAAGCCTTTGTTCAGAGCATTTCAACAGCATAAATATTATTAAACCCTGGCCAGCCCTCAAATTTCAATTCCCAGCAAACTAATTAACGAAATCCAGCTGAACTTTCAAATTGCATGTTTAAGCAAGAGCCACGAAAATATTCACGAAACTCCACCAGAACAAGGAATTTTACAGCAATTCAAGGACAGAAATCTAACTAAAATATATTAAAAAACCTCAGAAATTTTGAAACTAAATCTTCATCAAATTAACCAAAAGAAGGCTCATTGATCATCATTTGAATTCTATTAAAAGAGTCAAAGCTTATTTTGCTCAAAATGACACTGGATCTTCATCAAAAGAACCATAATAACGCTCATTGATAATTATTTGAGCTCTAAATAAAACATATTAAAAGCATCAAAGCCTATTTTGCTCAATATAAACCTAAATCTTCATCAAATGAACGAAAATAAAATTCATAGGCTATCTTTAGCCTCGTGGACGTTAAAATAATTTCTTCTTCTTCTTCAATCATCATTTAAACAGCAGGATTAACATTTAACACACATTTTTACCATTCCATCTTATATCTTATAAATTTAAACAAGGTTTGCTTAATCTTCACAATAATTGCTCGTTTAAAACAAATTGTTGCAAATATTTCATCAAAAATCATCCTCAAACCTCAAATTGTTGCAAAAACAAGAGCATGCCACCTCAGCGCAAAGTTCAAACCAACAAATTGTACAGATCAAAGAATGCAGATAAATTGTTTTTTTTTTCCTTTCCTGGTAATCACAAGAAAAGAAAATCTCTTTCTTTATTCGACCAAGCAACTGGTAGAGCCCAAAAATCTCTTAATAAGTGGAAGACATTCTCTAACTCTGAGACCCATTCTAACGTGGTCAAGGAAAATTCTGTGCAGAAAAGCCTTTCTTCTTTTTCACAGTAAGTAGTGAAAAAGTAGTAGCTTTAAAAAAGAGTAACTAATTGTACACCAAAAAGACGAAAAATATCCTATACAATTTTGTGGCTAACAGCTTTATTGTCACCTCAGCCTTTCAGTTCTCCTCCAATTTCAGTTCTCCTCTTCTTGCAATCCCACACAGGCAGTCCGTGGCAAGTAGAACCAGACTTAGTGACATGCTTCTGATGGTTGTATATGATAATGGCAACATCTGGCCAAGCACATCTCTGTTTCACAGTAAACTCACACTGACAGCCTATCTTTTTAGATGGTCGTCCACGACATTTTTTCTCTGATGGTTTCTTACACTTTCTGCTATTCCGTGTCTCTCCACCCTCCCTCTGGTCGTCAGGGCCATAAAGGCATTGATATCTATGCATGTACAAAGAAATATACGCACTAATTAAAATTATAGGCATGAAACATATTTCCATCTTAGGCATAAAAAAGTAGACTCATGCAATGAAATTTACAAACAACAAACAAACAAATAAAATAAGAAACACGAAGAAACAAAAAAACAATAACAAAAAAAAACTTACACTTTGGATTCAAAAACGGCATCAACTCTTGGCTCATATGGAACGCCTCTTTTCCTTTTCTTACTTGAAGAAATATTAAATTTACATCCACCACGGAAACACTCTCCCTTCACAAAGTCCTTAACTCTGCCGTGGGGAATGACAGCAACATTATCAATATTTCGATCCTTCACCTTACTCCACACGAGATCAGATAATGAGAACGTTTCAGTGCGTGGGTTTTGCTGTCCCAATAGCAAAATATCATGGTATGTTAACATCTGCATATAAGATATCAAACATTACATGAAGAACAAAGACCAGTAAAAGCTCACTCACACAAGATACCATGAACTTCTTACACAAAGGCAAAACCAAGAATAAATCACAATGGTAATAAAACAACAGATCATTTTTAGTATAAACTGCGTACTTGTATGCAAAAGTGTTCATCTCAACATTACCCTACAGCCTAAAGGGGCACAAATCAGATATACTTAACACAAGATTTTAAAAAGCCTTCACTAGGAATTTAAAGATTATTATAAAAACCAAAGTTACACGAACCATGGATGCAATCAAAATTGGCAAAAGGATCGGGGAATCAGAACCCTACCCTTAAATTTTTTTATAAATATATATTTAAAAATTAAAATTTTACGTTGCAAAAAAAGGAAACGGGATCTGAATTAAGATACATCAACTGTCTGGCTTTCATACTCAAATTTCCAATCGCCGAATAGGACAAAACCACCAAGTTTGTTGAAGCTTTAATGATTGCAATTGCTAGCAGATAGCATCATCAAATATTCAGGCTATAAAATCAGAATAATGTGAGTGGAGTTGGAGAATGGTAACAAGAAGTAAAATCGATTCCTCTAATTGCATGAGGAGAGACAAAACTTACTAGTAGTGGAAAACTGTGAGAAGAAGTAAAATCAATTCCTCTAATTGCAAGAAGACAAACAAAACTCAGCCCCTACAGTTAGCTCAGTTGGTCCAGATTGCTCCAGACACTGAACGCTCAACTTAAACTCTTTGCTCCAGACATTGAACGCTCAACATGAGAACTGATAGGATGAAGAACAAATGTTGATAAGTTTCGATTTTTTTTTTGGGTTGTGTTTCGACACACAAGAGCTGTACCCGATGCCCAACCTGGATCGATTGCACTAGAAAAGAGTGTAAGGGGAAAGCAAGTTGCATCAAATGCTTCTGTGAAGTTTTTTCCTGTCAACCAGCTCCCTGCGAGATCTAAAAAGGTAATCTACATATCTAAAAAGGAAAATAAATCTAGACTTTGCCAAATGAGATAAAAACACCCACGCTTCTTCCCTGTAAGATCATTACATTACTTACACAAATCATCTAACTTCAAAGTGAATCTTACATTACTCACACAAATAATCTAACTTGAAAGTAAAAAAAAACCAAGAGAATCATCTAACTTCAAAGTGAATCTTACATTACTTACACAAATCATCTAACTTTAAAGTCAAAAGACTAAGGAGAATGGCTTAAAAGCTTGCAATCAGTCAAAAGTGTAACAGAGCAGGAATATAAAACGCAATAAGGGATGCTCGGTGGAAGATACTTGATAACAAAAATAAAAATGCTTCACTTTCATACTAATGAATATTATTCATATATGGGTGTAATGAATATCATTCGTATATAGGTGGGATTCTTCAGTGCACAATGCACACAATTTTATACCATGAAAAAGCATTAGGAATAGTGATTACATAATCTTGGTATTTATCGTTGAGAGGGACAAAATGCAAGACTGTATTTGTTTTAACAATATCTAAACATGAAAAAGCATTAGCAGTGCTGGTTACATAATCTTGGTATTTATAGTTGAGAGGGACACAATGCAAGAATGTATTTGCCATGAAATTCTAGCAATATCTAAATTTATTTACGTCAAAAATCAATTGATTCTTCGTGTATTATGGCATATGGCATCTCAGGCAGTAGTCCTCGTGGTTTTCTGCTATATATACGCTTGCTTCAGAAGGTCTTTTCAAAGCTAGAAGTTGCTTTAGGAAGCTCTGCCCATGAGTATATTGGGAGCATTTTGGCAGAGTAGGCGTCATTTTTTCCGCCTGGATAAAGCACAGATCAGTCACAGATATGGCATTTGGTGGCCCTCTGAATCGCAGATTGATGAAACGAATATACCTAATAATTGTACATTTGCTCCTTGTGAACTCTTAAGTGAGTATACCTGTGGGCTGGCCTGGTAGCAGCAACCTCACTCTAGCCCTCGAGTTAAGAGGCCGATTTCATAAATAAATAAATAACCTTAGATAAATGTATACAAATTCCAGCTAAGTTGTTTAGTTATAAAGACAGGCAAGCAATACCAGCCCATGGATAGAGCACATCAAAATAAATTTGATGCCTTGCCACATGAGAAACGAAGTCTGAAAAACTGGCTCTATAGGTTATATGACTAAATTAATGTCATGATCTAGCTTCAGAAAAAAAATGTTTCTTGTAGCCTTATTCTTTTTCCAAGGGAAACCTTAAAGGGAAACCCAGAAGATGCTTCCTCACATTCATGGATGGCATCTTCAGTAAACCCATCTGCATGGACTTGGGAACCTCACCAAAGGGATATTCAAAATCAGGCACCTGCTGCACAGAACTAGCCAAATGCCTCACAACATTGGAACAAGAAGTTGAGCTAACGACTTGGGCTATAACCTTGTATTGTATACTTGTTACAGACAGAAAAGAAATTCCAAAAAATGGTATCCATTAGTTTAAAAGAGGGATAATGGCCTGGAAAAATGTTTCAGAATTGGAGTACATCACAAGAATAAATTTGTTCTTGCAGCTTTACGACAAAGAGAAACCTGGCTTAAAAACTCTGATCCTCTAGATCATGATATAGTTCCCTATATAGAATAACAAGATAGAAATTGAGTATCAAAATATTAAAAGAATAGTAATATGATAGAAAAGCTAATTATCTATAACTAAAACAGCAAAAAAAGAGCAGCTCAATAGTAGCAAGCAAAACTTCCCAATTATTTAAAAAGTGTCAGGCAGAAATCCAACTCTAGAGCTAAAAATGAAAAGAAATATCATCAATACAGAAAAAGTTGGATTCACTTATCAATTGAGCTCACCCCACAGTTCTAATACTAATGTTCTTAAACATGCATTCACGACATGCACCTTACTTTGCCTCAAAAACTCCATATAAAATGTGCCAAAGAAATTACAAGATCACATCAGAGAAACAAACTGCAAAATAACAAAAATAGACAATTCTTTATTCCATCAACTGTTCAAAAATATGAATAATTTCACCAAAACTCTGAAACACATCAAGGAAAAAAATACCTTAGACAGCATAATCACAAGGAATGTATTCTCACTGACTTTGTTTTCTTCAATAGTGGTTTCATCCTTCAGCACCTTGCCCTGATAAATCAGCAGCTGTTGTTCACTCGGGTAAGTTTGTGCTCCTTGAATTTGCTCTATTTGTTTCTTAACATTTAAAACCTGAAACAAAAGGAAATTTTTAATTGGTAATATACATAATTTTGAGAAGACTTCCATATGACACTGGATTTCTGACATTGCAAATATATTGAAACCCTAAATTGTAAACAATTCACAGGGTAAACATGCAGTAAGCTATAGAATTAAATAAGATTATCTCAAAGAAACATGGAATAAGGACTGCCTTTATTAATCAAATTAGAGTCTGTTAACTTGAGAAAAAGACGAAGCAAACAAAAGTAAACAAATTGCAAATATCAGAAGATAATTCAATTACAGTTTTCTTCTTCATTTACCATGCACTAGCAATGGCTCAGACACCAGAAAACTTAACAAACTCTGCATCATCCCTTGCATGATTTACACATATGTCAGCAGGATATTCACATCCACTGGCCTGTAGAATGCTTCTCCAGGTATGGCATGTATTTCCCATACCTGGGACAGGTACAGAAACTTGCCCAGCTGCTAGGGATGTTCCCCAAGTAACAGTCCCCAATTATGGTGACGGGGTGGTTTTACTCTGACAGGGGACATGCCCCACAAATATGTTATAAAAAGAAATACACAAAAGCAACTTTTTTGGAAAAGACTAATGTGATGTCCAGCAGCAAATCCAAGGTTGACTCCATTCGTACTGAAATAGAAACCCTATAATTTCTTCATTGTGTACCTTTCATGTTTCCAGACACAAAACAGGTAAAGATTTTAACTTTTTCTGAACAGATATTTTATCAATTGGGAATATAGATATTTTATGTAGAAATCATTTATGATTTTGTCATTTATAATGACTGAAATTTGAACCTGAAATTGTTAATGAATCATTGAATTTTAATTGAGTTTTTAACATCATTAAACAATGCAATTATTGTTCTACGTTTTATTGTTTCATATAAACTTTATATGTGATGGACCCCAAAAGGACCCACACCCTGATTTCAAAAAATGGAATTCCTCTGCTTGTCCCTTCCCCACAACCATGAAAGCCTGGCAACTTAGTTTACTGCCAACCTCAAATAAATTAATCATAGCTATTCAAACACTATTTTAATTGATGTCTGGTTTGCTTGACATATTCATATAGCTTATTCATTGTTGTTTTTTGGTGAAAAACATAAGAATAAATTTTATTATTTTACAAATAATAATATTATATTATCCTTCCTACATGTTGGACACCTAATCCTAAATGGGTTAGTGTGGAAGCTGAATGGACAAAAGGAGTCCAAGAGACCTTGGGATGTGAAACCCAACGGTCACCACATGTACTATAAATGTATATCTCTTATTAATAAAATTGTACTCACATGATTTATCTTTCATATCTCTCTTGCTGTCCATGTGTGTTTAACATGGTATCAGAGCCATGATGTGTGGCCTGTTTTCTTCCTCAGGGTTTAACTTCCCTGACTACCTAACGCCCCTGACAACCTAAAACATTGAAGCTGAGCACATCAGACTGCGTGCATTGCTGCGAGAATGGCATGATTGAGTGTGAAATGTCGAAATTTTTATGACTCGAGCTGTTGGTTAACGCCTGACCTATACCGCCTCCTCAGCCTATATATGATTGAACGTTACCTGAGCACTCCTGCACGTCCAGCGTTTCCATTATGAAATTCTGTATTAGTTGAACGTTACTTGAGCACTCCGACATGTCCTGGTTTGTTAGATAAATGTTACCTGACCTCCATCTGCCATCCCTACGCTCTCTATCTGATATTCCTCTGACATGGTATCTCTGCGCTCTCTGACTGCCTGGTTTGAATGCCTGAACTGCTCCTGTTGAATGCGTTATGGTTCGATATTGAATGGTATGTGTAACGTTGTCCAGTGGAATCATCGTTTGGTTCATTGAATGGTTTATTGAACGTTGAATGGAATATGAACTGCTGTGCGCTTATTGAAATGTTATACGCTGTGGAATATCAACAGTTTTATTGAATGCTTTGGTATATGCGTTGCACCTGAATGGTATATAATTCGCATGCTACATAAACCAGTGAGTAATAAACCTTCTGTAATTTTTCCCCGGAGGGCGTTTGATTCCTGAACCGGACCTTCTGGAGACAGTATAGAAGAACGTTTGTTATGTGGAGACGGGGCCATTCAGTTATTTGACAGAATCGATGTGGTGCGAACCTTTCTTAGTGCCGTGTACAATGTGCACAAGATTTGTTGTTTCGTGGTTGAAGATCTAGCGCATATGGTATCTCTGGAAGCCTGACAATGGGCGGGTGATTCAGTTTGGACCTAAGCTCTGTTGGAGCTCCTCGGCGAGCTGTTCTTCTAAAAATGAAGTGATTTCGGGTCTGTTGAGGATATCTGGATTAAAGGCTCACAGCATTGTTCTTAGGCCACAGAACCCGGAGGCCATCGGACCGCAAGCTCTGTTTCTCAAGTACGTGACTGCTCAGGGAATATCCATGGATCCTGAGGTGTATCCCCGTCCCACAGGAGGTGGATCACACAACGCATTTCTTTAGCGAGAAAGATGGCGTGGGCTTTGTGATCGAGGAGTAATATGGTTCATTAATGCGTACCACAATTTGATCTGCTGAGTTATCATTATACATAAGAATTATTCCAGACATTATTCGATGTTGTTGTACATCTGAAATCAGTTTGTGCAGTGTTCAATCCCCAGAAATCACATATTGTTAAGTTGGAAGAACTTGAATCTTTTTTGGGTATCCCGAATATTTTGTTTTCGTAATTAAAAGGACTTCAATCTCTGATCAAGTATTTACATTGTCAGAGCCCTTAGGGTCTGATTTTGGTACTGTAAAGGTCCATGAAATTGTTAAGAATTTAGACTGTAATTGTGATTGGTCTTCAAATGTGATTTCGGTACCCAGAAAGGCCTTCAATCCGCGATCAATGTGCATCATCACTGCTGGCTATCCTCAAATGTTGATGCGGGCATTTACAAGGCTTTTAATATTTGGTTAATCATGTTCAATAATCCCGGGGCTGGAGCTTAAAATTTGCTTTAATTATTCCGAAAGCCTTGAATCTGGTCAAGCCAGGAGAATATTGCTTCATGATAGCCCTCATTACTCTTGGTTTGATAGTCAGTTTTACGACACTTGTTTTTTGACAAGTTACTCGCTCTCTGATATGGCACAATCATAGTATATCGTTGTTGCAGCAGTTTAATGGATGGTTCAGTTATATTTTTGAAACATAAAGCCAAGGCCTATCAATGCAGTTGTGAGATTGCGGAGAGCCTCTGAGAGATTCGTCGTTGCTGCATTTTTAATAATTTGTATCTTCTGAAAGACGACTAAGAAGTTCCCCAGTTCGTGTGACATCAAAGAATGCAATCTCTTGGTTAATAAGATGTCGAAATAAATCTTTTCTCAGTCGAGCAACAACACGCTCACTTGATGATGCAAACTAGCATCCACGCAGTGCAGTAGCAAATGAACCAATTAAGATTATAAGAAGAATTTCCACAAGAGTGTTTTTGATGGTATTAAAAGCATCTGCTTTCTCTTCTTCCGTTCTCAAATCTCTGCTGACAATATCAATAATCTTGCCGCCATATTTTGGAACTAAAATATTTGTTGTGGATGCAATGAAAAGTGCCACAGTTGCAATAGTCTGCTCATTAAGCCACCAGCGCTTGCCCTGCGTTTTTCTTTAATCTGCAGGATTTTCTTTGTGTAGCTTGAAGATATTTAGCAGCTGATAGTTTTGCAGCAGTCGAGGGATTTCTTCAAAATATTAGAGGATTTGGGTAACTGTTGGCTAAATATAGAAGGACTCGGTGATATTTGTATAATTTTCATAGTTTCAAGATATCTCTGGTTGGTTTTTTCCCTTTAAGCTACAGGGCTTTCTTGTGTAACTTGAAGATATTTAGCATTAAACAATACTAGCAACAAACCAAGTAGAGCAGAATCGTGGCTATTCAAAAAATCAATCTCCTGCGTAGTCAAAGAGAATATAAGGAAAGTGCAATCACCCCGCAACTGCTACAGGATTTAACATTCACACTTCCAAGAGGAGTTAACAGTGAACACTACTAAATGCTTCATCTCTATAAAATACTTTAGCATTGGCACTTTCCAGAGCAATTATAACAAAAAAATGCTTTTCACTATTTTGGGCCAAAAATAGACAATAAATGTATGCTGGTCGTCGCGACTGCAATTCTGTAGGATGCAATTTAGCATCAATAGTTTGATAATCATGGAAAAATGGCACTGGAAAAATACCATAGAGGTACACAATGATTAAACAACCTTTCTTACTACATTACGGTCGTATATAGTTTCAATTTAACAGATTCAAGTACTCGAAATCCTGTAAATACTACATCAACATACTCAAGGGAAATATCAACCACTTAGCATTGATTCCTATGGCTGGTTATGCTCAGTGAAAATTCAGTTATCATGTAACAACATCGACGCAGAAAAGCTGTAAAGTGCAAATTATTGTAAGTTCCCGTTCAAAATTTGGTTCAATTTCCCCTAACGTTCCTAACAAGCAATTTCAAGCAAATCGTTTCTAATCTGTATTATGATTTGAATTTTGTAATAAAGAACAATGTAGTCATCATATTCCCCAGCAAGAAGTTAACTCAAATATACATATCCTGTAACGGAAAATAGCGTATACAAGTTACGGGCAAATGCAGGCTAAGAGTTCAGTGACTAAAATTCTCGTGTAACAAAAAGCCCGCAATAAGGATTTGCCGGGAGAGAAACTAAGATGCACAAATCCACGCTACGAAAGGCACCCAAAAATCAAGGCATGTCCTCTCATATGCAATCCCTCCTTCATTTTCCAAATTTTCTGCCATCACAACCGTTAACTTTCCCAGACACGGTAAAACCCCAGGTGGCCAGTCGAAGAGGCAAACACTCGCGTGCACGCTCGAACGGGAGATTTCCGATAAGTTCGAGAACCCAAACACAAAACCCTAGATTTCATTGCAATCACGATAAAGGGCATACCAACAGCTAGCATGCATGTGAAATATACTTGGAACTCGTAACCCTAAGCCACTAACCGTAACAAAACTGAAGAAACCACAACTCCAGCAACCTAACATGCTCTATCCCAAGAAATTAACTCGAACCCATGAAAAATCAACCCAAGCCAAAGTGAAAATACTCTGACAACAAATTACCCGCTACTCCCGCATAATTTTACACTTAAAAAAACCGTCCAATAAGAGGGAGAAAATAAATGACTTACAGTATCCGTGGGCTGCACCTCGATATCAAAGTGGTTACCCTTCAAGGTTTTGACAGAAACCTTCATCCTGACGCCCGAATTCGGTCTCTACCGGCCTCCGAAGTGCTAAACCGTCCGCAAAGCAGGGAAAACGAGACACAATATCGCTTGCACTGCCAACGAAACCAACACAAAATAAAAGCCAAAAGGAAAAAAATACACAGAGAGAGGGAGAGAGGTCACGCGTTACGTGACGGCGTCTCCTATTTCGTAGACCATTGCAATATTAATGCGCCCTGACATGGGCCGATATAAGACGATACAACACGTCGCTATTTTTTTTTCTCTCACATCACCGCGCGGCGTGTTGTATCGTGTTATATCGGCTCCATGTCAGGCCGCATTAATATTGCAATGGTCTACGAAATAGGAGTCGCCGTTACCTGATGGACATTAACCTCAGGGTGTGGTTTACCCACGGAAAGTAAACAGAGAGTGATTAAAATTGCGATCTGGTTTTCGTATAGTGGTCGGATCTCCGTTAAAGAAAGCTCGGAGATGCAATAAACTTCATTAGTTGCGGGTGACGTTGGGGGACTTATAACCGAATCGTTGACGTGTTTGGGGGTGGGTTCGGGTAGGAAAGAGCAAAAAGTGAATCCCCGTTACGAGAGCTTCCCAATTTTTCTTGCGAGGAAAGATCCTTGCTTTTCTTACATTTCCCTTTTTTTTTCAATGAAGTGATCCTCTTAATTGAGTTTAATATTTTTTTGGGGTCATGCATTGTGCAACTTAATGGCTTTGATTTATCTAGGGGAACACCACTGATCAAAATCTCTTCCTATATGTATTGCATTAATCAAAGAATAGATATGAAATACAATGATTACTCAAGCCCAAGCACAACCTGCAACTATATAATCTATCCCTCTACCTAACTGACTAACTCTGGTCAACACTTAGCCAATTTTTAAGCCCTACAAGCTTTTATTTCTTTGTGTTTTTCCTTGGGGAATTAGGTCCCTATTTAATAGGAATTTCCCTCAATTGCATGCACATCTACACTTCAAAATAGTCTACAATTGATAGTACACTACCTTGGAATCTCCATCTCAACTGGGTAACTCAAATTTTCTGCATGCATGAGATAATTTAGGTTGATTGATCAGTTAACTGGTTGATGACTGAGTGAACTGAAATTACACTTCCACAACTTGACCTTCCACTAGTTCCTCCAAAAATTAGAACTAGTTTAACTAACCATAACTCAATTTAACTGAATTAAATTGCTACAACTAAAATTAACTCAACTTAGGCTCCTAACATTTAGGAATAGCTGCAAACAATTGAAGTTCATGCGCCTAGCTTGAATTAACTAAGCTAACTTAGTGACAACAGTCATGTCACCTCAGTTAACTCATCCAAGTTGTCTGTTAATGTGGAATTTCATTTTCCCTCAATTTCACTAAGGCAAAATCAAATTAAGAACTTCTTATTGCATTTTTCAACGCTCCCTCTCAACAAAAAAAGGATTCACAACTACCTCGATCCAACACCTTTGGAATGTACTTCATGCAACACTTCTCTCTGTTGGAACTGCTACTGTAACATCTCCAACTAAAAGCATCCAAAAAAACAAATTGAAGCAACTGTTTCTGAAACTGTCTACTAGAAAAATTGTTTTGTCGTTGACTCTACTACTAATCCTCTTGCTTTGTTGTCAACCCTCCTCTGCACTCCTCGGTATCTGACTAAAATTGATCCTCTTTCTACTGAATACTGTGTGCCTTCGTAGTAAGGTAATGATGCATGAGACAAAAAATACCTTAGTGGACCCTACCCAAATTTCTGAAACTCTAGGACTATGGCTTCACACCACCCCACCTCACACCTGGAGGTATGGATGCATGTGCTCCCTCTACCCACTTAGCTAAAAATCTCCCCCTAATGAAGGTATCTACTTGAGTGGATGTCTTTGCTCTGTCTCATGTCTGCTTCTCCATTTGTGGCTGCTCCACAACTTCCTGAGGCTGCTTTTGAGGCTCCATTTTGAGAGCTCTAACATGGTCCCTCTCAACCACCATATCTATAGTTTTTCCCTTTCTCCTCAAGGTTGTGCATGCATTTTCTACCTCAAGTGCATACAAGTTCTTGAATCAAGCACCAATCTGTTTCACCTGCCCTATGGCTATGTGTCTCAGGAAAGCTTTCCTTTGGCTTAAGATCACATCATAACCAAGGTCTTCCAACACTGCTACAAAGATGAGATTCTTCTTCAGAATCAGAATGAACATAACATATTTGAGTCAAAGAGGGGATCTTGACTCCCTCTTAAAGGTTACTGTACCAATAATAGTAGCACTATACGCTCCGTCATCTCCAAACTCAATGTTCATCTTGAGATCTTTCTCCTCCAAGTCACTGCAAAAATCTCTATTCCCCATCATGTGGAAGGAGGCACCCAAATACAAGTACCACACACCCCCCATCACGGTGCTGAACATGCATGCAATGAGAGTGAAATCAAGCTTGAACTGTGAAGCCAAGGCTTTACCTGCTGCCACTACTGCAAGCTCCTTCTTGCTTTCCTTCTTGTGTTGAGACTTTGTGGCATTGTGCCCGAATTCATGACAGTGAAAGCACTTGATTTTGGACAACTATTTCTTCTTTCCCTCTTGGATGGAATCAACCTCACATTGGGACTTCTTTACCTTTGCCTTCATTCATTTGCTAACTAATGCAAAGTCCTATTCCTCTTCATTGGATGAGGTCCCATATTTGGTATTCTGCCTTATTTCCTCCTGTACCAAATCAGACCATAAGTGTTCCCAATTTGGTAGTTTCTCCCTCCCATTCACCGAATATTGGTAGATGTGCCAACTCTTGGGAAGGCCTAGAAGGTCTAGGCTTACCAAATCATCCTCTGCTACGGTAACACCAACTTGACCAAGTACTGTGGGGTGGTGTCGTTCTTCTACATCTTGATATTTCAAGGCTTGTCCTTGAGTGCCAACTTCCAATGGTCACTACTATTCTAGAACAGATTTGTTAATGCTTTCCAAATTTCATACAAAGTCTCTTTCCCGCAAATATTCGAGACAATATGGGCTCGTAATCACTCCAATATGATCCTCCTAGCCTTGGCTACACATTTCTTCCAATCTTCTAGATTCTAAGTATCAACTGTTACCAATTTCTAGATATCATTATTAATGAATTCCTTCAACCCAGTATCTTCCAGCATTGCTTCCATGCTGTCCTTCCAAGAAACATAATTTGAGCTTCCCTCAGGGGCATACTTGAGACTTAGCCCATAGAAAGCCATCCTGCTAGCTCTAAAGAGTTGATCCTACAAATTCGATCCTCCTGCAATATCAAGTTCGAAATCTCTTCTTTAATGTGAATCCTGCTCCGATGCCATGTAAAAATTTAATGTGTAGATATGAAACTACTTATGTAATTTACTAAAACACAAGACTCAAATCTACTCTACTCATCTGTAGAATTCAATTCACGACCGAGAAGACAAAACATAAACATGCATCAAGATTTATCAAACATACATAGATATTTATCTAGGGGAAAGAAACTGCTCAAAACCTCTTCCTATCTGTATTGCATTAATCAAATAATAGAGATGAAATACAATGCTTTCTCAAGCTTGAGCACAACCTGCAACTGTATAGTCTAGCCCTCAACCTGACTGACTGATTATTCACCAGAGACTTATATTGGTACGAAGTCCCTAACTTGTCCCACAAAGCCTTCGCCGTAGCTTCCCCTGATACATTCAACAATACTGAATCTGAGACACATAATCGTATTGTGCTCTTTGCCTTCCGATCCAACTTATTCCATTCTTCATCAGTGGATCACTTTAGTACCTGAATCTACTGTGATCCACTGATCTTTATCCACCAACAGATCCTCCATCTTGAGTTTCCACAACTCAAAACTTTGACCATTAAATTTCTCGATCTCTATCTTTCCACTGCTCGCCATCTTCTTTCACCACCAGAATCGATCTCGTAGATCTCCCACTGAACAGGGTCTACCACAGGCCTGACCAAAACCCCTCAGCAACAAAGGCGTCCTCTTTAAGCCAAAACAGTTCTGATACCAAATGTAGGTTTGATCCCCATAAAAAAATTACCTGCATACGAATTCTAAAACACAGAAAATAAACAATGCGAGAGCATAACATATAAAACACATATACACAAAGATTTTCCCTTCGATCCCAAAACTGGGACTACCAGCTTGATTTTTCATTATGTTCCTTTCAATGTTACAATACATATTTATACATGCCGAAGCATCCAATACCATGGACCAAAAAACCGTCACCTCCAAAACCATGGACCGAAAACCATCACGTCCAAAAACATGTGCGAAAATCATGCACAAAACCATAGGTGGATCCGCCCAACCTAACATAGGGTCCAAAACCAAAATTTTCTGGGGCGCTACCCCGAACTCCATAAAGTGGGGTTACGGGTACCCCTCAAACCCCTTGTGACCTCCCCCCCTCTAATCCCCAGTTAACTATGAGGGCTAGTCGTGGAAAGAATATAACACAACCCAACACCCCATGGACAAATGAACGTGGTTTTATGCTGATCCATAGGGAGCATGTTAATTTGATTGTAACCGGAAAATCCTTTCATAAAATAAAAAATTTCATTACCAACACAATCATCAATTATTTGGTCGATGTAAGGAGTAGGATAATTGTCTTTAGGACAAGATTTGTTAATATCTCTATAATCGATGCATACTCTTATTGTCCCTTTCTTCTTGTTAACAAGAATGATGTTGGAAACCCAATCAGTCAAGGGAAAAAGATAGATAAAACCAACCTTTAGAAGTTTTTCAACTTCAACTTTGATAGAAACAACTTTTATAAGATGCATTGGACAGAACCTTTGTCTGATAGGCTTAGCCTCTAGTTAGGTCTTGATTTCATGAACTACAATACTTACATTGATTCTTATCATTTCCTCATAAGACTAGGAAAAAATGTCGCGGAATTCTTGGAATATGGCCTTATAAGTCTAAATTTCATCAAGTGAGCATGAGGCACCTATATGAATGTTTTCCGTAATTCCAGGTTTCACTGAGATATTAAGCGGAATTGTTGCAAATATATTTCCTAAATTCTTTTTAGATTTAGATTCGAAAATCGATATAGGGAACTCATGGTCATCTACAATCTTGGGTGAAAACATCGTAGAAACGTTGTTCTTAATTTTTTAAAGGTTGGGAAGAAAAGAGGAATGATGATGATAATCATCCCAAGGAATTTCATCTAAAGTCATAACCTCCATTATACTCTCATCTATTGGAAACATGTTATTGAAAGGGTCAGGGAATGATATAGGTTCCAACCAATATGATTGAGAATACTCATCGATGATCGCATTCACTCGATCAGTTTCATTAAGAAGTGGTTTTGAAAATGATTGAACAACCTGATAAGCTAGTTCTAATGGGCTTAGAGGCATTTGGTCACCGTAGGTGGTCAAATCTGATTGTGTAGGCATGATCCAAGGATCATATGACTCTAGAGTGCTTGATGAAATCATATTGACCTAAGAAACATTAAAATGAGTGTTGGGTGGAGGGAGTGCAAAAGTTCCCATCAATGATGAATCCTTAAGCAAACTGATGCCAACATTCTCATAAGAACTAGTCGTTTTCCCCACAAAGGGTACACTACCAGTGGAATTTGGATCAGAAGTGTAAAAAGACATCTGGTCTAATTTAACTATCCTCCCTTGATGAGGGAATAATATCAATCGAAAAAGTGACGAGACCACTACAGAAATTGCATAAGTCCAACTTCGACCTAGTAAAAGATTGTAATCAAGTTGAGCATCAACAACTTCTACTTCGATAACAATTGTTTTACCCTCTAATTCTATCGGTAGGTCGTTTAATATACCATATGGTCGAAACCCTCTTCCATCAAAAGATTTGAGAGTGATAGGAAATTGATTGATTGTCGAAGAACCCAAAGCTTTCCAACAAGCAATAGACATAATAAAAGTAGAATCTCCCTCATCAATTACTATACGAAAAACTCTTTTGGTTTTAACAAAAACCATAATTTGAAATTCCAGTTGATGTGGGAGTCTAGGTATTTGAATTTTACGATCAAACGCTATGAGGTTAGAATCATGTGGTTCAGTTTCACCAATGGATGAAAATAGAAATTTCCCTTGTGTTGGACACGTTTGAAGCACTTCAAGAGTCGACATTGCTGAAGGAGATTGAGCCAGGTCTTCAATAATGTTATAATTTTGAGTCACTCTGGCATGTGGATTAAAAGATGATTTTTGAATAACACCTTTAGGAGGAGGAAGTATTACTATTTAATAATTTGGTTTCTCAATTTGTAAAGGTTTAGAAGGAGGTGGAACTGATGCAGAAGGTTGATTGGTATCATTTTCCTTCGAAGGAGTTTTAAATCCGTAGTCTTTAAACCTTGTTGCTACTAAAACTTGAGAGCAAATCATCATGATATCTGCAGATGTGGATGAAGAAGAGAAATTGTGAGCAACCATTTTAATATCCTGAGAAGGAAAATGATATTTTAAGACAAGTGTAGAGAAACCTTTGAGGAATTTTCTAACCTCTACACGATGTAGGCATTCCTTAGTATAATGGTCCTTATTAAAAATCAAACAAGGATACCAAGGTTTCCTTTTCTCTTTAGAAGGTTCATTTTTTGTTGGTTTTTCCTTTTGAGGGCATTTTGTTTTGATTTTCCTTTTCCCTTTTTCTTACTTCTAGGTTGTTGAGGCTTACCAGTAGATGATTCTATTGTGTTAACCTCGAAAATAATTTTAGAAGTAGTACTTTCATTGGGTAAATTTTGTGTAGCCATAATAGGAGTACATTTAGAAATACTCTTAGATTTTTTACTTTTTGACCGTTGGCTAACAGAACCAACTACACCATTAGAGGTGTGAGATCCTGTAGGAGATGGAGCTGGTTGAGTTGTGTTGGATGGGCGAGGTGCATTTGGAATATTTTTGTACAAAGTGCCAGATTGCGAATAGACAAGGTCTAAGTATTGGGCATGAGCAATAACTTTCTCTTCTGTAACAACTCCTCCCTTAGCAACATCTTTTGTTATGTTAGGAAGTAAAGATTTAACAAACCATTTAGCTAACAATTGATCTGGAATGTAAACTTTGACTAAACGATGTCTATGTCTCCACTCATGTATATGATCCAAGATATGGGTGGAATCAAATTGTTTTAATGAAGTCAAAATCTCAGTACCAATGTCATACAGAATAGGTAACTAAAAATGTGTTAAAAATGTCGTTACCATGGAGTTGAAATTATGGAGAGATGCACATGGCAGATCAGTGTACCATTTTGATGCTAGACCTATTAAACTCTGTTAGAAAAGCCATAACCTAATGGAATCATCATTTAATGAATTTGAAGAACACCATAGGTGATAATTCATTACGTGATTTGACAGATCCTCTCCAGGCTTACCATCAAATTTCGATATGTCACTTGGTAATTTAGCAGGAATCACCGACCAAAAAGGATAATGATAAATTGGATCGTTCATGATTCAGGATAGATCTAGTAAATCTAACGTTGCAATGAAAGGTAAATGTCGGTTAAAGTCTTGCTGAGAATACAGATACCCTTGAGGATTAAGTCCAACCCCTGGAGGAGGATATCCAAGATATCCTAGAATAGCTTGTGCAATTGGAATTTGCATTCCTCCAGGATAACCAAGGTAAGTCATACCAGGTTGAGTTTGAAATTAAAATCCTTGAAAAGTTTGACCAAGATATGGTTGACTTTGAAAAGGATGACCTTGATACAATTGACCTTGTATCATTTTACGTGGGTAAAGTTGGCCTTGAAAAGGTTGACCCAGGTAAGGTTGACCTTGGGAAGGTTGACCTGGATACAATGTTTGAATTGTTCCTACACTAGGCTGACGAATAGGTATCTGTGCTCTAGACTGGAAAGTTGGACCAATAAAAGATTGAGGTATAGTCTGACCAGTTTGATAACCAGATGCTTGAGGCGTGGTATGTGTAGGTTTTTTAACCAATATTTGAGGTGTACCTTACATAGTCACTTGTGGCATAGATTGGACAAGTGACTGAGGCATACTCTAGATAGGTTGCTAAACAGATACTTGAGGAGTACCATGGACAAGTTGTTGAACAAGTGTATGTGATATAGTTTGGCTAGCAGCTTGGACAAGTTGATAAACATGCACTTGTGGAGCAACTTGAATAGGTTGTTGAACATAAGGATGGTTCCAAATAGTACTCCCCATTCCTGGAAATGGAGCACCAATCAAGGGTTGAGATATAATAGGTTGACTTGGACCGACCTAAGGTATCTGACCAAGGTTCGTATAAGTTCCAGTAACAGATAGTCCTACAAACGAAGGATAATTCCTCCAAGACATTGCACTCTAGGAGGAACATAGGATGGTTTTCCCCCAACTGGATAGTAAATACCAGTTGGAGTCAGTTGAGGAGTACCTATATTGATGGATAACATATTAATGTATTGGTATGATGCCAAAGGTGTTTCAGGCATGGAAGTCATGTTCTAAGAAGTAATTTCTACATTAGTAGTAGATAAACTAGATGAGATTCCAGAAAACCAAGTAGAAACTTGAGAAGAAGGAGTGGCTCCTGAAAAAGTTCCAGTGAGTGATTGATACCCAGCGGGAACCAAAGGTCCACCATATAGGAATGACTCCGAAGATCCTGTAAACATCAAAGTCACAAGGGGCTGGCTTAAGGGTGTACTCATCTGAAAATACGAGGTTAAACTTACAGGAGGAGCTTCCGACATGATTTTCCTAGGTGTAAAATCAAAAGGAGTGCATAAACGAGGAATACCTTGACCTAAAAAGTTTAATGGAGTCGAATACCAAGGATCTAGTCGAAAAGGTTCAAAAGGAAGAGCTTGAAAAATTAACAGATCACCAATCGTAAGAAGAAGATATTCAAGATTTTCCTCTAAATTTCTACTGATCTCTGATTCACCTTGAATGATCTCATGTTTTAAGGTTTCAGTAACTTCAGGATTGAATGTTAAAATTTGGGTACCAGAGGACAAGTGGTTACCTAAGGCTTTGATCTTTGGCCTAGGGAAAAGTGTCCAAATTTATTTGTACTTTTCTCCTAAAGTGACTTTATAAGTGGTAAAGTCAATTTAATTTAAAAGTGACTTTATAAGTGGTAAAGTTACATTCTAATTTAAAGGTGACTTTATTAAAGTCAATGAAGAATTAGAAAGTGAAAAAGCGATAATGGAAATAAAAAGCTAAGTGGGTGAGTTAAAAAATAGAAAGTGAGAATTAAATGCACATTTATTCTCATCCCTAGATCTAAATGAATCTCAACCATTAGATCTTAGGGTAACCCAAAAGGTCATTTAGAGAGTAAAAGGAGAAGAGAAGAGAAAAATATTAATTCATTCTTTCATAAGCATTTGAGAGAAAGAGAAGAGAGAGCAAGGAGAAAATTTCTGAGCAGTGAGGAAGTGAAGGAGAGTAGCAAGAAGATATTTCAGCAAATCTGGGCAGTAACATTTATTGGCACGCATCCTAAGGCAAAATTGTACAGTAGGAGAAAGGAACATAAATCAAGGAAGAGGGACAACAACAAGAGCACGAATTTCGAGGCAAATTTGGGCACGATTTTCGAGGCAGCAGTACGGTTGAAATCCGTACAACGGATTATGGCATGATTTTCGAAGCAGGTCGTACAACATTTAATGTTGTTTTATTGCTGGAAAATTTATGTTTTTGCTTTTTACTGATTGACATGATGTTCGAGGTGGATTTCAAGCACGGAAATCGAGATAAGTTGTAATTTGTGGTTGTTGGAATTTTTATTGTGTTTTCAGTTTCTCTGTAAGAGCATTTTCAGAAGTAAAGAAGAGCTCTCAAACTGGTTTTCTCCGAGAGTTGTAGAGGGTTTTTCCAGGCTCACATTGACCAAAAATCACTGTGTTATTTTCTGTGTGTGGCTATCATAATTTTGTTGTGTTTTATTTATGCAATTTCAGCAGTTGTGAAATCTCTAAGTTTGTGTTTTCAGAAAATATTGCCATTTCCATATTTCAGAATTTTTATCATGCTTGGATTTAAAACTAAATACATGGAGTGATAAGGAAAACTGATAACTGAAGTGGGGGTTGAAATTTCTTCATGGTATCAGAGCTTGGTTGGCTAAAAAGTGCAGTTTGGGACAACAAAGTGAAAATTACAGCAAGCTGATTTTTACACAAAAAATAGAAAGTTTTACCACATATTTGAAAATTTAAATTTGGTAGGATAGTGAAACATGTCTTTGGGTTTGAGAGTTGAAGATAGGTTGGATGGGCAGAACAACTACAATGCATGGAAGGAGAGAATCCAAAGCATCTTTGAGGAAGTAGAAGTCTGGGGCATTATGGTAAATACCACACAGAACCCAGTAGTAGCACCTGCTGACCCTGTACATTTGGAAGAGTTTAACAAAAGGAATGCTAAGACAAAAAAATTGATTCTGGAAGGAATCAAAGATCATGCCATTCCTCATGTGAGAGGAAAGACTTATGCACATGAGATGTGGACAGCCTTGATCAATCTTTACCAGAGCTCAAATGAAAACAAAAAAATGGTCCTAAAGGAGAAATTGAAGGCCATTAAAATGGCTAAGACTGACAGTGCTACAACATACCTCACAAAGATCACTTCAGTGAGAGATGAGTTGGCAGCCGTAGGTGAGATCATTGCACCCACTGAGTTGGTGAGGATTACTTTGAATGGTCTTCCCAAGACTTGGGAGAATTTTGTGGATGGCATTGTTGCATGGGAAAACCTTCCCGATTGGGAGAGGTTGTGGGATGATTGAATTCAAAATGAGATCCGAAAGAACCATCTTGGGGTAACAAAACAGGTGGAGGAGGATGACAATGTGGCATTGTTAGCAAGAGGCAAGAAGGGAAAAGAAAAGAAGAAAGCTTACAACATTGGAGGCAAAGGCAAAGGTAAAGGCAAGCAACATAATAGGGAGAAGGACTATTCCAAAGTCAAATGTTGGAATTGTCAAAAGTTGGGACACTATGATGTTGTGTGTCCAGAGAAGAAGAACAAGAAAGGGAGAGACAAACCCATGGCAACTTCTGCAGAGATAGAGAGCTTCTTAGAGAGCTTTGATCGGGAGTTTGGGTTCATAGCTTGTGAGGCCACTAGTGCAGGATCACCTACCATACAGGTTCAGAGGGAGTGTGCACTCCCCACTACTAGCAGAGCATCTTCTAGCATTTGGTATGTTGACAGTGGCACTTCCCGCCACATGATAGGAGTCATAGAGTACTTCTCAGAGCTTTCAGAGGATGATACTGAAATGGAGGTAGTACTTGGTGATGATAACATTGTTAGAGCAGTTAGTGTGGGGACATTGACATTTGATAGGGGACCCAAACCTCCCTTGAAAGTGTCAGATGTTTTATATGTGCCTGGAATGAAGAAGAAACTGATATCCGTCTCAACACTTGAGGACAAAAGATATGATGTGTTGTTCAGCAGAGGGAAGGTGCTTATATATCCCAGGGGAACTCCAACTTCTTCATCTAGAGTGATTGGTGTGCACCTTGCCAAGGTGTACAAGTTCTCATTCCAGCCCTTGATCGCATTGAGTAGCAGCACTTGAGATAGGACCAACAACAGATCTAGCAATTCAGAGTTGTGTGAGATTTGGCACCACAGGATGGGGCACATGTATCATGGGGCCTTGAGTACATTGTGTGAGATCACCATTGGTGTGCTAGATTTTAGTTCTGATAACCTTGATGTATGCAGAGGATGTGCTACGGGGAAGTTTGCTAGATCCCCTTTTCCTAGCAGTGACAGCAGAGCGACCGAGATCCTTGACTTGATTCATATCGATGTGAGTGGTCGGATGTCTCATGTATCCTTGAGTGGCTATGAGTACTATGTTTTATTCATTGATGACCACTCAAAGAAGACTTGGATTTATTTCTTGAAGACTAAGAGTGAGGTATTCAAGCGGTTTCAAGAGTTCAAAGCTCTTGTGGAGACATAGACAGGTAGGAAGATCAAGGTCCTAAGGTTAGACAATGGAGGGGAGTATACCCTCAGTGAGTTTGTTGATTTTTGTGCTGAGGCAGGCATTAGGAGGGAGTTCACAGTTCCTTACAAGCCCCAACAGAATGGGGTTGCAGAGAGGAAGAACAGATCCATTGTAGGGGCTGCCAAAGTCGTGCTTCATGATCAGGAGTTACCTTTATTTTTGTGGGCAGAGGCCTGCAACACTGTTGTGTACTTGCAGAACAGGAGTCGACATCATGCCTTGGGAAATGTGACTCCAAAGGAGGATTTTTCTGGGAAGAAGCCTAATGTTGGGCACTTTCGTATCTTTGGGTGCCTTACATATTCCAATGTCCCCTAAGGAGAACATGACCAAGCTAGAGCCCATTGCAGACAAGGGCATATTTGTGGGTTATAACAAGACCTTGAAAGCTTATCGAATTTATATCCCTACATAGAGGAAAGTGGTTGTCAGGCAGGATATTAAGTTCAAGGAGGAGAGAGCTTTCAAGAGGTCACAGGAGTTAGAGTATCCAAAGTCACCAGACCCTCTAGAGAACCTGAGTTAGTCACAAGGATCCAGTGGTCAGGTATCAGGAGGTACATCGATTACAGTGTCAGGTCCATCAGTGAGAAGTGGCTCTCAGAGTTAGGTGGGTGGTTCTTCGGGTAGCATGCAGGGAAATCCACAAAGTACTTCACAGGGTAGTCCACTAATGGATAGTTCACATAGTACTTCAACATCTATAGGCACATATTCAGGCATGAGGTCAGTTGGCAGGCCTTCAGGAGTTCAAGCTTCTAATGATGATGAGGATTCTTTCACTCAGGTGGGATAAGTATGCGTAGGGAAGAGGAAGCCCAAGTGGCTTCAAGATACCTTGTGCGAGGCCACATCAGTTGCTGGGCCAAAGAGACAGGTTAGAGAGAGTAAACCACCTGAGCGGTTTTGTAGTTACATGGCATTGGTAACGAGCATTGCTAACTCTGAGCATTCTAGTTATGAGGAGGCATCCAACCAAAAGTTTGGAGAAAGGCCATGATGGAGGAGTATTCTTCTATTATGAAGAATGATGTTTGAGAGGTAGTGCCAAGGCCTGAAGGTAAATCAGTTGTTACTTCCAGATGGCTCTACAAGATAAAACATACTGGAGATGGCAGCATCGAGAAGTTCAAGGTTCGATTTGTGCAGGAGGGTTCTCACAAGTAGAAGGAGTTGACTATGAGGAGACCTTCACTCTCGTAGCTCGGTATACATCTATCAGCTCCATTATATCGATTGCAGCAGAGATGGGTTGGAAGATCCACTAGATGGATGTGAAGACCACATTTCAATGGATTCATTCAGGAGGAGGTTTATATTGAGTAGTTGCAGGGCTTTGAGGTGCATGGGAAAGAGTCCCATGTATGCAGATTGAAAAAGGCACTCTGTGGCCTGAAGCAAGCTCCTAGAGCTTGGTACTCTAGGATTAATACATACTTGCAACAATTGGGTTTCACAAAGAGTGAGGCTGATTCGAACCTATACTTCATTGTGGTGGATGAGGAGCCTCTCATTATGGTGTTGTATGTTGATGACTTGATCATCACTGGTGTAGAGAGACTCATTAAGCATTGCAAGAGAGATCTTGCTTCAGAGTTTGAGATGAAGGATATCAGCTTGATGCATTATTTTTTGGGATTGGAGGTGTGGCAGGAGGAGGGGCATTTCTTCATGGGACAAGGGAAGTAAATTGTGGATATTCTTAGCAGATTTCACATGGAGGACTGTAAAGCCATGTCTACACCTATGATCACTAACTCGAAGAATCTTTGTGCTTCTAATTCCGAGTTGGTGGATCCTACTCTATATAGACAGCTGATTGGTAAATTGAAGTATATGGTCAACACTTGACTAGATATATGTTTTTTAGTGAACACTATGAGTCAGTTCATGTGTAACCCGAGGAGAGTGCACTGGGTGGCTGCAAAACACATTCTTCATTACTTGCAAGGGACTGTGGATTTTGGTCTGGATTATAGATAGGGTGATGGAGTGAGACTGGGAGGACACATGAATTTAGATTGGGCAGGTTGTGCTTCAGATAGGAAGAGTACTTCCGGGTGCTGTTTTGGGTTGGGTTCGACAGTTTTGTCGTGGATCAGCCAGAAACAACAGTTAGTTGCATTGAGCTCAGCTGAGGCAGAGTATATGGCTGCTAGTTTGGCTAGTTGTGAGGCCATATGGCTTCGCAAGATGTTGTTTGGTCTATTTGGTCAGGCATTAAGACCTTCAGTGATTCACTGTGATAATTAGAGTTGCATAAAACTCACGGAGAATCCAATTTTTCATGACAGGTCAAAGCATATTGAGATTAAGTATCACTTCATTAGATACTATGTCCAAAAGGGAGCTATCAAGCTTGAGTAGATTTCCACAAATGAGCAGGTAGGTGACATTTTCACCAAAGCCTTACCACGGGGCAAGCATGTCTACTTCAGAGACAAGATGGGACTGGTGAGGAACACTTTCCTCTGTAAGAGGGAGTATTAAAATTTGGGTACCAAAGGACAAGTGATTTCCTAAGGCTTTGATCTTTTGCCTAGGGAAAAGTGTCCAAATTTATTTGTACTTTTCTCCTAAAGTGACTTTATAAGTGGTAAAGTCAATTTAATTTAAAAGTGACTTTATAAGTGGTAAAGTTACATTCTAATTTAAAGAAGACTTTATTAAATTCAATGAAGAATTAGAAAGTGAAAAAGTGACTATGGAAATAAAACGCTAAGTGGGTCTTTATTTAAGTGGGTGAGTTAAAAAATAGAAAGTGAGAATTAAATGCACATTTATTCTCATCCCTAGACCTAAATGAATCTCAACCATTAGATCTTAGGGTAACCCAAAATGTCATATAGAGAGTAAAAGGAGAAGAGAAGAGAAAAAGATCAATTCATTCTTTCATGAGCATTTGAAAGAAAGAGAAGAGAGAACAAGGAGAAAATTTCCGAGCAGTGAGGAAGTGAAGGAGACAACAAGAATATATTTCAACAACTCTGAGTAGCAACATTTATTAGCACACATTCCAAGGAAAAATCATACAGCAGGATAAAGGCACAAAATCGAGGAAGAGGGACAACAACAAGGGCATGAATTTCAAGGCAGATTTTGGCACAATTTTCGAGGCAACTGTACTGCTGAAATTCGTACAATCCATAGAACCGATTCCGGGCACAGTTTTCAAGGCAGGTCAAACAACATTTAATGTTGTTTTTATTGTTGGAAAATTTCTGTTTTGGTTGTTTGCTAATTGGCATGATTTTTGAGGTGGAGTTCAAGCATGGAAATCGAGATAAGTTGTAATTTGTGGTTGCTGGAATTTTTACTGTGTATTTCAGTTTCTCTGTAAAAGCATTTTCAGAAATAAAGAAGAGCTCTCAAACTGGTTTTCCCCAAGAGTTGTAGGGGGTTCTTCCAGGGCCACATTGACCAGAAATCACTGTGTTATTTTATGTGTGTGGCTATCATAATTTTTCTATGTTTTATTTCTAAAATTTCAGCAGTTGTGAAATCTCTAAATTTGTGTTTTCAGAAAATATTGTCATTTCCAGATTTTAGAATTTTTATCATGCTTAGATTTAAAACTAAATGCATGGATTGATAAGGAAAAATGATAACCAGAGTGGGGGTTGAAATCTCTTCATTGAATTGTCTCTGACTCTATCCTTTGTGGTTGAGTTACTTCAGATTCTGTCGCTTCAAGTTTTGCAACACCAAAGGTTTTAGGTTGGTCTGACATTCCAGATTCTACTGATTTTAATTTCTCTGCTATGATTTTTTCAATTGACGTGGTGTGTATTCAAGGGTAAATCCTGCATTCTATGTGAATGTCTTGGTATTTCTACCACGATAAGTTTGATTAAAGGTTTCTTCCAAATTTTAATCAACCAAATAAATAACCAAAATCAAATATAAGGGTAACTAGGTATAAAAGGATTACCAAGACCTTGTGAATTGCGAAATATCATTTCCAGTACGTGCAGGTAATCTCCCTAAATGTTGTGTTCGATGTATAACATACGACAAGGCGATCGAATCGGTTACCTATGGATGGTATGAAACCTAGAGGGAGTCTTCAGATATACCTGAGAGGTCATGGAAGCTCAGTCTATATTAGTGTTGTCTAGTGTGTCCCGTGTGATAGGAAGCATTCTAATATACTTTTCATACATGGAGCGACATCCGATATACCAAACAGTATGTGGAGAACGATCTGATATACTTACGTACATGGATTACTGACTACCCAAAAAACGTAACACAAACAATTAATGACAACCATCTATGTTTATAGACGTTGAAACACGTCTTCTAACCCAGAACCACACTAATGTTTGGTTGATTTAATGTTTGATTGATTTTAAAGTTACTCTTCTCATTAAGTTTGATTGAATATTATGTGATGTAAATGATATAACGGTTCCAATTCCAATATAATGCAACAAATATACGAAAATGAACTCTTTAATTCGATGAAATTTTATCTATGTGAAGGAGAAAGTTCTTTTGTTATTTCAAAAAAATGCAAGAACTCAACATTTCCCATATTTTTTCACCAAATGCAAAAAATTTACTTTTAGATTTCAATTTATCAAACAACACAACAATCACAAAAAACCCTTTTCAATCACACAAAACTCTATACTTCTAAATACTAAAGAGAAAAACAACAAACTCTTTCAAACCATGATTTCAAATTGATGTAATGAATGCCAAATCACTGTAAGCACAATTCTGCATTGCTTTATTTTAAAAGGAATAATCACTATTCTTTTCAATTCAACAAAAACAACCATTTGTGAAAAAAAAAATGACCAGTTTGAAAAACTAAAATTTTCACTTATGCTAATAATTATTTGTAAGCAGGCATACACAAGTATCTAATTTGATCTATTGAGATAAGAAAGACAAACTCACACTAACCCAACAATGACCAATCTTTCTTTTGATAAATCAACAAATCAAACTCTAAACCCTAGTTTGCAAAAATGATAATTTAAAAAAAATTAATGATCAAAGCAATTAAATCAAAATACAATTGAATTTTTCATAATGTAAACATATGCAAAAAATTATTACAAGTAAGATTTTTCAGACCCAATCATGAGGCTCATCAATGGGTAAATTATATGGACCTTAATGCACCTCCAGCTTACTAAAATCAACATTTTTCATCATTCTTTACATGTTTTAATTATGTTTTTCTTAATGAGGAGATTAAAGATGAGATGTCATGTCTAGTTGTCTAATGTGCATTGATTGCAGGTTTTGGAGCAAATTTTGGCTAATTAAAGTGTAGGAACTCGAATGGAGACAAGCAAGAGGGATTCTAGGAGACATGATCTCCCTCCATAACTCCTCACTCACTCGAAGGTTCCTAATCAAATCTCATCAGCTCGAAGTTGCAAGTAGCCGAGTCATGAAGTTCATTGGCAGCCAAGCCAGTTAAAGTTGAATACCAGTTGATCTCGAGAATGGAGCCAAGACTCCCTAAATTTAAGGAAGTTTTTGGTAACTTCAGTTATATAAATCAAGAGGCCAAGGGCCTCATTAGGATTTAGATTTTTTGTTCAATATAGTTAAGCAGTGTTCGAGTTGAAGCATTGTAACCAAGCACTCTTATGTATTTCTGACTTCTTTAATGAAAATGAGCAGCATTCCCTTGATCTAGCACTGAGTTGACTCAAAGGGCTGAAGCTCTTGGGTTAGTGCCTAACCCTAGCAGCAAAGGCTCCTCTTGTTGTATATGTATGCTTAGGTTATATTCATAGTTAGTGTTAAACTTATTTTGGTGTTGTTAATTTGGAAGTATTGGTAGATTTAATTAGTTTGCTTCCATTTGTGGATAGTTCTAATAGTAGCATTGTAGTGATAAGAATATATTCCAAAAAGGCTGACAGCAAGTGGTTTTCACCTCATTTCTCCCTTGCAGGGATCATGGTTTGAGGAACACTTCTCATATAGCCCAAAAAGACAGAATTCTTTCTTTTTGTGTAATCTAGGGTTTTCTTGCTAATTAGGTCATTATCTTTCAGTTTCATAGATAAGTTGCAATTGGTATTTTCTAATCTCTTAGGTTCTACACTGATCTCATCTTGCTTCCATATTGGTTTCAAGCACTTCCATGCATGAATTTAGCAAGTAAATGGTGACAACTCTATTTTTTTCCTCTATTTGAATAAACCCTTCTTGTCTTTGATGAATTTATGTATGAATTCCAAGAATTATGTTTGTTGTTGCAAGAGTTTCTAAATTGCAGGGAGACCTCATCTCATCAGCCTCAGCCAAGCCATATCCACCCATGATTTCCAAAAGTCACTAAGGTCTCAATTCAAATTCTTGTCTTATGAGGAAAACTTGTCATCTCCGTTGAGAAAATCCAACCATATTAAAGCTTTGGCTTGAGTTCTAAGTAAGTTCCTACCACTCCCATGCCTTATTCCCTCCTCATTCACCTTTTCCAAGCTCCATCCCACCTTCTAGACCATTCCCCAAGCTTTTGGTATGTTCCTGTAGTAAAACAGGGGATCTTGTAGGTGAACTAGTACTTCCTGTAGGAAAACCTGTAGTAGCTTGTTTTGAGCCCGATTTGAGAAAAATCATCACTAAAGTCAGGATTAGGCCCCTACTTGCCCTCCAAACCATCTGGACCATTGTCCTCCTTTTTCTCCACACATGTCTCCCCTACCAAAGAACCAAGCAAGATTAGCCTTTACATTTTGCAAGCAAAATGATGAAAAAGAAAATTTTCTTTTATATTTATTCTTGCAGACAACAATTAGCACTACGTAGATCAGATTTCATGCTTAGATTAGTTAAAACCTCACATGTGTTAAGTAGGGTTATTTTGCAAGCAAAGTATGTTAGCAAGGAGATAAAGGATTTCATGTTGTTTTGCAAGAATTTCTTTTAGTCTTTCCTTCATGCAATAGAAAACATTTATTTTCTTCCAATTAGGGTAAATTTCCCTTCTCCAAATTGGTAATTAGACTTCTTCCAGTCAATAGAAGGCAGGTTTGAGAAACCCTAGTGGTCTATAGCCCTAGCTTTGCAGTGACAAGGAGTAGATCGATTACATCTATTTATGTATACAACATTGTCACCTCCAAGTTTGTACGAACCCCGTGTTGATTAAGTAAAGTCGATAACCCCATGAGTTGTATCATCCTTGCTGTAATAATGTTGCTCAGCACTTTTTGGCACCGTTGCCAGGGAGGTGTCTGAGTAGATGTGATTGCTGCTTTCTTTCTCCTTTTCTTATCTCTTTCATTCTGCAATTAGTTTCATTCAGTAAATAGTTGCAATTCAGTTTTGTTTTCTTTCAATTCTGCGAGTAGTTTAAAACTCAAAAAGAAAAAAACCTTCCTTTCATGCTTCGTAGGAATAGGGACAACTTAGGAAAATTTCTACCAAATACCCCCACCACTTCAAACATCCAACCTTCCCTCTTCTTCGGTGGCTATGAGTTAGAGGATCCCTTAGGCGAACAACCAATGATTTTTGAAGAGCCTATAGAGGAAGAATATGAAACCATTCCAACTGACAAAATGGCTGAAAATAGAAATGAAAGGGGAGGCAGAGAAAGAATTGAGGGTGATTTTCCCATCAGAGAAACTAATGGGGATGCCAAGATGAAAAACATAAGCCCCTCTTCTCTCCCTCACTTACATGGCTTGACCTAAGAAGATCCAGATACTTTTTTGTTTGAATTTGTTCTCATATGCAGAACTTATGATTACACCTCTGATGATGAGATGTTGAAATTATTCCCATCCACTCTCAAGGATGCAGCCTTGTGCTAGTTCATGGGTTTACCTGGGGATAGTATCACCACTTGGTCTCAGATGAAACAAGCTTTCAACAACAAGTATAGGGACTACTGCAGGTCCCAAGATACCAAAGAGGAAATTTTTAGAGTGACATTAGGACATGATGAGCCCTTAGAGGATTATGGGGAAAGATTCCAACTCAGTTATGTTACACAATAATTTGTCACTCTCTTGTCACTCCCTGTTTCTGATCCCGGATAACCCTAGTAGTGACTACTGTGTTATACTTTCACCAGAAACCAATGCTCTTGCATCCCTTGAAGTTTGAAGAAAGTAGTCCCCCTCCCTTCAGAACATTTCCAGAGAATCCTTCTTAAAACCTAGTTTTTAAGATCAATGCTCTTTCCTAGTGTCTCACTCGCGCCCATTTGCAGAGTTTAACACTATGACCCACGCCAATCGATGCTACTATTAGCCCAATACCTGTGCCGGTCTACTTCTGGAAAATTTTTATAAAAGGAAACAAAGTTTCACGTCTAGAAACTTCTAGTGGCAATGTGCTCAATGTTCGTTTGGTTAGATAAGGGCCGAGAACTCCATATAAGGTTCTTTGCCCCTTAAAAGTGGACCTTCCCAAGGAGATAAGAACTTCTTCCCCCCTTGAGTGGATGTCATTCTTATCCTCCTCTCCCTATATAAACCACTTCATCTTACCCTTTATGGTTACAATACACACAATACAACACATAGTGAAGCTGCAAAATTATGAAATCTCTAGCTTTTGATAGAAGAATATTAGTCTTAGATGACAAAATACTAGTACGAGGAAAGAGAGTTAGAGCTTGGAAGCCATTTCATGTCAAGCTAGGGGAGGAAAATAGTGCTGAAAAGGTGCGTAGTAGGACTTGGATATTGCAAAGGAGATCTCCAATGTCAAGGCTTCGATTATATTTCTCTTTAAAGTTTATATTAATACAACTAATGGTTTATTTTCTATATCGGGTGTAATATTACATTTGATAGCTTAGAACTCCTTGACCTTTTAAGTAGATTGAATTTGGTTTTATGCTATCACGTTTGCTGTTGTTTCTTGCATGTTTTTTTTAGGTATTTGAATGAAAGGGACGAAAGGAAGCTAGAGCAAGGAAGCAAGATCACCATCAAGTGGATTAGTGTTATAAGATGTAGGCCCTCTTATTTGATTCTAATCTAAAGAAATTTACATTAGATTGTTCTTTTTGTGGCTAGACCCACTCTCTTGGGCTAGATGGATCGTCTCTATGTGTAGAGAGGATACTCCTACTCCACAAATTGCCGACCATACTGGGGAAATACATCTCCTTTTCATCACTCTGTTTTTTCTACTTGTGTGCCTAGTTTGTCTATTTATGGTCTTCTGGATTTGTATTGACTTGTTTGAAGGAATATAGACACCAGCCCACCCTATGATGTGTTAAGTCTGGCCCTGTGTGAAGTTCTTTTTTATTTTTTCTTTGAATCCCTCGATCAATGCTATTTTTGGCCAAATAGTCACGCCGATCAGGCCTATCAGCGCTAGTTTTAGCTTGACAGTCATCCCGGTCACACCAATCAGCATTATTTTCAACCCAAAAGTCATGTCAATCTCTGAGTTAAGAAAAAATCAGAGTTTTTTCCTATTCCAGTGCCAGTGTGTCTTGACCCTGAGACTCTCTTCTTCTGCCCATAAGTGACTAGGATGCGTTGCTTGCTAGATTTGATTGATTGATTGGCTTGAAGTCTCATTGCTTGATTTTTATGTTTTTGGATGGTTTCTATGACCCTAGGACATCTAGGTCAAATTCCATTCATTTTTTAATTCACTCATTGTTTCAAGTTTTTGATTTGCTACTTCGTTTAGCCCGTCTTTCAGTCCTAGCCTCTTCATTGCTTCATTTTCAATTGAATGAGTGAAAGACTCTCATTTGTTCTCTTATTTTGAGTGTCTCTTTTCTCTTTCCGAGCATAGATTACATTGCTTGGTTTGTCGATTGAAACATTTATGTGTTTGGCTTGTTCGATTCAGGGAAGAAGTTTCTTTTAGTTTCATTTATCATGATTTGGATTTGATCGATGCTTGTTTGTTCGGAATTGTGAAAATTTCCATTAAAGTGATTTATGTGAAAGATTCATTTTGCATTTTATGAAAAGAAGAACATCATTCTAGTTTACTTAAGTGAAAATATTGCATTAGTAGCATTATTGAGAAGCTAGAATTGCATCATCATAAGCATTGGAAATGAAATGAAACTTCTTTTGTTGTTAAGGGAAGATTAAGTGCATTTAGGACATGTATTAGTGAAAGATTTCATTCTTTGATTGTTGCATTGATTGTGTGCTCTCTATCCCTCAATTAGTGTTAACTTTCATCGAAGAAAGATTTCTTTTCTCATACAGCTGCATATAGGAGTTTTCAGATGACAGCAGTAGGGCCTTGGAATTGAAACCTAATTCAAGATCAACTGTTAAAATTTATTGAATTAACCTAAGGAAGCATTGAAACTTAATGCTCACATTTAGAGGTTAGGTGAAATGAGGTTACAGGTGAAAGTAAAAGGAGGCTCATTAAAAATGAAATTTGACAAACGGATTTGAACCAGAGAAAAAAGTCACTTATATTCATTTATTTTCTTGGATATTAGCACAAAGGAAAATTAATTATGAATGAAAAATATACAGGAGCATAAGATTTGGATAAATATTTATCCAAATATTTTACAGGGGTAAAAGGCAAAGTAAAAACAAAAACACATGGATAAACAACACATGGTTTTTGAAATCCATGGGGAGGCAAAACAACACATATTTTTGAAATCCATGGGAAGGACATGGATTTAAAAGATTTCAAAACAAGACATAATTTCAAATAGTGGATGGATGGATTTACGAGATAAATTATTTGAGATATTTTGAGGATTTCATTTAGCAAATTCATGAAAATAGAGAAATATGAAATTTATTTACAAAATATTTGAAAAACATTTATAAATTATTTCCTTCCAAAATAGTTTATGACATTGGTGAAGCATTGCCAAAAAGTGACATAAAATCATTAGTCAATTCAAGCAATTGACAGATCTTCAGGAACAGCTTCACAAACCCCAAATTTTAAGGCACAAAACTATCAGTTGAAAGACAAATGGAAGAAAATCAGCAGCTCTAGATTTCAAGGGCATGAAGATATCATCAATCTAAGACACCTAGCAGCAGAAGATCAGCAGATTGAGGATCATTTTGCAGATTTCCAGCATTCAATGAACCAATTCCAGAGTTTAATGAACAGTTCAATATTTCCAGCAGATAAATTGGAGATATTATTTTATTTTTAGTTATTATTCAGGATTTTATTCCAGAATTATTGTAACAGTTTAGGAAAGTTTTATTCTATATATTGTTTCATTTGTAATAAACAAAGGATTGGAACTCATGTGAAGAAAGAAGATCCTTGATGTAAAGTTGTGCATGTAATGAAGTGATCATTTCATTAATAGAGAAAGTTGTTCCAGGATTCATGTGTCAGGCAATTGGTGAAGTTTCCTCTCTTGTA
Organism: Pinus tabuliformis; assembly: GCA_031772625.1. NCBI lineage: Eukaryota > Viridiplantae > Streptophyta > Pinopsida > Pinales > Pinaceae > Pinus > Pinus tabuliformis. Next base: position 1,145,916,497 of record CM062815.1, read on the forward strand.
AAATTGTTATTTTTCCAGTTTTCCATATGTTCTTTTTGTCTTTATTGTTTAAAGAAGATAAAGGTCTGAATTTGTTTAAGTACACTCTGCTCTGGCTTATAAACAATATCTATGTTTTCACACTAATATTAAATATAGAATTCATCCTAGTATGCTCTATATTTAACTAAATCTAAATCTTTTCCTCCCTTTCATTCCACCAAAGCTCCAAAGGTCCAATAGTTTGCCTATCTTGCCCTGTTACAACATGTTATGTTACTTTTGTATCTAATCACTGTAAGACTTGTTGACTCCATTGCCCAATGGCCTTTCCTTGTAGTTTCAACCAAACATTTGAAAAAGCAAAATCTGAACCTAATAACTAACATAAAATTTCAAAGTAACAAATCTAAATCCAATAGAGAGATCCTTCTCAGGATCAGAAGGGCTAGCTTTTGATCTACAAGTGGTTTTGTGGTTACCTTTGGGTTTCTATCACAGCCTTGGGAAATTACGAAGTGATAACATTATGGCGACCATACTTGGGACAAGGTTTCATCATCCTCAAGAAAGAGTATAAAGTTTCAGATATAATTGCTGATGGTGGACAATGATTAGACACAAGAAGGCTGAACCATTCACCTGGAAACTCCAATCAAGTTTCAACTTGATCCAAAGACTCCAATTTCAAATAATCTAGATTGCAGAACACTCATGGTGACTCCACTACATGCTGATCAGGTTGCTTGCTAAACAAGATGACAGGGTATGTGGCAGACCCTATCTATATTGAAGGTTTCAAGGAATGTTGGGATAATTTTGATGATGATAAAATTGATGAGGCTTTCTCATATTTTTTGCCTATTTATCTAGAGAAATGCAAATGTAGCTATAAAGCCAAGACCATATTTTTAGCAGAGTTTTTTGAACAAATTGAGAAGGATCTTCAAGCCTTAGAAGCTCAAATTCAGGAAAACAATTTACAATGTCAAAATCATTTCTTTGAGAAACTTTGTCAACCGAAACAAGAAGTGGTAGTGCTATATTTTGATATTGAGGTTGAGGATTGTTTTGAGAATAGTCCTGATGACTCACAACTAACATTGTATGATGGTAAAGAAAGCATATATGTACTGCCCAAGCATGACCACAAATTTGCAGAATACTTTGAAAATCAAACAATAATTCATGTCTTTCATGATCCCATAGTTGTCTATATGGATGAATTGTTCACTATAGAGTTTTGATTATGTTTCTGTTGTGAAGATCAAGCTTACAATCAGTTTTCAGTGCCCTTACAAGCTCTAGTTTTGATTCTTCTTAAACACAGTCAAGACCCCAGGTATTGGATCAGCTTTTCGATTGGTTATATTGGAGGTTGTACATTACTTGAAATCAAGCATTTGTTTCTCAGTTGTTAGAATAGTATTGTTTATACATAAATAAGCTTACTGGGAAAGCATATTTTTCAGCGTTTATTTTACAGTTTGCAATATTCGGTATCATTTTCAGTTTGTACAGAGGTTTGAGTTTCAGAACAGGTCACAAGTTGCAGGTTGAGGAGTGTGATGACTAATGTATGGTTAGGCACTAGAGTTGCGGTTATTTGCTTCCCCATGGGAGGGCCATCATCCCTCGGTGCCGATGTTAGCACATGATAAATTTTGGCAACATTTATGCCTTGGACATGCTTAGTTTGGTATGCAGAGTTTCAAGCTCATTTATGAGGGTCTAACAAAATAAACAAAATTGGCTTTTATACCCAATTTTCAATTTCCCTCATCAAAGTTTTATTCAAGTTTAAATTAATTTTATTTGGGATATAAAATCATTATATTTAAATATTATTTTGGTTTTATATTTTAAATAAAATAATATTTTATAAAATAAAACTTTATCTTACCTTATCTTATACTCCACCTTATCTCTTTCCATTTATGTTTTGCCATTAAAATTACCATATCCACTAAATTCCCACTTCATAATCGTATTAGATATGTCAAGACATAAGTAAAGTCCATAAAGTCAAAGTAAATTGTGTCCCCACCCCGCACTTAACTATTAAATCACCCTAATATTTCATACCTCAAGATATGTGCAAAGTTAAATCAATGGTTATTGATATATTTCAGACCCCCCAACCCCTCTGACATTTAAACAAGAGGGGTTTTGAAAAGATTTTTTTCACTTTACATATTTTTACAGTTGTCACCCTCTTGTTAATTTCGGACCCCCCTCCTAAACCATTTACTACCTAATCCCCCACAAAAACCATTAATTGTATTGATTTGAATATTATGATGTATGGCGGGAAGGTCAATGGTTCTGTTTGATATCGAATTTCTCTAGAGTTGGAGCTTGGATTCCTTTGAAGCTTGGGTGATATATTTATAAAATTGCTTTATGGATGTTAGGCTAAGTAAGAATAAGATTGACCTTTTTCTGAGCTCGAAGCAAGCTGATCACGGACTGCTGAGCGAGATCGTCGAGCTGCCTCGGCCCTCGCAGGCCGCCTCCTTGCGCGATCTGTTTCTCTCAGCGGATTGGCCGCCTCCCTGCGCGATCTGTTTCTCTCAGCGGATTGAGCAGATCCGGGCCATCGGACTTGGAGGCCTCATCCCTGTGCACGCGCCCAGGCCCTGAGGGCGGATCCGGCTGAGCCTGAGGGTGAGCTGTTTTATGGAGTTCTGGGCTGGATCCTGTCTGGCTTCTCTATAATTCTTGAGATCATGGAGACTCTGGGCTCCCCCCAGGGTTCCCCATCTGCTCCTCCACCCCTTTCGCCTTCGGAGGCCTTCATGCAGCTTCTGGCAGGGCTCCCTAAGAAGAAAACCCCTGAACCTTCGAAATTTGTGAAAAAGCTGGATGATATCCCAGCGATCTCCCTTCCACCTGAAACCCCGATGCAAGTTGCTCTGTCGCTGTCCGAACGAGCCCTCATCGGCCAGTTTACGGGGCTTTGGCCGTCTCCCAAATCCACGGAGAGCTGGGTTTCTAGAAACTGGGCGCCGCTGATCAGAGAAAACGTCACCTCTTATTTTCTGGGGAGAGGCTACTTCCTCTTCGAATTCACTGCAAAGGAAGACAAAGATCTGATCTTCCGAAACGGCCCCTACTTTATGGGTCCTCGGGGCCTGTACCTTAACAAATGGACCCCGGATTTTGATCCAGCAGTCGATGTTCCTAACGCAGTCCCTGTGGGTTAGACTCTCGAACCTCCCGGTCCATTGTTGGAATTGGGACTCTCTGCGTCACATTGGAAATGCTCTCGGGAAATTTATTGATCAAGCGAACAACAAGGATCAATACGACTGCGCCCGGATCTGTGTAGAAGTAGATCTAGAGGTAGGGCTCCCTGAGGCCATTACGATAAATGTCGGAAGTTGGACGCATCTGCAGAAGCTGGACTATGAGCAGTTGCCCTTCAAATGCCGGAAATGCCACGTGTATGGTCACTTCGCCAGAGGCTGCCCATCCAACACCGAGGCCACGCAGGGAAAGGAGGATGGATGGAACCAAACCAAGCGCCACAAATCTAGGAAGACGGGAGGACCTAGCAGCAAAGGACAGCCACCTATTCAACATACTTCTCCATCCTCAGGAAATAGGTTTGATCCTCTCAGTTCACATCAAGAGAAAACTCAGGAGGCAGTGATCCAAAAGGAGTCCGAACCCACAGAGGAGATTGGGAAACAAAACCCAGATTCTTCAAGCAAAGGCACTCCTTCAGCCTCCATTAAAGACACAAATGCTGAAAATCCCAAAAGTAAGAATGATGAAGACAATGAAGAAGAGCAGATCACAGATGACTCAGAGGAGGAAGGAGAAATAGGTGAGTCCCAAGCCTCGGTAAGAAGATCCACGAGAGGCCGCAAAACGGACAGAGAAAAAAGAGAGGAGGAGACGTATAAGGAAAAACTACAAGGCAGCCAGCCCACTCTGGAAAAATTGCTAGCCTCAAAGCCTAGGATGCCGAAAAGCCAGCCTCAAGGCTCCAAGGGAGCCCATCAGAAACATAAATAATGAAGATCATCTCCTGGAATTGCAGAGGTATGGGGAGCAAGGTCAAGGAAGAAGCCATGCGAAGTCTGATAAGAACAGAAACCCCAGACATACTTCTCATCCAGGAGACCAAGCTGGAAGACTCAGTCTTCCTGCAAACAAGCAAGAAACTTTGGTTCAAAAGTGAAGCAAGAGCAGTCTCCGCTAGGGGAGCCTCGGGAGGTATTGGTACTCTTTGGAATGATAACAAATTTGCAGTCATCAGTGAGGCCAGCAACACTCACTGGTTGCTGCTGAAAATACAGAATCTGAACACTAAAGAAATCCATTGCATCTTTAATGTCTACTCTCCAGTCAACGCTGGGGAAAAAAAGCATGCTGGGATTCGATAAGACTTCAAGCAGATCTCATGAATCTGGAGAATACTATCATTGCCGGAGATCTCAACCTTACCCTTAGCTCGTCTGAAAAAAGAGGTGGCAGTGTTGTTCACGATCCGGCAAGAGAATGGGCGGAGGACCTCATGCAAGACTGGGATTTGCTTGACATCAAACCCTCCTCCGGTAAGTACTCTTGGTCCAATAAAAGAATAGGCCCAGGTCATATAGCTGCTAGATTAGATAGATTTTTCATGCAAAGCTCTTATTTGTTGCTGGGATTAGAACCAAGAATGCACATTCTCCCTAACAGTATCTCGGACCATAAACCCATAAAGCTAGAATTACTAGCTCACCTTGATCTGGGTCCTATTCCCTTCAGATTCAGCCCAATCTGGATCAAGGAACCAGATTTCATGCAGCTAGTTAAGGAATGCTGGAACCAATCTATTAAAGGATCCCCCTTCTACATATGGGAAGAAAAGCTCAGAAGGGTAAAAAGAGCTCTAAAACATTGGGCCAAAAATCTACCCAAACCTGATATAGAAAGAAAAAATATCAAAGCCGCCCTTGTCAATCATCAATCTCATATGGAAGATACTTCAGTCACCAAAGATCTGCTTGACCAAGAAGCCCATCTCCAACAACACTATAATAAGGCCTGTCTTGTTGAAGAGGAATACTGGAGATTAAAATCTAGAAACCTCTGGCTCAAATCAGGGGACAGAAACACTGCTTTTTTCCATAAACAAGCGCAGAGCAGAAAATGCCATAACACCATTTCCGAGATCAAGGTGGACAACGAAACTTTCAAGGAGTTTGCAGACATAAAGAAGGCAGCCCACGCCCACTTCCTAAAGCTGTATAGCGAAGAAAAGGTTCAGCATCAAGCTTCAGATCTATTAGACATGATCCCAGCTACAATTTCTCCAGGTATGAATGAAATCTTGGAGGCCAAAATAACCAAAGATGAAGTCAAAAAAGCCTTATATGACATGGATCCGGACAAGGCCCCTGGGCCGGATGGTTTCTCTGCCAGATTTCTCCAAACATGCTGGTCCATTATTGAAAAAGATCTGATCAAAATGATCCGAAAATCTCAGAACTCCCAGAAAATAGGCGGAAGCACAAATTCTGCCTTCTTAGCCCTCATTCCCAAGGAAAAAGGTGCCAGCAATTTCAGTAGATTCCGGCCGATCTCTCTATGTAACATTGGGTATAAGCTAATCACAAAAGTCATAGCAAATCGATTGAAGCACATCCTTCCCAAAATAATCCCGGAGAACCAAGGAGGCTTCATCCAAGGGAGGCAGATAGTGGACAACTTCACCCTTGTTCAGGAGGCAATCCACTCAAGTCTTCAACGAAAAGAGCAAGGTATGGTAATTAAACTTGATTTAGCAAATGCATTTGACCGTGTAAATCACAGTTTTCTGTTAAAAGTTATGAACAGGTTTGGGTTTGGATCAAACTTCATTAACTGGATCCGGGCTTGCGTTTCGGAGCCATGGATTGCTCCACTTGTAAATGGAAGAGCCACGGACTTCTTTAAAGCATCAAGAGGGCTCAGGCAGGGGTGCCCTCTCTCCCCTCTGCTATTTGTCATTCAAGCCTCAGCTCTCAGCTTCCTGCTGGACAAAAAAATGCAAGATCAAGATCTTATGGGACTGCGTATAGCAAGAGGAGTCAAGAACATTAATCATGCTCTGTTCACGGACGACACCCTATAAGTGTCACATTTACAGTTGGAATACCCCGCCCAGACTTCTCTCTGCTATCTCCAGGTGCCTTGGATTCGCAGCCTCCGCTTCATGGACCTCCTTCAAATATCTGGGCCTCCCGGTTGTCCACAAAAGAATCTCAAGCAAAGATTGGCTACCCCAGCTCGAAAAATTCCAATCAAAAATTCAGGCCTGGGGCTTCACCTGGCTCAACTATGCTGGCAAATCCGTCCTTATCAAATCAGTGCTCACTAGTCTTCCTATTTTTCAATTTGCAGGGATGCTTGCTCCATCAATCATTCTAAAAAAAATGGACGAGCATATCCGGAGATTCTTCTGGAAAGGAGGAAAGCAGAACGAAAGAAAAATTCCCCTCATCAGTTGGGAAGTTATTTCTAAGCCTCTGTGGGAGGGAGGACTTAATTTCAAAAATTTAGGCCACCTGAATGTAGCAATGGCTGCAAAGGTCATCTGGAGAGTTGTCGCGCCCAATCCTGGCTGGGCCCAAACAACTCTCAGAAAAAAATATTTCCGTGGTCCTCGCTCCAGCTGCTTAGACCGAGTGATCCGCCTGCCTAATTCGCCTTTCCTCAAGCTTTATGATAAGGCCGCCTCCCTGATCAAAAACCACTGTTACTGGATCCCGGGTAACGGCAAGAAAATAAAAATATGGACTGATAAAATCCTGTCCACAGATCCGATCAGCGACAGAGTGCAAATGGGCGAGCTGCGGGAGTGGATGGAAAGGAATAAGTTACGAACTCTTTGGGATATCTCCCTCTGGAAAGACAGCGATTGGACAGGCTGGAAGACAGTGGATCTGCCAGAACGCCTGGTCGATGACTGGGCCACGATGACAGGCCTCCTCCACGGTCTTGCGCCCATGAACAAGAACATTCAAGACGTAATCGGATGGGGGAATAAAACTAAAGGTTACACTGTCGCCGAGGGCTACGCCAAGCACCGTGAGAGACCGCACGTCCCCTTAAACCCAGCGCCATGGCAAGCGATCTGGCGCTGTCAGGCTTGGCCCAAAATAGATACATTCGCGTGGATCCTGTGTCATGGTAGAATCCTCACCTTCGACAGATTGCAGAAGCTGGGATATAACGGCCCCTCCATCTGCCTCCTGTGCAGCAATAGTGAAGAATCAGCAGCGCATCTATTCCTGGATTGCAGCTACGCCAAGCAGATATGGTGCGCCCTGCTCTATTCCTTGGATCCCTCCTTCCAGCTTCCGCGTTCCATGGTTGATCTCTTCTCTAGCTGGGCATCCAAATACCCTGGCCCTCCTCCTCAAAATCGGTTAATCAAATCAGCTTGGGCCATTCTACCAAAGGTCATTTGCTGGCAGCTATGGCTAGAACGCAACAGAAGAACCTTTAGGAACGTCAGACAGCACCATAAGACCATTGAAGTTAAGATCAAGTGCCAAATAAAGGAATGTCTGTCCCAAATAAACGATGATGCTAATCTCACCCATCATGATAACGTTTGGGGCTCCTTCCTGGGATTACAATTTCTCCCAGCAATCAGAAATGCACCTCCTCTCAGAGATTGGCAAATAAGGAAAACGGAAGCAGACTTCCAAGACTGGCTCAAATCACAATCAAGGTACTCCCTTTTTTTCGATGGAGCAGCTAAGGGTAATCCGGGCAGAGCAGGTGCTGGAGGTGTCGTCCTAAACTCAACAGGAGAAAAAATTCACTCATTCGCTTGGGGGCTTGGACACATGACCAGCACTCAAGCTGAGGCTTTGGCCCTCCTGCAAGGCCTCAAGACCCTAAAGGAGCTAGACATAAGGGAAGCAACTGTTATAGGAGACTCTCAAATCATCATAAGTGCAATGGTCTCTAACTCCCCTGCTGCAGATCTTAAACTAGCCAGGATGATTTTCAGAATCAAGGCCCTTGAAAATGCTTTTCAGAAGCTGAACTACTACCATGTTTTGAGAGCCCACAATAAAGAAGCGGACAGCGAAGCAAATAAAGCAGCCCTCCTCTCCGCCGGGGTCAAGCTGAAAGAAGGAAAAGAATCATGGGAATCCATCCCTTAAGTCGCGGTCCGCCATGTTTTACTGCTTGATCTTAAAAAAATTTGTCTGTATATCCAAGTGGGGGAAAATAGCGGATATAGAATCTATAGATCTTCATGCTATGAAAAAGATCTCAAGCCATAATAACATCCTCACTTCCATAAGTGAGACTTTTCAGGATTCAGACATCCTCATTGTATTCATACATTTGGCATTTAAGCCAGGAGGAATATAAATACAATATAACCATTTCTGTCAAAAAAAAAGTAAGAATAAGATTGAGTTGAACAAGACCAAGGTAAAAAGGAGACTTACAGATGTGAAATGAGGTTACAAGTGAAAGTAAAAGGAAGCTCAGTAAAAATGAAATTTGACAAAAGGATTTGAACTAGAGCGAAAAGTCACTTATATTCATTTATTTTCTATGTTGGCACAAAGAAATATTTATAAAACCAACAACGGGAGATAAGGAGGAAAATGAATTATGAATGAAAAATGTACGGGAACATAAGATTTGGATAAATATTTATCCAAATATTTTACAGGGGTAAAAGGAAAAGTAAAAACAAAAACACATGGATAAACAACACATGGTTTTGGAAATCCATGGGAAGGCAAAACAACACATAGTTTTGAAATCCATGAGAAGGAAACAAGACATGGATTTAAAAGATTTCAAAACAAGACATAATTTCAAATAGTGGATGGATTTACAAGATAAAATTATTTGAGGAGATATTTTGAGGATTTCATTTAGTAAATTCATGAAAATAGAGAAATATGAAATTCATTTACAAAATATTTGAAAAACATTTATAAAATATTTCCTTCCAAAATATTTTATGACATTGGTGAAGCATTGTCAAAAAGTGACATAAAATCATTAGTCAATTCAAGCAATTGACATATCTTCAGGAACAACTTCACAAACCCTAGATTTTAAGGCACAAAATTATCAGTTGAAAGAAAAATGGCAGAAAATCAGCAACTCTATATTTCAAGGGCATGAAGATATCTTCAGTCTAAGACACCTAATAGTAGAAGATCAGCAGATTGAGGATCATTTTGCAGATTTCCAACATTCAGTGAACCAATTCTAGAGTTTAATGAACAGTTCAATATTTCCAGCAGATAAATTGGAGATATTATTTTATTTTTAGTTATTATTCGATATTTTATTCTAGAATTATTGTAACAGTTTAGGTGAGTTTTATTCTATATATTGTTTCATTTGTAATAAACAAAGGGTTGGAACTCATGTGAACAAAGTAGATCCTTGATGTAAATATGTGCATGTACTGAAGTAATCATTTAATTAATACATAAATTTTCTCCCAGATTCATGTGTCAGGGAATTGGTGAAGTTTCCTCTCTTGTAAAATTGTTATTTTTCTAGTTTTACATATGTTCTTTCTGTCTTTATTGTTTAAAGAAGATAAAGGGTTGAATTTGTTTAAGTACACTATGCTCTGGCTTATAAACAACATCTATGTTTTCACACTAATATTAAATATAGAATTCATCCTAGTATGCTCTGTGTTTAATTGAATCTAAATATTTTCCTCCCTTTAATTCCACCAAAGCTCCGAGGATCCAATAGCCTGTCTACCATGCCCTGTTACAATCTGTTTTATTATTTCTGTATTTGATCACCTTAAGACAGGGAAAATTTTAAGGATGGAAAATTATCTTGATGTTTAAAAACATTAGCGAATATCACTAGTCCCTAATATGCAAACTATAAAATGGTTACTAATGTATTTGTAAAATTATTCAAATTTATAATGATTTTATATATACTCTCTATATAATGTTGGCAATTTTTAAGGTGAAATAATTTTATATTGTAAAATTTGGGCGAACCATTTTTATAAAAAATGGAAATTATCGAATCTTTTTTTTTGGAAAAATCATGGGAAATTAGCCCACCTCCGAATATTAACCCCTAAATTTTTTCGTGCCCTAAGACTTGTTGAATCCATTTCCTAATGGCCTTTCCTTGCAGTTTCAACCAAACATTTGAAAAAACCAAACTCTGAACCTAATAACTAGCATAAAATTGAAAAGCAACAAATATAAATCCAATAGAGAGATCCCTCTTTGGATCAGAAGGGCTAGCTTCTGATCTACAAGTGGTTTTTTGGTTACCTCTGGGTTTCTCTCACAACCTTGGGAAATTACAAAGTGATAATAGGTTGTTATGTCATGGTTAATATTCCTGTTATATATTGGTTATAAGCATCATTCTATAACATGTTCTAGCTATGGCTCTTGTTATACTTGATAAGTTGATGAATGCGTGGAATAAAAAGTGTTGTTGCGGCTACTTGAGAGGGCATTAGACCTTCTCGATGATTCACAGCTAAAGGAAAAATATTTATACTCATATATGCATTCATGACCTACACTCACATGTTTACCATGTGTTTAACAAAATTCCTAGTATGTTTTGGTCTATCTAGGTCAAGTTTTTTACTCTAGTTTGTATTTTTAGCCTTTTCATTATGTCATTTATCATTCTGAGAATTCTCAGGTAGTTCTCGGAAGTGGTCTGGAGGTTAGCCTGGAATTGTGGCTCAGATCTCGAGACCACACCCTCTGAACTGGGAAAGTTGGGTCACAATTGCATGGAGGCGGTGTTGTGCATGCAGTTGGAGGCATACAACCGCACCCAAGCCTTGAAATGCATGTGGTTGGGAGTCTAGGTCAGTGAAAATGAGCCCTAGCTTAGGTTTTACTCACCTGGGTTGGTTCTTTGGCCCCTGAGTGTCTTGTAGCCCTAAGGGATGTTATGAGTTGTCATTCGGTGGTCAGTTTTTAGCCCCTGCTTCCTTAGCTAGAGTTTGTAGGTCGAATCATGTTATAGTGGAACTTTGCTTCACATTTACCCAGAGGGCTTGTAAAATCGGGTAAATGTGGGGGTGGGGGTGTTACAGATTGGTATCAGAGCGGGTTTCTATTCTCCTTGGGTGATATCTGATACCATATATTGGTATTAGAGCTTCTAGGTCCAAATACTTCGACTGGATGAGCAAGATGTGATTGTTATGCATGTGTGTTAGTAGTATGCATGCATTGTAGTAGCTATGGTTATCATGTATGTAGTTAGTGTTACAGTGCATGATCTTGATAAGTTGATATGTTAGTGTCATTATATATATATGTGTGTGTGTGTGTGTGTGTGTCATGCTAATCTTGACTAGTATGTGGAGACGAGATAGCCTCCCCTGAACTTCAATGAGGTATGTTTGATTATGTTTATATTTGGTTATCTGACACGGTATTTTTATAGGAAGAAGAATATCAGATATGGCAAGAAAAATGGTGGATTGCAATTCACATGAATCTCCTTATAGATCAGATGAGCAGTAAAGAGATGAGTATTCTTCTGACATAGTACACACTTTGAGAAGTCTAAAGGAAAAAATAAGAAGTTGCAAAGCAGATAATGACAGAATCATTCAGTCACATGAAATACTTGCAAGGGCACAGGAAAAGAAATCAAAGGTTAATGTGGTCATCCTTCAGAGTTTATCAAATTTGTAGAGATAGGGACAAACACAGATCAATTATGGACAAGAGGAAAGGACTAATGGGGCATATGGTAGCAGGTCTGATGGAGGGCATAGGTCGGACAAGGATGACATGGTCAATGGTGGCAGATGGATGGATACAACTGAGAGGAGAGGTAGTAGTTATGAGTTCTATTATAGTTCTTTTTCATATAGACATCATGGTCATAATCGTTATCATCCTTACAAGAGGAATGAGAGGGGGTACTTTCCATACGAGTTCAAGAAATCCAAGCCTCCTACCTTTGATGGGGAGATGAAGAAACTGGAAGATACAAAAGAATGGTTTCTTGGCATCAAGAAGTTCTTCAAACTGCATGACTATATAGAGAACATGAAAGCCAGGATAGTTATTTTTAGTATCAAGGGAAAGGCAGAAATCTGGTGGGAAGATGTGAAGTGCATCAAAGGCATCAAGACAAAGGAGTTGAGTTGGCATGAGTTCAAAAGACTCTTCAGGAAGAAGTACTTGTCACAGAGATGTTATGAAGGTAAGGCTAAGTACTTCTATGAATTGAAGATGTGATCTATGATAGAAGAAAAGTATACGACTAATTTTCTGGAGTTGTTGAGGTATGTGTTGTATCTTAAGGATGAGAAGACAAAGGTTCATAGATTTATCAGTGGACTACCATTAGCACTAAGGATCAGATTAAGTATGTGTTCATTTTTCTTAGGGATAAATTGTTCTTTTCTTTAATAATTTCATTTCTTCATTAACACAGTAAGTTCACCCTATAACATCATAACATTATTCATATTTACATCATTATTCAGCAACATATGCAACTATGTAGAAATAATAATATCATCATCAATGCAACAGAACATAAATATCGTCATAAAATAATTCAACAAAAGAGAGTACAATGATCAATATATTTATCTATGTAACTAACCAGCAAAGCAACTTCAACATCCTTGAAATGAACCCAACAATGTATATAATCAAAACTCTGGTTTTGAAGACTATAATGAATTGTCACTATCTACAGTCAACTTCCGAACCCAGCATTCACTAAGCGAAATCTTCGAAAGACCAAGATTTCATCTTTTAGTTCCTAGTCGCACAAAGGAGGAGTTATGCGAGTGACTATGGTTACCTAGTCTCTCCCTTAATCCTGGAAAGTGAGCAATTGGGGTCAGATCTGGACCGCGCAAACCCTAACTCCCAGTCACATGCATAGTGAATTGTACATGAAACTAGAAGGCTCTAGTCAAATGCATGAGCTTCTACAAGAGAGACTATAGTCTGGATCCTTCTGTGTTGTGCCCGCAACTATGGCCCAAAACCCTAGATCTAAAATGCAAGCTTCAGACCCTGCAATTTCACCTCAGAGTGAACCTGATCCTTCGCAGACGAGCCTTAGACCAGTGCGAACCAAAAACAAGATAGAAGAGTGTCTTATCGTTGTGTCTAAATGAGGTAGAGGGCACTTGTATTTATAGCCTCAAGGTGGTCCACTTTTCTTTAGGCTTGACCTTATCAAATATGCACATGTGGGTTTTTCTTCATAAGTACACTTTCCCTTATCCGATTTGAGTGATATTTAAGTTGATTTTGGTACTCTCGAGAAGATAAATCTAATGAAATCATTATATCCATCAGGTGAGTTGTCCAAAGTAGAATTTAACCGTAGTTTCATATTTTTAACAGTATGATGAGCCTCGGTTGTTGGAGGAGGTCATTGGGAAGTTGAAGCATTGTTATGAGCAGTCAAAGTGCAAGGTTGAGCCTAAGCATGACTGGAAAGGAAATGACAAGACCAAAGAAAAATGGCCTCCAAAGTGAGAAATACTTCAGGATGCATGTGAGAAATAGAATGTGGCTCCATACAATAAGTTTAACACAGTTGAGAAGGGACATGGATCTTAACCTAGAGAGCAATAGAATAAAGGTAGTCACAGAGAACCATTGCAATGTTGGATATGTGGAAAGGATCATCACAAGAAGGATTATCTATTGTATCACGGTGGCAGACCTCATATTTACAGTGCTCAAGAGGTGTAAACAATTGGGGATGTTGGGCAGAGCATTCCTCGAATTTACGCAACATTTGATAACAAGCAGGCGGATCACTGTGCATACATTATTGAGATGGAGGGTAAGCTTTTTGATTGAGTTGTTTCCATTTTTATTGAACCTAGATCTAATTATAGTTATGTTAACCCTAACCTGGTGGATAAGTGTGGCTTGAGTAAAGAAGTGCATGCAAAGTCTTGGTTCATGTAGTTGGCTACAGGTACTAAGAAAATATTTCATCATTGGGTGAGAGCTTGTGCATTTGAGCTAATGGTATGCCTACATCAGTGCATATGAATGTGCTTCCTTTGGGTTTGTACAATATGATTTTGGATATGGATTGGTTGTACCTTCACAAGACTAAGGTAGATTTCTACAAGAAGGATATTGAGTACTTGGATGATGATGGAGACAAGAGAATCTTGCAAGGTAAGAATATGCCTACATCAATGAGAATAGTTACAACTATGCAAGAAAAGCATAGTTCGAGGAAAGGGTGTGTATTCTTTGCAGTGCATGTTTCCAGTGACAAAGGGAAGGATGTTGAGGATGTTTAAGTCTTAAAGAGGTATCTGGTTTTGCAATAGTTTCAAGATGTATTTCTAGTAGATATTTCAGAGTTATCGCCTCATAGGGAAGTGGATTTTCTATTGAGTTGATACCAAGAGTAGCACTAGCATCAAAGGCATCGTACAAGATGAGCACTCCAAAGTTGGTGAAATTGAAGTTGCAGCTTAAGGAAATGCTTGATAAGAGATACATTAGGCCAAGTGTGTCGCCTTGGGGTGCACCAATGCTGTTTTTGAAGAAGAACGATGGTACTCTCAGATTGTGAATTGATTATAGGCAGTTGAACAAGGTTATGGTCAAGAATAGGTACCCTTTGTCGCAGATTGATGATTTCTTTGATTAGTTGAAGGGAGTAGCAGTATTCCTGAATATTTACTTGAGATCAGGTTATCATCAGGTACACATCAAAGAAGAGGACATCTACAAGACAACATTATGTACCAGGCATGGGAATTATGAGTTTGTAGTAGTTTTTTTTGGTCTTACTAATGCTCCAGCGACTTTCATGTGTTTGATGAATAGTGTGTTATGACCTTATTTGGACAAGTTTGTGATAGTATTCATTGATGGTATATTGGTATATTCTAAGAATGAGGAAGAGCATGCAGAACACCTAACAACAGTGTTAATATTGTTGAGAGAGCATCAGTTGTATGCCAAGCTTAATAAGTGTAGTTTCTTTCAGACAAAGGTTCATTACTTAGGACATGTTGTTTCCAAGGAAGGTATAACAGTGGACCCGAAAAATATTATAGCTATCATGGAGTGGGGAACTCCTAGGAATGTGGATGAGGCCAGATCATTCATGGGACCAGCAAGTTACTACAGGTGGTTCATCAGGAACTTCTCATGGATTTCCTATCCTATTACATATTTGTAGCAAAAAGGGAAGAAGTTTGAATGGACTGAGGAGTGTGCAACTATTTTTGAGAAGTTGAAGCATTTGCTTACAAATTCTCCAATATTGAAGATTGTAGATCCAGATAAAGAGTTCATGGTATTTACAGATGCTTGCAAGAGAGGACTTGGTGGATTCCTGATGCGGGAATGACAGGTGGTATGTTATGAGTCAAGGAATTTGAATGTGCACGAGCAGAACTATGAGACTCATGATCTTGAGTTGGAAACTATTATTCATGCCTTGAAGATGTGGAGGCATTATCTTCTTGGCAGGCAGTTTATTTTAATGAGTGATCATAGTGGATTAAGGTACTTGTTTAATCAACCTAATCTGAATGTTAAGCAAGTTAGATGGTTATATACTCTCAGTGAGTTTGACTTCGAGATCAAGTACATTGAGGGAAAGGAGAATAGGTTTGTAGATGCTCTTAGTAGAAGAGTCTACGTTAATCATATTGTAGCAGTGAGTTATTACGGGAGAGACCTGCAATAGCAGATCTTGCAGGTAGGACAGAATGATGACAAGTATTCGCAGTTGAGGCATAGGTTACATTAGTATGGTGAAGGTAATAGGTATGAGGAGTATCATCTCATAGCAGATGACTTGGTTAGATTCAGGAATAGGATTTATGTACCAGATGACAGTGAGCTCAAGAAGCTTATCTTGAGGGAGTTTCATGTCAAGTCATATTAAGGTCACCTGGGATATCAAAATACATTGAGAACAATTAATAAATTCTATCATTGGACGCATTTGAAGAAAGAGGTGGTTAAGTTTGTTTTGAGATGTTTGGAATGCTAGCAGGTAAAAGTAAAGTGTAAGCATCCAAGTGGTTTATTACAGTTTATTCTGATCCCAGAGTGGAAATGGGAGGTCATTTCCATGGAATTCATTATAGTTTTTCCAAGGACATCGAAGCAGCATGATTCCATCATGGTTGTAGTTGACAGGTTAAGTAAGGTAGTTCACTTCATTGTAGTCAAGTCTATAAATTCAGCTAGTGAGGTAGCTCGTATTTTCAACAGGGAGATAGTGAGATTGCATGGTGTTCCTAAGAAGATTGTATATGATAGAGATGCCAAGTTTGCTTCTAGGTTTGGATAGATTTATTTGCAGGTTTGAGGACAGATTTGGATTTCAATACAACTTATCATTCGTAGACAGATGAACATACAGAGAGGGTTAACATGATTCTTGAGGACATGTTGAGGATGTATGTCATGCATCGACATCAGAAGTGGGAGGAGTATCTTCCACTGGTCGTGTTTGTGTATAATAACAAGTATCAAGAGTCCTTGAAGATGAGTCTGTTTGAGGCAGTTTATGGGCAAAGTTACAATACTCTTATCAGTTGGAATGATCTAGTGAATGGGGCGTTGATTGGAATGGACATGTTGGCAAGTATGGAATAGGAAATGCAAGTTATCAAGAGTAATTTAAAGGTAGCACATGACAGACAGAAGAGTTATGCAAAGCAACATAGGTTATTTAAGGAGTTTCAAGTTGGGTAGCATGTGTACTTACACATCAAGCCCAAGAGAATCTCCTTGAGGATTGGATCATGTGCCAAGTGATGAGCCCCAAATTTGGTAACATTTTGGGCTCATTTGGCCTAACTACCCTTGCTCAACCCTTCATTTTTCATAACTTATGCATCATTTTTTAGTATATTTATGTCATTTGTAAAAATGAGGGCAGTCACTATTCCTAGGTGGCTAACACATGTTTATTTCAGGTTTTTTGACATTTAATGGAGCAAAACCACGCAGATGAGGGCTAGGAGACAACCAAGATGGGATTGAGATTTTGTAGGAAGGTTGTCCATAGCATTGAATGGCCTTCCTCGTGATCTTCACCCCCAACTCCGAGCTCCCACAGCCACCACCACCGAGCTAGAAGGCAGCCAAACGGATTTTGAGGAAGCAACAGATTACTCTTAGTTTGGTCAGCCAAACCCCACTAATTTAGGAGGCCAGCTTGGCCCTCGTAATGTATAAATGATGAGGCTGTAGCCTTCGAGGGGGACTTTTGAAACCTTGTTGCATATTCTGAACTACGAGCTGATAGCTCTGTTTTGCTCTTTGTAAGCCATTTTTGGCATGTTATTTGACTTATGACTATTATCTTTTAATGAAAAGCAGGCAGATTTGAGTTCAGTTTTGAGTTCTTAAAGGAGCCATAGCTCTCGGGGTTGGGCCCAACCTGAGAGCCTAAGGCTTCCTTCCTTTGCATTGTTACCTTTCTTTCAGCATTGTATTTCTTTTCCTTTACATGCATTTGGAACCGCAGTTTGCCGAGTTGAATTCCTTGGTGTGGTTAAGTAGGTTAGTTTTATGAATAGAGTTGCTTCAGTAGTTTACATTAGAGTAAGGAGATTGGAGTTAATAAGAGTTCCAAAAAGGGTTGACTGCACACTCACTTTCACCTCTGTTTAGGGACTGGAATTGCAGATCGTGCCACCCACCAAAAACACTTTTTTACATGTTCATACAAGATTTTATGCAATGTTCTCGTTTGTAGCAGTGTCCATGCGTTCAGATCTTATGGAATGATTCTTTGCTTCAGTACCATGCATGATTTTCCTTAAAAATTACGTTGTTGTTCTTTGGCTTTATAAACACAGTTAGAATAGGTTGATGAAATTTCGGTTATGTGTAGGACATGGATGATTTGTTTCATTTACACTATGCAGTACTACTCCCTCACTCCCTTATCCTTCTAAGCCGTGCCTAGGCCATCTACTCATCTCCCAGTTAGACCACTTGCCTCCTAAATCGTCTATCACCCACGTTTTTCTACCTTTTTCGGCCTTCCATTCCCTCTAACCTCCTCTAGACCAACCAGCTTTGCACACCCCCTCTTCACCTCATCTCTCTATCCATAAGCCATTACAAACTCCCCTCCTACCTCCCTATCCATCCATACAGCCTCTTCCACTCATCCATCACCCAAAAATCCGATTGCAGAACATCCTGTAGGAATTACTGAACTTCCTGTAGAAATCCTGAACATCCTGTAGAACCCCTGCAGACTTCCTGTAGAAGCTCATAAACACGGTTGCTTGGCATCCAGACTTGGTGAACTTCTCTGAAAGGATGTTAGGGATTCCTTAGACCCTCTCTGAGCCTTCCTGACCTCTTCCAAGCATTCCTCCCCTTGATCTATCCCTGCACAGTCAAGACCCAGTTAGAAGCACATGCATAATAATTCCAACAACTTGAGCAAAAATACAAAAATATGTTCTCTTCAGATGAAAGTAGCCTAGACACATGCATCTCACCTTAATAGAAGTAATGGCATCTCTTTCAGTAGTTTGCATTCCCACCTTTGCATCAGTAGGACTAGCTGGTAGAATTAGGGTTTGCTAGGGTTTTCATTTCTCGTTGGCTTTCAGTTCATTTTTGCAAAGTAGGTTAATTTCCTTTGAGTTAGCTTTCGTTCATCAGTTAAAAAGCTTCTTCTGAGAACTCATAGAAGTTGGCTTGAGCCCTAGCGGACTTGTGCCAGCTGACCAAGTGACAGCTGCGACAAGAGCTAGTACTTGTGCATACAGCACCGTCGCTTCCAAGTTTGTTACGAACTACCGGGTTGATAAAATTAGAGAAGGAAGCTCCAGGAGTTGTAGCATTATTGCTACAATACTGGAGACCACCATCTTTTTGGCACCGTTGCCGGGGAAGCGTCAGAGTATTAGTAATTGTTGCTTTTCTTCCATTTTCCTACTCTCGCCTTCTGCTAAGTAGATTATTTCATTTCCATTCTGCAAAAGTAGCATAGACATTTCCTGCTTTCATAGATTAACATTTCAATTCCGCAATTTCATTTTTGCAAGCGTAGATTAGCATTTCAATTCTGCAAGCGTAGACTAGCATTTCCATTCCTGCAATTTCATTTGAGCAAAGTAGATTAGTTCTTTCCTGCTTTCATTTCAATTCTGCATTTTCATTTCAGCAAGATAGTTAGCTGTAGATCAATCTGTTTCAGTTTTTGCAGGTACCAGAAAAAAAACAAAAGCAATCAAAAGTCTTTCCATTTCATGCCTCGTAGGAATCGAGATAAAACAGGCAAATTCTTACCCAACACCCCCACCACATCACTGAGTCACCCTTCTCTCTTCTTTGGTGACAGTGATCCAGAAGAACCTATAGGTGAACCTCCTGAGATATACGAAGATCCTATAGCAGAAGAAGAGTTAGAGACCATTCCATCTGAAGCTATGGCTGACAATAGGGGAGAAGATGAGAGAATAGAAGGTGCCTTCCCCATCCGAGAGACCAATGGAGACATGAAAATGAAGAACGTAAGCCCTTCTGCTTTACCTCACTTCCATGGACTGACTACTGAAGATCTTGATACCTTCCTGTTTGAGTTTGTTGTCCTTTGTCGAACCTATGACTATACTGAAGATGAGCAGAAGCTGAAACTCTTCCCCTCAACCCTTAAGGATGCAGCATTACGCTGGTTCATGGGCTTACCTGGGAACAATATCACCACTTGGGCTCAGATGCAGCAAGCTTTCAATACCAAATACCGGGACTACTGTAGGTCCAAGGAAACCAAGGGAGAAATCTTTCAGATGACCATGGGAAATGATGAGTCCTTAGAGGATTACGAGGAAAGGTTCCAACTTAGCTATAAACGGGCCAGGTGCACACTTGACCCTGAATCCCTCAAGTTGGTCCTGCTCCGAGGAGTCCCTGAAGACATCTTAGATACCCTTCACATGCTAGCTGGAGGAGATATTTACCAACTGTCTTATGAGGACATAAAGACTGTGTTTAGAAACCACTCAAGGGCAGCCCGGAAACGAGGTAGAGGAAACCTCCTCTCAGTTGGTATTCCTTTCTCCAAACATGAGTTTTCAAATCAATTAGAGGATCTCAAGAGTGAGGTGAGACAGACCATTGCCATGCAACTTGATGCATTCAGGATCCAGCAGAAGAAAGAAGAAGCTGAGAGGGCCTTGGCTATCTTTTGCCCTAGGTGTATAAGGAAACACCCTAAGAACGAATGCCCATTACATTCGGTTGAAGTATGTTTTGTTTGTGAGGAGGACCACCCCACAAACCAATGTCCAACCTTACCTGGGCTTAAAACCATGTATCAAGGGACAGAAGCCCCCACCGAACCTCTCTATTTCCTCAACCAAAGGAGGCCACAAGGACCTAGACCTTACCAGCAGGGGATGCAAGGGACACCCCAAGCTTATTACAACCCCAACCAATCTGCTCCTATGCCCTCCTGGGGTCCCCCTGCTCATTCTTCCTGTTCTATGCCTCCTCCATCGTCTTACCCACCTCAGTACCATACTCAACCCACTACTCATTCGTATCACTCACATGCCCAGCCACAGCCTCAGTGGAATGCACCTCAATCGGGGTGGAGGCCCCAGTACAATACTCCTCCCACCATTTTGCCTCCACCACCAGTTCAACCACAACCATTACCTCCTGCTCCTCCAAGGCAACCTCAAATGCCTGCTCAACCGAACCCGAACCCCAACAACAGACAGGCCCAGCAGGTATATACTGGGGAAACATCATGCCCTACCTATGTTGTGGAGATCCAAGAGATCAATCTGCGATCTGGAAAGACTCTTCCGGATCGCCAACCTCCTTCCCCAGAGGACGAGGAAGATAAACAGGAAAGTGAACCAAAGGCTATTCCACCCTTTCCTGAGAGACTAACAGCCACCACACAACCCAACCCAGAGGAGGACGAGCTTCTGGGAGAACTCAAACAGTTGTGTGTGAAAATACCACTTCTCCAAGCCATCAAAGATGTACCGATATACAACAAACTGGTTAAGGAAAAGTGTTTCAGACACCCAGGCAGGCGAAAGAGAGATGCTTCAACCATCAATGTCATAGGACAACTGTCTGACCTTATGTTGGGACAAGTCATCTGCCCAAAGTATCTAGATCCTGGGAGTCCTGTAGTAGATGTCCACATCAATGGCACCATCATACCTCACACCTTGATTGATCTGGGGGCTGCCATTAATGTGATGACCAGAGATACCATGCTCAAACTCAACCTTCAGGGTTCCTTGAGGAAGACCTCGACAGTCCTACAACTAGCAGATCGCTCCACCGTGACTCCCGAAGGGATTGTGGAGGATGTCTTGGTCTCTGTTGACTCTTGGGAATACCCTGCAGATTTCTTGGTTCTGCAACCAAAGGCAAAGCTTACTGGATACCCTCTTATTTTGGGAAGGCCTTGGTTAGCCACTGCAGATGCTTACATAAGCTGCCGTGCAGGAAACATGACCATCAAAAATGGTCCTATGTCCAAGCAGCTAGTCCTATACCCTCCTGCCCAACCCTCATTAGAGCATGACTTACCACTTTGGTTGGAGGAAGGAGAAGAGGATGAGGTGTACTCAGCACCTTTGTGCACCCTAGACACCACTAGGGGAGACCCCCCAACCGAGGATGATTTGATTGAGACCTTGATCCAGAATCCACTTCCCAGTGCACTGTCCTTAGAAGAATTGGTGGAGGATGCCCAAGCCAGCACCTTAGTGGACCTTTGTGCGACCAACCCTGTCACTCCCAGAGTCAAAAATGTGGAGTTCAGCCCTGAGAGAACGTTAAAGATCAGCTCCTCCCTATCTCCTTCCTAGGAAAAGGAGCTGTGTAGTCTGTTGGCCAGTCATCTAGATGCTTTTGCTTGGAGCTATAAGGAGATGAAAGGAGTCCATCCTTCGGTCTGTACCCATCATATCTACATCAAAGAGGATTGTAAACCGGTTAGGCAACCCCAGAGGAGAATGAATCCAGCCCTTAAGGACATCGTCAAGGAAGAATTGCAAAAACTGTTGGATGCCGGATTCATTTACCCCATCTCGGATAGCGAATGGGTGTCCCCTCTAGTGTTGGTTCCCAAGAAAAATGGGAAGTGGAGAATCTGTGTGGACTACCGAGAACTGAACAAAGCTACCAAGAAAGACCATTTTCCTCTACCTTTCATAGATCAAGTGTTGGATGGACTAGCAGGAAAGAAGTTTTTCTCTTTCCTAGATGGGTTTAGCGGGTACAACCAAATCCAAATCAGCCCGGAAGACCAAGATAAGACCACCTTCACTTGTCCTTGGGGTACCTTTGCCTACCGAGTTCTTCCCTTTGGACTATGCAATGCTCCTGCTACCTTCCAGAGAGCCGTCTTGAGCATCTTTTCTGAGCTGGTCCATGATGCGGTGGAAATCTATATGGATGACTTCACTCCTTATGGGTCCAACTTCCAGGAAGCATTGTCCAATCTGGGAAAAGTTCTAACCAAATGCATTGAGATGAACCTGTCCCTTAGTCCTGAAAAATATGAATTCTTGATGAGTGAAGGGACCGTGCTAGGCCATACCATTTCTTGCCAAGGGTTACAGGTGGATCCTAACAAAATTGCTCTCATCAAGAAGGTTCCACCTCCTCAAAAGGTAAGGGATGTTCGGAGTTTCTTAGGATTAGCAGGGTATTACAGGAGATTCATTAAAGACTTCAGCAAGCTAGCCTCGCCATTGTTTGGCCTCTTGGCAAAAGATGTGGAGTTTAAATGGACTGACGATTGTCAGAGGGCTCTGAATGAATTAAAGGACAAGTTGGTGTCTGCCCCAATCTTGAGAGGTCCAAACTGGGCCCTACCTTTCCACATCCACACTGATGCCTCGAACAAAGCCATAGGGGCAGCCTTAGGACAAGTTGAACAAAAACTTCCATATGCCATTTACTTTGTTAGCAAAAACTTATCCAAAGCAGAACTGAATTACACTGTAACTGAGAAAGAATTCTTGGCCGTGGTCCATGCACTGAACAAGTTCCGACATTATATCACTGGCTATCAAACATTTGTACATACTGATCATGTTGCAATTAGATATTTAATGAATAAACCAGATGTGAATGCTCGGATTATTAGATGGTTACTTTTGTTGCAGCAATTTGATTTGACTATCGTTGACAAACCAGGTAAAGAAAATGTTGTTGCTGACTTTTTATCTAGATTGGATTTATCTGCAGATGAGGATGGAACAGTGGATGACCAGATGCCCGATGAACATCTATTTGCTATTTCAGTACTCTCTCCATGGTTTGCTGATATAGCAAACTACCTTGTTTCAGCACAGTTCCCTCCGCACCTATCCTCAAGAGAGAAGAGCAGAATCATCAGAAAAAGTGCCTCATTCACTTGGATCGGGGGCAACCTGTTCAAGCTCGGCCCTGATCAGATCTTAAGGCATTGTGTAAGGGAGGAGGAAGTCTTTGATATCCTCCTCACCTGTCATGATGGGCCTTGTGGAGGACATTTTGCAGCAAAGAGGACTGCCTTCAAAATCCTGCAGGCAGGCTACTATTGGCCCACACTTCATCAAGATTTCAGAAGGTATATCAGCCAATGTGACCGACGCCAAAGGATGGGGAAACCGACTCAAAGGGATGAGATGCCTCTCCAACCTCAAGTGACTCTTGAGCCATTTGAGAAGTGGGGTATGGATTTCGTGGGTCCAATCAACCCTCCTTCGAGGCAAAGGTCTTACATCATTGTGTGCACAAAATACCTGACAAAGTGGGCAGAAACTAAGGCAATCAAAGCAGCGACAGAAGAAAAGGTGGCTGAGTTCTTAAGAGAAAACATCTTCTACAAATTTGGCTACCCAAGAGAGCTAGTCACTGATCAAGGAAGCCAGTTCACATCCAACTTAATTGAAGACCTACTAGCTCATCACAAAATCAAGCATAGGACTTCCACCCCCTATCATCCTCAGGCAAATGGGCAAGTGGAAGTCACCAATAGAGCATTGGAAGGGATCTTGACTAAGGTGGTGAGAAGCGGTAGGAAAGATTGGGCAGATTGCCTGGTTGAGGCCACATGGGCTTACAACACCACTTGGAAGACCACAACCGGCTTCACACCTTATGAGCTGGTCTATGGGAAGAGAGCTTTGCTGTCTATTGAATTTGAATACAACACTTTGAGGATGGCAGCTCAGCTGGACCTAGATCTCAGCCATGCCCAACAAGAAAGGTTATTGCAGCTGAATGGATTGGACGAGCACCGAATGCAGGCCCTTCTTCACTCAGAAGTGGTTCAACTTCAGAGGAAGGTGTGGCATGACCAACACCTCAATGACAAGCAATTTCAGCCAGGAGATTGGGCGCTGTTGTATGATTCCAGGCATAAAGATTTCAAGGGGAAGCTGAGAACCAGATGGCTGGGACCATATGCAGTGGAAAAATGTCATGACAATGGATTTGTTCTTATTCAGACCATTGATGAGGAGGCCATCCCCATGCTTGTCAATGGGCATCGACTGAAAATCTACAGGAAACCTCTCTCAAGACAAGAATTCATCAAAACTGTGGAGAAATCGGTGCTGGTCATATAGAAGGGTTCTGCCTATGTTTTGGGCATACCCTGAAGATCTTAAAAAATAAATAAATAAATAAAATAAATAAATAAAGATCCTTGGGTGAAAACCTCTTTGAGGCTCCCAAGGCAGATGGTAGGGGTGAAAACCTCATTGAGGCGCCCCTGCTGTCTTTCAAAAAAAAAAAAAAAAAGGTTTGAAAAAGACCCTTGAGTGAAAACCTCTCTGAGGCGCTTAAGGCAGATGGCAAGGGTGAAAACCTCATTGAGGCGCCCCTGCTGTCTTTCAAAAACAAAAAAAAAAACAAAAAAACAGGGACAGCAAGTTCACAATGTGGCAATGCATGCAGGTTGCAGGTATTTTATGAAGGAAGAAGAGGTCCCTCAACTCAAAGACAAGGGTCCTTATTATGCTGCCAGGTGACCTCACCAGCACCTCCTCCGAAAACACTCATCTTCTCCAAGGTATGGGCACGATTTCATCACAGCTTAGTCTTCTACAGGAAGCTACAGACTTTCTACAGGAAGTTCTGTATTTCTACAGGAAACTTCCTGTAGAAGTTTTGGACGGCCCAGAACTAATTGTGTGGGGAGATCTACGACCAAGGTTCGACATGGAGGCATGCAAGCTACTATTTTCTCCATCACACACTGCTGTCACCTCCTTCTACCACCCCAGTTGACATGCAATAAAAGTACCTGCACAATCAAAACAGATCATTGAATTATCAAGAGGAAGCGATTCTTAAATGAAAAAAGATGCCGAGATGCCATGCAATACTCATCACAGCTATCCAAGGGCCCTGCGAGCGTGATCGTGATGCCACTATCTTCACCGTTCAGCATGCACCCGAGGAGGAAAAACTGCTACAGGACATCCTACAGGAATCCCGTAGTAGTTCAGCCAGCTAGAGTGTACACCATTCAATCGCCTGCAACATGCAATAATAAAGCGGGCACATGCAGCCGAGTCACAAGCTTCATCATCAGCAGCCTGCGAAGAGGAACCTCCGGGCCTGTGCAAATAGCAGCAGCAAGCAAATCTAGTCATCATCGTCCTGAAACCTGGAAAATCATGTCGCGGCCGCACAGGTAAGTGCCTCGCCCTTTCTTTCGTCGAATTACATGAATACTACTTTGAAATGTTTGCAAGTATGAAATGAATGGGTTGAGCAGTCGTATGGCCATTCAACTGGCCACGTCGACCAGTCAGATGCTCTAGTCGGATGTGTAGAATGGTGGTCGTGGCAAAAAGAACGGGTAGTGGACACGTGAGAACCGTCCAGTCGGGGAGAAGCGCA
Source organism: Pinus tabuliformis (assembly GCA_031772625.1). Lineage (NCBI taxonomy): Eukaryota > Viridiplantae > Streptophyta > Pinopsida > Pinales > Pinaceae > Pinus > Pinus tabuliformis. The sequence goes on from CM062815.1 coordinate 1,145,942,338, forward strand.
TTTTAACAGAAATGGCGGCGACGGATTTGCGGAGAATGATGCAACAGTCAGGGAACTTGCAGTGGAATGAGTAGATGACGTCATCCAACGGTCCGGCAGGGACAGCTCACCACCCCACGCATTTATCATCAGCCGTTTAGAAGTCGAGTGAGCATCCAAATTCCTCTGAAGCGCGAAACTCCAAGTCTTCGGCCTGTTCGAACGTCTGATAGCAGCACAGAAGGCGCAGAACCACTGCAGTGCTCTCCAGAACCCGTGCGCTGCTTCTACAGGAAAGCTCCGCTACAGGAAGCTCACTGCCACGAGGAAAATTGGGCTCTTCACGTCAAAGGTGGTGAATTAAAAAGGTAAGCCTGAACCTGTGCCTCCCATGCAATTGGTTTCGAGGGTGGCAGAGTCGACGTTCTACAGTCTGATCATAAAAAAAAATTTGCAAGTGTTGTCTGCCGTTTGCATGAATTGTCGTCGAAGTGTATGCAAGGTTTTCTACAGGATGTGATCTGTAATTAAGCCCTGTTAAGGCTCATCTGGAGATAGTCTTCGCGAATTGTGTGCGTGGCAGAGGCGTAATTCTATGCTCTGTCCCAAAAGGCTAATCTTTGAATACGCATCCGCCACCTCCAGCTAACGTAGCAATTTTTCATCATGCCGGGTGGATTCATCAGAAAGGAACCGACCGACTCAAAGAAACTAAGAGAGAACCCTGAGGTGGTAGAGCTGTTCACTCACGTGCAATGGATGTCGTTCTGCGACAAATTGCAAGGATATGATGATGAGGTGGCAGAGGAGTTCTTGCGGGCTCTGAAGCCAAAATCAAAAACATTGGCCACCGTCAATTTCAGGGGTTTGAGTCTCAGACTCACCCCACAGTTCATCAGCCGAGTTACTGAGCTCCCAATGGGGGTACCATGGGACAAAGAAGAGAGGAAATTAGGCCAGAAGGCTAAGAAGGAATTCTTTCCACCAGAGGAGCAATTCTCAGAAGATAAGAACGGGGTTCGCATAACTAGCTTACTGCCACTTTGGAGCGAAATCAGGCTCCAAATTATGAAATACATCACCTGCGAAGGTCGGTTTAGCATTGTGTATGGGTACCATTTTCGGCTACTCACAGAATTAAGGCATCAGATGGACCTACCTGCAGAGAACAAACTAAGTATTCCCTACTTTCTACTGCAGTCTATGACTGAATGTGCCACCAAGTTGAGAGAAGGCACACCAGACCAGGTAGCTCATCACGGGCTCATTAAGCTCCTCATGGAGGATGCACTCCACACATACAAAGTCCCTCTCTCGTGGGAAGCCTTCCGAAATTTGACTAAGGATGGCGATATAAAAATGTTGACCGAAGAGCTTGGTTCCTCCAGCAGCGAGGAGAAGGAGTCAGTACCCGCAGAGAAGAAAGAAAAAGGCCAGAGACCCACGGCCAAAGCACCGAAGAAAGAGCAAAAGGAGAAACAAGAGAAAAAGGGTGCCAAAGAGAAGGATGACACACCCCTGTTGACGGCCAGAGAGAAAAGATTACAAAGCAGGGTGGGCAAGACTGAGCAGGTCCATGTCAGTAAAGGCACCTCGACAGCAGCCTCGACCAAGTCAAAAAGAAAAACCCACTCAGCAAAACAAACTAAAACGGTGCCACCTGTTTCTACAGGAAAACCAAAACCGGCTTCTACAAGAAGCCAGAAATCAACTGAAAAAGGGCCTTCTACAGGAAGCCCTGAGAAAGGAAAACCCAAGGAAACGAAAGCCGACATTCTTGCAAGGGAGGCAGCAGCCGTGCTGGCCGCCTTCAGTACACCTCCTAAGCCAAAGGAAAAGAGAAAGAGGGAGGCCCCTCTATATTTTAAAGCTAGTAGAAGTGTGAGAATAAAAACGGGCAAGCCACAGCCTCCATCCAGCAACCCAATCACTATAGAGGATGCCCCTACTTCGCCTAGGGAGAGGTCCCCCTCAAAGATATCAGTCACCTATGAGAGGGGGAGCTCGAAAACAACTACTTGGAAAGAGAGGTTGGACCAGTTGGCCTCAAAAGCCCGGCTACAGGATGCTGAGGCTGCTCTACAGGAAACCTTAGCCCGGCTTAAGGAGATAGAGAGGATGGAAGGAGAAGCACCCTCATCACCACTGAGGGAGGACGAAGTAGACCCACCAAGAGAGGAAGAGAAAGAGCATATTCCGGAGCCTAGCCCTCAGCCAAGTCTGAGCTCATATTATAACTTCTTAGAAGCTGGCAAAATTATACCACAGAAATTCACTGTGCCACTGTTCTTTGCATTGGAGGAAGAGAGAGTACGAACCCACACGTGGATGAAAATAGCCAAATCAAAAGGTGTGGCAGACATAGGCCCCTTGGAGGAGCAACTCAAGGAGGCAAGAAAGGAATTAGCTATGGCTAAACACGTGGCAAATTGCCAGCGGGTGTTCCTACAGGAAGAAAACGAAAAACTTAGACTGCAGCTACAGGAGCTGAGGAGAGGAACAGGCACATCCTCAGGGGACATCACAGCAGAACAGCAAGGCAGAAAGGAACTGCAAGTCGGTCTTGGGGAGCCAACCACGCATCTACAGGAAGGGGAGCTGCAAGCACAAATTGAGGTACAAGCTCTCAAACAGCAGCTGCAGCAGAAAGAGGCACAATTGGCCTGCATGGCCAGTTGGGCCATGGATGCTATACAATGCAGACAGCTGGCCAAATCCTATGGCATGTACCTGAGAGACTAGTGGCTGCAATTTCAAATCAATACCTTGGCGCAAAGGGGTATCTCTCAGCTCCAAGACCCGCAACAGTTCACTGAATTATGCAATACCAGTTCATCAGAGGATAAGGCCAAACTATCGGAGTTCTACCTCCATAATTTGGCCCTTCCTAATGTGACTTCATGGGATCCCAACACGGTCTTAAGGGATATGCAGTTAATGGCATTTGCCTCATGGTTGAACCATGAAGACAAAAGAGCAGCAGAAGCCAAAGTGGTCATGAACCGAGAGCTGAATGAGCCATTACTAATTAGAGCAGAACCAGGGGATCCAACTGCATTAATATCGACACACCAACACTTATCCACCAACCCTCAAGCTTTATTGAAATATATGGATCAGCAGGCCCAGGCCATAGCGCATTTTGAGGATATGGAGAGACTGCTAGGGGACAGCTGTGTTCAAGCTTGCACCCGCCGATGGAATACATTGGCCCACAGTCTAAAAATCAGAGAATATCATACTCCAACTCGAATGAGGGAAGCTCTAGTACGGGTGCCCCTTTATAAGAAATCCATGCAAAACCTCCAGGCCAGCTGGATTGGCCTCAAGCTAAGCCCACCTCTGCTGTTAGGATTGATGGAAGGCAACACAGAGAAAGATGAGCATGAACAGTGGGAAGAGGTGGAAAGAAAGGCTGGGTTCCATGTCAGTAAGGAGGACACTACTGCAGAAGCTTGGGATGTGAGGGTGGCAGTAAAGGCAATGAAGGATGAGGAGCTGGATTAGTTGCTCAAGGATGAGCAATCATTTTAGCTGGGGGGTGATGATGAGCCCCAAATTTGGTAACATTTTGGGCTCATTTGGCCTAACTACCCTTGCTCAACCCTTCATTTTTCATAACTTATGCATCATTTTTTAGTATATTTATGTCATTTGTACGAATGAGGGCAGTCACTATTCCTAGGTGGCTAACACATGTTTATTTCAGGTTTTTTGACATTTAATGGAGCAAAACCATGCAAATGAGGGCTAGGAGACAGCCAATATGGGATTGAGATTTTGTAGGAAGGTTGTCCACAGCATTGAATGGCCTTCCTCGTGATCTTCACCCCCAACTCCGAGCTCCCACAGCCACCACCACCGAGCTAGAAGGCAGCCAAATGGATTTTGAGGAAGCAGCAGATTACTCTTAGTTTGGTCAGCCAAACCCCACTAATTTAGGAGGCCAGCTTGGCCCTCGTAATGTATAAATTATGAGGCTGTAGCCTTCGAGGGGGACTTTTGAAACCTTGTTGCATATTCTGAACTACGAGCTGATAGCTCTGTTTTTCTCTTTGTAAGCCATTTTTGGCATGTTATTTGACTTATGACTATTATCTTTTAATGAAAAGCAGGCAAATTTGAGTTCAGTTCTGAGTTCTTAAAGGAGCCATAGCTCTCGGGGTTGGGCCCAACCTGAGAGCCTAAGGCTTCCTTCCTTTGTATTGTTACCTTTCTTTCAGCATTGTATTTCTTTTCCTTTACATGCATTTGGAACCACAGTTTGCCGAGTTGAATTCCTTGGTGTGGTTAAGTAGGTTAGTTTTATGAACAGAGTTGCTTCAGTAGTTTAGATTAGAGTAAGGAGATTGGAGTTAATAAGAGTTCCAAAAAGGGTTGACTGCACACTCACTTTCACCTCTGTTTAGGGACTGGAATTGCAGACCGTGCCACCCACCAAAAACACTGTTTTACATGTTCATACAAGCTTTGATGCAATGTTCTCATTTGTAGCAGTGTCCATGCGTTCAGATCTTGTGGAATGATTCTTTGCTTCAATACCATGCATGATTTTCCTTAAAAATTACGTTGCTGTTCTTTGGTTTTATAAACACAGTTAGAATAGGTTGATGAAATTTCGGTTATGTGTAGGACATGGATGATTTGTTTCATTTACACTGTGCAGTACTACTCCCTCACTCCCTTATCCTTCTAAGCCGTGCCTAGGCCATCTACTCATCTCCCAGTTAGACCACTTGCCTCCTAACTCGTCTATCACCCACGTTTTTCTACCTTTTTCGGCCTTCCATTCCCTCTAACCTCCTCTAGACCAACCAAATTTTCACACCCCCTCTTCACCTCATCTCTCTGTCCATAAGCCATTACAAACTCCCCTCCTACCTCCCTATCCATCCATACAGCCTCTTCCACTCATCCATCACCCAAAAATCCGATTGCAGAACATCCTGCAGGAATTACTGAACTTCCTGTAGAAATCCTGAACATCCTGTAGAACCCCTGCAGACTTCCTGTAGAAGCTCATAAACATGGTTGCTTGGCATCCAGACTTGGTGAACTTCTCTGAAAGGATGTTAGGGATTCCTTAGACCCTCTCTGAGCCTTCCTTACCTCTTCCAAGTATTCCTCCTCTTGATCTATCCCTGCACAGTTAAGACCCAGTTAGAAGCACATGCATAATAATTCCAACAACTTGAGCAAAAATACAAAAATATGTTCTCTTCAGATGAAAGTAGCCTAGACACATGCATCTCACCTTAATAGAAGTAATGGCATCTCTTTCAGTAGTTTGCATTCCCACCTTTGCATCAGTAGGACTAGCTGGTAGAATTAGGGTTTGCTAGGGTTTTCATTTCTCGTTGGCTTTCAGTTCATTTTTGCAAAGTAGGTTAATTTCCTTTGAGTTAGCTTTCGTTCATCAGTTAAAAAGCTTCTTCTGAGAACTCATAGAAGTTGGCTTGAGCCCTAGCGGACTTGTGCTAGCTGACCAAGTGACAGCTGCGACAAGAGCTAGTACTTGTGCATACAGCACCGTCACTTCCAAGTTTGTTACGAACTACCGGGTTGATAAAATTAGAGAAGGAAGCTCCAGGAGTTGTAGCATTATTGCTACAATACTGGAGCCCACCACCAAGCTAACACCTTGGTATTGCAGGCCTTTCAAGATCATTGAGAGGATTGGACCAGTGGCTTGCAGACTTGGACTGCCTCAGAAAGTGAAATTCCATGATGTTTTCCATATTTCCTTGCTTAAGAAGTATGTTTAAGATGTTGATCATGTGATTGACTGGTTTGTAATGCAAGTGGAACCAGATGGAGAAGTACAGCCATAACCACCTACGTATTGCAGGGGAAACAACTCATGCTCCGTAGTCGAGCAATCGAGCAAGTTAAAGTGCAATGGAAGCACTTTGGGCCCGACGAAGCTACATGGGAGATGGTGATCAGATGCAGGCTATGTATACTCCATTATTTATTGGTTGAGTAAATGAGTTTTCATATATGTATGCATATGTGTGTATGGTTCTAGATACCACAATGAGATGCATTATAAAGCTCCAGTAAGTAGTATGATTGTCATGTTTGTCATGTTGGTCATGGTTTTCATCAGTTGTTTATTGTAGATGTTGCATCGAGCTATGTTATAAATCTCAATGAGTAGTATGTTTTGTTTTTAGTGGTTTGTTGGTTATAGATGTCATAGAACATCGAGGACATTGTTCCCTTAAGGGGGAGGGGTTTATAACATCGTTGGTTTAAAATTTCATGTAATAAACATTAAAAAAGGAAAAATAATACCAAGTCCATGGGACATGTATTCCAAGTTGAATGTTGGGCAAAGAACTATAGTGGGCATCACTTTCGGTTTATTTATGGCTATTGAAATTGTCAAAGGCAAAGAGGCAATAATTGGCATTTTGTTTATGAAATAAAGGAAAATATGAGAAAAGGAAGGTGAAGAGACATAGATTTGCATGAGTGGGAAATTAGAAGGAAAATTAAGTAAAATGAAGAAAATAAAGGCTTCAATGATAAAAGGGATTTTGTGGATCAATTCATATCTTTTGTCAGTTGAACATTTTTTTAGTTTTGTATTGGAATTAGTGAGAAAGAGAGAAAGAGCACCAAGAGGATAAAGCAAGAAAGCAAGCAAAGGAAGGAAAAGGACAAGAGAGACCAAGCAGGGAGAAGCAAAGGAAGCAAGGAGAAGGTTGGATCAACATCTTTAGAAGGAAGATTTTGTAAGTAACAGGTTGCTTGTGTGATTTCCTATCTTATGTGTGAATGCATGGTACATGCATTTGTTCATTTGTTGTCATTAGCATGGGTTTTGCAGGGTTTGATAATGGTTTCAACCTTGCCTTGTCATTTCCTGGATGCCATGGTGTGATGGGATTCATTTATTGGTTGAGGTTTTGATTGACAAAAGGTTTGGAGCTGAGTGAGGTGGTCTCTGAAAAATTCCCGAGGGTTGGGGGTGGAGATGGTTTTCTCCGAGAAGCCCTCGATAGGTGGGTGGAGATAGGAAAATTCCTCAAGGTATGGTGAAGGAATTCTGAGGCATCCAAGCTTGTTTTGGTGTTGTGATATCTTGACCAGTTTTGGAGAGATCACGGTAGTTTGATGGTGGAGTTGGTTTAACCTTTGGATACCCTTGGTTGTTTATGTCTTGGTTTAGTCCATGAGATCCCACATTCATGCTTGGAATATGGTATGGGGGTGATTAGCTCAAATAAATATTTGGCTGAACTCAATCTATGGTTGGGTGGTACGTGGAAGTCCCTGACCTGGTTGGATTTTGCATAAGTTAATAAGAGTTATTTATCTATTATACTCTATCAGCATGTATAATTGTTATTATGTGGCTTTGATAGTTTTTATGTCATGGTTAATATTCTGGTTATATGTTGGTTATAAGCATGGTTCTATAACATGTTCTGGTTATGGCTCTTGTTATACTTTATAAGTTGATGAATGCATGGACTAACAAGTGTTTTTGCAAGTAATTGATAGGGTATTAGACCTCCTCTGTGATTCACGGCTAAAGGATATATATTTATACTCGGATATGCATTCATGACCTGTAGCTTACATGTTTACCATGTGTTTTACAAAAAGTCTAGTATGTTATGTTTTGTTTAGGTCTAGTTTCTAACTCAAGTTTGTATGTTTAGCCTTGTCATTATGTAATTTATCATTTTGATAAGTCTCAAGAAGTCATGGGTAGTGGTTTGGAGCCTGGCTTGGAATTGTGGATCGGATCTCAGGACTGCACCCTCTAAACTAGGTAAGTTGGGTCACAACTGCATGGAGGTAGTTTTTTTCATGCGGTTGGAGGCCTACAACTGCACCTAGGCCTTATCATGCATGTGGTTGGGAGTCTAGGTCAGTGAAAAGGAGCCCCAACTCAGGGTTTGGTCACCTAAGGTGATTCTTTGGCCCCTAAGGGATGTTGTGAGTTGTCAGTTAGTGGTCAGTTTGTAGGCCCCACTTCCTTAACTATAGCTTGGATTTCGAGTCATGTCATAGTGGCACTCCACTTCACATTTACCCAAAGGGATTGTAAAAGTGGCAGGGGTGGGTGTATTACATATGCAAACATATTTATAAAAAGTCTATCCTCGTACCTCATTTTCCTCCATCTTCTTCCTTCAACCTATAAACCCATTTATTATGTAATGCTCTGTAGGAAATAGGACCAACTCCTAAGCTTGGTTATGTACCAAATATTTTATCTCTTCTTCCATGGCTTGCTCTCATTTCTTCATGGTTTCTTGATCCGAGTTGACTCAACTCCCGAATTTAACCAAGATCTTTTACTTTCGTGATGTGATGTGATTAGAATTGCATTTAAAATAGCATAAATGAACATAAATGCATGCTACAAAGAAGAAGGAATAGGACAATCATCAACAACATAAAATAACAAGACGTTGATAATGGAGTTCATCCAGGAGGGACTACGTCTTTGGGCCCCGGTGTCAAGATGGTGTAGGCCACTACATTAAGTGTTGTTAATAGTTATGATGTACATAAGAAGTGAGGTCGCTATCATACAAGGAAAATGCCCTCACGCAGGAGTGGCTCCAAGAGATGTTCCACTACAGGAACTCTCAATCAAAAAGGACTCTTATTAGTATGACATAAACTCAAGCATGATGATACTGAACATCTCGCCAACATGGCATGAAAGGGATTTCAATGCAATCATACATGGCAACACATGAGTATCCCATCAACATAACGACAAAGGGATCTCAAACAAAACATGACAAATCATGACAACAAGTATATCCCACAAATGATTCCACGTCACATCAAGCAGGAACCATGAAAACAAGTAATAAACAAGACCCCACATCAAACATCAAATAGGGATCTGTGCAACACAATGCATAGCAAAAAGAAGTACATGAACACATTACATATACCTCACATCCTGGGGCCATCTGAAGAAAAGGATGTCAAACTGCTGAAGCTGGTCATCCCATCAATCATGCTGCATCAAATCTCATGGAATGACTGCTCGCACATTGAATGTTGACACCTACACTCCACTTAGAAAAGTGGCCAAAAAATGAAATGAGAAAATGGAAAATCTGAATGCACCATCAGATTTGTGGCATCGAATAGTGCAAAATCGACTGTCAAATTTCTGAATTCTGAGAAAATGAAAATCTGGGGCTCAAGGAATCTTTTAGATTCCCCCTAGATTCCTCAAAGATTCCCTCCTCCTTGTCCTCTGAAAATCTGCTGCTCAAATCAAGTAACTGACTTCGCCATCGGGTTCGTGTCGCCGAAAGCTGTAGGATTGACATAAAGTTTGTCCAATTTGGACACTGCAAAAATTTCACCCAACTGAGAATTTCGCCCAATCATGGTTCTGCTTGCAATAAATTAATTAAAAAAATATTACATCTTGATTTCTGTGCGCGCTCCTGGTTCCTCCATGCTTGTGCGCACTGATGAAATGAAGGTATATAAAAATTTTGGGCGGAGATTTCCAAAGAAGCCGTTGGCGCATTGGTAAGTTTAGGAATTCGTTGAGGAGGGGTCGAGGGGTCAAATCCCACCCCTCCCGAATTAACCCACGAATAATATTTTTGTTTAAGTTTGGGGTGGCGGGTCCACTGTTTTGGGTGGCCTGCCCCCATTTTTGCACTGCACGCGCTATTTAAACATTAAATGGGTGCATGTATTTAATGGTTTGTTGGTATATGGGTTATGGAGGAGTGTGGGCGCCCAAGTGGTGGGCCGACCTTTCTAGTCGGGCGGGTTCGAGCCCCGCCGCCCACGGCTTAACACAGGTCATCACAGTTTTCGGTGTTGGGGTGTGGGTCGGGTCCACCAGAGGTGGCCCGCTCACCTCATATGAACATTGATTAATATGTATTATGGTTGTGAGGTTCGGTTGGACCAGCGGGGGTCATGGCCCGTCAGTTCTATTTTTAAAAAATTTGTTATGTGGTTGCGGTGGGCCGGCGGGGGTCATGGCCCGTCGGTCCTTTTTTTAAAACATTTATTATGTGGTTACAGTGGGCCGACGACCCTTTTAATAAAATTTTGTTATGTAATATATTTTGGGGGTGGCGGGGGTGGTGGCCCGCCACCTCACATATATATATATTTTATTTTTTTTATTATAATATGGCTATTTTTTGATTTTGTCTAACATAAGGGTTATTATACAAATTAAAGAGGCAACAATTTCACCCACTTTCGGGATCTAGGTTTCATGCCCCGGAGTCGGTGAAATTGTAAGACACTTAAACCTAGCCCACAATCCAACTTTGACCAGAAGTTTGACTGCCTCGTTCTCCCTCATACGAGCTCGTATTGATGAACCATTCACACTGCCGTGATCAGGAAGACGAGATCTACGCTCTGGTCCTAGTTCGAAAGCATTTTGATCATTTTTATTTTCAAGCTTCCAGAAGCCCTCTTTGTCCTGTGTGTGTCTCTGAAGCCACCTGGATCAATCCTCCCCACTGAGGAGCTTTTGGTCCTCCAAAAGCATGAAAAATAATCTGCAACATTTTTGTACCTTGTCTGCATCACAAGCATCCTGAAAGGTCTTTCTTCGATCTCCTTCACCTTTGTTCTTTGGAGCCTTAAGCGATGAGCCGACACCTGCAACCTCTGCAACCTGTAGTACATTGTTTTGCAAATTACATGTTGAATTTCATGACCAACTAATGACCCAAGCATCCCATACTTGCCACGAGTTTATAACACACACTCAGTGGTCAAGTTTACATCAAAATGGAAACAATACCCCAGCTATGAAAACAAGTCCAACATATCATTGTTGCTTCAAAAAGTTATGGAAAACACATCATCACTGCAACACATGATTTACAACAATAAGGCGAAACACTATTTTTGACAAGTGATGGAAACACGACATTACTTTCACAGTTTAACATGCAACACAAAATAAGACCAGACATCATTATTGTTGAACAAGTGATGGAAAACACATCATCACTTTTACAGTTTAAATGCAACAAATGATTTACAAACGCATGACCATGACAAGCTAACATATCTAGAAACCATTTTTCACTTATCAATGTGAATGTGTCTCTGCCTTGTGGTGGTTTTGCTTGTCGAACCATCGTTTCATCTGGTTCATGCACTGACACTTTGTCTTTAAGGCACTGCTATGGATGGAGCCTCCAACAAGTGGCTCTCTGATGGCCACTTCTGTCGCAATGACTGCAATACATCTTCTTCCTCCAGATCTGCTTAACATGTTTCTTTACTTGTTGTTGAGAGGGTCTTTCATGCCTCCTCCTTTTGTGTGCTGCCATTCTTTTCCAACACTTAGAAAATGTATGGTTATGTAATCCACAAAAGATACATGTTTTTCGATGCCATGTTTTATGTTCATCATTAAAAACATGATTATAATCGAAATGAACATTCGAATATCGAAATTGGTTATACCTTTCCTTGCTATCTCTGGTGTAAGTATGGTGATGAGAGCTTGCCTCAGCTCTTTCCCTACAATGGAAACTGCCATGGGATGATGGGGATGTGTTCCCATCATTCTCTTTCCTTGACGATTTCGACAATGTCTCGGAAGAATCTGACACCTTCGAGCATTCTCCCTCGGTGTATCTCAAGCCTGCAAGTTGAGGTCTCTGCACAACCTCCAATGGTTGAGTTATGCCTTGGTTATTAACACCAAGTTATTTTTCCTCTCGTGCCTCGTCCTGGTAAGGAGCCTCATGTTTGTCCCTGTAATTGGTATCTCCACATCTCCAATAGAAATCATACTATGTGAAGACGAAACCGAAAGGAAATCAACATCTTTTACCTCCAATGCCGATTTAGAAAGAACTGATGAGGGCTTCTCATCATCTGTTGTTGGTGGTTTGCTAGCTGTCTCAGTGGATTTCCCAACTTCCTCTCCGACATACCCAAGTCTTGCCTGGTGGGGTAATTCCTATACTTTGATGGGGTTGACAATGCCTTTGCCATTAACGCCCAAGCCTTTTCCTTCATACCCCATTATCTTCAACAGTTTGGAGCCAATTCTAGTAGTATGATTTTCAAAAACAGCAAAACCATCATCAGGACACATACATGAATTCAGAGAACTACTTTTTACCTCAGATGGGTCACGCTGCAACGTTTCCAAGGCTTCATCCTTTGCTTGCAGCTATCTTAGCAAACTATTTTTCTCCTCTTTCTCTTCATGTAGAAGCATCTTCAATTCAGTGTTCTCTATTTGAAGATTCTTGTTGTTGTGCTTCAGTTCTTCCAGGGCCTCTTCCATGGCTTGCAACTGAAGCTAGAATCGCTACTTTTCCTCTATCTCTTTTTATAGAGCCTCATACATTATTTCCACCCTTTTGAAAATTTTGAGCATGGTCTCATACATCGATTTTTCATCCTTTGTCGCTGCACGTTCCGTTGTTCACGCTTGCAATTCACATCCACGCAAAGACCTCTCTAATACCAAACTTGATCCGAGTTGACCCAACTCCCGGATTTAACCAAGATCTTTTACTTTCGTGATGTGATTAGAATTGCATTTAAAATAGCATAAATGAACATAAATGTGTGTTGCAAAGAAGAAGGAACGTGACAATCATCAGCAACATAAAATAACAAGATGTTGATAACGGAGTTCGTCCAGGAGGGACTACGTCTCCGGGCCCCGGTGTCAAGATGGTGTAGGTCATTTCATTAGGTGTTGTTAATAGTGATGATGTACATAAGAGGTGAGGTCACTATCATACAAGGAAAATGCCCTCACGTAGGAGTGGCTCCAAGAGATGTTCCGCTACAGGAACTCTCAATCAAAAAGGACTCCTATCAGTATGACATAAACTCATGCATGATGATAATGAACATCCCGCCAACATGGCATAAAAGGGATTTCAATGCAATCATACATGGCAACACATGAGTATCCCATCAACATAATGAAAAAGGGATCTCAAACAAAACATGACGAATCATGACAACAAGTACATCCCACAAATGATTCCGCATCACATCAAGCAAGAATCATGAAAACAAGTAAGAAACAAGATCCCACATCAAACATCAAACAGGGATATGTGCAGCACAATGCATACCAAAAAGAAGTACATCAACACATTGCATATACCTCACATCCTGGGGCCATATGAAGAAAAGGATGTCAAACTGCTGACGCTGGTCATCCCATCAATCACACTGTGTTGAATCTCATGGAATGACTGCTTGCACGTTGAATGCTGACACCTGCACTCCACTTAGAAAAGTGGTCGAAAAATGAAATGAGAAAATGGAAAATTTGAATGCACCATCAGAGTTGTGGCATCGAATAGTGCAAAACCGACTGTCAAATTTATGAATTCTGAGAAAATGAAAATCTGGGGCTCAAAGAATCTTTTAGATTCCCCCTAGATTCCTCAAAGATTCCCTCCTCCTGATCCTCTGAAAATCTGCTGCTCAGATCAGGAAACTGACTACGCCATTGGGTTCATGTCGCCGAAAGGTGTAGGATCAACATAAAGTTTGTCCAATTTGGACACTGCAAAAATTTCACCCTCCTAAGAATTTCGCCCAATCATGGTTCTGCCTGCAATAAATTAATTAAAAAAATATTACGTCTCAATTTCTGTGTGTGCTCCTGGTTCCTTCATGCTTGTGCACACTGATGAAATGAAGGTTTATATAAATTTTGGGCGGAGATTTCCAAAGAAGCCGTTGGCGCGTTGATAAGTAAAGGAATTCGTTAAGGAGGGGTCGGGGGGTCAAATCCCACCCCTCCCGAATTAACCCACGAATAATCTTTTTGTTTAAGTTTGGGGTGGCAGATCCATTGTTTTGGGTGGCCCGCCCCCATTTCTGCACTGCACGTGTTGTTTAAACATTAAATGGGTGCATGTATTTAATGGTTTGTTGGTATATGGGTTATGGAGGAGTGTGGGCGCCCAAGTGGTGGGTCGGCCTTTCCGTCCGGGCGGGTTCGAGCCCTGCCACCCATGGCTTAACACAGGTCATCATGGTTTTCAGTGTTGGGGTGTGGGTCGGGTCCACTGGAGGTGGCTCGCCCACCCCGTATGAACATTGATTAATATGTATTATGGTTGTGAGGTTCGGTTGGACCGGTGAGGGTCATGGCCCGTCGGTCCTTTTTTTAAAACATTTGTTATGTGGTTATGGTGGGTCAGTAGGGGTCATGGCATGTCGACCCTTTTAATAAAATTTTGTTATGTAATATATTTTGGGGATGGTGGGGATGGTGGCCCGCCACCTCATATATATATTTTTTATTTTTTATTTTATTATAATGGGGCTATTTTTCGATTTTGTCTAACATAAGGGTTATTAGACAAATTATAGAGGCAACAATTTCACCTGCTTTAAGGAGCTAGGTTTCATGCCCCGGGGTCGGTCAAATTGTAGGACACTTAAACCTGGCCCACAATCCAACTTTGACTGGCTCGTTCTCCCTCATACAAGCTCGGATTGATGAACCGTTCACACCGTCGCAATCAGGACAACAAGATCTACGATCTGGTCCTAGTTTGAAAGCATTCTTATCATTTTTATTTTCAAGCTTCCATAAGCCCTCTTTGTCCTGTGTATGTCTCTAGAGCCACCTAGATCATTTCTACTTGCATTGCTTCTTCATATCTTTCTAGTTCACCAAAATCAGTGAACAATACATAATAAAATGAAGAGTATTGTTCAAAGGGTCTACTTAGCCTAGTTGATCCTCTAACAACACTTGTAGGATTTTAAGGTCCCTGTTGCTACTATTGTTGAACATTTTAATTTTTTGGCACCTTTGGAATTTCTTTTTTTGTGATTTCATCAAGAATTGTGTGTTTTATGTTTTCCTTTTCCTATTTCTTTCTCTGAAATTGACATTTGTAAGTGACCTTCTCATTGAATACCACATATCTACTCCTAATGATTTTTTTATTTTCATAATCCCATAAGCGATATTCAAAATTATTAACTCCATATCTAATAAAAGTACACTTCTTGGATTTTTCCTCAAGCTTTGTTCTATTTTCTCTATCAATATTGTTAAACATACACACAAATAATGGAAAGCAAATTAAGATAATAATTTAGTGCATTACTATTCATAATGATACACATTTATACAAGTCTAGTAACCCTTGGATTCATATTCCAAGTGGTCTCTTGGACTCCCTTTGACAGTTCAACTTCCACACCAACCCTTAGAGGATTAGGTGTCCAACATTCCCCCCCTTAATCTGAAGGGGTATATACAAGTCCAAGAAGAGAGATCTAATACAAAAATACAACAATGCATGATAGTAATAAGTTTAATGTGCTCTTTGAGATGATGGCATAAGGTGGTGGTTTAAGGATGACCACCAACATTGGAACGCTTACTCTGGTTCCCGAAACTCTTCCAAATCTAGTAAGAAGATGAAATCTTCTGCTAGAGGATGTGTTCTTAATGCTTTGGAGAGGGAGACCTTCAACGTGGAAAAGGGAGGTCTATAACCTGCGGTGGTTTGAGGATGACCATCAAGTCTGGAATGCTTAATGCAATTCCTAGAACTCTTCCAAAACTGGCAAGAATTTTAAGTCTTCTGCTAGACTAAGTGTCCCCAATGCTTTGGTGAGGGAGAAGCTCAACTTGAAGAGGGAAGTCTTAACCCTACATACATGGTTTAAGGCTAACCACCAACCAAAGGCATGCTCAAGGGAATCTTTGTCTCTGGCTACAACTCTAAATTTGGTATGACAGGTTGTGGCTCAGGGTCGCTTGAAATTCTATGTCTCTGGCTACAAATATGAATTAGGCAACAGGTTCAGGTTGGGGCTTAGGCTCACTTGATGTGGCTTTGAAGCTTGTATATGACCATCACTTCCCCCATATCATATACAAGGTGAGAAGATGGAGAAAACTCAACTGCAAGACTGTTCAATACTCTAGAATAAATTCTGACATATGACTGAAATATCTTCTTGGTTGTTGAAGCCCATTGCCAAGAAGCGATCCATCCAAGAGGAATCTTTTTTCTTGCGAGAGACTTGTTTTTGAAGCATATGTTTGAAGAATGAGTGGCTTTATGACAGTGCTCACATGGATGAAAATCAAAACAATGATCTTTCATATGGACAACTCGGTCACAATGTTGGAATTTAACAATTTATTGTGGCTGTTGTGGAAAAGGACCAGAATTTCTAATGGTTGAAGATGAAAAGTCATAAAGAAATCTAACACTCTAAAACTGGATGGGCTCATTAGGGGAATTCTGAGGTCTAAAATGGCCCCCCCAAGAAAAATGTACAACCAAAATAAACTTTATAAGAACCAATACGATTCAAGATGATGATGTCAACCATGGGGGATGATTCACCATTTTTGGAGCAAAAAAGTAAAAATATTAAAAAATAATAAAATAATAAAACTACTTTTTAAACTCGCATTTTCAACTTATCTCCCTAAGGTTTTACTCAAATTTCGAGCAGGAGTACTCATTGGATACAAAATTTTATTCCTCATCCAAGGAGTACCCATGTTGCACACTTTCGATGGACCTTGTTACACGAAAAATGAGAAATACATGAAAAAAATGTGATTGCAATCACGTTTTTCATGTATTTCTCATTTACGAAAAATGAGAAATACATGAAAAAACGTGATTGCAATCATGTTTTTCATGTATTTCTCATTTACGAAAAATGAGAAATACATGAAAAAACGTGATTGCAATCACGTTTTTCAGGTATTTCTCATTTTTCGTGTATAAGGATCCATCAAAAGTATGAAACATGGGTACTCCTTGGATGAGGAATCAAATTATGCATCCAATGAGGGTTTCCGCTCGAAATTTGAGTAAACCCATAGGGAGATAAGTTGAAAATACGAGTTGAAAAAACAGTTTTTTATTTTTTCCCTCTAAAATTTGATGATGTAATGTAATCTTATTTTATTATTTCCACTATTATTTTATAATTTCCTTAGGAGGCCCATTTATACCTCAAAATTCCCCTAATGTTGAGTAATCTGGAATATGAAAGGACACATCCTTGTCATATCCAAGGCTGGTTTTGTTTTTGTTATTAACAAGCTCTTCCCAAGGTCTGACAATGGGCTTGGGAAGTGTATTATGAATTTCTACTTCTTTCTTCAAATATTCTCCTTCATTGGGTACTATATCAACATTATTGATTTACTACTAATGGGAGTTTGTCTCAATGTTGTGAACAAAAACAAGTTCAGAATGATGACTCCACTGTTGTAATTCTTCTCATTGAAGCTGAGATTCAAGCTCCAAAAAATCTACCTTCTCTTGTGTATACTGCAGACAAGTTTTATTGTCACAGAGAGTGTTCTTGCTAATTTTTATCATCCCATCAACAATGGCATGTATTAAAGTATTCAATAATTCTAATATATTATCCATTCGATCCATTTCATAGCAAATGCAACAACCAATGTGCCAAAATTCTGAAAGGAATTCAATACAAAAGTATTCACTTCACAAAGGACTGCTTTTATATAAAGTTCAGAGAATTTTGGTGATATTGAGTCTCTATCTAGAAGTTCTATGGCATCCTCTATATCTCATCGAGCCTAGAAGCCCGCACCATGTCCAAAACCAAAATCCCTATTGGAAATACAACTGAAGAATAGAAATAGAAAGCATAAACAGAGAAGGTTTCTTCTAAAGTTGTTATTTTGTAAATGCACACTAATCTTCCAAGCATGGGATCAGGTCCTTGGACTGGACCTGTGGTTGGTTCAGGATGTGAAATCTGTAGCCAATGTTATACGCTCTAGTTCTAGAAATTTGGAAAGTGTTTCTTCTAGTGAACTTTATTCTCACAGTTGTTGTTCAAGGCATGAATGCGCCATACAAACTTTGAAAATGAAATGGAAAGGAACTATATTATGCACGTTATTTGTGAAACAACATTGTTTGTTGATGTTCGAATAAGGCAAGCTTCATTTGAGTGTCTTGCTTCAATTCCATCAACATACTATGAAAAACTTGGGCCTTACATACAAGATATCTTCACTATCACTGGAAAAGCGGTGAGTTATGGGATATTAAATGCCGCAAACTTTGTGACGATTGTTGCTTTTCTAATTGCCCCAATTTCTTTATTTACTGTTCTGTGGAAGTTTCCTGCAATGATCCTGGTAACAAGGTCGAAATTCTGGAAACACGGTTGTAATTCAAATTCAAACGTGAAGTCCACGCTCTAAGAGTTGTATCCAATACAATGTGGAACCATTCAATGCAACAACGACGCTTCCAAGTTGTGGAGTCAAGTTACCTTCTACCAAATGCTAAGAGAGAATTTTGCAAAGTAAGCAGCGTCATTAAATTTAGTTAACACCACATGGCATGTGCCATAGTTCAAGCGGCTCGCACACCGTTAGGAAGGCACCAAGGAAGCTTGTATATGACCATGCATGACATTCAACTCACATTCAACCCACATATATATGATTGGAACGACCACCGTAAGGCACATATAATGCATAGGGAATACTTTCAACGCAGAGGAACTGACCTTCACAGTGTTGAATACATTAAATGCATGACCAATACAGTGCAGTCAACATGTAAATAACTTACTACTTCAATGCATTTCTCAACATTCCTCCATGAATTCGACTTCAACGCATTTCTCATAAATCTTCCACAACTTCCATGCATTTCTTAGTAATCTTGAATTCCAAACTTCAAAGGCTCGAACAATGGTTGCAGACTTGGACATATTTTGACAAAGGAAATGAACAGATTTCAGGGACATAGAGAACGTTCAAGTTCAGGGATGTGCATAGAGAGAATAGATTTTTTTTCTTTTTTGTTTGACAGACGCAAAATTAGTTTTCAAAGGCAAGCAGGAGTGAATGAAGATGTTGTTAGCGAGGAGCATGCTTAATGAGGTTAGTCTACAAGGAGAATGACAATTTTTTTTTAAAGGGGGATTGTGTGTGGGTCAGAATAGCACCTGACAAGGAATGTTGGCCGTAGATGAGAAAATAGGAATGAAGGAATAAAGAGTGAAAAAACTTGGATTAGAGTTGTAGGTAAACGTTATTTCAGTAACGCAACTAAGGTAGAGAAGAATTATGGGCAAGTACAACGAGGGCATTAATTATGGCTAACATACACTGGACATGCATGAATTGACCCACCAATGGGAGAACGAGCTCTTCCAAGGGAGAAGATGGCAATGGATGGTGGGGAGAGGAGTTACTAAGCATGAAAGACAAATGCACATATGAACACAAATATGATGAGTATATGACAAATAAGGCCTAGAAACAAGTTGGATAAAATCAAAATTCTCCACACACCTAAGAATAAAATCCTAACCAGAGATGACAAATAGAGAATTTAGATCTTTTGAATAGTGTGGCATATCTAGTACCCAAAAAAACTAGTGAGTAGATAGGGTAGGGATATGTCTGCTCTCAAAAGATGCAACTACCACAATATAGAGTGAAATTGTTGAGGAAGTCTAAGCGGGAGTAGAAAAATGGTAGAGTGAACATTAAGGTCGCAGAGCGTTAGAGTATGGGCCAATACTAGCGTTGGAGCAAGGGCAGGAAATACCAAGGGTTGCAGGACTACTTAGAGTGGAAGATTTGACCAATTTATAGAGGCAGATTTGACAGGTTTCTGAGCAAAATCCGCTCTGATACCATGTTAAACATACACACAAATAATGGACAACAAATTAAGATCGGAATTGAAAGCATTACTATTCACAATGATACACATTTATACAAGTCTAGTGACCCTTGGTTTCATATTCCAAGTGGTCTCTTGGACTCCCTTTGAATTTTTAACTTCCACACCAACCCTTAGAGGATTAGGCATCCAATAAATATGGAGAAATGCTCCATAATCAAAAGTCAATAGAAATGAGTAGTTTACATTTTTACCTATCCATGCCTCCTCTAGAATGTCTCCATCCAACGAAATTGAAGGCCCTTTCTTTTTAAGTAAACAATGATGTCCACATCATCTGCCCAAAATTGTAAGGGAAACCCTACATGCAATCTCGTACTCCTTGCATGCTCCATTATTGTCCTTTTCATCCTTTCTAATACACCATTTTCTTGTGTTTTTCCAGGAAATGTCTTCTCTCTACGAATCCCATGGTATGAATAGTAACTATCAAAATCATTACTGTAATATTCACCTCCATTATATGATCTAAGATAATTCAACTTATTTCTTGTCCCATTCTCAACCAAAGCTTTCCATTTCTCAAAAGTATCAAATACATCATATATTTTCCTGATGAAATAAACCCAAGTTTTCCTACTTGCATCATCAATAAAAGTAATATAATAAGAAGAGCTTCCAAGAGATTATACATGAGCTAGTCCCCATACATTCGTATGCACAAGCTCTAACCTTTCACTCTTCGTTTCCTTCACAAAATTAATGCAATGCTCACAAAATTCTAGGTCAACCTTCCTCAAATCTAGTAGTAAATTCCTTGAGTAGAGAATTTGCATCACCTTATCACTCATGTGCCCGAGCCTATAATGCCAAAATCCTATATCTGCTCTTATAGAAGCTAAATCGTTAGAAAGGTCGGCATTAATAAATAATGTACCCGCCTTCTCTCATTTTTCTATTATCATATATCCTCTAGTGACCTTCCACAAATTTCCTATATATGTAATTGTACAACCTTCACTCCTCAACTACCCTATTAATTTTATTTTTTTTGTAAATCAAGAACATGCCTTACCTCTTTTAACAACCATTGGTTTCCATTTTGTAATTTTATCCTTACTTTATGCTTTCCAATAACTTTTCATGGTTTATCATCACCCAAATAAACCTATCCAAAATCACCTTGAACATAATCTTAAAAATATTTCCTATGGGGTGTGTCATGAAATGAAGCTCCTCTGTCTATTACCTAACAATAAACATTGTTATCTATTAAACATATTAGAGCATCTCGTAACACATCACCAACTGCATTTTCTTCCTTATTATTTTCCTTTTTTCCATCTCCTTTTTTTACTTTTAAACACAAGGAATCTTTAATCTTGTGTTATTTCTTCCCAAAATGCTAACATTCCAACCTCCCTTTCAATTTGGATCTACCCTTATTATGATTTACATGGTTCCCTGGGCTCTTTCCTCTTTCCCCTTCTCTTCATGTGTTCTCTATAGTCAAAGCATTACCTGACATCTCACATGTGCTTTTCCATTGCATTTCCTCACTGTAGATAACACAAACAACATCATCAAACTTTAATGTTTTTGAAATAGAGATAGAATTTCTCACAGCCATGATCGGGCCATTCTAGTTTTCTAGTAATGAAAGAAAAATAAAAAGGTCACTAATCTCATCATCAAAGTTTACTCCTACAAAACTTAATTGACCGATGACCATGTTAAATTCATTTAAATTATTAGCAACAGTCCCACCTTCTAACATCTACATACTAAATAAACACTTCATAAGAAATTCATTAGTGGAAGATGAGGGTTTTTCATATAATTTAGCCAATTCCTTCATCAAACCCTCCATTATCTTATCTTTCGAAACGTTGAAATTCATTGATGCTGCCAAGAATATCTATATTGTTCTTGGAGTCTTTCTATCAAGAATCTCCCATTCTTCGTCTTTCATAGGCATCGACTTCTTTACTATTTCAGCCAATGATAGAAAAATATTATTTTGATATGGATAATCTTCCATAGCTGGTAGTTTTGGTCATTAAAATTCATGATGCTAAAATTTTCTTCAACCATTGCTCCCACTCGAACCAGGAACCATCCTTTCCTGTGAGTGTTATCAACCAAATAAATCTTCGAATTTGATACCAGTTGTTAGGAATAAAATCATAGAACATTAAAATCAAAATGAATGTGGAAATAGAACATAGAATGAAAAAATACAAAGGAAACACCAATATACATGGTTTACCCAATCTGGGTTACATCCACGAAGAAATAATCAGCCCTTCCTTTTATTCCATCCAACAAATGAAGGGATTACAACTTGTAGCACATACACTGCAACTTCCTCTTCTATCTATCATAGTCTCCTCTTATCTTGATTATAATTCTTTCTCAATAATACATCACCAAAATACAATACCCTTATAAAAGAGGGTTTCCTTCTAGGGAAAAGGCTCTAAAATAATATCTATAGTTAGATCTGTGACCTAATGATGAACTTCCTAGATTGACTATGAAATTACAATATTTTACAAGGAATTTTTTCCAAAAATTATATTTAGGAGTGTTGTCCTTGAACCCCTACCAAGGGGGGCTCCAAATTATTATCTCTTTCCCCCTTGAACCCTTTAGTGACAATAGTAGGGGTCCAAGCTCCCCTTCACCCCCCGTCAAGATTTTGGGTTCAAACACAACTAAAATACAAGCACTCTATACTAGGAAAATAATTTGGCTCCACAACGAACAACAATGTACTTTTCTTTAGTACTAGAAAGGGAAATCAAATCTCGTCTCTTACTCTTCCAACTCATGGATCCTTCAAACAACATAAATATATAAGAATTAGTGGACTTTTTGTTTTCTAGATCACTTGTTAAGTCAACATCAACAAACCCATTCATGTGAAGCTTCTTTCTCCCATCTCCTTGATAGAAAATAACATAGTCACTAGTGCCTTGAAGGAATCCAAATATCCTTTTCAACAGTTAGTTTTCAATGATCTTATCTATATTTTCCATGTTCTTACTTACAACCCCCACTACATGTGAAATATATGGTCTTGTGCACACCATTGCATTTATAAGGCTACCAACTACACTAGCGTATGACACTTTCTTCTTATGCTTGCTTGTTCTTAAGATTCATGTTAGTTGACAAATCCACTCTCACTTGAGATGGAGTGCAAGTGAATTTAAATTTGTCCATCCTAAAGAGATCAAGTATGTTTTCCACATACTTTCTCTGATTAATATACAAATTCCTTTTTTATGGTCACTTCTCAAACAATGGTGCAATTCACCCAAGTACAAATTCATGTCAAAGTCACATGAAAATGGCCTTCTTGATTGAAATAAACATAATGGTCCACTTCAATTTGTATGAATTCATGTCCCAAAACATATTTGTCTAGTTGTAAGTATCGTTACCTTGGGGAATCCAGTGGTCTCTTCAACTAGCACACCATAACTTTCTCGCTTCGACTTCAAATCCTTTTGGTTGCTTCATGAAGATTTATTCTTAAAGATCACTATGAGGAAATGATCTCTTTATACCCATTTTCTTCACTTCTAGATCATGAGTAGTTGTTAATTCCAATAACAACCTAATAGAGGCCATCTTAGCCACTAGAGAGAAAGTCTTCTCATAATAAAGACCCTCTACTTGAATGTTTCTCTTTGCCACAAAGTGAACCTTATACTAATCCATAGAAATATTTGCATTATACTTCTTCTTAAAAACCCATTTTCATCCAACTTCATTCCTTCCTTTAGGAAAAATCTACAAATGACAAGTCTAGTATTGTTTTAATGCCTTCATATTTTCCTCCATGGATTTCTTCTAGTGAGGAGCTTCTTCATCATTAAAAGTTTCTTTGACATTTCTTAGCTCATCACCTGTGGAAGATAAAGCAAGAAGCTAATTAAATCAATGCACTCATAACCATACTGTTGAAAAGTGTAGCTTGGGAGGTACTCCCACAACCCCTGGGTTACTAGGTTTATGAGGAGGTGACCCACGAAAAATGTGTTTTGTGGGAAATGTACCCAAGAAGTGGGATTTAGACCCAAAATAAATGAATTGTTTATTCTAATTATTATGAGAGGGAACTTTGATGGAATTGAGATGCCCTTAGCTAATGATTAGAGAACCTATAAATTTAGGAGACCTAAGAGGAGATCTATCACATCAAATACAAATCATTTAATGTGAATACAAGCCTGAGATAAACACGGATCCTCAAGGAGCCGAGTTGGAGTGAAAAAAGAGGACAAATTTTCTCTTTTCATGTGTTTTGGTATAGGTCGAGGTTAGGAGGGTTGGACATGTTGTTTCTTACAAGGTTTTGGGCACAAGTCTATGATATATCTATGTAGACATGTTGAAGTCTAATTCTGTTGCATTAAGGTAGGAAGAAACCCTTGGTTTTGTGCATAGTGAGGTTGTGAGGCTAGTAGAAGCTGTTGGAGTGAAGATCGAGTTCGCTCAAGTATATGTGCGGGAGTTTTAAGGGCAAAAGTGTGAGGAATGACCAATTTTTTTGAGGTCTGAAGTGGCTAAGTTAGGGCACATTCTGAAGTAGCTGCAGGATCCCTAATTAGGGACAAGAAACCTCTAAAATGTGTATGCACAGAGCCGAGCATCTTTAGGGAGGAGCAAAGATCCTTAAAGAGGTATATGGCACTATTTTCTAGTTGGTGATTGTAGATTTGATGGCGCATTAAGGTCTGTCCAATAAGGAGGGCTTGGACAACATGTTTTGTGCCCTAAGTACATGGAATTCAAGTTGGAAATCATTGTGAAGGTAGGTAATAGGATGCTAAGTGTACATTGAATTGGTGTCTATATTCATTGTAAGAATCCAGACATTTGAAGCCTGTGAACAGTGACTTGTGAGAAGCTAAATTATTGTTGTGAAGGTTGTTTGTTAAAGACCCTATGAAAAGTGCAATTGAAGTAGCAATCCACTATTAGAAGGTAGTTTGAGAATGCCTCGTGTACATTGACTTTTGGAGAAACAAATCATTGCCAGAAGGCTAAGTCATGAAGTTGATCTGTGCAAGAGAATTTGGAGTTGCAGAGGACCTTGTGAGCAACTAGGGCTGCGGTATTGGAGTAGCATATTCTCTGCAAGTATAGGTGGATAAGGACCTACCAAGTGCTTAAGGCAAGTGGACTAAAAGGGCTGGTGTAAGCACTTCTTCAGAAAGTAAGTCAAGTTATTCTTGTTCTTGGGTAGATTGATAGTCAAGTGTTGTTGACATCATGTCTTAGTTTTCCTTGTATCAAGGCTAATTGTAAGGGTCATGATCCCTAGTACAGGAGCCTTATGTTTGTTGTATTAAATTTGTAATACAAGCAAGTTTTGGGTTTGTAAATCTCTTGTGTACTTTGTTGATTCACTACTGTACATTTTCCATTGTGCAAAGTGTTTGGTGTTGTGGTAATTCAGTGTGTTTGTGATCATGTTTTAGACATAGACTTGATTCTGAAGTGCTAAGGAAAAATCAACACATACATGTCAGTTCTCTCTCAGTCACAAAGGCTCATTCTCAAATTATGTTGATCATATTGAAGATGCATATTTTTTTGTCGTCCTAATGGCATATAGTTTTGGAAGATTTTCATCTCCTTCCTCAAGAATTACTACATCTAACTCCTATAACAATTATTCAGCTTGATCTTCATCTCCAAGTTGGAAATTTAAAATTGTTACATGGTGTACCTTTTATACCAATACAAATTCTTCTTGTTGATCATCACAATATGTCTTCTCCTTCAAGATCACATTTTGATAATGCATATGTTGATGCTCAAATGAAATCCATAACTAGTAGCTCTTGACTACTTATGAATATCCAACAAATATGCACTTTATTAATTTAGTTGTCAAGAATTTTGTTATTTACCTTATGTACACACATGTAAGCCCCACATCTTAAAACCTTGAGATGTGAACACTCCAAGCCTCGTATAGTCTCGTCACATAAAACTAAACCATATGGTATATTGGTCAAATAATTTGTTATAAAAATTGTTTAAGCCCAAAATTTTTTACTCAAAGTAGCATCCACTCTCATGTTCTATACTTTCTACATCAAAGTTTAATTCAACCTCTCAACATCACTATTTTACTTAAGAGTATGTGAGGTGGTCTTCTATCATACAATACCATGAGATTTGGAAAAGCAACTCAAACTCATTAAAACAATATTCGCCACTAGTGTGGCTTCTCAAATCTTTTACCTTCTTCCCATTTTGTCTTTCAACCGAAACCACACATATAAAAAATCATAAAACCTCCATGTACATCATTTCCCTTAATCATAAAGTAAGCCAATTATTTCCATTATAAAATAGTAAGATCCTCCCATGGATACCTCAACTATAAGCTAACAAAAAACAAAATCAGAATGCACCAACTCAAGCCAAAGTTGGTTCGAAAAAGTGGGTAGGAGTAAGAAAAGTGAGAGTAAGTCGATGTGGCTTAAAGATGAAGCAATCCTTAAGTAAGTCTATTTATAAGTGTTCTAATATATATAGGCATATAA
Organism: Pinus tabuliformis; assembly: GCA_031772625.1. NCBI lineage: Eukaryota > Viridiplantae > Streptophyta > Pinopsida > Pinales > Pinaceae > Pinus > Pinus tabuliformis. Next base: position 1,145,968,538 of record CM062815.1, read on the forward strand.
AGTCGTAACACAACTTATCATATATATTGTCATGACATTCAATAAAAGATCTTTACATAAATTCTATCTCTATTTTTAATTTATTTATAAAAGCTTGTTAATATATTTGGATACCCTAAAGTCTAAACACCACTTGTCATTACCAGATTTTAAGGTTTTAAAATATTCAATTCAAAAATTATTTGAGAAAAATTCTGTAAATTTCATAAAAAATTTGAGATCTGTATACTTATGAAAGCCTATTGAAATTATTATATTATTATTATCCAATTTTAAAATCGCGACCAAACCAGACACAAGAATATCTCCGAAATCTAATTTTGAAACACCATATTGAAACGTTTTCAGTCCGTTCAAACGCGACTTTCGAGAGATGCGTTAAATAAGGAGTTTGGGTCCGTATAGCTGCCCGCTAACTAGGGCTTTACACGCGCCCATCGCTTCAAATATATAATAATGATTTCGGTTGTTGAATTTTGCGACCCACAAAAGCCGGTCTTTACACGCTCCCATCGTTTCAAATATATAATAATGATTCCGGTTGTTGAAGCCTGTTTGGTACTCTCAATTTCCGAAATTAACTCGGCCCTACCCCACTGGATAAATATGTATAAAAAGGAGATATGCCCCACTTCACCATGGAAAATGGGTGTTCTAATTATATTAATCAAGTTTGGTGGAATGGTGGATGTATTGGATAAAGTGTTCGTTTATTAATATTCACTTTATCTAAAGTTCAAAATTTGATTAACTTGTCTAACATATTTGGAGGTGTTTTTTGTTAGTATATAACAGCGGTTTTCTTTAGATTTTAAATCTCTTTCGTAACTAATAACAAATTGATTAAAAAAAATTATATTAAAATTTTACATTTTAATTTGTTTTTCTAAATAAAAAATCATAATATTTTTATTTTTATTTATCTAATAATAAATTTATAAATTTTTTAATTAAAAAAATAAAAATAAAATATATTAAAATTTTAATTTTAATTTGTTTTTTTAAATAAAAAATCATAATATATAATATTTTTATTATTGTTTAATTTACTAACTCAATATGATAGAGATGCTGTAAGGTAATTTCATATAATGCAATGTAATATAATGTCTTATAAATTAAATAATTAAAGAAATAAAATTAAAAAAAAAAAAGATTAATGTAATGTAATTGTAAATATTTTAACTCACTCAAACTAAAATAAAAAGTAAAAAATAAAATTAACCTTATAAAAAAAATGGTCCATGGTATTGACTCATTGTATTCATGTGGAATATAGCCTATTTAAAGGGGAGAATTAAACAAACCTAGATCCATCTTAACTCGGGATCTACCAAGTGCGGAGAGGGATCAAATCTCTTTTCACTTAATTGTTCAAAATGCAACAAGAAAGTCTCAATTTTGATTTTTGTCTTAATCAAATTGAGGAAATTTAAAATTCCACATCAACAGACAACTTGGAGGAGTTAACTGAGGTCACATGGCTCTTGTCACTCAGTTAAGAATAGTCAATTCAAGTTAATGAGTTGAAGTTCAGTGTACTTGAGTTGATTCCTAAAAAATAGGAGACTAGCTTAGTTAATTCGAGTTAGGGACATAAAGTTCAATGGTGTGCAGTGGGTTCCTAAATTTAGGAGCCTCGGTGGAGTTAATTTCAGTTGTAGCAATTTAATTTAGTTAAATTGAGTTATGGTCAATTAAACTAGTTCTAACTGTTGGAGGAACTAGTGGAAGGTCAAGTCATGGAAGTGAAACTTTAACCACACTCAGTGATCACCCAGATAACTAATCAATCAGCCTAAATTAGCTCATGCATGCAGAGAATTTGAGTTAACAAGTTGAGATGGAGATTTCAAGGTAGTATACCATCAGTTGTAGACTATTCCAAAGTGTACATATGGTGCATGCAATCAGAGGAAGGACCCAAAAAGGAACTGTGCAATCCAGATGATGGAATTTCCTAATTAATAGAGGCCAAATTCCTCAAGGAACAATGCAATGAAATAGGAGCTTGGAGGGTTTGAAAATTGGCTAAGTGTTGGCCAGAGTTAGTCAGTTAGGAAGAGAGATAGACTATCCACTTGCAGGTTGTGCTCAGGCTTGAGCAAGCATATGTATTCATCTCTATTCTTTAGTTAATGCAAAATAGATAGTAAGGGGTTTTGAGCAGTTGATTTCCCCTAGATAAATCTCTATGCATGTGTGATGTTTCCTTTTGCATGTCTATGATTTGTGTTCTAAATTGTGAATTGAATTCCGCATAACAGTAGAGTAGCTCTGAGTCTTGTGATTTAGATTTCATGAGCAGTTTCAAATCTACTTCATAATTTCTACATGGTATCGGAGATGAAATCAACATAGAACGAAGATTTTGAAGTTGTCATTGCAGAAGGCTCGAATTTGAAGATCAGTGTTGTAGGTTTTCTTCAGGACTGAGAAGATGGCTTTCAATGGACTCAGGCTCGAGCATGCCTTGGAAGGCGCCTCAAAATTTGTGCATGGAAGGACCGCATGGAGGCAGTATTGGATGGAAATGGGCTGCTAGAATGCATCAAGACAGATGTTACAAAACCCCAACCATTTCATGCCCAAAATCTTGCTTAATGGAAGAAATATGTGGTCAAGGCGAGGAGAATCATATTGGAGGGAGTACGAGATCATATTGTCTCGAATCTCCACAGAAAAGAGACTTTGTTCGCGATGTGGAAAACACTGACATAATTATTCGAGAATAGTAGTGACCAAGAAGTTGGAACTCAAGGACAAGCTTCAAAGTATCAAGATGCATAAGAATGACACAATTCCACAATATCTAAGCAACTTTTCACATTGTCATGATGAACTTGGCAGGGTCGGTGTTAATGTTCCTGAAGAAGATTTTGTAAGCCTAACCCTTCTAGGCCTTCCCAAGAGCTAGCACAGCTACCAAGGTTCAGTGAATGGGAGGGAGAAACTACCAAATTGGGAGCGTCTATGACCTGACATGGTACATGAGGAAATAAGGCGGATTACTAGAGATGGGACATCATCCAAAGAAGAGGAAGAGGACTTTGCATTAGTCGACAAAGGAAGGAAGGCCAAGGGGAAGAAGTCCCAAGGTGAGGCTAATTCCATCCAAGAGGGCAAGAATAAATACTTGTCCAAAATTAAGTGTTTCAACTGTCATGAATTCAGGCACTATGCCATGAAGTGTCCACACAACAAGGCAAGCGAGCAAGGAGTCTGTAGTAATAGCAGTAGGTGAAGCTTTGGCTTCATAGTTCAAGCTTGACTTCACTCTCATCGTATCCATGGCGAGCACAATGATGGGAAGCGTGTGGTACCTAGACAAAGGTGCCTCATTCCATATGACGAGGAATAGAGATATTTTCAATGACTTGGAGGAGAAATATTTCCATATGAACATTGAGTTTGGAGACGATGGAAGGTATAGTGTGACCGAGATCTTGGATTTCATCTGCATGATCAGAATAATATTTCTCATTCAGTGCTCGATTTCATTCTTTGAAACATTGTTTCTATCGAAGAGTGTGCTCGAAATTGGGCTATTATCTCACGATATATTAATTTGCAAGAAGAATGAGAATCCTTTCAAAGCCAAATTCCTGAACGTGAAAACTTGGCTCACAGATAGTTGGTTTGTCAATATCCTTCATTAATCTCCTTTCAATTTAATAAATTACCATTCAATCAAATAAAAAACCTAATCTTTTTCCAAAATTGAATTATCAAAGACATATCCTTCATTATTTACTCCATTACATCTTGCACGATTCCCATACTATTGATCATTTAAATCAAGATTGGGTTGTAGTTGCATGGGAAATCAAAATTATTTATGAGCAAGAATTTATAATCAATCAACAACATGAACGTGAATGCCAATGCATACATGCTCATCGTCAATGATATTCATGTGAGTAGTGAACCTCGATCCTCTAGACATTTTAGAGGTGAAAGTCCTAAATATACTCCTATTTACGACATTCAAATACGTAGAGTTATCTTAGAATTCAAAGCTCAACGTTGATTCCTACAAAGTCTAACTAGCTCTTCTAGGACTACCTATCCCATGAAGCATATAATGTTTGGGACTCAATCACAACCCTCATCTAAAACCCAAGGGTTCAATGGCTCCAAGTCTTCCTCATCAATTTCAGGCTTGATTTCCACTCCAAAAAATTCTATTGAAACAATTTATTCTTCTTTCACTCCTCATCTCTCAACCTCTAACCCTGCGAAGGTAATTCAAAAATATGGCTTGTTTCAATTTGAAGAATATCTTAGCGCCACACCTTGGCATGTGAAATCCACTTTAAACTTGACACCAACCAATGTGCCTCTTCCAAAATTTAAATATCATTTACCTAAGTTCTCAGTTGATAGAACCATCATTGCAAACATGAATTTATCACATTTTTTAATGCTTGCCAAAAAATTGGGGCATACAATAATGACATGTGTATGTAGTTGTTTGTAAATTCCCTTTAAGGCAGGGCCACTATTATTTTTTTGAACTCCCCCCTAAAGTATGTTTGACTTGGGAAGAGATTTATTATTGGTTCAAATCTACCTATGGGAATCCTAAGAATCTTGTCGACCTTTTATCTTATTATAACAATGTATCCTTTTCCAAAGGAGAAACCATTAAATCATTCAACTTCATTTTACTAATATGTATAATCAAATTCCTAAGATCATTCACTCTCAAAATCAAGTAACAATGATGCACTATTACCATGCATTACCTCCTCCTTACTACCAATGACTAGAAGAGAAGAATGACACTAGACTTGAGTATGCACTCCAAATTTTTCTAGAATAAAAGGAACAACTTCGTAGAACTAGTGTTCCCTTAGAGGGTCAATCTAATCAACCTAACATGGCATCTATTCTTCAACTTATGCAATATAGGAGCAATAGATTGATCTCTTATGAAATAAAACTTAACATACAACCTAAACTAAAATGCTCTTCTTTAACACATATTCATGTTGCTCATCAAGCGTATCAACCAAACTCTCTATTCTCTCTCTCGTGATGTAATTTCTGTGAAAATTGCCATGATGAGAAATCTTGTCAAATTCAAATTAGTGTGAGAGAAAGAATCTTTGGTAAAAAAGTTGATCCCACCATGGAAAATCTAGACAGGATTAATAATGAAGAAAGGCTACTTGTTGAGAAAAGAGGTGCCTTTAGGGCTCACAATGTGAGAAATCAAGTTTCCAAATAGCCTGAAATTCCAAGAGCTATGGATCCCTTGACCTCACATTCCATTGTAAATACCAACTTTGCCTCTCAAAATGTACATTCTTCTATCCCCTCCTCATCTTCATGCTGCCCAAATTTGACATCCTCAAGCAAATGGCCAACATCAAAGCCAATGCCTCCTCACTTGACACGGTAGCAATTCCTAAATAGAAAAGGTAGTTAAAGGGTTTCCTTGAAGGTAAAATATGTGAAAATCAGAAGAAGGAGACCATCAGGTCAAAGTCCATGTTATTCATAACCCTTCAGGTTCTCTTAGAACTCCTCCTTTTTATATATCCATTAAAATTCACAACAAAATAACACATTGTTGCTTGGTTGAAGAAGGCTCTGGACCCAACATAATGCTTAACATCATAATGGAAGAATTAGGTCTATAATTCTCTGAAGATACCACAAGGAATGTACTTGAATTTAATAACTCCGTTCAAGAAACAATTGGTCAAATCAAAGATATCACACTAGTTGTCTGCATTCATCCCAAAATTAGAACTACTTGCAACATAGAAGTCATGGACATGCCAGTCTTTAATTATTCAATAATTTTGGGAAGAAATTGGAAAGTCTAGACAGGTGGTTACATTTCATTTGATGGCACACATATGACACTGCCTAAAACTGGAAAAAGCATTATCATTTGCATGGAAGGTCGTATTACACCATACATCGAAGGTTTACCTCTACTGCATGTTAATTATGTAGAAGAAGATATTGGTGTACATTCCATTTTCACTAAAGATGAGATGTCTCCTCCTATAAAAACCCATTAGGAAGATCAGATTTGGAATTTTCATTTTGATGGGGCTTGTTCTAATGAAGGTAATGGTGTTAGTAGTGTCTTGTATTCCCCTCTCAAGAAAATGCACCAATACGCATTTTGACTCGAGTTCCAATGCACTAACAACATTACAGAATTTGAAGCACTTCGTTTAGGGATAGAACACACCTTAAATTTGGGTTGTAAGTATTTTATTTCTTTTGGGGACTCAGAAATCATTGTCAATCTAATAAAGAAAAAGTATTCTCCTTCTAACAAAATCATTAAAATGTACACTCAAATTACTTGGGAAAAGATCTCTGAACTTTTATCTTTCAACATTACTCATGTTTGGAGGGAACTCAATTCCTTAGCTGACTAGCTGGGCGTGTATGCATCAAGTTATTTGCGTCAAATATTACCTAAAAGACCATATTTTGTTTTACAGTCTCTCTATAGGCTTCATCTCCTAAACAACAACGAGAACTAGCAGGTCTTCTCTGCTGATGAAAGCATTTGTGCTTCCATCCAAAACCAACATATCAAGGAGAATGAGATTATATCATTAAAAGACAATAGATACCCAACCGAACATCCCCCCTTATAAAGTTCTTTCTCACCAAGTGACATTCCTAATTCAAAAGAAAAATGCAAAGAAGGATCTAAACATAAAATTAGAGAAATAATTTTAGTAAATATTGGAACCCCTGATGATCCAAAGATATTACAAGTTGGGGCCCAATTCACTGAAGAAGAGAAAGAGAAGCTAATTATCTTATTCAAATAATTTTCTAATGTCTTTTCCTAGTCTTACAAAGACCTTCAAGGTTTTGATCATGACATCATTCAGCATGCCATTCTTATTAGACAAGATGCCAAACTAGTTAGGCAGAGGCAAAGACCGGTCAATCCTACTCTAGAAGCTACTCTTAGAAAATAATTGGAAAAGTTACTCCAAGCTCAATTTTTTTTTCCAGTTAAATACTGAGAGTGGGTGGCCAACCTCGCTATTAGGAAGAAGAATGGAGAGATACGCTTGTGTGTAGACTATGGCTCATTAAATAAGGCAAGTGTAAAATATATTTCTATTTGCCTAACATGGATCAAATTTTATAGCAAGTGGTGGGGTCTCAAATGATGTCCCTTTTATATGGATTTTTTGGTTATAACCAAATTCACGTGAAAAAAATGAACAAGTAGAAAACTACTTTTACCACTCGTTGGGCACTTTCACTTATGAACGAATGCCTTTTGACTTGATCAATAAAGGTGTGACTTTTAAAAGGGCTATGTAATTAGCCTTTAATGACCTCATCATGAAGATCATTGAGATTCATCTCAATGATATGACAATATACTCAAAGTGCCATATAGATCATTTCGAGCATTTACGATGAGTTTTAACTTTTCATTATGTATAGAAGATTTGGTATATCACTAAATCCAAAGAAGTTTGTATTTGGAGTCACTATTGGTAAGATTCTAGAACATATTGTGTCTAAATCCATAATAAACATCAATCCAAAAAGGGTCGAAGCGATCAAGAATCTCCCACCCCCTAATTCGAAAAAAGGAAATTTGGTCTTTCATGGGAAAGGTAAATTTTCTTTCCATTTTTATTAATGATTTTTCTAAAATTACTAAACCTATTATTAATTTATTAAAGCAATATTGTGTTTTCAAGTGGGATGATACTACATAAAGAGCTTTCCTTGCCATAAAGGAAGCTATTTCCTTTGCACGAGTGTTGGAAAACCCCAATTTCACTAAATAATTCTCTATCTACACAAATGTTACAGAGGAAGCCATTTTGGGCATCCTCATGCAAAGGAATGATCAAGGAATTGAACAACAAATTTCCTTCACGAATCATAGCCTTTAAGATGATGAATTCAAACATTCTTTTATTTTAAAACATGCTTTTCCTCTTGTCAAAGAAATTGAGAAATTTCAGCACTATATCCTAGGCAAGCATACGAAGGTAAGAGTCTCGTTACCTGTTGTTAATTTTTTTCTATCACATATTTATCTTTCAGGGAAACTTTCTCATTGGCTTTCCGAAAATCGCGACCATGATATGTTAATCATTACCACCAAAACAATAATGGGAGGTGATCTAGTTTTTCACCTAGATCAATATATTGAACCATGTAAACTAGAGAATGGCGATGAATCTTTATCTGCCTTGTTTCTGATTGATGAACACAAAACTGATGTCGCATATCATCCGTAGTATAAGGATTTGATCTATTACTTGCAAGATAAAAAAGGTCCCAGTCACCTTGATAAAACTCAATGAAGAAGGTTGTGCATGGAATCTTCCAAATATATAATCCGTACTAACATGCTTTTTCAAATATCTTTTAATGGTTTATTATTACGTTGTGTCAATGAAAAATCCACATAAGACATTTTAGCATTGTGTCATGGTTCCACTCGTGGAGGAATCCATATAGGTGGTCATTTTGGAGCCAAATCCATCACACATAAAATTTTGAGATATGATTTTTATTGGCCAACAATATTTTCATATTCATATAAACATGTACAGAGTTGTAAAGAGTGTCAACAAGTTGTTGGTAAAGAAAATTATCATGATATGTCTTTGCATCCTATTATTGTTGATTTCCCATTTTCAAAATGGGGTCCTGATTTGATTGGATTAATCAATCCACCCTGGTCTGCAAGGTGTAGGTTTTAACCATGTACAAAAATTACCTGCAAACGAATTCTTAAAATAGAAAAATATTCAATGGCGAGAACATAAAACAAATATACACAGATATTTTCCCCTAGATCCCAAAATCGGGACTACCGGATTGATTTTTCATTATATTCCTTCCAATGTTACAATACACATATATACATATCGAAGCATTCATAAACCCCAATCCATAACCCTAGATTAGAACATAACCGTAGTTCCATTGACTTGATCTACAAAATACAATGGGAAAAAAACCATCATGCCCAAAACCATGTGCAAAGCGCATGCACAAAACCATGGGTAGGTCCACCCACCATCTTTGGGTCCGCATATTTATCCTCACTGCCATTGACTACTTCACAAAGTGGGAAGAGCTTGTCCCATTAAATAATTCCTAATATGGGAAAGTCATTGAATTTATGGAAAACAATATTTTGTGATGTTTCTGTATCCCTCTCAATCTTATTGCATATAATGGTCCAACATTTATTTTTGCATGATTCACTGAATTTTGTGATAAATACATAATTAGGCATTCCACCTTTTCTACCTATTATCCTCAAGGCAATGGGTAGGCGGAATCTAAGAATAATAACTTGATTTGAATCATAAAAAAAAATCATAAGCGACAAACCTCACAATTGGCATAATTTGTTAAAATATGCCCTGTGGGCTGATCACATAATCGTAAAATATAGTACTAACAATTCTCATTTTCATCTTGTGTATGGGAAAGAGGAAATTGTGCCTATTTAACTTGATTTGACTTATTTTGCGCTATGCCATACAAACTGAAGAGTTTAATTCTACTGACACCCCTCAAAGAGTTTTAGCTTTGTTAAACCTGGAAGATAAATGCAATCATTATCTTGATAATATTAAACACATAATGCAAGTAATAAAGAAAAATTTTGATAAGAAATCTAAATCTGTTAATTTTACTATCAACCAAAAATTGTTGTTATGGGACTCTGCGCATGCAGAAAAGGGAAAACATCATAAGTTCCAAAAATTATGAATTGGCCCTTTTAAAATTGTTGCAGTTGTCAACTCTAATTCCTATCTTTTAAAAAACAAAAAATGAACAAAACATGCCCTACACTATGAATGGATTTCATCTCAAGACATACATAGACGTAGCAAAAGAATAAATCATCAACATCGACGACTTTTTACTTGCAAATATTTTTTTTTTCAGCATTTCATTTGGCTTACTTTTTTATTATGTCTCTTATTGAATTTTCTTTACCATTCATTTTAGTTCTTTGTAGTCCTTTTTCTTACTTTCTTCTATTTACTTCGCAGGCGCTAACCAAGTTTAGTTATTTTTTTGTTATTTTGTTTCTGCCTTTATGTCATGTTTTCAAATCTTTACTCACTAATTTCTTTGATTTTTGATAAGGCTGATTTGTATTGTATTTTGAGTATAGCTGGAAAGCATTTCTAACAAGATAGCAACACCCTCTCTGATACAATTTGTCTTAAGCTTTATATTTCTAAAAATATTTATGGATTGGTATATTTAACTAGTCATCAACAAAATCTCTAATACAGGGACAAGGAACCTTTCCTTTTGTTAAAGACTTGGATTGCAAAGAAGATATATCTAACCATATTATTACCTATGAAAAACCACCCTAGGTATCCTCTTCTTCATCCCACCTCTCACATCCCTTGCTTCTTTTCCCACAATGGCAACTCACATCCTACTCATTCACAGTCTAAACTATTAACTCTGTCACTAGAATACTTCCGAGTTTTGGTTTGCACTATGAAAACCACCTTATGGAGTCCAATGTTGATGCACGTCAATAAGGAAAATTCAACAAACCATTGCAATTATCTTCCCTCTCTCCTTCATAAACAAATTAAATATAAATCGTATAAAATTAAGAAAAAAATAAAAATAAAACTAGTAGGTGAAACCCCACCTTAAGATCATCACATGAAAAGCCTTTCCCTTGTGCAATATGAGAACAACTAATGCATTGTATCCGCGTTGTGTCCTGGGTGGTTAGGATGGAGCAATATTTCCCTCCCCACCCAGGCTCGAATCGCGCCTACATGTCGGATGTTGTACGCATCATATGTTGACTATTCTAGGTTGTTGTCAATGTGACACAACAATTGTAAAAATATCGGTTGTACAAAATATAAATTATGTAATATATAATGCTTCTTCTGCGGGCCCCCCTTTTTGCAAAAAAAACTAATGCATCATACTTTTCTTCACATTTAGATTTTTACCATGTTTGAAATAAAGGCGAAGTGTTTTGCTTTGAATATGGCAAGTGAAAATAAAAGGAACATATGTATATTGATAAATAACCAAAGTTTCCAAAAGTGATAAGGTTCCACGAAGCACAAGAATAAAGTTAAAATTTTATTGCCATACATTGAAATCATATAGTTTCAAAGTTTGGAAAACATTCTTATAAGTGCTTCCAATGCGAATTTGCATCAAGATAATATTGTTTTATTTCCTATGGTCGAGACATGATATATTTTAAACGTTGATGTTGATGGAGGGTTTTGAAGTTGATGGAGGGTTTTGAATGAATACAAAACACTTTATATATTTTGTGGTCGCAACAAAGGATGGCATTTTTTGTGAGATACTTGTGATTATGAAATTGGGAACATTATATAATCATATTATTGAATAGAATTTTCAAAGCTCATATTTCTTATAACATGTGGTTTAAGGTGGGATGAAACATTTCTTGAATTGGGTTAATACATGGTAGGTTAGTCCAGCAAAGAAGTTGAAAATGCATATGTGTATTGATTTTTAATGTGTGGCATCGCTTGGTAATGTAACCCAAGGATATGGCCAAGAATGAATGTCGTTGCATTCTACATATATTGGCTTACATGGCATCAAAGTTTGTTGTTTATTGCGCCTATCATGTCCGGTTATACCTAAAATATTTATTTGATATTGGTTTTAAATGCCATATCTGGATTTCTCTTTCTTTACTAATGTGACATTACAAGTCATTTACCCATTTTTAATTCTCCACTAAGAGTTGTTCTACCGCTTCACTCAATCGTGTAAACCTTGCTTACATGGTACTCTCTCACTTGTGATTACCAGAAGTCAATACTATTGTGGATCCTACATGGCATTTGGGTTTTGATTATCTAGAGAACGTAACCACCCATGCTAGAACTTACCATTACTCCACCAATCCTTGAACTTCGACCACTGCATGTCATCCTTCCTTAACTTTCAGGAGCATAAAACATTTTTGGCTATTCTATTCTTGATTTTTTGCTATCCAAACTACCTGTAACTACTGCTTGGAGCTTAAGAGAGAAATGGAGATTCTTGGACACTAGGATAATGTATTCACTAGGTATTCTTAAAGACAAGTAAATTTAGTTCAGGTTCTAATGGATCGAATTTACATTGATTCTTTGTTTCCATGTTCCAGTTATCCCTTTGGTTTGCTCCTTAATCGTTTAATGTTGTCTCAGAATTCTTAAAAATCATTTGTTGATAAAAAAGCCCTACTTCATCTATTCTAAAACACTATGAAAAGCCAAAGGTTTTATTCTATTTATCTTTAAAAGCTACCACCCTACGCTTCTTTGTTATGGCCATGCCAAATATTTAATGTTAAGTCTTAGTATGCATGCGAGGAGAAAATAATCTAACGCATTTGTTTTTCCCCATGAAAAGTTAATGAGGTGATATCTGCGTCATGCACTGCAAGGCCTTGAGGTTTAAGTCTTGGGCACAAAATCAGTCTACCTTTTTAGAATTCTCAAATTTATGCATATCATTTGTCTCTTTCAATGAATTTTGTTAGTGCAACCATATCCAGTTTCCAAGCAAGATGTGAAACATTTTGTTGTGGCCCTTTAAGACTATACATATTTACTCTATTTTGTATATTTTCAGTACTAGAAAGACTCTCTCTTCACGACTATCATAGTAGGACATCTATGGTTATTGTTATGTTATTTTTTTTTTTATTGTCTAGGCAGATAAGCCATGCATTTTGGAATAATCTAGCGGGTACACTTTGTATTTTTTCCATAAGGGTTTTTCATATGATAAGGCTTATTACTATTCTCTTTTAATATTCAATTTGTTTTCTTCCTAATGAAGAGTTATTCGTAATTTTGGGCACATTGTTTACTTTTTTTAACTAATAAATAACATCCCTAAATCATTCTTTCATTATATAAAGAATGGCACAAGGTGGGAACCCTTGAGACCCTAGGGTTTCGAGCATAAAAACCACGTCTTTGCTACCTAACAAATGAAGCAAAACAATTTTTTCTCCTCACGGCATAAAATGATTGATTTTCTGATATGTAGGCATACATATGTGTTCATGGGGCTCGAGTTACTTTCTCTTTCTTTACTACAGGAAAAAATTTCGGTGCATAAGATCTGTACATTATCAATCAATCAAACAAGTTTAAGCAGTAGTCTATAACGCGACTTTTTGAAAGCCTTTCCGGCGGATTTTTCCGGTCGAAATCCGGCAGGAATTATTGGAATCGCAAGTTTGATAGCTAGTTTTTGCACAATGAAAGCCTCCCAGGGGTTTTTCAGGGTGCTGAATCCAAATATGCAGTTAAAAAACCATTTTAACTGCAAGAAATCAAGATTTGACCTCAATTCTTCCGCCGGATTCCGTCACCGGAATCTTCAAAAAGTCGCATTATAGACAACTCCCAAGTTTAATATCTCATTTTTTCTTCTATGTGCATATTTTCTCTAGGTCCACATTTTAACAAAAAAAAATATATAGCCCTCACACTCTTTCCAAAGGGTTTCACTTTTTTATCTGTAAACAACCATATACAACTTTGACTATATACATTATCAATCATTGGTTAGGTAAAAAAGGTCATTTCTTTTTACTATCATAATACATTGTGTCTGTAACACACATATATATATATATATATATATATATATATATATATATATATATATATATATATATATATATATATATATATATATATATATATATATATATATATCAGAAATATAAAAGGAACACTAAATCATTTTCTATCTTCTTTACATTACAATATTATGTAGATCTTTTGGTTCCAGATAAGTTGTGATGATGCCTTAAATGGTTTTTTTTTTCTTTGCATTTATTTTTGTTTTTTTTCAATTGTATGTTATTTTTATTAACATGTAATTGTAAACTTGATGATACGAAAATACTTTATTTTGTCTTGACATAATAATGTTTTTTTTACAACATGAATTTTTATAATTGAAAAAGAGGTAGGGGACAAAAAAACAGAGACCAGGGGATGGGGATAAGGAGAGATAGAAGGCCTAGGGTTTATGTCCACTTCAATGGAGTTTCAAAGGATTTGAGGTAACTACTACAAATCGGCACTGTATATTTAAACGACCAACCTATTGCTCAGCCTCTGTAGCCTTCCATCCATAGCAAGCCTAGTATTGGTATCCCAGTGTTGCCTCATATTTTAGCACCACTTGTAGTTCCTGTCAATAATGGCTAACAACACATTATTCAGACACAACCATTACGTTTGGTTCAAGAATGACTAATAACTTCATTTCCTCCACCTCATCCCCCTCCCGAACATCATGTGTCACATTAGTTACAATAAATTTCCTCTCATGTTGCCCCCATGCCACAACGAACACTCCAATCTTCCAGGCCTTTCGATCAACCTCCTCCATCTGTTGCTCAAGCTCCTAAACATAACATTAACCCTCCTCAACCTATTGTCATCCATGAAAATAAAAATGCTAAGGTTACAAGATCAAAATCTTCTCGTGGTTCTTCTCACTCTATCACATCCATCCTCGCCAACAGGAGAAACAAGCTGAAAATGTTCCCTCTTACATGCCAGAATGATAGTTTATGGATATTTTCATATTGAGTTTTACTTATAGATTATCATTCTTTATTTTTTCTACTATTCAATTTATCTTATTAACACTTATTTATAGAATGATTAAGAACTTATGACATGATTTTGTATGCATATATGGATGGTTGAACAACACACATTTTCTGATGGATTTTTTTTGAAATTTTATGCTACATGTGATATATTTTTGAGGATGCATGTGCATTGTTTAGGATGTAACTATTTGTTGATTATCATGGTACTTAATTATGGAAAGACAAGGGGTATTTTTGGAGATATAAGGTGCTTATCTTTTTCTGTTTAATGATGGTTATTTCAGCACATATATGCATGGATGATGATGATTTCTTTTCATAATGGAGGCATGGAGGTTATGTTTGCTTATGCATATTTTATGATAGCATTATTCAATTTATTTATGGAGGCACATGGCACATTTGGCTTATCATTATTTATGATTAAAATTTTATGTTGGGAGTTCATATTAAATGACTTTTTTATGAACTAGGAGGGTCCCACCTACTAGGAAAATTTAATATAATGATTTATAAAGTTAATTAAATTTAACTTTCCCTTTCGAAATCCCATCATCGAATTCTAATCAACACTTGATTAGAAAATATATTATAACAAATTACCAAAGTGGTTCAATTGTCTAACCACTTTAAGGAGGCATAAAAGAGGAAGGGACCTATGAAGAGAAGAGAGAGAATATTGCAATGAGAGGTATACATTAAGTTTTCAAGTTGTCATTCCTTCCTTCTTATCTAAATATTTTGTGAGTTACAAGAAGTTGAACCAAAAGGTGGCAACAAATCATTTTTGAAGGGAAGATGCAGTGAAATGAGCAACTCCACTCATCCTTTGGACATATCATTTTAGGTAACTTGATTTTCTGTCATTTCATTTTCTATTTGAAGGTTTTCTTTTACTTAACCAATAATAATAACCATTAATCTTGCAAAGAAACAAGTTGTCTATTATTGTATCAAATCATCTGAAGGTGTTTGAAGGGCATTTCATCATTTATTTTCTTTCCAAAAATTCTATATATGATTTATTTACATTGCAGATGTTTAGAATCTAATCTAGTGAAGATTCTTCACAACAATCTTCCTTCTGATTTTGTTGTACTCATAGAAATTTGATTAATGAATCAAACTTATTTTTCTCTATATTTGTTGTGTTTACTTCCAAAAAAAATCATCGTTTATTAGTAGTCTATTCTCTTTAATTCATAAACTTTGCACAGTTGAGATTCTATAATTTTTTGAAGCAAAAACGCTTCAAAACATTGATTAGTTTGTTTCTCTTTATGTCTGATTTTTGTTTTATATTCGCTATTTTTTTTACTATGGATATTTTTATTTGAGAAATTTTATAAAGTTTCAGTAATATATTATAAATTATAAATTTTAATTTCATTTCTAGTTCAAGTTCTCTGTAAATAATATTCTTTTATCATTACAAAATTGTAAATTCCGTTTAAAATCAATCACAACGTTAGGGCATAAATTTCTAGGAAGACATGTCCCATTATCTCACCTGCCCTAGTGATCTGAGGGGTTATTGAGAGAAGTATAAAAAAATCTCCTTGATCAACAAATTTTACTAATGATAAAACAATCACAACCTTTAATATGATCACACAAAAGATAAGTATGAGTTACTCATTCAAACACTTTCCCCTTAACAAGTGCTTGTCATCTCATTCTTTGTCAAGTTAGGTCTTCCCTCATGATCATGTCCTCGATAGAAAACGATCCACAATGAATTGAAGAACCACTCGATCCACAAAGTCTATATATAATCCAACTTGGAAGATACACCTTGTACCTCATTCATGTAGACATCATTAAATTATTAAATTCCATAGAAAGGATCAACCAATCATCAAAATATGTGGGTACATAACCACTACAATCATTGATTTAATAAGATGACCTTCAAGTACATGGTTAAATAAAATTCTTAATGAACTCCTCCTAAATGTAAAACTTCCAATTTTTAGGCCTAACACACCACCCAAAGTCTCCAACCAACATATTCCACTCATAGAGCATTTAGTTAACACATGAAATAGTCCTCAAGTGTTTAATGACTTGATAAAAAAGATTATTCACTATACCAAATATGTTGTCCAAATCATTAGGGAAACATGACAAATGGATATGCATGCCTATAAAAGTATTGCAATGATATTCCCTTTACATGTTACATATGTAGATACAAGTACATACAATTGTCATACTCCATGTAATGGAAACACTAGGTATAATCCTTTGTAATATTTCTTAGGTACCAACTATAAGCAAGATGAAGCTCAAAAAATTTTGAGGACCAATACATAGGATTTATAAATAACATCATAAATTAGTTTCAAATATAAGGAGTGATTCATATTACCATATGGTCACTGTTTTTATTGCACCCTAGTCATAAACGTTACCTTGCTTGTTTTCCACCTTCTAATTTCCACATGTTGTCATAGTAGTTATCACTAATTCCTTTGGAAAAAATATCTACAGTATCTAGAACAATATATGTGGCATTCATGCTACAAACTCATTGTTCCACTTCACAATTAAGCATGTGCTTTATATGGTTGAATCCAAATCCAAATATGATTGGAAAAATGCTTCAAACCTACTAAAAGTATATAACACCATACAAAGAAATGTGATCCAAATGGTGAAGTTGTTAAAGTAGAATGGATCATTTTCAATTCTCCAAAAGGTATTCCAATAAAAAATTTGTGTGGGCACTTTGAGTCCTTGAGTAACTACCAAAACAAAGAATGTAAACTCCAAGGGTCAAGAATATCAAACCGTGCTTACGAAAGATGCATAAAGGAGAGTGAAAAACTCACCACTCAATGTAATGTTATAAATAAGTCCAAAGTGTTGGTTTTAAGCATAGTTCATGATTCCAAGATCTAAGATGGACATGTTTGAATATCAACAACAAACTTGTGGGTCCTCAGAATCAAAGTTTCCATGCTCCTCCATTTGTTTGTAGGATTGTTATCTTGAACAACATGCTAGCTAGGAACAAACCATACCTTTGGATCAAATACTAGTACTACACATATTAAATAGGAACCTATTGTACTCTAGTACCTAACATCAACTTGACCATGAAGACTCAAAATCTAGCTGCCCTATGGACATATTTATGCCATGACACCTATGTACACTAGGATGCTTGCTAGTTCTCTAAGAAAATTTTATGGATACATATATATCCAAGTCAATACTAAATTATTTTCACTTACAAAAATGAGGACCTATGGTGCAACATTTATCAAATAATCTTTCATCAAGGAATAATTAGAGAAAATAAAATATGTAGCTAAATTTCCATTCTAGCTACATCACACCTTACCAAGTGGAATTTGGAACTATTTTTACATTACATAGTATTACTACAAAAGGCTACAAAATATTAGCAAGATATTATGTATATGATAATAATACCCACCACTTCATTTAGAATGATGCTTACCAATGAAAACATAAAATGAAGAAGCTTCTGATTCAATAAATTCCCCTTTTGTATCTTGAACATTCACATCCACATGTTCAAGTGGTGTCAATATAGGCATATAAAAAAATGGATTTCAATGCCTTTTATGATTCCTTCATGCTTGTTGATCTAGATGGTAAGTCTATCCATTCATAACCTCATTTTTCATTCTAATATATTGCTAAATTCAGTATGAGGATCTTTTTCATATTTCATTTCATCCCTTCATTCAAAATTTGTAATCTCTAAAAGGTCATAAATAGCATCACCAATAACAAGTGTTTTTTTCAATTTTAACATTATAATTATTATCATAAGAAACAATATTACCTTCCCATTCATTTGGGACACCACCTCTCTAAACAACAACATGAGTGGGTAGAGGATAGTACACCAACTTATTCATTTGGTAGTGCACCTCATAAGAAAGTCCGCACTCAAAATTGTGGCATACCGTAACACCCATCTACCATCATGTCAATTTTGTTTTGATAATTGATGTGCACAAGATGACACAATGCATGCCATCCAAGGGTGCCTCCAAAAAATTTAAGATTGTCAACTACATTCTCCATTAGAACATATCTAGGCTTTAAGAAGTCTAAAATTCTATGTGATGGTTCTTTAGATCATCCACAGGTGCTAAAATTTTTCTAAATATGTTAAACTTACTAACTCCTTGGTAAGGGGGACCACCACGATAACATTCAAATCCCTAGGTAGAGGAGAAATTGTTGCTTTACACCTTTCACAAAAGCATAGTTAGGTCCC
Source organism: Pinus tabuliformis (assembly GCA_031772625.1). NCBI lineage: Eukaryota > Viridiplantae > Streptophyta > Pinopsida > Pinales > Pinaceae > Pinus > Pinus tabuliformis. Next base: position 1,145,987,452 of record CM062815.1, read on the forward strand.
ACTATTAGATATAGTAGGCATCCTCTTGCATTGAATATAACTAATATACAAAAGTATTTTTTCCATTATTGTTTTGTTTTATGGAGTCTAGGTTCATTTATAATATGGGTTAGACCTATATTTCAACATGGTATTATAGCATTGAAGGCAATGACCTACGATTATAATTCATGATCTGAATGAATGGGATGTAATCAATGTGTTTGAGGTTATCCTAGGGCATGGTCTAATAAATAGCAATGTAATCACACAAGTAGAATGTGGAACTAAGGCAAGCTCCAAAACATACAAGCCATTTGACGTAGAGAACTCAAATGTATTGTCTCGATATAAATATGTAATGAGAAGATGAGATACCCCATGTAGACTTGTAAATCAAAAGGATTATCAAGAGGGAAATAAACAAAAAAAAAGTGTTCTTCAATGCCAAAATCAGATAGTTGAAAAATGAGTGTTGAATATGTTCTCACAAAAGTAAACAGGGAAAGAAACGCCCACTCAAATACCATGCAAAACAAATTGAGAGTAGACATGATTTCCATATAGAAAAATATGTGTTGATTTTTTTGTTTAACCAATGTAATAATTCACATATAAATACATGAATGTTGTCTCAATATAGACACGCTATCTTGCTCAGACTAATAACTAGTAGAGAGAATATCTCAACCACACACCATACTAGGATCAAACTAGTTGGAGACCAATAATAATAATAATCTCTCTCACATAGATATATATACTAATGTGTTTTTCAATGGCATGAGACCCATAATTATATATATATATATATATAACCATAATTACTTGTGTGAAATAGACCATTTGTTCCATTGCAAAGATAAACAATTTTGATTATCATGTGTCATATAATGCTAGAGGAATTCATCATGCTTATATCCAAGATCTCTCTAAATATCTCTCCTACAATTGAAAATATCCCATTATGCTCCTTACTCCATGTAATTTTTTTCACTTAAATATAAGAAGGTGGATCAAATTTGGTACAACATAAATTATGCCAATCATTTAACTTAATTGTTTCAAATCTATAATGGACCTTCATGACCAAGGGAAAAATATATGCTTTATCATCCCATATGTTTTTTATTTACCAATATGATTTCATGTGTTTTAGATCTCCTCCACATCCAAAATACTTTCTAGGCTTCAAAATGTGATCATAATTTATATTATATAGTTGTGATCTATGAAGTGAGGTTATAGATCTATCTCAGCATGCATCATAATTTTTGAGATCATATACATATTTTACTTAGCAACTCTTCTAGTCTGAGAATTTCTCTACATAGCTCCTCTATTTTATCCAATCTTGAACGCTTTTAAGGATCAAATGCCTTTACTTATTAGTTGTTGGTTCCCAATAATTGTCTTTAGAATTGAGAAAACATATAATGAATTTTTTCTAAGTGTATCACATGTCAAATTGTGGTTACTATCCTTTTCATACAATGAAATAATGATCATAGGTCCCTTGCATATAATTTTTATGCTAAAAAATTATATCTTCTTTTATCTCTATGCCAAAATTTTCAATTAACTCTTTAGAAGTAAGTGCAACATATTCTTCTTCATCACCATACAACATTAACAACTTATTGAGATTTACGAAATTTACACTAAAAATGGCATGAATGTCCATATTTTTTGGTAGTTCCAACATAAATACAATCATGCATCTACTCATTAATAATATATTAACCAAATCTAAGTGACCAAAATTTCCTATATTTCTCCTCAAAATGCTCATTTGCATAGTAATCTTAGTATGTGATGTGTAATTGTTAGGAAAAATATTGGGTGGGAGGGTGGGTGTGTGGGTGAATCAGTATTTTAAAACTTACTTCAAATTTACTTTTCTTAATCCAATTTCTATACGCGGCTATTATTCAGTGAACCCGCGTACATAGGAAACAATCATGAAAGAAAACTGCATATATCCAGTCAACTAGCTTTACATATAATTCATAATTTGCTAATCTTTAACTAGTGCGTCATTACTTCATTAAAACATGTATTAAGGAGAAACTATGAATAATAGAGAGCAGATAAATTGTCAATATATAAGAAACACATCAACACACGTGAACACCAAGATCTTAGGTGGAAATGCAATGTGCGATAAAACCATTGTTTTTTTCGTCTCTGTCTTCTTTTAAAAATAAAATAATCATCTTGCAATCTCATGTTGGAGCAGACTTTAACCAATATGCAAGATCCTACCTATAGAAGGCTACAACCTTCTCAAGTTTTCCATCTCCTACTGGAAGGGAGCTACAACCCCCTTACTAAAGGCTTCTACCCTCGACTCTATATGGATCACTTTTCAGAATGTTTCAAAATGGATCCACTTTCAACTATTATGAAATAAATTACTCAAATACGGAAACAACTAAATCATTGAATTAACCAATGTAATCAATGCAACTAGATCAAACTAGATCAAAACATATTATGCCAATGCTTAGCCACTCATCAATAAGACAAACATTGTTACCCATCACAGATACCAATAACTTCCACTGCAAACCTTGATCAAGCATACAATAGATTGTATATGTTATTGTTGTTAATCATACATATGTATGTATGTGCTTCTCCTGAAGCATACCCACATATAGATCTCAAAAACACTGATACCTGAATCTGAACCAATGTCACACTCAAACAATCACTGCATCACATGCTAAACCCATCACAGATCACAGAACCAAATACAAATCATTATACAACAATATCATCACTTAGTTCCCATTTTATTCCACAATCAGTTCAACCCAAACAGTATTGTAAAACACAAATCATTACAAGAGAGACATCATTGACATATAGTAGCAAACATATATGAACTGATCAACCATCATTAACATTTCATGCTTCAAAACGCTGCAGTTATACGCGGCTTTTATAAAGAACACCCATGTATGTACGCGCTTTTAATATTTCACACCTGAGTATAGATTCTGAAATTTCGCAAAATATATAGGCAACCCCCCTGAAGTAGATCTGCATATGTACGCGGCCTTTCTAAAGAAAACCTGCATACATATATGAAATTAATGAATCATTCCTTCACTGTAACAACAAAACATATTTCGCAACCCTTACTGTCACATGTTCATATCATTACCGTCACAAATTTATCATTGTTAGTCATAATCCTAAAGAATCAAGGAATCATGTTTATTAGTCACTACAATGCTTTCAAATCTATCAAAATCTGAAGCTCCTTCATGCTCCTTGGTGCACACTCATTTCAGATCAAACCATTCATTAATAAACCATAACTTGCATACTTATCACTTTGATCTCCATCTCCTTATATTGCTTAGGCCTTAGTCAATACCTTAGGTTGATTCCACAGTTATGCCCGGAATCAAATAATCGTTGTCATGCTCATGACTATGGGCCAATACCATGGTAAAGAACCTTGGTATTGAGAATACTATGGTGCCAAAATTGTATGCAACTTTGCTTCACCAGACCCGCGTATGTACGTGGTATTTGTTCACAAGACCCACGTATATTTTCCTACACTTTACCTTTATCATTCCTCTGTCTCTGAAATGATATTCATTTTTCCAATCTCTTTATGATATCTGTAGTCACCTGTATACTCATCCTACTAAAGGGCTAACCAATGTTGAATGAAGACTTCATTATCCTTTTGGAGAGATGAGCACTACAGATCTGATGCTATTGAATATGAGCATTGACCATGCTCCCCCTGAACATTTGCTTAGTCTTCTAGAAGATATACAAAGAAATACATGATGTGATAACTAAGCCAAATATAGTTTTTCCTATCATCAAGGACTCATGCTGACATCAATCACTGAATATAGTGGAGTTACATATTTGACTCAATATTACATCAAGTGCCCAAAACAGAGGGATCACATACATAATTGATTTGACTAAATATTACAATTTTACATCATGGGTCTTTATATGACCTTTACATCAAGAGACAAACATGACATTTAAAACCAAAACCAAAGACCTCAGTAGAGAGGTAGAAAGACCATGATAGTCATTAACAACCATCATTCACCATATAAGAATTAGTACTATGATAATCTGATAACAATAATATGATCATCATTATGTAATAAGGAATGCTCAAGAAGGCACAATGCCAACAATGCACTATTAGAAGTATGGAAAATTCTCCCCCTGAACCTGTGCCATCTGTTCAATGTCAGGACTGGTCATATTTACAATAAAGTCATCAAAGCAACTTCATCAATTAGTAAGACCATCAAAGCAGCAATGTCATGTATCCACTTCATAAGCCAATATTACTTCTAAGTTTAATTTGAGCAACAACCTACTATAACCAATCAACACCAAAACCAGAGGGCCACAGAACCACTGACTAAAATATTCCAGAGCCTCTCCTTGAGTTTGTCCCATAGTTTCTTCTTCATAAAGAAACATATGCTACTGTCTAGAACCAAACTCACGTATATACACGATTGTTCCTCATGTGATCCATGTACAAAAAGTAAATTGTAGTAATTTCAGTCTCAGCTCCCCCTGAACATGAAATATATGTCAGAATAATTAACAAAGTGATGTGGCAGAGACCACTCCTAGTTTATGTTTGAGATATTCAAAGGAATCACATGGAAGTGGCTTTGTAAATATATCTACAACTTGTTCCTTTGAGGGAACATATTCCAATTTGACCTTTTGTTCAAGCACTTGTTCTCTCAGAAAGTGATATTTGATTGGAATATGCTTGGTTTTTGAGTGCATGACGAAATTTTTAGAAATACTTATGGAACTAGTATTATCACACATAATAGGTATAGGTTGAGGACAACTGATTTGAATGTCTTGCAATGTTTGCATCATCCATAGAGGTTGAGTGCAGCAATATTATCATCAACATATTTTGCCTCAACAGTAGATAAAGAAATTGAGCTTTATCTTTTGTTGAACCATGACACCAAGAGAGGTCCCAAATAAAATGCTCCTCCACTAGTACTCTTTTGATCATCAATATTACCTGCCCAATCTGCATCTGTGTAAGCATGAAGTGAAAAATCTGCATCTTTGGGATACCATAGACCAAAATCTTGAGTTCCTTGTAAATACTTGAATATTCTCTTAACTGCATGGAGATGAGTTTCTTTAGGATTTTCTTTAAATTGTCCAACAATCCCAATTGCATGCATAATATATAGTCTTGTGCCTATAAGGTAGATTAATCTCTCGATCATAGATATGTATTTTGGTTGGTTTATGGAAGGAGAATCATTATGTGAACTAAGATTACATCCTATTACTATAGGTGTGCATACATGCTTGCAGTCTTCCATTCCATATTTCTTCAAAATCTGCTTGAGGTACTTGGTTTGTGAGATAAATATACCATTCTTTGCTTACTGAACTTGAAGACCAAGAAAGAATGTTAGTTCACCAAGTAAGTACATTTCAAATTATTGTTGCATAACTGAAGCAAATCCTTGACCCATAGATTATTCATTGCTTCCAAATATGATGTCATCAACATAAACAACAATTATAAATTTTTTATCTTTATCCATCTTTATATATAGATTACTATCTGCAGACCCCTTGGTGAAGCCTTGTTGTTGAAGATACTTGTCAAGACGATAATACCATGTGTGTGGGGCTTGTTTTAGCCCATACATAGCCTTCTTAAGTTTGCAGACAAGATTTTTGCCATTTCCTAGAATGAACTTGTTGTAGCAGATAAAACCACCCTCCAAATTTTTCCTTAGCTTCGTTTTGGAGCCTCCCTACCAACCTTTCACAGCAGCATGTCTTGCTTTGTCAAGTACACCAACTTCAGTGATTTTCTTATGGAATGACAACCTATCCCTCAAAGCTTGTTCCATTCCCCTCAAAGGTTGTTCCTCCAAACATGGCTCAGCTGCAGGTTGAGCATCTCCCTCAAGAAATTACGCAATTTTGGAGGGCAACCAGCCTTCCCTCCAAAAATTGTGCAATTCTGTCTGGCAGCCTACTGGGCTCCAGAATTGTGCAATTTTTCCAGTAAAGCTTCAACGAGAAAATTTTGCAATTCTTCCCAGCATGGCTGCTTAGCCCAGAATTTGAGCAATCCTGGGCTCAGTCATTTGCTCTACCCAGAAATTGAGCAAATCTTCTGGGCAACCAACCTAACTCCCTTCCAGAAATGCGCATTTTCTCCCAGCAATTGAGCAGACTATTGCATGTGCAGCTGAGTTGACCGGTTCCCTCCTGTTAGTGTCAGTCTTTGAAACCTTCCTCTAGTGATCAAACATGCTCTTACAAAGTGATTTTAAGGTGTCAAGGTCAGATTTTGTCATTTCAGTGAGTTTTCAAGCAAAATTTGGTCACTAGGTATTAGGCCTAGGGTTTGTTTACACTCCTTTCAAAGTTGTCCAAATGTCGGTCCATGTCACCATTCAACTGAGTGTACCATCATTCAGATGGTTGTCATCATCATGTCAAGTTCCAATGGGTCATTTTACACCTTGTTCATGCTTCAATTGTGCCTAGGCAAGGTTCATTTCCCTCTCCTAGGGTTTTTAAGGTAATTTATCTTGGATGGTCAAATCATCAGCAAAACTTGTATCCTGATGTTCATACACCTTCCCCTATCCTTAATGTACCTTATTAAACACTTCCCATCACGTATTAGGCCTAGGGTTTGTTTTCACTCCTTTCAAAGTTGTCCAAATGTCGGTCCATGTCACCATTCAACTGAGTGTACCATCATTCAGATGGTTTTCATCATCATGTCAAGTTCCAATGGGTCATTTTACACCTTGTTCATGCTTCAGTTGTGCCTAGGCAAGGTTCATTTCCCTCTCCTAGGGTTTTGAATGTAATTTCTCTTGGATGGTCAAATCATCATCAAAACTTGTATCCTGATGTTCATACACCTTCCCCTATCCTTAATGTACCCTATTAAACACTTCCCATCACTGATATCCCTCATATTCATCATTTTCGCACAAACCCTAGTTTCTTGCTACAACTTGACAATTTTCGAGGCTAGGCCTAGGTTTCGCCCTTTTGGACCCCTTCCCCTTACTCAATATTTGAAATTCCACTTTCCCATACTTCTTAACATCCCTCCCTACTTCCCAAAATTTTCTCAAGAATTTAGAAGCCCCTTATCCCCTTCATTTCACTTGATTTCGATAAATCCCATGTTCCAAACATCGAGATAGGTTTTACTCCAATGATGTTTATGAGCAAGAAAAGATGAATTTGGGAAAAACGAGAGATTTTTTTGTCCAACATATTCCAATGAAGAAAAACCTCCTTCACTTTTTACACAGGTTTCATGGTTTTAGAGAAATGTCAAAAATACAGTTGCCTCAAGAGAATTGATGCACCTCTGAAGTGACCTTGGGAAAAATAAATATTTCTCCTATCTTAAATTTCAAAATGACTTGATTGATGAGTCAAATGATAACTAGACACAAATAGCTTTCCAGTGACCTATCATGAGCTCAATTTGGGGTTCTAGAAGACCTTCAAAAGTTGACTGCAACAGCACTCTGCCTTTAGGCAGCCTCATTTTGCACATTTTGACCATTCTTAGGATATTTGTATTTTGATAGGGAAAATGAACTCCAAATTGAAAAATTCAAGTTGTGTTGGAAATTAGACTCAATAATATTTCCAACGAGCTATCCTGCGCCCAATTTAGACACCAGAAAGGCCTCCAAAATTTGTCTGCAAAAATGCGCGGCTCACCTGGGTAGTGGCATGGCGCACCTACCTGCTTAGCCCAAATTTCACTCAAATCATCTTGCAAAGCCTCAAAATCTTGCAAAATTCTTCCTTTTAAGTGAGTGAAACATCCTAAAGTGCCTTTGCAAGAGTTTCATCCTCCTTGATGGTGTTTAGATAGGTGCAAATTCAAACCCTAGTTTGTTGCACAGTCCATTGAAAAAGTTGTCTAGGGTATGCAAAAATTGTCATTGTTGCCGTTTGCTCCCTGCAATAATTTTCACATTCCTCCACTACACTCCCCTCATTTCATATCCCTTATCCCTCTCATTCACACTCATCTATCCCCCTATCCCCAAAACTCTAATACCTAATTCCTACTATTCCCAAACCCTATCACTCCCTAAAAGCCACTATATCCAGCATCAAAACCCCTTTTCACTCTTTTATTACCCTAATACACTCCATTTATCCTATTTTCCCATATCCCACTCCCCTAAAGTAACTAATTCCCTCAATAAACCCTAATCTTCCAAAACTATTCCCTTCTTTCCCCAATTTCATTTCCCAAGAGTAAAATCTCTTCATACTCATCACCGTTGTCCTCTTTCATCCCTCTTTCATCATCATTTTTTCCACCATACCTTCATCTCATCATTTTCCTAAGACAAGCATTATGAGGAAGAGACACTTAGTGATAGTTCTATGGAGAAACATAAGCAGCAAAGGCAAAGAGAAGATGCACGAGGATGATAGAGATGACAAACAAGAAAGAAAACAAACAGTTGGAGGATAAGCAAAGCCTAATGGAGCTAGAAATGTTGAAACTGAAGAAGCAAAATGACGGAGAGGACCATGTCACTTTGACTTCCATTGAACAAGAAATTGAAGCTAATCATCAATCTTGGCTCAAGAGGGCAAACATGCACCTGGAAAAGATGTTGGAGAAGGCCAACAGAGAGAAAAAGATGTTGAGGCACATGGCCTACCACCACTTGCCGAGAAACAAAGCTTGCAAAGCGAGAATTAGCACTTTGAAGGCCAAGTTGAGGAAAGCATTGAGGAAGAGAAAAGATCAAGACAAACTCTAGACCTTGGCTAAGGCTTCCTTAGACCAACATAGCACTTGATGCAAGACACTTAGCCCAAATTTCAAGAAATTTGGGATACATTTTGCAAATTTTGAATTTTTGGACTAAAAAACAGGTTTTTCTACCTGGTGCGCCGCGCCACCTAGCGCACGCTTTTTCTAGGGACCTCCTTTGGAGAAAAGTCAGCATTATTGGATTCCGCATGAAAAAATATGAATTCCCTCAAATGGCCAATAAATTTTGACAAGTTTTGAGCTTCCAAAAGGGTCAAAAACACCTCAAAAATGCCCTTTCTACTCCTTTTTGGCCACACAGGAAGAAGTGTTGGGAGAACTCATTTTTGGAGGGGAAAATGGACACCAAATTCAGAAATTCCACTTGTTATGGAAAGTAGACATGTAGATATTTCCAAAAAGCACACTTGGAGCAAATTTGGTGCACGGGAAGGCCTCCAAAATCAGCTCCAAAGTAGCACAGCGCACAGGGACAGGAGCGCAGTGCACAGGATGAAATTTTGTCATTTTGGCCTAAAAACTCTGTTTTTCGCCTGTTCTTTTCTCAGTTTGACTTTTCTCTCTCTAATAGCCAAACTCATGATGTAATTTGATATGAATTGATGGATTTTGATGTAAATATGCTAAATTTTCACTCATGGAGGTAGATACATCATGAAAAGGTAGTTTGCAACTGAATGAATCAGTTTCCTAGGTTTTAGAGGCATGCTGTTCCACTGCCTACTTTTCAGTTCTTAATTTAGATCTTGTTGAAACAGCTCCTAAACTCATGAATTCGACCCCTAAAGCCTAGCATGAGTTGTTTGTTTCCTATATCTAGTAGTTTTTCAGTCATTGGTAAAGGTTGGACTCTTGTGAATGCTTTGAGCATTATTGTACATTCATCTCTGCAGTTTGGTAATGGAATAGACCAGGGTTTGCAACATTTTGTAGGATTCTTGTGGCAACTTGATTTGGTATTGTTTTTCCTTCTGTAATGCAAGTTTACATGTGTTTATGTATGCCATCATCTCTTTCTGTTCAGCTTAACTAAATGAATCAAGGATAAAGGTAGAATTCATTGATGTTGCAGTGCTCTACCTAGGGTTTGTTTAGTTATTTATGTTTTCAACTGTTTGAAGAGGATCCCTGAGACTTTCATGCCCTCTCCAACTCCTCACCAGTCTTAAGACTCTCCATCTCACTTATTTCAAAGTACTAAACCATTTTCCTACCTCGCCCCATAGAAACCTCTGCAAGACTGTGTCCATTCCCCGGACCCAAATCTGCCTTTCACATTTGAGCCAAAAAACCAACATCAAATTCAATCAAACTCCTCTAAGCATATACCTAGCCTAAAATCAGTCTTTACATCAGTCATCTCAAGCCTTATTGATCATATTTTCCTGAGATTGACAAGGAGAGAGCCCTCTCCCGACCTGGTAGGGCTAGCTACCAGGTTAAGCATGGTTTGATGTTACCCTAGATCCTGCCTTTCTCAACCTAAGGTAGATTTAGGCCCTAACACCTCCGAGACTGAGAAAAAATAACTTGCATGCATGGGATGCTTCTCCCAAGGAAGCATGCAAATTCATCCCTTGATTCAGGGATCTACTTTCAGAAGCTGGAGGTTGCATGCAAGGATCATTTCAGAAACCTCCCACCAAGTGTCGCTCTTCCTAGATTTGTGGCATGCACGTCAAATCTTCAATTTTATCAAAACTCATGAACCGGACGCTGCAGAGCTCATTCCTAACATCATCCTTGTAGCTCTGACATCCCACATCACATCTAAGAGCCGTCGGCACATTTAACTCAGCTTTTTTTTGGGTAAGTCCACTTTCCATGTCTTGTGTTGCATTTCAGGCGCTTTTTGTGTTTCGCTTCATATGAATGATTTCTGCTTGATTTCAATGAGCATTTGTTTTCGTTTCGATACATACTAGCTTGTACTAGCACCGTTTCAGTTTTTGTTAACATCTCACTGTTGTCGCATGCATGAAACTATTTTTCATGAATGATCGTTGATTTGGCGACTCGCCTCACCCACATGCACGTTGTTTTGTATTCTGAAACTTTCTTTCATTGTTTGCATGCATGATCATTCACTTATGCGTACACTCAGTATCACCATGCAATCACAATCGCATTCGCTTTCAGTTGCTCGTCGGCGGGTCTGGGCAACCTTGGCTTGGACTCTACCTCACCAAGACAGCATTGCGCAATCCTGAGAGGGAAATCTTTGTCTTCCTCTCAAGAAATGTGCATTTCTACCCAATGACTATCCTCCAGTATTTCATTTTGCAATTCTGAGGGACAATGATTGCTGGCCCAGAAAATTGCGCAATGCAATCACTGAGCCTGTAACCATTGCCAGCTGAGATTGCGCATTTCGCAATTTCGGCAGTTAGCAGCTAGAATGGACTGTGCATTGCATAGTTCCAATATTTAATCCACCTCCCAATAGCCCAAACTATGCCTTGCGCATTTTTGGCACTCAGTTTCCCAACCTCCCGCTCAAAATTGTGTGACCTTCATGATCAGTCACACAGGTATGTTGCAAGTCAGTTCTGAAGTTCATTTTGGTTTTCGAATGGCAGATTGCTTGCCATGAGTGTTTGCATGTCTCCAGGTATCGCAGCGATTCATCTGCCTCTCAACAACACAGGTACCATGGTTTACGGAGAGCAGAGTCGAAGACATCGTTTAGAGCACACTTGGGGATGTAGTTAATCAAGTGTCTATGAGCTTGCCTACTCATGAATACATCAAGTTGTTCATAGGCAAGGACATCAAGATATGATGGCAACTGCATCACAGCAAGAAACACCATCGACAGCAGCTGAAGGCAGCATACTGGATGCAACGAATGTAAGAGGAAGGTTGTTGAAAACACAGAGGTGGAACAAAGTTGCAAGCTCAAGTAGATCTACTTGGGGTGAAAGAAACTTTGGAGACTTAGGATATGAGGTGACGATGCGACATGAAGATCACACAAAGGCAGAGAATGGAACATAGAAAGAGTTGCATCCACTCAAGAAGTAACTCAAAGAAGAACGGGAGATGCATAGACAAGAGAATGAGTTGCAGCAAGAATAGGTACAACAGGGGGTGCAACATGCACAGACGGATGAAACTGTGCCCGTACAAGTTATAGATTCATCCCAAAAATTGGCACAGAGAAAACATGGTGAGTGGTGTTGTTTATATCATGCAAGGGATCTCAGCAGCATGCATGTCATTGTGTGCAAGCATGCGATCAACCCATTCAGAACACTCACCGAGGAAAAGACAAGAAGCAAGTCCGACTGGAGCTGAACATGCATTTGAAAATTGATGCACATGACCACCAGCACACACTGGAAGATCAACCCGGATACTATGCATAAGTGTGTTTCTAGTTCGACCCCAGAAGGTCGTGCGCATGTTAGCAGATGAGTTGGATGGAGGAGCCACACCAATGCACCCTGATGCAACAGAGGCAAGAGTTTGCTTCAACAAGTTGTCACCATGGAGCGCATGCACACCATCACGGATGACCAACCTTGGCATCATCTCACCTCCTTCACCATCACAAGCATGTCAAAGAGTTGGTCTCACCACAACTGACTGAGTGTCAATGATGTCTTGCATGGCTTGCTCAAGCCATTTTGTCTCACATGAGCACATGTGCAGAGCAATGTAATGTCTTGTCAAGTGGATGTTCAAGTGTTGATAGTTGGATGTAACATTCCTAGACTAGATGAAGAGTCATGAGGATATATGAACTATCACAAAGGGGAATGTCAAGGGTCACCCCACCCTTTGCTATAAATAGAACCTCATAACTCATTGTAAAGGCTTTTGGTCATCCAAGCTTCCGATAAGACTATCTTAGAGAGAGCTTGGATAGTATTGTAACGAGCCTTGGCTTCTCCACTACACAAAGCTAGTACATCTCTTTGGAGGAGCAGACAATTGTGGCTATATCGTTCCGCTATCGGAACTAGTGGTTGGACATGGATGTATTATATGACGGGAACTTACACTTCTTAATATAACAAGATCCAACACGTTTCATGCATATGTTGTATTGTATTCTATGCTATCTGGTTTACTCTAAATGATATATGTATTGTTTTTCTTACGCATGCATGTATAGCTATCTGTGTATGTATGTATGAATCTTTCTGAAATGTGTTGTTGGTTTAACCATCACTTTGGATTGCTTGCTAACTTACCTTCCATGTTGTGATGCATATTCACTCGTGTATTCCCTTCTTAACTGCGTGCTATCTCTCATGCACCTTCCTTGGCTCACTACAGCTGTCACACCCTTGCTACCAACAGAGTTATCTTACTTGCCTCTGTGCGAAATCGCAGTCAAGGCATTACCGTATGACCCACTGCTGAGACTCCTACACCAAACGATCTGAGGTGTAATTGGGACTTCTTACCGGGGAGATCCCCTGACATGTTGGCGGGTCCAGCACCGTCAACAGAACCCTTCAAGTTGTTCAATATATAATTCTTCTTCTAGATCTCCATTTAGAAATGCATATTTAACAGCCATTTCATATACTTGAAGTTATGAAAGCTTGAAAATGCAAGGAACATTCTTACAACTTAGTCTGGATATGGGTGCAAATGTTTCTTCAAAGTATATTTCTTCTTGTTGAGCATATCCTTTGCATACGAGTCTTGATTTGTTTCTAATAACCTCTCTTTTTTCATTTAGTTTGTTTTTGAATACCCATTTTGTCCCAAAAAATTTTTTATCATGAGACCTTGGTACTAGTTCCCATGTATGGTTCTTTTCTATTTGATTAAGTTCTTCATTCATTTCCTTAACCCAACATTCATCTTTGCTTGCTTGATTTAAATTTTGAGGTTCAATAGTAGATAGTAAGGCTAGATAACTGAAAGTTCCAACAAGAGTTCTTCTAGTTTGTACTCCAACTTATTTTCACCTAGAATTTGAGATTCTAGATGATTTTTCTGAACATACCTTGAAGAAGTCTTTTCTAATTCTTTTTTCCTTTCAATTCCTTCTTCTGGTGCTTCATTAATTCCCTCTCCTACATCCTTTTGTCTTGTTGTAGGAACAAGTTAGTTATCTTTTGGTGCTTCCCTTTTGGTACATGTGGATGCTTCATCAATTACAACATCAATGCATTCAACAATATTTTGAAGCCTTTTACTATAGCATTTATATCCTTTGCTTCTACAAGATTATCCAAGGAGATTTCCTTCATCAACTCTAGATTCAAACTTTCCAATTTTATCATCATTATTCTTTATGTAAAAATTTCTTCTAAAAACTCTGAAATGTTTGACAGTTGGAGGCTTACCAAGCCATAGTTCATAATGATTTTTATCACTATTTACCCGACTATGAGATTTGTTGAGGATATTTATGGTTGTATGTGTTGCTTCTCCTAAGAAGGTATGAGGTGTTTCATCAAGCATGGCACGTGTCATTTGTTGGATTGTTATGTTCATTCTTTCTGCCACTTTGTTTTGTTGAGGAGTTTTAGTTATAGAAAACCGCCTCTTGATACCATGATGTTCACAAAAGTATAAAAAAAAAATCATTTGATATAAACTCTCCTCCTCTATTATATCTAAGACATTTGATTTTTATGTCTAATTCATTTTCTACTAGAGCTTTGAAGACCATAAATTTACCAAATGCTTCATCTTTATGTTTCAATAAGCCAATCCAACACATTCTAGTAAAATCATCAATGAATAATATGAAGAATTATTCACCTCGAGGAGGCTTCATTCTCATATGACCACACAAATCAATATGAATAAGTTCAAGTGGATTACTTGAAGTGCCTTCTTTATCATTAAACTAAACTCTATTTTTCTTACTAAATTGACATGATTTGCATATGTTGTTTTCTGGTAGAGAGATGTTAGGCAAGTCACATATTGCTCCCATTCTTCTTGACTTATGTAATTGATTGAAGCTTAGATGTCCCAATATTTTGTTCCAAAGCCAATTTTCTTCTTATTTTCTCAAGTAACAATGCTCTTGTCTGCCTTCCAAGACATAGACATTGCCGAGGGTTCTTGTTCCTTTTATTATGATCTTACATGTATCTATATTTTGTACCACACAATTATTTGATCTAAAAACAACCTCATGTCCTTGGTCACACATTTGACTAACACTCAACAAGTTATGTCTTAATCCATCAACAAACAAAACATTTCCAGCTTTAACCCTATCCTTTAGCAAAATAGTTCATTTTCCTTTGATAGCAGCAGATGATTTATTTCCAAAGGTTATGTTATGTTCTTTCTTTATTTCATTAAAGGACATAGACTTATATCTATAACCTATCATATGTTTTGATCATCCACTGTCAATGTACCACAAATTTTCTTGATCTCTTGCATACAAAGCTAAACCACAATTTTCAGATTCTATGGTTTTCTTTTTCCATACCTTGGATGGTGTTGCCTTTTGTACATTCTAAAGAGTTGGTCTCATTTTTCTTCTGCATTTAGTTTCTTTATGCCCAAAGTTATTACACACAGAACATTTTGTTTCATATTGGAGAGGTGAGAAAGTATTGTAAGCATATTTCTTTAATCCAATCTTATTCTTTTGTTTTCTTTCTTTGCTAGTCATGATAGTTTTATAAGCGACACATTGAGCAACCTTATGACCAAAATTATGACAAGTGAAACATTGACCATTGAAGTAGAAGTTTCTGTGAGTATAGTACCTTTTTGTGTAATTTCCCTTTTGATTGTGGTAAGGGTGATTTACCTAAGAGACATTTGATCCTTCGTTCCTTTCCTGAGAGCTGGAATTTTGTTGACTACCTCCCTTTATTGCATTGAGATAGTTTCATGTACCTTTAAGAAGATGATTCTCCATTGTATCCAGGACCTGTTTTTATTAGAGGAGAGCGTTATACTCTGATGAT
Source organism: Pinus tabuliformis (assembly GCA_031772625.1). Classification (NCBI taxonomy): domain Eukaryota; kingdom Viridiplantae; phylum Streptophyta; class Pinopsida; order Pinales; family Pinaceae; genus Pinus; species Pinus tabuliformis. The sequence goes on from CM062815.1 coordinate 1,146,003,184, forward strand.
TTATTCTAAGGTCTCAGATCCTTTAGCAAATGGACATGTTTTTACTAGAGGAGAGCTTTATACTCTGATGATTTATTCTAAGGTCTCAGATCCTTTAGCAAATCTAAGGTTTAGACCTTTCATTTTCTCAAGGTCCTTTCTTATACTTACTATTTGTAGTTCTAACTTTTGATTATGTCTATCCTTTTCTAGAATTTGTTTCTTTAGTGCTTCTTCTGCTAATTTAGCTTCTTCTAGAAGAAATTTAAGCTAAGTTATTTCTTCAATGAGATTATCCTTTTCTTCTAGAGAATCCATAAAAATATCATCAAACTCATCAATACACTTATCTTCAAATTCCATAAGTAATTGATATTCTTGATTAGACCCACCATCTTCACCATTTGAAAGACCATCACTATCTTCGTGTGTGTAGAAACTTTTCTTGTTTTCAAACCCTCCTCTAAAATTTACTTTTGCAGAATTTTTCCCTTTCTCGTGATTTTCTTTATAAGGGAATTTAGTAGCATAATGACCAACTCTTCCACAAGTAAGCTTACCTCTAAATCTGTCAATTCCTACGTGGGGTTTCTTTACAAAGTTTGCCTCTTCTTCATTTGATACATAACTTGATTCCTTAAGCTACTCCTTTTCTTTTCCTGTAGAAGTAGCTTTGAATGATGCTTCTCCGATATATGAAGGGCCCCCTTTTCTCATTTCATAATATATTAAGATCCCATGAAGCTGGTCAAGAGTAAGGTTCTTCAAATCCTACATTTCTTCAATGGAAGAGACTTTCGAATCAAATTTTTGGGTTAGAGATCTTAGGATTTTCTCAACAAACATTTATTCTTTTATTTCATCACCAAGATTTCTCATTGAATTAACTATCTCATCTACCCTAAGAAAGAAACTTTCAATACATTCATCTTTATACATTCTGAGGGTTTCATATTTAATTCAAAAGTTTTGAAGTTTGGAACTATTTACCTTAGTGTCACCTTCATAACTTTAGATGATCTTATCCCATATAGACGTTGTAGTATTCAACTGCATGACCTTTACAAATTCTGATTTTGCCAAGCTTCCCAATAGAGCATTGATAGCCTTTGCATTGGTCTCATATTTTTTCTTTTATGCTTCATTTGTGGGAATGGAGGATGGATATTGATGGTCTCCTTCAATGATTCACCAAACATCATCTCCAAGTGACTGCAGATAAGCTATTGTTCTAACTTTCCAGAAAAATAGGTTGGATCCATTAAACAATGGTGGCCTGGGAGATGCTACTCACTCTTGATAGCTCATCTTGATGAATCTTCCTTGAAGAAATCAAGATTCTTCTGAAGGACCAGCTATAATACCAATTGTTAGGAAAAATACCAAGAGGGGGGGTGAATCATTATTTTAAAACTTACTTGAAATTTACTTTTCTTAATCCAATTTTTATAGGCGATTATTATTTAGTGAACCCACATACATACGCGACTATGATGAAAGAAAACTGCATATATCTAGTCAAATAGTTTTACAAATAATTCATCATTTGTTAATATTTAACCAACGCATCATTACTTCATTAAAATATGTATTAATCAGAAGCTATGAGCAGTAGAGTAGATCATCAATACATAAGAAACACATGAACACCAATTTTTTAGGTGGAAACCCATTGTGGGAGAAAACCAATGTTGTTTTCGTCTCTGTCTTCTTTTAAAATTAAAATAATATTCTTACAATCTTGTACTGGTGTAGACTTTAACCGGTATGCAGATTCCTACATGAAGAAGGCTACAACCTCCTTTCTGAAGACTGTTATCCTCAGCGCTCTATGGATCACTTTTCAGAATGTTTCAAACTGGAACCACTTTCAACTATTATGAAATCAATTTATCAAATACTAAACCAAATAAATCATCAAATCAACCAATGTAACCAATGCAACTAGATCAAACTAGATCATAATAGATTATGCTAATCCATAGCCACTCACCAATAAGCCAAACATTGTTACACATCACAGATACCAAGTGTTACCACTGCAAACCTTATCAAGCAGACATTAGATTGTATACATTATTGTTCTTAATCATACCTATATATGTACACGCTTCTCATGAAGCATACCCATGTATAGATCTCAAAAATACTGATACCTGAATCTAAATCATTATCACACTAAAACAAACATTGCATCACATATGAAACCCATCACAGATCACAGAACCAAATAAATATCATTATACAACAACATCATCACTTAGTTACCATTTTATTCCACAATCAGTTCAGCCCAAACACTACTGTCAAACACAGATCATTATTAGATAGACATCATTGATAGACAACAACAAACATATCTAAACTAATCAACCATCATTAACAGTTCGTGCTTCAAATCCCTAGTAGTTGTACATGACTTTTATAAAGAACATCCGTGTATGTATGCGCTTTTAATATTTCACACGTACGTACAGATTCTGAAATTTCGTAGAATATATACGCGACCCCCCTGAAGTAGATCTGCGTATGTACGTGACCTTTCTGAGAAAACATGCGTACAAATCTACAATTACTGAATCATTCCTTCACTATAACCACAAAACATATTTCACAACTCTTATTGTCACATGTTCATATCATTACCATCACAAATTTATCATTGTTAGTTCCAATCCTAAAGGATCGAGAAAGCATGTTTATTAGTCACTACAATGCTTTCATATCTATCAAAATCTGAACATCCTTCATGCTCCTTGGTGCACACGCATTTCAAATCAAACCATTCATTAATAACCCATAACTTTCACATCTAGCACTTTGATCTCCATCTCCTTATATAGCTTAGGCTTTAGCCAATACCTTAGGCCAATTCCATAGTTATGTCAATGATATTCTTTGACAGAATCAAATATTCATTGTCATGTTCATTAATATGGGCCATTACTATGGTAAATACCCCTGAGAATACTATGTTGTGGAAATTATACACAAATTTGCTTTACCATACCGTCGTATGTACGCGGTCTTTGTTCACAGGGCCCACGTATATTTTACTACACTTAATCTTTATCATTCCTCTGTCTCTAAACTGATATTCCTTTTTCCAATCTCTTTGTCACATTTGTACTTTCTTGTATACTCATCCTGCTACCATCATATTGAAATTTTTATCAAGTAGGTTGTCATCAAGGGCAACATATTAGTCATAATGCCAACAATTATGCCAGGCTTTGTTCTTCTTCTGACTCTTATACTAAATCTCTTGAACTTATTCATGAATATTCTAGATATAGTTCATAAATATAATAGCCTACCCACCTATAATTTCTTTAACTACATTTACCTTGGGTATTGGACCTAAAATTTGAAAAACGTGTTTAAAAAAAACCAATACATCCTTAGAAACATGAAGTTTTTGTTGCACTATGTAGTGCACAATTATAGTTGTGCTACACATATGGAATGTTGGAATCCAATGTACTTTAGTTCTTGTGATCAAATATTCACTGCAAATGATTTATGGCATGTTTTATTACGTCCATCTAACCATTTATTTGAGGATTAAAGGTGATTATCATTTTTATCGTAGATCCATCAATCCCCACAATTCTAGCGAAAAGTAGTTAAGGAATCTATTATCACAGTTAGAAATAATTGACGATGCTAAGACAAAAATACAACCATACCTCTCAAAGAATAATTGTGCTACTTGTTGCCCTAAAACCATTTTCTTGCATTGCATCACCATAGCCATTTTGTTGAAGATATTCACAACTACAATTTGATAGACATTTCCCTTATTGGTTGTCAATACACCTCTAAGAAAATCCATTGAAATGAACTTCTATGATTTGGTTGACTTTTGAAGTGTAGTATATTTTCGTAGCATCCAATTTATGCTATATATGCAACAAAGAGCACAATCACACCTCAAGAAATTTGCCACCATTTCTTCTAATTTTACTAGTAGAAATACCTCTACATATTGGTGATCATATTCTCCATGGATCTTTGAATGATGTGTCCCAAGTAGTAGTTGTAGTATATAATATTTTTGAGGAAGAAAATTGTTGAGAAATGGAAACAAGAATTCTAGTTTAATTTGTCCTTGAATTAAACTGTTAATTAAATTCGAATTCTATTCTCATAGCAACTTAAAATAGTTAAATTAAGTTTATTAAATTTACTTTACTTAGGAAATTTGAGTTGGAAGTCTTTTGGAAGTCATGTATATGTTCTCTCTACTTTGTAGGAGTCGAGTGTGAGTTAATTGTGAGTTGTAAAATAGAATACTCAGTTTCATGACTCAGTTCAGTTAAATTAGTTCTCAAACTGATTGAGAGAACTAATAGTGAATTAACAGTTAGTGGTGGCACTAATGAAATCCACCAGTGCTACTCTAGTTAACTGAATATTTAATCATCAAAAACTCATGCATGTTGATTCTAAGAAAGACCCAGTTGAGACTACAGTGCAGGGATAGTGTACTATTTGTTTTAAAAAATTTGAGTTGCACTGACAGTGCATGCATTCAGGAACTGATCCTTGAGGAATTGCACTATTTTTAGAGCCTTTATTTCCCTTTAAATGCAAGCTATCCTTCATATGAATTACACATTAGAATAGAGACTTGGATAGCTTGTGAAGAGGATAAGATTTGGCCTTGAGCTTGCTTATGAGTTGGATATTGAATTTGTTGAGTGTTGGGATTGTTATAGAGAGAACAAGCATTGTAATTTCATCCTGATTTTCCAGATTAATACAAAACAAATAGTGGTGTTTTGAGTTGTGGTTTTCCCCAGATATTTATTGTGTTATGTGCCTTTGATTCTCTTCCTCTATTGATTATTGTTTGCTTGATTTTTATGGGCTTTTGTTGTAAAGAGTAGAAGTAGATTCTTGTCTCTTGCTTTAGAAAATTGCATTATATTGTGAATCTACAGGATTTTCTACATGGTATCAGAGCTAGATTTGCAGAAAAAATGTACATGGTATCAGAGCAAGATTGTTTTTTAGGCCGAGAGATTTCAGAGCATATCTGAATTTTTTGTGAAAAATTTTCAGAAGCAAATTGCCGATTTGGATTCCTTGGGAAAAGATATCCAAATTCAAAAAAAAAAAACATCCGAATCGGAGTTCGGATGAGGGAGATATCGCTAATTTAAAAAAATCTCTCTAGAGGAGATTTCAAAGTTTTGAGTTTCTGGGTTACAGGTAAAAGTCAAATTTGCAATACATACTTTAGGATCGGCAGATGGCGTTACATGGGTTGAGGCTTGAGTATGCCTTGGAAGGAAGCTCAAATGTCATAGCCTGGAGGGACAGGATGGAAGCTATGCTAGAGCACAATGGCTTGAAGGAATTTGTTGAACAAGAAATTCCTAAGCCAACAACTACTGATGCACAGAACTTGGCCAAGTGGAAGAAGTGTGTGGCGAAGGCAAGGAAGATAATCCTTGAGGGAGTTCGAGATCATATTGTCTCGAGTCTCCATGGAAAGGAAACCCCGCATGATATGTGGAAAAAATTAACAGACTTGTATCAGAATAGCAGTGATCAAAGGAAGTCGGCAATGAAGGATAAACTTCATAAAATCAAGATGGAGAAAGGTGAGACAATTCCAAAATACTTGACCAAGTTCACTCAAAGTCGGGATGAACTTGGAAGAGTTGGAATCACATTTACCAAGGAGGATATGGTGAGCCTTTCTCTTCTTGGACTCCCAAAGAGTTGGCATATTTATCAGGACTCTATCAATGGTCGGGAGAAGTTGCAAAATAGGGAACGACTATGGTCGGATTTGATGCAGGATGAGATCAGGAGGAACACCAGGGACGACTTTTCATCAAATACTAATGATGAAGAGAACTGTTCTTTAGCGATTAAGGCGAGGAAGGGGAAAGGTAAAATTTCCCATTCCAAATCATATTCTTATCATGGACTTAAGAAGAAGGACATGAAGAAAGTTAAATGCTTTCATTGTCACAAGATGGGACACTTTGCTACAAATTGTCCATTGAAGAAGCCCAAGGAGAAGTCCTCAGGAGGAGTGGCGGTTGAGGCTTTAGCCTCCCAATTCGAATTGGACTTTTCCCTCATTGCATGCATGGTGCCTTCAATGATGGGAACTGTTTGATACTTAGACAATGGAGCTTCTTTCCACATGACTGGCGACAAAGAGTTATTCAGTGAACTGGAGGAGAAAGATCTCAAGATGCATATCAAGATGGGTGATGACGGTAAGTACAGTGTTACTGGTGTGGGCACTATTACTTTTTAGAGGGAGCATGCTACAATGACGAAGAACTTGGTATCTGTTGCCATGCTTGAGGATAGAGGCTATGATGTGATCTTTTCGAAAGGAAAGGTGTTCCTTCGACACATAGCCATGGGTCAAGTAAAGAAGATAGGGATTCGAGTTCAGAATCTCTATAAGATAGAGGTAGAGGATTTTGTTACTTTGAGTTCAAAAACAAAAACGATGTTGAGTCGAGGCACCATGGGACTTTGAAGATATTGCATAAATTATCTACCTGTCTTCCCAAAGGTACGCTTGAGCAAGTTGATACATGCAAGGGTTGTACTTTGGGAAAATACACCAAGTCTTCCTTTGGAGAAAAATACAGACGAGCAAAGTCTATTCTAGAGAGACTTCATTCAAATGTGTGTGGACCATTCTCGACAACATCCACAGCCAAACACAGGTATTATGTTATATTTTTTTATGACTATTCTTGTAAATGCTAGGTATTTTTTATGCAGAAAAAGGATCAAACTTTCACAAAGTTCTGTGAGTTCAAAGCATTGGTAGAGAAAGATTCTGGAAAGAAGGTTAGAGCTCTATGGAGTGATAATGGTGGTGAGTATGTCTCTAATGAGTTTAAGAACTTCTTTGGAATGGAATGGATCAAACGAGAGTTGATGACACCCCATAACCCTCAACAGAAAGGGGTTGCCGAGAGGAAGAATAGGAGCATAGTAGGGGAAGCAAGGGAGATGTTGCATGATCAGGGCCTATCATTACACTTGTGGGCCTAGGCATGAAACACAACGGTTTATGCTCAAAACCATAGCCCACATCAGATACTAGAGATGAAGACACCAGAGGAGGCTTATTCCGGTAAGAGGCTAGATGTTGGTCACTTCAGGATTTTTGGGTCATCGGTTTATTTCCATGTGACCAAAGATGCACGAAATAAGCTTGAGCCAACAACAGAGTTGGGGATCTTTGTGGGGTACATCGATACACCCCACAACTATCGGGTGTACATGCTGACCAGTTGGATGACAGTGGTTCGCAAGGATATCAAGTTCGATGAGGAGAAGGCCATGCGAGTATCCCTTGAGAGGGAGCTTAAGATACATGCAGATGAGGAGATTTTAGCTCCTAAGGTTGAGGGGCCTTAGATTGATGTGGAGTAACCTCATGGAGAGGTTCAAAGAGTGGAGATATCCACTTAGGCATAGTCTTCCAAAGAGGGAAGAAAGCACACTAGAGAGGATGAAAAATTGTTGGATGATGCATGGGAGAATGTGGGAGCACCCTATTACATAGCATTTTGTCACTATCCCTGTACTCCCCATTCCTTGATCCTGGAGGACCTCTACAATGAACCCTGTATTCTTTGCCTTCATGGAGAAACTCCCATTATGTCCCTCTTCATGCGCAGATCATTTCCCTTTTGCACCATTTCCCCTGAAACTTCTGTTTTGCCCAATTTACAAGACCGGCGCTAATGACCTTTGTCTCCCCTGCGCTGATGTGCAGAGATTAGCACTATTCCCTGTGTCGATCGGTGCAACTGAGTTGTGTTCTAGTCGCGTCGGTCCTGTTATGGAAAGTTTTTTAAATTAGAGCTGAAGGTTCCATCTCTAGAAGCTCTGTAACAGAACTCTGGTAAATGGTTTGGACATATGGGGTAGAGGATGACAGTTTGGGCTCCTTTCCCCTATAATGATGGAACTACCTCAAGGGATAAGTCCTTCTCCCATGAGAAGAGGATCCATCTCCCATCCATCTTTCCTATATAAACCTCCCTTCTTCCCAAGCACAAACTAGTGACATAGTTAGAGTGTTGGATGAGTGTGAGTATACTATTTTGGTTTGACAAGCAAGCTATTACTAGTTGTAGCCATCTAGTTATGTGAGGGAAAAGTGTGTTTGGTTTGGAATGAAGCATAAAGGGAAGAGTCTTTAAACTATTGTTGTTTGAAACCATCACGAAGTGCTAGCAAAAGTGTGTGGGAACCTGGTCTTGTCAAAGGAAGACTGCGACGTCAAGACGAATTGTTGTAATCTCTCTTTGATATTAATATATGCAACTATCGATTGATTTCCTACATGTTTTGTAATATTACATATTCATGTCTTGATGCTTCTTGACTCATTAAGTAGTTTGGATTGCAATTTGTCTATTATTATGTTTGTGTGTTGTTTTTGTTTACTTGTTTCAAGAGCTTGAAGAAGGAAGCAGGAGATTGCTGGAGCGAGCGAGCGAGGACATCATCAAGCAGGATAAGGGACCAAGAGGTAGGCCCTCTTGATTGTTTCTAACCTAAGGAAATCTTCCATAGAATGTATTTGTTGTGGCTAGACCCATTATCAGGCTAGAGGAATCTGTTCGTGTCCGCACTTATAATTTTACTTCACCACACACCCTCTTCTTAGCGCAGATAGAGGAGGTCACCAGAGAGGTACACTGGATACATGGCACTTATGGGTGCATGTGTTGTGACAGAGTCATCTTCCTTTCAGGAAGCAGTGCAGCAGCCCGTTTGGGTTGATGCGATGGTGGAGGAGTATGACTCCATAGTTTGAAGCGGTGTTTGGGATATGGTCCTGAGACAAGAGGACAAGTCATTTGTGAGCTCCCGTTGGCTTTACAAGGTAATGCAAGTTGCAGATGGTAGTGTGGAGAAGCAGAAGGCCAGATTTTTGGCTCGTGGCTTTTCACAGGTAGAGGGGATTGACTATGAGGAGACATTTTCTCCTGTTGCAAGGCACTTGTCAATCAGATCTATTTTGGCACTATTAGCTAAGATGGGTTGGAAGATCCATCAAATGGATGTGAAGACTACCTTCCTCAATGGAATGATTGAGGGAGAGGTGTACATAGAGCAACCCGAAGGTTTTGAAACCTTGGATCTTGAGTCGCATGTGTGCCAACTCAAGGGAGTGTTGTATGGGCTGAAGCAAGCACCTCGTGCTTGGTACACCAGGATAGATAGCTACTTCACTAGGTTGGGCTTCACGAAGAGTGAAGCGGATGCGAACCCGTATCACATAGTGGTGGATGGTAAGTTGTTGATCATTGTACTTTATGTAGGTGATCTCATACTGACAGGTGATGAGAAGCTCAACAAATATTGCAAGGAGGACCTTGCAAGAGAGTTTGAGATGAAGGACATGGGGCTTATGCATTACTTTCTTAGCATGGAGGTATGGCAGGGAGATGGGGAGTTGTTTGTATCTCAGGGTAAGTATTCCAATGAGATACTCAGGATATTCCACATGGAGAGCAGTAAACCTATGGATACTCCTCTAGTTGGTAAATAGAGGAAGGAGGATGCTACTTCAAGGGAAGTAGTGGAAGCTACTGTTTACAAGCAGCTTGTGGGTTCACTCATGTACTTGGTGAACACATGACCAGACATGTGCTATGCAGTTAACTAGCTTAGTCAAGCGATGGTTAGGCCTCCCAAGTTGTATTGGAAGGTGGAAAATCATGTATGGAGATACCTTAGAGGAACTACTCGGTTTGTTTGGTCAGCAGATGGATCCGACAGTTATTTATTGTGATAATCAGAGTTGTATCAAACTCTCTGAAAATCCAGTCTTTCATGATCGGCCCAAGCATATTGATATCCGGTATCATCATCTCAGAGATTGTGTACTGAGGAAAATCATGTTGTTAGATTACATTCCCACAGAGGAGCAAGATGATGACATCTTGACAAAGGAATTTTTAAGATGTAAATTCGAGTTTCACGGAGATAGGATCGGGGTAGTTGATAATCCCTTTCTTGTTGAGAGGGAGTGTTGAGAAATGGAAACAATAAATTCTAGTTTAATTTTCCCTTGAAATAAATTGTGAATTAAATTCAAATTCTATTCTCATAGCAACTTAAAATAGTTAAATTAAGTTTATTAATCTTACTTAACTTAGGAAATTCAAGTTGGAAGTCTTTTGGAAGTCATGTATATGTTCTCCCTACTTTGTAGGAGTCCAGTGTGAGTTAATTGTGAGTTGTAAAATAGAAGACTCGGTTTGATGACTCAGTTCAGTGAAATTAGTTCTCAAACTGATTGAGAGAACTAATAGTGAGTTAACAGTCAGTGGTGACACTAATGAACTCCACCAGTGCTACTCTAGTTAACTAAATATTTACTCATCAGAAACTCATGCATGTCGATTCTGAGAAAGACCCAGTTGAGACTAGAGTGCAGGGACATTGTACTATTTGTTTTATATTTTTCTGAGTTGCACTGATATTGCATGCATTCAAGAACTGATCCTTGAGGGATTGAGCTATTTTTAGAGGCTTTATTTCCCTTTAAATACAAGTTATCCTTCATAGGAATTACACATTGGAATAGAGACTTGGAGAGTTTGTGAAGAGGCTAATCTTTGGCCTTGAGCTTGCTTATGAGTTGGAGATTGAATTTGTTGAATGCTGGGATTGTTCTAGAGAGAACAAGAATTGTGATTTCATCTTGATTTTTTGGATTAACATAAAACAAATAGTGGGGTTTTGAGCTATGGCTTTCACCGGATATTTATTGTGTTATGTGTCTTTGATTATCTTCCTCCATTGATTACTATTTGCTCGATGTTTATGGGCTTCCACTGTAAAGATAGAAGTAGATTCTTGTCTCTTGCTTTAGCAAATTGCATTAGCTTGTGAATCTCCAGGATTTTCTACAAAAAAATACATTCAAATTATACAAAATTCGATCTTTCATCAAATAGCCTTGGAAAAATTCATCTGCTATGGTTTGCATAGGTTTATATAGTATTAAATATATGTGTGCAAATTATAGACAACACACATAATCTTCTTTGAAATCATTGAAACTAAATTGTTGGAATTGAACAAATATTATGAATCTGATTAGTGTCGATTTCAAGACAAAGCCTACAACCTTTTTTGAGCTTCTCTTTTGGTACTTAATCACAATATTGAATTGTTGCATTTATGTCATCCATTTGATGCGCAATGTAAACCTAAATGATTTTGTCATTAGTAGGAGAGGGAATGTGCTAATTTTGAGGAAAAACCCATGGTTAGAGTTCTTACAGACACATGGAAATACAACAAAACCACAACATATATATTTGAGCTAAGGATTGACCATATTTGAGAGTGAGACCACCAACAAAAATTTTCATAGAGCACTCAAAAATTGGACCCTTTTGTCCTACACATAGACACTTGTAGGGATGAGTTTACCTAGAGACTATGTTGCAGATAAGCGATATGTTCAAGTTTGTGTTGTGTTTGGTTGATATGAAGAAGTTCGCAATTGATTGAATGATGAATGTGGTTCGTGGAGGTTTTGGTAGTGATGTAATTAGCTAAGTTTTAACAATGTGGGTTAAGATTAAGAACGATTTTTTGTTGGTAGTATTTTCTTCTCTCTTGTAATCTTATAAAAAAACTTTGGAGTGGAATCTACAATGGATGCTTATAAATAAAGGATGAATTAATCCCTTATAATTAATTGAATATTTGTTTTCTCAAAAAATAAATCTTTATCTTTATTTCTATGTAAATTTTTTATATTTATATTTTACTAACTTAATGAATTTGTTAACATGTAATGGTTTGCATGGATAAAATACTCCACAAAATATACATATTAATTATCACAAGTTTTGTTATTACAAATTCTATTTTTATGTTATTAGGTGTGTCTATTATGGAATAGGGCTTCCAAAATTTTAATTTAATTATCAATAAGTATTAGGTGGATGGAAGGGATTTAACCTCCACGAAATATTCTAGAATACTCTTAATAGCATTCACAAATTAAAGGTTGATATTTACCTCCAGAGTAGTTATGCCCTTTCTCCTCTTTTAATTAAATTGATTAATTAAAATAAAAATCATATGAAATGAGTTATGGTTTTTTGTGCATGTGGTATTGATAAGCCATGGTATTATAACAAAGCTTATTTACATATGAAGAAAATCCATGGTAAAGTGGTAGCGAATCTCAATGTTTAAGAATCTTGTTACATTTTTTTAAAATGTATATATGTTTAACATATATAATGTATATACGCTTAATCTTGTTTCAATAGGAGAAGGATCGACACGATGGGAAAGTCAAGTCGATGGTTTATTATGAATTTGAGACGCAGATTACATTCAAAGGTCGATGTAGTAGTTGATAGAAGTTGGTATTCAATGGAATAGTCAAAAGAAATCACAGTCAGAGAAGCACATAGTTGACGAAGACTAGTGGTAGAATGATGGTCAGGTGGTGATTTAATACAATCAAACTATGTTAGAACTGGATAGGAATCCCTAGATTCTCACGATCCCATCCAATGAGATTAAGCTTTCTATAACTAATTAAATGTTATGAATTATGGATTATTATGTAAGAATATACCTATAAATAGAGCATGACATAAGGTTGTGATAAGGTATTGCTTGATCATAAACTGTTTGATGTAATGAGCACCTTGGTTGTAGGTGTGAACTAAGGTTGACATTCATTTTCAGTGAAGAATATAAAGAAAAATTAAGCTCAAACGTTGGATGGTTTTCTTGGTTAAGGGTTTCCAAGGTAAAAAACTATTTGTATTGTGCACTTTTTATTATGTATATTTGTATGTGTTTACCATTGTTTATTCCTAATTTATTTCTCTCCTATAAAGGTTTAGGTAATTATATCCATCAAAGCTTTGTTTAGAGTCAGGTTAGCTGGAAAAGGTGGTATTAGAGCCACAACACCGTTATGTAATCTAATTTTGGTCATCTTTACATGTTATTTTTATCTTTAATCATCATGAACACCTTGACAACATTTCTTTCTTATTCTTTGGATGAGTAGTCTTGTGTGAAATGTCCTTTACCATTGCAAATACAATAATATACTTTATGTCTTCCTTTAACATCTTATTTTTTTTTTCCTGTTTTGATTATCTAGGGCTACGTTGTTTTGGTTTTTTCATTGGTTGCATAACATGTTGATGTTCTTGAAATCACATGACAAATGGTAATAGTGTGGCAATCCTAGTCATTTTTTTCAGTGATTTATTCTAACATTTTTTTTATTTGTTTATGTGTTTTTAAGATCAAGACTCAACTTTGATTGCACCCATAACAACAAGGTACACTTACATCCTATTATGATAAAGATGTTGTCACATGGATAATGCTTACATGTTAGCTTAAAAAAGAATATAATACTTCTAACAAATAATATCAAATACTATAACTTAGCAAAATATAGATACAAGTAAAAATAAAAATATGTTGAGAGATTTGATTGTACACATAATATAAACTCACCTAGGAGGAGGTAGGTTTGGGATAAAATCGTGTAGAAGTTTGAAAATCATACATGAATGCTTTTAGATACAACAATGTCAAAATTGGAGAAAAAGATGGTCAATTTTTATCGTCTCTTAATCTTATAGGTACATATGTGCCCAAAGCTAGGGTGTAGGGCCTGTGCTAAGGAAGGCCCAGTGGGAAAAATGATATGATAATGGAAAATCATTTGGAAGATAAGGTGCCTTTTCAAAAATGAAATTTTCATGTGGATGCCTTTAAATAACAAGGCTCCTATGATCCAAATAGATATCGGTGACCACCCACCTATTCCACTAGCTCACAACTCAAAGTTCCTATTTCGGTAGTTTTATATTTTTGGTAGTTTTTAGGTATTAAACTTCTGGAGCAGTTTTAAGGCCCAAAACAACACTTTTTGGGGAAATGTGCCAATGATTGTCAGCAATAAGAAAATGTAATCCTCAGATAGACCTTTCAAATGACTCATTATCATGTGCACCAAATGGAGATCGTATGCCAAAGTTATGTCCCTAGGAAGTTGACATTCCAATTTACCCCATAGGACCCAATGGCCTTTAGTGCTTCATTACTTAGGGTTATGTTTTTAGATGTTTAGGGTTTCCCATTACTTATTTATTATAAAAATGCCTTGGAGCTTCATTGTAACACATCAAATAGCATAAAGATGTCTGTTCGTAATCAAAATTGAATTGAAATTTTGCTCATGTCCGCCAAAATAAAAATTATGAAAAAAAATAATAATAATAATAATAATAATAATAATTAATTAAAAAGAAAAAAACTGAACAAAACATTTAAATAATGTCGACTCATGAAAAAATTCACGTGAAGAATTGGATCCCTCTGAGGTCATGCCAGATCCGTATTTAAGATGGATCTATGTTGGTATAGCTTATTTAAAGGAGTGACGAATATATATAACCAACCTAGATCCATCTTACCTCTTGAGGGATCAAAATTTTTTGGGAATGTTTTTCGAATTAATCACATCATTATTCTTTGGTTGATGTGGTTAAATGATTCAAAATGTCCACCAAACAATAATGATGTGATTAATCCAAAAGACATGTGTGATTAATCTGAAAGACATTCTAAAAAATAATATAGATCACAAAATATGAAATCAAAGGGATCAAATCTCTCCTTGCAAACCTTTCCTCAAGTTTTGCACTAAAAAAAGAGGTTTGCACCTTGAGAAATTCAATCCCTCTCAACACTCGATAGATAAGGAGTTAAGATGGATCTAGACTATTTTATTTTTTTATAATGTGAAAACAATATTTGGTAAACCATTTCATTTATCCTATTCATAACATACATAATTTATTTTCATTTCATTTTATTTTAAAACAATTATTCATATTGAGAGAATTTTTTTGGATGAAACTGTGTTGAGGGCTTTGGGTGGACACTCCACCCATCGGGGACATGAGAAACTTTGGATGGGATTAAAATCCCTCCACTCATTTTCATCCGAAAATTTCTATCAATGTTTAATATTCTTTAAAACATCTCTACCATACAGGGTGGAGAGTGTTGGCAAAAATATATATATTAATTTACTAAAATTATTTATTTTATATAAATATTTCATCTATTATATAAATAACTTTTACATACAAAATTATATTAGTTTATTTTATTACACCCATAGGAAACTTTCAAAATTTTAATTTAATTATAGATAATTATTAGGTGGATGGGAGAGATTTAACCTCCATGGAATATCTTAGAAAATTCATAGTAACATACACAAATTAATGGTTGAGATTTATCTCCAAAGTAGTTATGCCCTTTTTATCCTTTTAATTAGATTGATTAATTAAAAAAATGTCATGAAGTGAGCTATGTTTTTTTTTGCATGTTGTATTAAGAAGCCATGGTATTGGCCTATGGTATTGTAATAAAGTCTCTTTACATATTAAAACTCTCCATGGTAAAGTGGGGATAAATCTTCATGGTTAAGAATTTAGTTCCATATTTTTTAAAATATATATGTTTAACTTATATATTAGCTTTTTTATAATTAATAATATTTTAAAATAAACTTATAATTTATATGAGTTTTATGATTCTTTTAATTTTGACAATGTGAGATGTATCATGATGTAAGTAA
This sequence comes from Pinus tabuliformis, assembly GCA_031772625.1. Taxonomy (NCBI): domain Eukaryota; kingdom Viridiplantae; phylum Streptophyta; class Pinopsida; order Pinales; family Pinaceae; genus Pinus; species Pinus tabuliformis. The sequence continues at coordinate 1,146,018,830 of CM062815.1, forward strand.
TAATTCTTATTATGAATTGATATCTATGAATGTTTACCAACCATTTAACAAATTAAAGACTCTTGCCATAATTTTTTTCTCCATATATATATAACATCATTATATTTGCACTGTTATCTAAATATAATTTTCCAATTTAATTTAATATAATATATATAAATAAATAAATATATATAATCTAAATATAATTTTCCAATTTAATTTAATATAATATATATATTTATTTATTTATTTATTTTTATATTTATATTTACACTGTAATTTTCCAATTTATCTTGCCTCTTAAATTTGGGTTCTATTTTAATTTGCGAACCACTTTCACATCCATCACAATGCTTGCACATTGCACACTTGTAATCAAATTACATATTTATTTCACTTTGTTTTCCTCTTGATAAGCTTTATGCTATTTGATGCTATGTTTAAAGGATTTCTATAGTTACACGTCAATTGTATTTTAAAAATATAACTACATACTTGATCCTAGGTGCTGAGATTAAATTTATTTTTATTTTAAAAATATTTGTATATATAAAAAAAAATAAAAAATTATGTGGAGTTGAAATAAATTTTAGGTTTAATTTCTTTTCTAAATAAATTACATTCCACATAAATATTATAAATTTTCAATATTATTAACCATTATTATTATTATTATTATTATTATTTGTATTATTTTATTTTCATAAGATTATTTTTATTTTCATAAGATTATTTTTATTTTCATTAAATTAATATATTTACATTACATTAATCTTTTAATTTAATTTTAATTTTAAAATTTTATTATTTTATTTTCATATAATTTGATTTAATTAAAATGTTAAACAACATTACATTGCAATATTTCTATCACACTGAATTGGAAAGCATCTCTGCACAATAAGCTACGTTATCTCTGTGATACTGAATTGAAGAGCGTCTCTCGGCAATGAGCTAAATTTAACATAAATAAGTTGAAAAAAACAAATATACCACATTAATAAAAATTAATTTAATAAAACATTAATATATCACTTTATTTATATGGAAAAAATAACCACGCGCCATCATTTTAGATATCATTTTGGGACTGGGAAAAGGGACAGGAAGTCGGTGGAGTGGGTTAAAGACTTAACTGTAGTTATGGGAGCGTCTTAAAATCTAAACTTCTCACGCAACTTATTATACGTGTCTCAAAACCATTCGATTTTAGATCTGTATTTCTCACTCGTTTAAAAAAAAAAAGAGCGTTGATCTAAATTCCAGACCCCACTTGTCATTACTAGATTAAGGTTTCAACGACATTTAATTCCAACGCGACTTGAGGGAAAGTTCCGCGAATTCCATAAAGAGTTTGAAGTCCGTATACTTACCCCTTAATTGGGGCGTTACACATGACCATTGATTCAAATATATTATAATATTAATGACTTTAGGTTGTTGACTTTTGTTCTCTCCATTTCCAAAACTAGCTCAGCTATCTCCCTATATATTTATATTTATATTTTGTTTTGACTATAGGCCGTGGGAGGAATTATTGATGGATAAGTCCACTCCAAAATTAGATGATGTTATCCGTGGCCACATATTTAATAATGTTGTTAATGAAAGTAGGAATTATTGATGGATACGTCCACTCCAAAATTAGATGATGTTATCCGTGGCCACATATTTAATAATGTTGTTAATGAAAGTTATTAGTATAGTATATTTTAAATTACACTTAAATTTGGAATATTATAAAAAAAAAAAAAATATATATATATATATATATATATATATTTAAGCAACCATAAGAGTGGTTATAAAAATAAATTTGTAATGAAAGAAGAAATGTTTATGGCTAAATTACAGTGCTTTAGTTTATTTGTTATAAATTTTGGAGTTTTTTCAAGTATGTATTTTTGTCCAATTTGCTCAAAATTATATAGGGATTTATTGTAATCACGTTAAAATTCTCCACAATTGAGTGCCTTACAAGTTTGTAAGGGTGTTGAATCTATATATGTTGTAAAAAACACATTTAAAGAATAAAAGATTAGTGTTTAACCGAATTACAATCATAAATTCCAAAATGTATAATAGTTAGACACCATCAATTACAATTTGGGTTGTTGACTTTCATTAACCCTAATGATCTTGTATTGTGTTAAAGTGGGTTGTTGACTTTCATTAACCATAATGATTTTGTATTGTGTTAAAGTAAAGAGTGTATTGATAGCGTGGGAAGAACCATAGAGTTGATAGGGTCAATAAAGGTATCCTTTGAATTATGCTCATTGTTATCACCTCGTTGAGCCCACAAAATTTACACGGCTAATTAAATTCAATGTCAAGCCTTACCTTCATAGTTTTCACATACTTAAGGGTTCTTTCACATTTAGTCACGTGCCTTCGAGTGCTTAAAACCCTTACCTTCCCTTCCTCATTCAAACTTTGCTTCCATCCTAATTAGTAAATCAGACTTGATTTCCAAATTGGGCCCTCCTTCACTTGTTCAAAGTGTTTCCTTGGCCCAATTGTAAGATCAAACATGACCCTCAATTAAGCCCTTATCTCTCTTTCAACAGTTGCCTTGGCTTGACTTCAAGATCAATCCCAATTCCTAAATCGAGCTTTTGAAGTATTGTCTTCCCCCAATTTCTAGATCAAGCGTGATATGAAATAAGCCTCTTCTTGCATGTTTAAAGAGTTTCCTTATCCCAATTTTAAGATCCAACATGATTCCTCAAAATCAAACCCCCTTCCCATTATTCAATTTGTTGTCTTAGCTCAATTTCAAAGATTAGGTGTGATTCCTAGAAATTGATCCCCTTTTCATTTTACAATTTAATGCCTTGGCCTAAGTTCAAATATTGAGCCCAGTTCCTTAAATTAGAACCCATTATCATCGTTTAAACTAGGCTCAATTTCAAAGATGGGACTAATTCCTCAAATTAGTGGTCGTTATCACTATTCGAGCTAATGCCTTGGCTTGATTTCAATGATTAAGCATGATTCCTTAAATAGGTCCTCCATTAAATAACTTTGGTAGTGTTCAAATTCATTCTTTCTTGATTGAATTGTAGGCATGCATTTTCCCAAAATGTGTATAAGTAAGAAAGATTTTTCTTTTACACAATAAGTTTCTCCATTCAAGAGTTTAATTTTTCAGCCACCGAAGAGGGAAAAATAAAGGTGGAGAGCGTGAAAAATAAAGATATATCTAAAGAATAATAGTTTTGTAGCAATAATAGGATTCTTCTCCCTCCACTTCTCATCTTCTTAAGTCTCGTACTTACTATAAGCATCTTCTAAGTAACAAGCTCTCTAGAGAGAAATAAAAAGGTTGAAGATAGTGGTTTTGAAATCCCAACCCTTGGCGCAATGTTTTGTCTTTATAGAATGTTTGTTTCAAATGTAAGAGTTATATAGTCCCCACCATCAAAACTACCATTTGATTAATGAACTATTTGGTTTATTGTGAAATCAAGTTCAAGGTTGTTGCCACTGAATGATAAAAAATTCAAGCAAGCTATGTTGGTTTTTTCATCTTATTTTTTTGAATAAGCTAATGTATCTTTCCCATTGGTTTTATGTCCAAAGAATATATGCTAGGAAAGTATTTCTACCTCCTCCTTTATCCGTATTTGTTCCTTTTTTAAGCCCTGATGGATAGCCCAGTTGGTTGAAACTCCCCTTGCCAAGTCTTGGGCCCTCTAGCATGAGGCATGGTTTCAATTATTCTTGGGTCCATCAGGGTCAAGCTCCTTATGTTGAGTCAGTTGGGCATGCGGCCCGTTCAGGTGGGCAGTTATTATGAGAAGAAAAACATTTGTTCCTTTTTAAGTTAGTTTCCAATTTGAACTAGATCATGGTGTCCACAAATTACAAAATCATTCATGTGGTTGAATCACTTTAAAACCCTCCTTTGATTGGCCTTTTTTGAATTCCTCCAAATTAAAATTCAACATCTTATTCTTACTCTAAATCAATAGCAAAGATTGGATCCATGTACCATTTTTCTTAGTTATAAATCCAAATTAAGCTTCATATGTTTAAATAGGTTTTCCTTGGGTGACAAACAAGGACTCTTGCCTTAGAAAATATTGAGAGTGTTGAAGTTTCTAAGTTTACTTAGTTTAGAAACCCTTCATGCACTTTTTCTGATTTATTCCTACCTACTTGTTATTTTTATTTAACAAGTTATTTACAAAGTAAATACTGAAAATAAAAACCAGTGCATGCTCAACATATTACATATCAACAACTAAAAGAAACAAGAACAAACACACCACATGACACCATTATTCTTGGACCAATGTCCCCGAAAAAACCCAATGCGGGAAAACCGGTGCAGCTATCTGAGGGTTTTCTTATTAAGAAATATCAGAGTACAATCTGGGTGCCAAAACTGGCCTACCCAACAAAGAATTTCCTTAGTAGCTATACCTCACAATTTGAGAGAAATCTCCTGGTTGAAACCCCGGAAAATCCTTCCAGCAGCTCCTCAGCACAAAACTACTCCTGCAACCCTAGCATCTACCTAATCTGGACTTTGTCAGCCCCTCTCTGACTCACGCTGGCCCTGCGTCAGCCTTTTTAGGCCTGTGTTAGCCCCAGGAGGCCCTGCTTCAGCTCTAGGAGCCTTTGCATCAACTGCGCTAGCCCCTCTAGTGCTCTGCGCATCACTTTGCTGCCTCTGTGTGGCCCTGCATGAGCCCTTGTTGGCTCTGCATCACTCTCCTTGGTTGCTGCGGTGTTCTCCCGGCACACTATCTGACTTCTCTATTTCTTTGTACTTAATGCCCCTCAACTACTCTCCCGATCACTTATTCTACCTCTCTTAGCAAACCCCGCTCTAGAGAATAGAATGACTGATCACTCTGGTGTATCCTCCAAGTGACCCTCAAGCCTCCTCTTATACTTTTCCTATTGACATCTCAACGGTCGAGATTAAGTCCCTAATCAACGGCTAAGGTTAGATCTGGCTTGATCCATGTCTTTTGGACCATTCTAACACAGATTCATATTAATACACATTAATATTTTATTTTCCCTAAGTTTAGACTTAGAGACTCCATTAAAAATATTAATTATTTTAATATCTTCTGATCTGTTTAGAATCTGCCCAAACCCTTTTTGGGTATTGGAAATCTCATGTGCCCCAACCTCTCTGCTAAATTTCGTGGCTAAAGCACATCCAATGCTACCCTAAATCAACACTCCCTCTTAGCAAGGATTGTGCTCTAGCAATACTCCTTACTGAGTATTACTTTGATCATCCGGCATCAGTACCTATGCTGATGCCAGGCCTTCTTGCCCAACATCCTCCGCACTGCTGCATCCTGTACTTTTATCCATGGTTCTCCCACTGCCACTGCTGCATATTTACGACATCTCCCTCTACATTTATGTTGTTGTTGGTCCTTCCTCCCAGCACTGCACCTCCTCTCATCATGTTGCATCATGCTATCCACTGCTACACTGCAACTTAGTTACTAAGAAGTAAGTAACTGATCTCCCAACTAACCTCCCTGTGGGGCTAGAAACACCCACTTATGTTGAAGCTCCCTCTGTCGTTGACAAGTTCTCCCTCTCTTTGACCTCTACGCTGCTGCAACACGTCCCTGCATCTCGCACCATTGCACATCTCTTTGTGCCTTCTTGCACTGGTGCAACACTCCTGTGCCTTCTTGCACTGGTGCAACACTCCTGTGCCTCTTGCATTGCTGTAGCCTGCTACCTCTGCACTGTCTTGGGACTCCTGCAATGTAGCTCTCTCTGTCACCCCATCCACGTCCATCTCTACCCACCCAGCCAATCCTGCTACTCCTCATCGGGGCTCCCATAGCAAGGTCTAATCCAATAGGCTGGGTACCTCAAGGATCCTGCCCCTCATCGCCTGTATTCCGCCTAACTACAGCTTGATGTCTCCCCACTTCTGCTCAAGTGGCGTGTGTGCACTCATTACACAGTCATCCTCTATCAAAACTTCATTCTTTGCCCGTGCTGGCGCTGCCTTAGTCTCGGAAGACTCTCCCTTACTCTTCTTCCTTGGGCACTGGGTTGCATAATTACCTATATCCCCACAATGGAAGCACTTGATCTTGGAGAGATATTTCTTCTTCCGCTTCTCCTGCTTTCCCTCAAATGCTAGGGCCACATCCTCCTCCTCCTGTTTGACCTTGATCCCTTTGCTGCTGCTACCTGTCTTTGACTGTTGTCTGATCTCTTCCTGGCAAAGAGCTTCCCACATCTTGTCCCAAGGTAGGAGATTCCCTCTACCCAGGATGCTCTAGACAAACACTTCCCACTCTTCTGAGATAGCATTCATGGTTGTCCTTACCATAAGCACCTGATCCAGTGTCGCTCCTATACCAGTCAACTGATCTCGGATCTCATTCAGTCCTCCAAGGAAGGAGTCAATCGTTTGACCCTTCTTCATCTGATACAACCTCATCTGGTTCTCAAAAAACATTCTTCTCTACACAGAAGTATGTTGGTACAGGTTCTTGAGAGCCTCCCACATCTCAACTGTCGTTTCCTTCTCGGCTGTATGTGGTACCACATGATCCTTGACCCCATAAAGGATAATGCACTTGATCGTCGCCATCACCTCTTCGTACTTGTCATTATCATTTGGGTTGACTGGGATAGCTATTGTCTTCAAGGCGAAGTTCTTGACACGATTCCTGTCAAGCACTGATAATATTTGCTCCTTCCAGATTGCGAAGTTTGATGCTTCATCCAATCTATCCTGGTCTCTTACCCCATGTAGTGCCATGACGCTCCTCTACTTCCCTCCTGGAAGTTCTCTATTCGACTCCTATGACTCTCTACTTCCCATCTAGAAATTCTCTTCTGGACTCCCTCTAAGTCCTTATTTCCCTCCTGGAAATCCTTCTGCCACTTGTTAAAATGCCCCCTACTATGACCGTCTTGTGCAACTGCACTATCAATCTAGGTTCCAAAGCTAGAAACCCTCGATAACAAATCCTCTGGCCCTGCTCTGTCAAGTACTGTTCTGACTACAGTACCTCACCAGCTCCACTCTGCAATATTCTTGCAGCCTTCTAGACTCCAGCAACTGCCTCTCTGTTAACTGCGTCAGCCCCTCTCTACCCTACACTGGCTCTACGTCACCCCAGATGGGTCTGTGTCAGCCCTAGGATGCCCTGCATTAGCCCTCTAGCCCTCTACGTTAGCAACGCTTGCCTCTTTGAGGCTCTGCGTGGTTCTGGCTAGCTCTGCGTCACACTTCTTGGCCTCTGTGCTGCTAGAAACAACTTCTGTCACCTCAAGACAGTTGTTTTCTGTTGCTATTGCTCTGCTCGGCTGATGTCTCTTAGTCCTCCTATGATCTGCAATCACCCTCTGATACCATGTTGAAGTTTCTAAGTTTACTTAGTTTAGAAACCCTTCATGCACTTTTTCTGATTTATTCCTACCTACTTGTTATTTTTCTTTAACAAGTTATTTACAAAGTAAATACTGAAAATAAACCCCAATGCATGCTCAACATATTACAGATCAGCAACTAAAAGAAACAAGAACAAACACACCACATGACACCATTATTTTTGGACCAATGTCCTTGGAAAAACCCAATGCGGGAAAATCAGTGTAACTATCTGAGGATTTTCTTATTAAGAAATATCATAGTACAATCTAGGTGCCGAAACTGGCCTACCCAATAGAGAATTTCCTTAGCAACTATAGCTCACAGTTTGAGAGAAATCTCCTGGATGAAACCCCGGAAAATCCTTCCAGCAGCTCCTCAGCACAAAACTACTCCTGCAACCTCAGCGTCTACCCAATCTGGACTACGTCAGCCCCAGGAGGCCCTGCGTTAGCTCTAGGAGCCTTTGTGTCTGCTGCGTTGGCCCCTCTGGTGCTCTGCGCAACACTTGGCTGCCTCTACGTGGCCCTACGTGAGCCCTTGTTGGCTCTGTGTCACTCTCCTTGGTTGTTGTGCTTCTCTCCCTGCACACTCTCTGCCTTCTCTGTTTCTCTGTACTCAATGCCCCTCAGCTTCTCTCCCGATCACTGATTCTACCTCTCTTAGCAAACTCCGCTCTAGAGAATAGAATGATTGATCACTTTGGTGTATCCTCCAAGTGACCCTCAAGCCTCCTCTTATACTTTTCCTGTTGACATCTCAACAGTTGAGATTAAGTCCCTAATCAACGCCTAAGATTAGATCTAGCTTGATCCATGTCTTTTGGACCATTCTAACACAAATTCATATTAATACACATTAATAATTTATTTTCCCTAAGTTTAGACTTAGGGACTCCATTAAAAATATTAATTATTTTCATATCTCATGATCTGTTTAGAATCTGCCCAAACCCTTTCTGGGTATTGGAGATCTCATGTGCCCCAACCTCTCCACCAAATTTCATGGCTAGAGCACATCCGATGCTACCCCAAATCAACAGAGAGTACCCCACCATTCGCTTAAGGGTTGACTCAAAGGCCTAGAGTAACACAAGAAAGTGCATCCACACACTATGCCTTGGCATTTGGCCCCTCTCTCAGAGATAGAGGACAACTTGAGGGACGACATACAAAATTGGTATTCATAGTGAGGGGATATCTCTCCCTGTTATGTAATAACAAATATACTGATGAATCCACTATTCATATGTTTAACATATTTTTAACCCAATGAATAATTATACCCAACATCTTGATTTGTTGAAAATTTTATATCCTTTTAGAAACTTATGAGAAACTCCAATGTGGAACAAAGCCTTATTTTCATTACTATTAATTATGCGTTACTTGCTTGTAGTGGCTCTTGATGCAAATATTACATGTAGCTACTTCACATCAATCTCACAACGTCACGCAAAGCTTATATTAGTGCATATCACTTCAATACCTAGTTTTCCATTCACACCATCTATACAAGTTGTTATTTGAAGTTTATCCTACATATTTTTTTAAATCTCATCCTAAAAGTCCTCACTGCCTCTTTTATTGAAAAAATCTTTGAAAATACCTTTCTTATGGTTACATTTTTACTTAAATATATACTCTATCAATATTTCTTAAGATAAGCCCACGAGGAATAGATTAATGGGCAATCACCATGTTATGAAGTATTATATAAACCATGAGATTCAACTATCAAATCCCTCCTAGGTTAATCTTCAGATAATGGATATTTGAAAACCTTTCCAAATTTACCCTTCAACCTTTTCAATGGATATATAAAAATCCTTCCAAGTGTAGTTGAAATGACTCTATATGTGGCAAAGAACATATCATAATGTTTCAGGGTTTCATCTATAGCCTCCTTGTTGAGAATGAAGATGTTTTCATACATTTATTGTATTTTCCTTGGAATGGGATGATAGATCCTAGTTGAGGAACTCAATATCCACTTGTGGGAAATGACTTGATTGTTTCCTATGTAGGAGGGGAAAGAGAAAGGACCATTTCTATATTTTATCATAATTTAATTCTCTAAGCATGGAAGACATGGGAGGTGCAACCAAATTCAATAATAGGTTCCCCGAGTCTTAACATGGAATTCTTGAGAATGTTAGTGCTAAACCTATAGCAAAGTGAAAATGGGAGTAAGATAAAAAAAAGTGATACATTTCATTAGAATAATACACATAAAAATATAATGTTTTTGACCCTTGGATAGGTCTTCAAATAACATTGAAGTATTTCATACATTAGAAACAAACAAGTTTGTAAAGCTTCAGTTTTACAAGAATGCAAGCTCATGCTTGCAACATGAAACTTAAATAGCTCTTTGTGGTAGGAATTAACCATAAGTACCAATGTGACAAGTTTAAAAATGTTCTCAAAACTCAAATAGCCTGCTAAATGACAAATAGATAAATTGTAATTAATTAATTTATACTTTATTACAAGTAGGGATCTTGCTTCCTTAGACCTAAAATAAAATATGAAGTGCTTGGAAGAGATAAGAAGACATATCCAAACCTATATCTTTCTATAGTTAGGCATACATGGAAAACCTAATGGAAAGATAGATGTAGAAGAACATATGACAGAGAAATTTGAACTGGTTGATTCACAAAATATTCTGGAAAGGAAAACTCCTATTCAGCAAAAACCCCACAAAAAATAAAACTCCTTTCTAAATGTGATTTTCTCCCTTTATGATCTTCTCTTCAACTTTGCAAGTACTTGATGGTTAGTTTTTTCCTCTTTGTACTAACTAAATGAATAATCATTTGAAAATATGAATCTATGGTTTTGTCCTCCAAACTAGTGTTAAATTGTAGCAAGAAAATTTGAATTGTCCCTTAGTAAAATGGAGAAATTTGAATTTCCACATTACCAGGATGAATTGAATTGCATTTAGAAAGAGTGACATGGCCAATTCACTTAGTTAAGTCGTCCAGTTCGAGTTTATGGGCAAGAAGTAGAGTTGTGCATGAGTTGATTGCTAAGATCTAGCAATCTAGTGGAGTTATAGTTAGTGAAACCTAGCTATCTAAGCTCTAATCATGAATAGAGTCAATGTGAGTTTATTTGAGTATTTGTAATTGTTTTTAACTCATTGATCTCTCAGTTAACTAGTTATTTTTCTCAAAATAGCCCTATTCATGCATGTAATTTGAATGACCTAGTTGAGTGGAGGAAAAAAGGCATCAATGTAATCATTATTGTATACTAGTGAGTGTGCAGTGTTTGCAAGTAGCAAGTGAGCTAATTTCCTTAGGATTTGTGCAAGGAAATATGAGCTCCCTGTTCCTTAGGAGTAGGAATTGCCCAAGGATATATGAGGAAGTTGGAGGCCCATTTTGGCTAAGTGTTGGTCAAAGCAGGTAGAGTAGGAGATCAATATTACAGTGCAGGTTGAGCTTCAAGGATTGAAGTTGTCATTGTAATTGATCATTGTCTCATATGATATAATAAAAAAAGAGGAGGGGTTTTTTCCAGTTGGGTTCCCTAGTAAAAAAAGTGTGTTCATTTTAATTAAATGATTGCATGTGTTTCTATTTTCAATTTTCCTTCCACAAAATTTAGTAGAAGAAATTTGTGTCTATTGATTTCAGTCTGATTTCATTAGCAACTAAAAATTTCGAGTTATTTCTACATGGTATCAGATCTATTGGAAATTACATAGAAACCAAGTTCCTGATCTTCTCTCAAAGAAATTTTGAATAACAAATTTGTGGTGCAAGTATTTTCTTCAGTGCAGGAACAATGTCTTTCAATGGGTTGAAGCTTGAGTATGCATTGGAGGGATCCTCAAACTTTTGTGCTTCAAAAGACTTGATGAAATTTGTGTTGGATGACAATCGAGTATTGGAGTACACACAAAATGATATTCCAAAACCAACAACATCATACGCACAACAATTGGCTCAGTGGAAGAAAGACACATCGAAATTTAGAAGAATTATCCTGAAGGGAGTTAGAGATTTTGTGGTTTCAGATTTGCATCGAAAGGAGACTCCATTTGCAATGTGAAAAAATCTCACAGATTTATTCCAAAGCAACAGTGATTCCAGGAAGTTGGCATTGAGAGATAAGCTCAGGAACATTCGAATGGGAAAAATTAAAATTGTTGTTCAATACCTATCCAAATTCACTAAGGTCAGAGATGAACTTGGAGGAGTTGGAGAGAATGTACCATCATTTGAACTTGTGAGCTTAGCACTCCTTGGTCTTCCAAAATCCTAGCACAACTATCAGGATTCAGTTAATGTAAGTGATAAGCTCCCATATTGGGAGAGACTTTGGTCATATTTGGTGTAGGAGGAGATTAGAAGAAACACTAGAGATGGTGTCACATCCAAAACTAAGGAGGAAGAAAAATTTTCTCTATGTAGGTTTTAACCCTGTATAGAAATTACATGCATACGAATTCTAAAAACATAAAATAAACAATGGCGAGAACATAAAACGTAAAACAAATATACACAAATATTTTCCCCTAGATCCCAAAACCGGGACTACCAGATTGATTTTTCATTATGTTCATTTCAATGTTACAATACATATATATACATGTCAAAGCATTCATAAACCCCAATCCATTAACCTTGGAATAGAACATAATTGTAGTTCCCTTGACTGGATCTACAAAATACCATGGGCAGAAAAACATCATGCACAAAACCATGTGCGAAACCCATGCAAAAAACCATAGGTAGGTCCGCCCACCTAATATAGGGTCCAAAAAAAAATTCGTGGGGTGCTACCTCGAACCTGGTACAGGGGGGCAGTACCCCCTATGACCTCCCTATTGCACCTAGTCGTGGAAAGAATATAACATACTCCCAACACTCTAGCAAGACAAGGAAACAAATCCAAGGGAAAGAAGGCCCAAGGCAAGGCAGAATCCAACTAGAACCATGGAAAGAAGAAAGACCTCAGTAAAATTAAATGTTTTCACTGCCATGAGTATGGACACTATGCAACCAAGTGTCCTCACAAAAAATCCAGTAAGAAGCTTGCAATAAGATCATGGGGAGATGCTCTCACATCACAATTTGAGTTAGATTTCACCTTCATTGTGTGCATGGAAAGTATTGTACAAGACAATGTATGCTACTTAAACTTTGGTGCTTCATTTCGTATCACAGGAAATAAGGAGTTCTTTAGCAACTTAGAGGAGAAGGACCTACAATTACACATAGAACTTGGAGATGATGGGAGCTATAGTACCAAAGGGATTGACATTGTCACCTTTAAGAGGGAGTCAGACTCCCATCTTCACCTAAAGAATGTAATGTATGTGCTTGGTCTGAAGAAAAAATTAATTTTTGTAGTTGTACTTGAAGATAGAGGATATGATGCGGTGTTTGGTAAAGGGAAGGCTTTTTTAAAGCATGTTGCTACTGGAAAAGTAAAACAAATTGGTGTTAAGAGTTAAAGATATCTACAACCTAGAGGTGGATGCATGCATTGCATTAAGTAGAAAGGCAAAACATGTTCAGGGCCGAGATGTGGAGAGCTCTAACATAGGTGCATGGGACACCTATACCATGGAGCCTTGAAAATAATGCAACAGATCACCACTGAAATTCCAAAATGCACCCTTGATCAAAATGATGTTTGCAAGGGATGCACTCTTGGAAAATATGTTATATCCTCCTTTGAGGGCTGAGGTAGCAGAGTAGGAGCCTTCTTGGAGTGAGTTCACTCAAATGTGTGTGGACCATTTTCCACATTCTTAACTGCAAAGCACAAGTATTATGTGATCTTCATATATGATTTTTCCCGCAAGTGTTGGATCTATTTCATGAAGAAGAAAGATGAGGTTTATTCAAAGTTTGTTGAATATTTAATCCTTTGTTGAAAATAAAACTGGAAATAAAATTAAATCCCTGAGAAGTGATAATGGAGGAGAATATATGTCTAATGCCTTCAAAAATTATGTGCCAAGAAAGTTATTAGAAAGGAGTTTATTTCACCAAAATAATTAAACAATATGAAACGTCAATTAAAAATAAATACTTAATACTAATTACGCAAGCTCAAAGATATTTGACATCAAATTTCCAATTCATCTCACATTCCAAAATTCAGTTTTATCTCATATTATGTATTAATTTATTTCACTTCTTTTGAATATGAAAAAAGAAAAATTCCATCATGTTTCATTATTTCTTGACACTATGATGACACATACTTTCACATAAATGGCAATATTTTCCATTACTATTTTCATCAAATTATTACCCATATTTTAATTAAATTTTAAACTTGTACGATACACTTTCACCTCCATGATAATGTTTACTCATTACATTCTAATAATTAAATTAGATATTTATTTTACTCATTTTCAAATTTAAATTGTTATCCCCATTAATGAGGCCATTGATGTTATCAATTGCATCACTCATCCCCATACTGCTTTTTTAGTTAAGATTTGTCTCACCTCTACTTTCTTTAGTTTCGAGGATGAATTCTACAAGCAAACATGTGGTGTGGCTATGGGTTCTCCCCTTTCCCCCATTGTCGCCAATCTCTCTTCATGGAGCATTTTGAGTCCAAAGCCTTGTCTTCGGCTCTTTACCAACCCAAACTTTGGAAAAGGTTTGTGGATGACACTTGTGTCGTCTAGTCTCATGGTAAAGAGAAGTTGGAGTTGTTTTACTATCATCTTAACAGTCAATCGAGTCACATAAAGTTCACCATGGAATCTGAAGTTGATGGTAGCCTACATTTTCTTGATGTTCTTATCTCAAAGAAGGATGGCGTTTCTTTTTTTCATCAAGTTTTTCGGAAGAAAACTCACACATAGCAATATCTCCATGCTAGTTCCCATCATTTTCCTACTTAAAAGCTAGGTGTTCTCAACACCTTTGCCACTCATGCCTTGCGAGTTTCTAACGAAAATCACCTCGAAGATGAGAAAACCCACCTCCTTAAAGTTTTTAATAAGAATGGTTATAGTAGGTCTCAAGGTCTTAGGGGATTTTCTAACTGCTGAAAAAGGTCTTAAGAGTAAGATTGACCCCAAGGATTGGTCTTTTGGTGTTCATCTTCCTTTTATTCAAGGGACCACGAATAAAATCGCTAGGATTTTGAGGAAACATAAGATTCATTCTTCTTTTAGACCCCTTAACACTATCCAGAGTTCTCTTCGTTCTACTAAGGACCCGATTAACCCCAAGGATGGAAAGGGTGTTTACATCATTCCCTATTCTTGTGGCGCTCCTTATATTGGTGAGATCGGTTGATCCATAAACCAAAGGATCTATGAACATGCTGCTGACATCAAGCATGGAAGGTCTCGCTCCTCCGCTTTAGCAGAGCATGCAAAAAAAACCATTCATCACATCTGCATTGAAGAAGCTAAGGTCATTGCGAGGATTGGCCATTTTCATCATCGTAAATTTAGGGAGGCCTTAGAAATTGAAAAGAGACTTGTTAATTTAAATAGAGATGGTGGCTGGAGTATCAACAGATGCTAGATTCCTGTGCTTTCCTCCTAAAAAAAATATTATTTTTTTTAATTTATTATTATTATTTTATTACTATTTAATATTATTACTCATATTCAATATTATTTATATTTTTATAATATTATTATTGATTAATCCACATGTTGATTAGTTTAGTACTCTTTAAAATTATTTTTATATTTGGGGATATGAATAGGATTTAACCTTAATATTAATATTTTTAGAATAATAATATTCATTAATAAAGATATAAGGGGTTATAAAAAGTAAAAAAAAATAATAATTATTTTATTAAATCTACTTATCATAACTTCTTGTTTTATAGTATTATTTTATTAAAATAATTTTTTAAATTCTTTAATTAGTTTCCCTTACCTTTTTTGCTTAGAACCCTTACTAATTTTATTACCCTAAACAATATTATTATATTATTTTTATATTTTTTATAATATTATCATTTGTTAATTTACCTATTATCTAATTTATGACTTTCTAAAATTATTTAATATTTTATATGAATAAGATTAAACCATTAACACTTTTTAGAATATTATGATGATGATGATGGTGGTGGTGGTGGTTAACGTCCAGTGAGACCAAACTTTGGTTTATCAGACCTAAAGAAACGAATTATTTAGTTTGATTTAAGATTTTATTCCTATAATCAAAAAGTTTGGAGAGAAGCCTCTCGAGTTCACTGTAATTTTGACAACGTAAAAGGCTAGGAAGGTCAGTATTGCAACAAAGATTTTGAAACTAAGATCTAATGTGGTTGTACCCAGGGCACTCTAAGAGGAAGTGATTTTCATCCTCGATGTTCGTATTCTCACAGAGATGGCAGAACCTTTCCATCCATGGTGTTT
The DNA here is from genome assembly GCA_031772625.1 of Pinus tabuliformis. NCBI lineage: Eukaryota > Viridiplantae > Streptophyta > Pinopsida > Pinales > Pinaceae > Pinus > Pinus tabuliformis. Next base: position 1,146,034,572 of record CM062815.1, read on the forward strand.
TAGGAACTGCCCAACGACCTGTTTCACTATGGAGCTCATGAGAGTTCGTTCTAATCTTGGCTATATTAAATTTCTTCTTTGAGCTAGTTAAAACAGAGAGATACTTTTGATCTTCTAGGTTGGGGTTGATGACCTCCTTATAATATCTTAATTTTCTTTTCGCTGCTAAATCTTTCTCACACCACATTTTTTCTTTGAATTGGGAAGAAACACATTTTTAATGTTATTAATGTTTTGCAATGCAACATTCTTGTTACCCGCTAACGGGTATTTCGCAGCTCTCTACATCTATTTATCTCAATGCCTAGATCTGGTTCCTTGTCTAAAAATGAACCATTTATCTCAATGCCTGGATCTGGTTCCTTATCTTGTCTGAAAATGAACCACACTAACTAATTGAAAACATGTCAACAAAAATATCTCTTATATCATTTTTACTTAAAAATAAATCACAGAAATTCAGAATTTCATAACATGTATTTAATTGTGTGTAAGCATTGTATTTAATAAACTTTTGGACTTGAAAGTATCACTTCGTATATTCATATATAAAAAATAATTTCGCGCCGTCCTTTTAGATATTCAACAATATCCTAATATACTATAAATGTATAATGGGTTCGTTGGGATTACGAAAAGGGAGGGACGTTAACTCGGTGTAGAATGTAGTTACTTCTCACGCAACTTATTACACGTGTCTACGTTTGATTGCAGATCTAAATTTCTCATTTGTTTGTAAAAGTATGTTAATATAGGTATCTCCAAACTCTAAATTCCGACCACCACTTGTCATTCAATGCAAACAACGCAACGCTTCAGTGAATAACATTAAAAGTTTGAGGTGTGTAGGCCTGCCCGTTGATTGGGGCGTTACACGTGCCAATTACTTCGGATTATAATAATGTTTGGGTTGTTGACTTCCCGTTACCTCAACGTCTCGATCGGTACTCTCAATTTCGAAAATTAGCTCAGCGATAGTCTCCCTTTTCACCATGTAAAAAAGGGATAATCTTTAGGTTGCTTCATGCATTTTTTTTTTCCTTGCTCAACATTTCACAAAGTAAAATATAAATATTTTCACACTCCACCATTCACGAAGCAGAAGGTAGGTGTTCTCATTTGTATGTAGTGATGTGTGTGGATAGGTTTTCTCCCATCTTTTCATTGAATTTGGGTATGCTTAAAGGTAACTTTACGAGCATAGGTGGCCATCGAGAGTTATGGCATATGAAGGTGTTGGTGAGTTTTTCCAAGTCTAGAAAATCAAGTGAAGTAATAAATGGAAGTTGGTTCTAATCAAATAGGTCAGCAAGTAGATATGGGTTTTTTATCGACGTTGTGGTTCCTCATAACATAGTAAGGTCTTTCATAACATAGTTTCTAGAAGAAGGCATGTAATTAAAAGGATGAGTAGTCTCATACCTTGCATGAAGTGAAGCGGTAAAATGTTTATTTTTCTCAAGAACAAAGGAATCCTAAAAGCATGGTTGCTAATGGGACTATATTTAGTTTCAGAAGGATAGTCTTCTAGAGCGAAAACGTCCCCACACATAGGTATATTCATAAAGAAAGTGGTTCTAGTCGGGAAATTGTTCCCAACCACTTGCCCCCGACCCCTCAAGTCATTTTGACCTCCAAGGTAAGGCATTCCTCCTAATGATGTACTTCCCCAAGGATTGTATTGTCTAGTGAAAACTTTACTACCACCAAAATGACTAGGAACAAGCACAAACCCCTATGGAAGACTCCCCACAGAAGATTGTTATAAACTCGACCTAGTAACCATAGGAACAATGGAATTAGGTGGGAATTGCCCCACTCTAGTTTGTGAGCTTTGACTTGACGCTATACTGAACACAAATCTGGTAGGAGGAAGGGACATTAAAAGACTAGGGAGACTAACTGGAGTTGTAGAAGCAACTAGTGGCATGCCCCAAAGAGATAATGGAGAAGAAAACGAGGTTGGAGGAGAGGAAATTATCACACTAATTGAAGGTAAAGAGGACATCACAATAGAAATCCCTGATATAAATGACGAAGAAGATCCAATCTCCCATATGGTCAAAGCACCACTCTCACCAACCATGGGATGAGAGAACAAGGGAAAAGTTTGTTTAAAGTTCACACCGCCCTAAATTAGTATAGGGTCAAGAGGATTGGTCAAAGGTGGATTAATTTCAATCTATGGGAGTCTTGTCTATCACGTCAAGGATAACTTGTTCTTCTCCCTCTAAACCAAAAATAACTCTTTTGGGCTCAATTTGATCTAATTCCTCCAACGTCAGATTTATCTTATGTCTCTGTGGTGGTGGGTATTCCTCTTTGGGAGGAAGGTTTTGAAGTCTTTGAGAATAACAGATAATTCTCTCAGCCACAACGAATATATAAATTTAACTAATTAAAGTAGAACACCCTATGGTGAACTAGACTCTAACCAAAAAGAACACCCTTAAAAAATATAAGAGATAGCAATATGAAAACCAAAGAATATAGGGGCTTATGGAGATCAGCCTAGGATGATCAAGGCCCATATCAAATTAGCGAAGGTAACAAAAATAATTACGCTAATCTACCTACACCAAACTTGACTAGCTAAAGTGACGTCTCTCAAATGACACCAAGTGTCACCCTCCAGGAGCACTGATATGAATGATGTAACATCTACCTCAGGTACCATAACACTTTCAACTGAAGTAACCTAGATAGGTTTCCTAAAGATTGGAAATTAGGTACCACCTCACAATCAATCAATTGGGTGTGTAATCATGGTCGAGGTTATATGTGTGGGTAAGGAAACTAAGCCTGAAACCTCTATGAGGGATTGTTCACAGTGAACTCGATGCCTTCAAGAGATCCTTAAATGCACACAATCCATGTAGCAGTAAAAAACAAAAGGAAGAGGGGATATCTCTCCACCTTCCCCCCAATGCGACCACGCGCTTAACCCCTATGTGAAAGGAGCTTCCCAACAACAATATATATCATAGTGGAATTTTGTCACTCTTTAGGGATCTCTAGTTTCATTTTCATAGCCTTGAAGAGTTTACTCTCCAATCTTATTTGAAATCCCTATGTCCTATTCTATGTTGGTTTTCTATAAGGAAAAATGTCTAATTTTTTATTATTAGTGCTTAGATTTTAGTTGGTTTTTGTTACTCAAACATAATAGAGTACCACTGTAGTGGTGTTTGTAAGACACTGGCCAATCCCTAAAATGCACACTATATGAGATCTTTACTTTGTCTTCAATTCAATGGAAACTAGTTAAGGGAAAGGAATAGAAATCATTTTCCCTTTTTCAAGTGGTAAGATACGCCTCACTCTCTCAATTGTCACTCAACATATTCAAATATTCAAAGGAAGCTAACCACTATTTTGTTATTTTCAATCCAAGATCACTAAATATAAATTTGCACCGAAAAGCAGTGAAAAGCACCAAACTAGAGCTTTGATAAAAGAAAAAAATGTGGTGAACAAAGGCACACAAATAAGAGGTAAAGGAAATTGAAATTTGCAGTACATTGAGGATAGCCAAAGAAGCTAAATCTCTTAATGTTTCCACTAAGAGGAAAAAATAGAGTTTAGAAGAAACAAAACCTATAAAAAAAATTGAGTTTCCTTAAATTTTATTAAACTATAAAGAAACAAGTTGATTTGGATCTTGGGGGGAGGCCCCCAAGATCTGAAAGATTGAAATGGATCTTGGGGGGGAGGCCCCCAAGATCTGAAAAATTGAAATGCCAAAAGAAAAAGATGAGAACACCCAATAAACAAAACCACAATTTTTTTTTTTAGTAAAACAGATAATAACTATAAAGACTACATTGTGGACAATCTCCCTTTTTACAAAATGTGACTTGTTACTTGTAACCTTTTTTGGTTACAATACCACAAGTAAATTCCATGGGTGGGTAAATACCATGAGAAAATACCATGGGTGAATGAATACCATGGGTGGATGCTAGTTACAATACCATGGGTAAATTCCATGGGTAGATGAATAACATGGGTGGATGAATACCATGGGTGGATGCCATTTTCCATTCAAACTATTCCTCCCTCCTTAAGAAGCAATGGTCCCCATTGCATGAAGTTTCATTTTGCAAATCCTTTGTTGAATATGAAGAGCCACTGAAGAGAATGGTTTTGTGTCGTTAACCCATAACCATGATGAACAAAGATCTGAGGATAGAGATACCCTGTAATACTTGTGACCAACTGTGATATTGACAGTGTGCGACCTAGAAAATGGACTTCGATAAAGTGTGGGTTTATGGATGACCCATAACCATGACAAATAAAGATTCAAGGATAGAGTTACCATGTAATTCTTGTGACCAACTGTGATACTAACAACGTGTGACCTAGCAAATGGACTTCAATGACAAGGATTTTGTGCGGTTGATCCATAACCGTAATGTTCATTATTGGTAAAGTAGCAGGTGCCTACATAGCTTGGGGTGAGAGGGCATGTCTCCAAAGAACCCAAGCCAGATACTCCTATGTTGAAACTGATGAATGTGAAGCAGGTGCCTATTAAAGCGGGGTGGGAGGGAACGTCTCCAAAGGGAACCCGCTCCGAATGCTGCTCCATATTTAAAATGGACATACCTCGGTCAATATAACTCAAAATATTTATTATAACCTATTTTTGGAAACATAATGACCATTTTTCATCTTTCCATGTGTTTGAAGTCCCTATCTCTCTGGAAACTCAGATTCATGTTGCAATTGTTTTGCCATCACAAAAATATTGAAAAAATAGTTGATTTTAAATCAATGATATCTCCCTCATCCGAACTTTGATTCGACAAATATTTTTTTTGAAATTGGGTGATGTTGAGGAGCTCAGATCTATAATCATTTTTATGAAATTATACACAAAAATGCAAAAAAATTATAGGAGAGTCGTTGTCCACGAATTGTCGTCAGAAAAAATTCAGTAATATAACTAATTTTAAATCGGCGATATCTCCCTCATTCGGAGTCCAATTCGGTCAATGTTTTTTTTGAATTCGGTTATTTTTCGCAAGAAATCCATATTGGTTATTTATTTTTGTATATTTTGCACCAAGATTTTTAGATCTGATTTGCAAACTTACCACCCAAAAAAATCTTGCAAAAAAATGGAAAAAGAAAAATTCTTCCTACTTTGCCCAAGAAAGTGCTTTGTTGAGGCCATAGCACATGCCTAAAGTTTGTTGAATATTTTTGCAAACAATTGAAACTGAAATATGCATCAAACCCTCATTCCCATGGAATTGTAACCTGGCTCTGATACCACTGATCTAGATCTTGGGGGGAGGCCCCCAAGATCTAAAAGATTGAAATGGATCTTGGGGGGAGGCCCCCAAGATCTGAAAATTTGAAATGCCAAAAGAAAAGATAGAAGAAACTCACAAAATAGAAGAAAAGATAGATCAATGACTTCAAAATCAACCTCTTTGAGGGGGAACCTCCTTTACATTACACAAATGAACAATTCTTGGATGATACAAATGACAAAACCTCCTTTCTTTATATAAGGGGTCACAATATAATCAAAGCTGACATAACAATAATAATATAAGAGCACAACAATAACAAGATGGGGACAATAGGGGTACAACAATAACAATAAGGGCTACAATGACAATAGTAATGGGGGAATCACTAGTATTATAGGGACCTAACATGCCCCTCTCCTTCAAAAAAGTGTTTTCCTCAACGCTTAAGTAGTTCTAGATGCTTATGTATAAAAGTCCCACCCTCCCATGTGGAATATTTAGTGGTAAGTTCTTCCACTTGATGAGATACTTTGAAATTGATCGATTTCGTAGTTGTTGAGTTCTTCTTTCTGTGACTGCTTTAGGTTCTAATATGATTTTTTATTCCAAATCAATATTTGGCAATATTTTTTGAACTGGGAGTTTGTCACCTATAACCTTCTTTAAGCATGAAACATGGAAAACTAGGTACCAATCTTTGGCAACACCTTGTAGGGACCATAATACTTTGGTGATAATTTATTATCCTTCTTAGCTTGCTTGAGGGACATTTTTTTGTCTGGTTGTATTCGTAAAAATACCGAGTCGCCTATATCAAAACTTCTTTCAATGCGATGTTGATCTGCCTGTTATTTCATTTGATTCTGTGCGAAAGTGAGGTTATCCTTTTTATATGTCCTTCTATCTTGAGAGTTTGAAGAGTGGTAATTCTTGCCAATGCATTACAAGATATGGTCGGATTTGTTTCTTCTTTCTCTGGGGTTGGTTCCTGGTGTATATCCTCTTCTTTTGACGTTTCTTGATCCTTTTCTTCCTCCTCTTCACAATCAATCTAAAATAATCTCTTCTCAGCAAACTTAGACATTTAGTGTATATGTTATCACAACTGTAAGAAAGGTTGCTTTCTCCTTTTTCTTCCAATTGTTATGGTTTCAACCTTGTAGGTTGTGGAAGGATATGAGCAGCAACACTTCCATCATTATAATTGAGAGTGGTAAGATTTCTTTTTGCCATAATTTTTCTTTCAATTTTTTTTTCTAGCCTGAATACCTTCTCCAATGAATCAGGTTCTCAAAGACAAACCTCATGTTGAATGTTATCCTTTAAAGTCCCTATGATCAATCCTTTGCTTTTCTGGAATATCATTTACCCTTATATTCAATTTTTGGAAGTCCTCAATGTGCTCTGACATTGAACCCTTTTGTTTGAGATTTATCAATTGGCTAAAGAAGGTGTTGCTCTTTGTATCCTCATAATGTGCTATCATTTCCTCCGTGAAAATTGACTAAGTGATAAGTGGTTTACAAGAACAAATCCCTTTATACCATAAAAATTGATTCGGTTCTAAATATAAAGATTCAATATGTACCTTTTGTAACAGTTGCACATCATGTAGATCAAAATATTTCTCCATCTGTAGTATCCATGTTATGGGATCATTGTCATAAAACTTCCTCATATAGATCTTTGGAATATGGTGGGTCTTCAATCCAATGTTAGATTCTATGAAATCATGATTAACAATTATTTTTTTCTCATCATGAGTTTCCTCTACTACCTTTTCATCATTATGAGGCCTTTCTTGTAGCAGCTTTGTCCAACCTTCCTTCAAACCTTCCATGTCTTTCTTCAAATCTTCCATGCCTTTCTTCAAATCTACTTCCACACCATCGATATTAGCTTCTATGGCACATATAAAACTATTTATCTTAGCTTCGATCGCATCCATCCAATTTTGTTTACTAGGTGTTTCTATTTTCTTGATTCGAATCATTGTTTTTCTTGCTTTTAGGAGCTTGATATTTAGATGACTGTAACTCTGTAATTGCAGATCTTCAAGTTCTGAAATTTTGGCTTGTGGTATCCCTCTTAGTCTTCTTTCTAACCCCACCAATCTGATCAATATTGGATTCTTCAATAAATAGTTATGCCAAATCTCCTACGATGCCCCGATTATAGACTGGTTTAGTAGAGTGAACTTCTACGACCTACCATGTGTCACTGTTTTGACCTTTGGACTTGAAAAAATACACTGAAAGATACAGTCCGTCTTATTTCTGTATGCTTACGAAAATTCAATTTGATGCTCAGAGAGAAAGTTATGACTATTTTCCCAAGGTCACATGTTTGGAATGTAATTCGGGAGTTTGCAAAAACCCTAAATGTCTTGGATCGTATCTCTGAAAAAGTAGCGAAACAAGATCTGAAATTCGGGCCTGAGCTTCATCACGATTTCGGCTCAAATGGGTTTTAATTTTAGAGTCTGAACCTTTGTAGAAAAACAATTATAGTGAAAATTCCACGATGGCCTATTTGAGATGGAACTCTGGAGCTTGCAAACACCCTAACGTCCTCAGATCATATCTCTGAAAATATAGCGAGACAAGATCTGAAATTTGGACACAAGGTTCAGCGAGATTGCGGCTCGAATGGGTTTTGTTTTAGCTTCTGAAACGTCGCAAAAAAAAGTTATATCGAAAATTCCACGATGACTTGTTTGGAGCAGTGAAACCCTAGAATCCAAAGCTCTGATACCAAATGTTATGAAACCAGCTCACAAAATAGAAGAAAAGATAGATCAACATTTTCAAAATCAACCTCTTCAAGGGGGAAACCTCCTTTACATTACACAAATGAACAATTCTTGGATGATACAAATGAAAAAACCTCCTTTCTATATATAGGAGTCTAACGAGTCACAATATAATCAAAGTCGACATAACAATAATAATATAAGGGCACAACAATAACAATAGTGGGCTTCTATGGGGCACAATAATAACAATATGGGGGTAATAAAGCACAAAAATAACAATAAGGGCTACAATGACAATAGTAATGGAGGAATCACTAATATTATAGGGACCAAACACATTTCCCCTATTAGTTGTCAATACACCTCTAAGAAAATCCATTGAAATGAACTTCTATGATTTGGTTGACTTTTGAAGTGTAGTATATTTTCATAGCATCTAATTTGTGTTATATATGCAACAAAGAGCACAATCCCACCTTAAGAAATTTGCCACCATTTCTTTTAATTTTACTAGTAGAAATACCTCTATAGATTGGTGATCATATTCTCCATGGATCTTTGAATGATGCATCCCATGTAGTAGTTGTAGTATATAATATTTTTGAGGAAGAAAAAATACATTCAACTTATACAAAATTCGATCTTTCATCAAATAGCCTTAGAAAAATTCATCTGCCATCGTTTGCATAGGTTTCTACAGTATTAAATATACGTGTGCAAATTCTAGACAACACACATAATCTTCTTTGAAAGCACTGAAACTAAAATGTTGGAATTGAACAAATATTATGAATCTGATTAGTGTTGATTTCAAGACAAAGTCTACAACCTTTTTTGAGCTTCTCCTTTGGTACTTAATCACAATATTGAATTGTTGCATTTATGTCATCCATTTGATGTGCAATGTGAAACCTAAATGATTTTGTCATTAGCAGGAGAGGGAATGTGCTAATTTTGAGGAAAAACCCATGGTTATAGTTCTTAGAGACATCGAAAGACAACAAAACCACAACATATATATTTGAGCTAAGGGTTGACCATATTTGAGATTGAGACCACCAACAAAAAATTTCATATAGCACTCAACAATTGGACCCTCTTGTCCTACACATAGACACTTGTAGGGATTAGTTTCCCTAGAAACTATGTTGTATATAAGGGATATGTTCAAGTTTGTGTTGTGTTTGTTTGATATGAAGAAGTTCATAATTGATTGAATAATGAATGTGGTTCATAGAGGTTTTGTTAATGATGTAATTAGTTAAGTTTTAACAATGTAGGTTAAGATTGAGGTAGTATTTTCTTCTCTCTTGCAATCTCATAAAAAAACTTTGGAGTGGAATCTACAATGGATGCTTATAAATAAAGGATGAATTAATCCCTTATAATTAATTGAATATTTCTTGTGAAAAAATAAATATTTATCTTTATTTCTATATAATTTATTTATATTTATATTTTATTAACTTAGTTAAGTTGTTAACATGTAATGGTTTGCATGGATAGAATACTTCACAAAATATACATAATAATTATCACAAGTTTTGTTATTACACATTTTATTTTTACGTTATTAGGTGTGTCTATTATGGAATAGTGCTTCCAAAATTTTAATTTAATTATCAATAAGTATTAGGTGGATGGAAGGGATTTAACCTCCACAAAATATTCTAGAATATTCTTAATATTATTCACAAATTAAAGGTTGATATTTACCTCCAGAGTAGTTATACCCTTTCTCCCCTTTTAATTAAATTGATTAATTAAAAAAAATCATATGAAATGAGTTATGGTTTTTGTGCATGTGGTATTGATAAGCCATGGTATTATAACAAATCCTATTTACATATGAAGAAAATCCATGGTAAAGTGGTAGTGAATCTCCATGGTTAAGAATCTTGGTACATTTTTTTAAATGTATATATGTTTAACATGTATAATGTATATATGCTTAATCTTGTTTCAACTAGGAGAAGGATCGACATGGTGGGAAAGTCAAGTCAATGGTTGATTATGAATTTGAGACACAGATTACATTCAAAGGTCGATGGAGTAGTTGATAGAAGTTGATAGTCAATGGAATAATCGAAAGAAATCACAGTCGGAGAAGCACATAGTTGACGAAGACTAGTGGTAGAATGATGGTCAAGTGGTGATTTAATACAATCAAACTATGTTAGAACTGAATAGGAATCCCTAGATTCTCACGATCCCATCCAATGAGATTAAAATTTATATAAATAATTAGGTGTTATGAATTATGGATTATTATGTAAGAATATACCTATAAATAGGGCATGAGATAAGGTTGTGATAAGGTATTGCTTGATCATAAATTGTTTGATGTAATGAGCACCTTGGTTTTAAGTGTGAACTAAGGTTGATGTTCATTGTAATCTGGGTAAATATTCAGTGAAGAATATCAAACGTTGGATGGTTTTCTTGGTTAAAGGTTTCCAAGGTAAAAATCTCTTTGTATTATGCATATTTGTATGCATTTACCATTGTTTATTCCTAATTTATTTCTCTCCTATAAAGGTTTAGGTAATTATATCAATCAAAGCTTTGTTTAAAATCAGGTCGGCTGGAAAAGGTGGTATTAGAGCCACAACACCGTTATGTAATCTAATTTTGGTCATCTTTACATGTTATTTTTATCTTTTATCATCATGAACACCTTGACCACATTTCTTACTTATTCTTTGGATGGGTAGTCTTGTGTGAAGTGTCCTTTACTATTGCAAATACAATAATATACTTTATGTCTTCCTTTAACATCTTATTATTTTTTTCTATTTTGATTATCTAGGGCTATGTTGTTTTGGTTTTTTCATTGGTTGCATAACGTGTTGATGTTCTTGAAATCACATGAAAAATGGTAATCGTGTGGAAATCCTCATCATTTTTTTAGTGATTTATTCAAACATTGTTTTATTTGTTTTTAAGATCAAGACTCAACTTTGATTGCACCCATAAGAACAAAGTACATTTACATCCTATTATGATAAATATATTGTCACATGGATAATGCTTCAATGTTAGCTTAAAAAAGAATATAATACTTATAACAAATAATATAAAATACTATAACTTAACAAAATATAGATACAAGTAAAAATAAAAATATGTTGAGAGATTTTTATGTACAAATAATATAAACTCACCTGGGGGGGTAGGTTTGGGAGAAAATCTTGTAGAAGTTTGAAAATCATACATGAATGCTTTTAGATACAACAATGCCAAAATCGGAGAAAAATATGGCCATTTTTTATTGTCTCTCAATCTTATAGGTACATATGTGCCCCAAGCTAGGGTGTAGGGTTTGTACTAAGGAAGGCCTAGTGGGAAAAATGATATGATAATGGAAAATCATTTAGAAGATAAGGCGCCTTTTCAAAAATGAAATTTTCATGTGGATGCCTTTAAATAATAAGGCTCCTATGATCTAAGTAGATATCGGTGGCCATCCACCTATTCCACTGGCTCACAATGCAAAATTCCTATTTCAACAGTTTTATATTTTTTGTAGTTTTTAGGTATTGAACTTCCGGCACAGTTTTAAGGCCCAAAACAATGTTTTTTGGGGAAATGTGCCAATGATTGTTAGCAATAAGAAAATGTGCTTGTTAGATAAACCTTTCAAATGACTCACTATCATGTGCACCAAATGGAGATTGTATGCCAAAGTTATGTCCCTAGGAAGTTGACATTCCAATTTACCTGATTGGACCCAATGGCCTTTAGTGCTTCATTACTTAGGGTTAGGTTTTTAGATGTTTAGGGTTTCTTATTACTTATTTATTATAAAAATTCCTTTGAGCCTCATTGTAACACATCAAATAGCATAAAATTGTCCGCTCGTAATCAAAATTGAATTGAAATTTTTCTCATGTCTGCCAAAATAAAAATTATGAAAAATCTATAAAAAAAAAAACTAAACAAAACATTTAAATAATGTTGGCTCATAAAAAAAAATCATGTGAAGAAATTGGATCCCTCTAAGGTCATGCTAGATTCGTATTTAAGATGGATCTATGCTGGTATATCTTATTTAAAGGATATATATATATATATATATAACCAACCTAGATCCATCTTACCTCCCGAGGGATCTTTTTTTTTTTGAGAATGTTTTTCGGATTAATCACATCATTATTCTTTGGTTGAGTTTATAACTATGTAATGTGGTTAAATGGTTCAAAACGTCCACCAAACAATAATGATGTGATTAATCCAAAAGACATGTGTGATTAATCTGAAAGACATTCTAAAAAAGATATAGATCACAAAATATGAAATCAAAGGGATCAAATCTCTCCTTGCAAACTTTTCCTCAAGTTTTGCACTAAAAAAAGAGGTTTTCACCTTGAGAAATTCAATCCCTCTCAACACTCGATAGATTAGGAGTTAAGATGGATCTAGGTTGTTTTATTATTTTATAATGTGAAAATAATATTTTGTAAACCATTTCATTTTCCTATTCATAATATAGATAATTTATTTTTATTTCATTTTATTTTAACACAATTATCCATATTGAGAGAATTTTTTTAGATGAAACTGTGTGGAGGGCTTTGGGTGGAAACTCCACCCATCCTTAGGGACATGAGAAACTTTGGATGGGATTAAAATCCCTCCACTCATTTTCATCCGAAAATTTCTTTCAATGTTTAATATTCTTTACAACATCTCTACCATACAGGGTGGAGAGTGTCTCGCAATATATATATATATATATATATATATATATTAATTTACCAAAATTAATTATTTTATATAAATATTTCATCTATTATATAAATAAATTTTATATACAAAACTATATTAGTTTATTTTATTACACTCATAGGAAGCTTTCAAAATTTTAATTTAATTATAGATAATTATTAGGTGGATGGGAGAGATTTAACTTGCATGGAATATCTTAGAAAATTCATAGTAACATACACAAATTAATAGTTGAGATTTATCTCCAAAGTAGTTATGCCCTTTTTATCCTTTTAATTAGATTGATTAATTAAAAAATGCCATGAAGTGAGCTATGTTTTTTTTGCATGTTGTATTAAGAAGCATGATATTGGCATATGGTATTGTAATAAAATCTCTTTACATATTAAAACTCTCCATGGTAAAGTGGGGATAAATCTTCATGATTAAGAATTTTGTTCTATATTTTTTAAAATACATATATTTAACTTATATATTAACTCTTTTTATAGTTAATAATAATAATAATGTAAAATAAAATTATAATTTATATAAGTTTTATGATTCTTTTAATTTTAACGATATGAGATGTATCATGATGTAAGTGTTGATTCTTATTATGGATTGATATTTATAAATGTTTACCAACTATTTAATTTATATAATTACCTTAATTTTATAGTTATAGAATATAACTTAAAAATATTTCTTAAATATAAAAAACAAATTATAACTTAAAAAAACTATTTAGTAAAAATAAAAACTTACAAATAACATAATTTTCTATATATTATATCAACCTATGTTATTATAGAATAATAGTAAATAATAATTACCCACGGCTAATTAACAACTCTCGCTGTAGATTTTTTCACAAATTCAATAAATTATATATAATTCTTTATCAAACATCATTATATTTGCAATACTATCTAAATGCAATTTTCCAATTTATCTTGGATCTTAAATTTGGTTTTATTTTAAATTGCGACCCACTTTCACATCCATCACAATGCCTGCACATTGCGCACTTATAATCAAATTACATATTTATTTCACTTCGTTTTCCTCTCTTGATAAGCTTTATGCTATTTGATGCTACGTTTAAAGGATTTCATAACCTCTTTTAAAAAAACATAATTATATTATACTCTGATTTAAATTTATTATTTTGATTTATGATTTATTAAGTGTTGAAAAAAAAATTATTTTAAAAAAATTTGTATATTAATTGATTTGATTTTTTAGATAAAGTTAAGATGAATTTAAGTAAATTTAATTTCTTTTTTTAAACTATATTCCATATGAATACCATAAATTTTTAATATCAATTTTTATTTTTATTTATTTTCATAAAATTATTTTTATTTTTTTATTTTATTTCAACTAAATTAATGTAATTTGATTTAGTTAAAAAATTAAATATTACCTTGTAATATCTTTATCATATTACCCTTACCCTTAACATAGATACATTGGAAAAAAATAAAAATACAACATTAATGAAAAAATATTAATATATCACTTTATTTATATGGAAAACATAACCACCACGCGCCATCTTTTTAGATATCATTCCTAAATGTGTAAAAATTAATTTATTAAAACATTAATATATCACTTTATTTATATGGAAAAAATAACCACGCGCCATCATTTTAGATATCATCCCTAAATGTATAATAGGTTAGTTGGGACTGGGAAAAGGGACAGGAAGTCGGTGGAGTCGGGTTAAAGACTTAACTGTAGTTATAGGAGCGTCTTAAAATCTAAACTTTCATGCAACTTATTATACGTTTCTCAAAACCATTCGATTTTAGATCTGTATTTCTCACTTGTTAAAAAAACAGAAAAAAAGAGTGTTGATCTAAATTCCAGACCCCACTTGTCATTACCAGATTAAGGTTTCAACGACATTTAATTCCAACGCGACTTGAGGGAAAGTTCCGCGAATTCCATAAAGAGTTTGAAGTCCGTATACTTAACCGTTAATTGGGGCGTTACACACGACCATTGATTCAAATATATTATAATATTAATGACTTTAGGTTGTTAACTTTTGTTCTCTCCATTTCCAAAACTAGCTTAGCTGTCTCCCTATATATTTATATTTATATTTTGTTTTGACTATAGGCTGTGGGAGGAATTATTGATGGATAAGTCCACTCCAAAATTAGATGATGTTATCCGTGGCCACATATTTAATAATGTTGTTAATTAAAGTTATTATATATATATATATATATATATATATTTTTAAGCAACCATAAGAGTGGTTATAAAAATAAATTTATAATGAAAGAAGAAATGTTTAGGGCTAAATTACAGTGCTTTAGTTTATTTGTTATAAATTTTGGAGTTTTTTCAAGTTAGGCCGATAGGCCTTCCTATTGAAACAGACCTTTCGTCGTCCTTTTCAATCTCAGGTTGACACCTGGCATCCATGCGGGCTTCTGTTTATTCTCAGTGCCGAGAACTTCCGGGTTATTTTGTCTTTCAAAAATACGAGCCACGACCAGCAGAATTCATGGCAGAGGGTTGAGGATCAAGTTCTCAAGTCACGGATTGTGATTCGCGTCTGCCATCCCGAATATATTGTGGCTAGATCTGTGCTGGTTTCTTGCGCTGGACTGGTTCTCACGATTTGCATTATTGTCGCGGTTGTGGGATGGGGAATGGAAGGAACCAGCAAGCATTTCAAGACTCGATTCGATTGGCTCAAGTTCACGGCCATCGCGCTCGAGTGTCTGTTCATCGTAATGGGATGGGCGGTCATTTGCTGCAGATGCCTGGGGAGAAACCGGGTAGCGTCTGGATTGCTAACCGAAAGTCGATTCAGCAGGCCAAGAATCTTATCACGAAAGGCTGCGAGGAGGGCAAAAGATGCCAGGCTCTGATAACTTTTCTGAAAGAAAAAACTTCGCCAGGCTATGCTGGTGTGAGATGCCTGAGACCTGACTTACCACAGAGCTGTGATTTAAAGTACCTGTGCAGGGTCAATGCCGAGACATTGTGAGTGGAGAAATATTTCGCTTATGCGTAGAAACAATGCTGGAAAATGACGGCTGTTGCATTGATCAATATCATAGTCATACTTTCCCCCTTGGACTGGAACAGACACTATAAATCTCCGAGGGGGCGCAGGCGTTTCAAAGTGGCAACCGACGCCATGGAAGCTTATTCTCAAGCATGGGAAATCATGGATCTTGTGGACGAGTTCACGGACCCTGAGACGCATCTCATGAGCAGAGCCGCCGATAAGCTTTTCGAGAATTTGAAAGCAGATGTCGAATTTTGCTACTTTGATTCTCTTCAGACAGATTCCGAGAGCAAGATTAGGGAAATCGGCCGTGATAAGATCCGGAAGCTCGCGGAAAAGGGGAAGAAAAAAGCAAATGCCGAAGAACTTAGGCACGATTCCATGGATTGGAAGGACGTTACAGCAGGAAACAGCTTATACAAGCTCTGCAAGAGTATTGACTTCAAAGAGGGGAATGTCACAGAATTGCTCGATGAGGTAGTGAGGTCTCTGGCAGATGTTATTGATCGGGCTGCAGACGCGCTTGTGGCTAACACCAGAAGGTGGGCGAGGGGTTTAGATGAAGCAGAGGTATCGAAATCGCTGTATATAGCGGGAAAAACCAGAGGACTAATGGAGGTATTGGGGCGAGATCCGAATTTAACTGAAGCAAGCATAATGGATGACAACCTTCCCATTGAAGATACCTCAGATTTGGTCCCCTGAAGCGTCGACGACACCTCACCGATATTTTTTTTCTTCTGGTTTACAAGCCATTCTGTATTTTTTCTTTTTCAATTGAAGAAATCGTGGCCGACAGCTCAGAAATACATAGTTTATGGTTTCCTGAGGCGACGATGCCTCACCGAATTTGTTATTTGTTTTTTTTTTCTGATTTACATACAATTTTGATTTTTTAAACGATCAACCCTCCCACTAACCATTAGAAGGCATCCTCAAGACAATTCTGCCTATAAATCAGAAATGGCAGGCTATAATGCCGCCGGGGTCTTCCCCTGCACCGGACTTGCGCATTTTGGTCAATTACAGAGACATCTGGGTGCAGGTTTAATGGAGAATTCGTGATACTGCAACAGCATAATGCAGTTACAGATTAAAGATAAAGTACTTCGGCAAATACATTGGAATCAATGCAATTTTTTTTTAACGTGGTTTAATGCATTTATATATTTGAATGGTGAGGAGGGCGAACCTCTGTTCACATCGGAAAATTTTCTAAAATTACAGTCGATTAATGGGGTTGCGAATATCTGTTTCGATCATCCGGTCGTTACAGGAATGGAATCATTGCTTTTCACTTTGTTTCAATCATAGCTTTTCACTTTGTTTCAATATTTTCATTTCCATTTTTTTCCCCTGGTTTTTTATTAAGTTTATACTATTCAAGTGAATACTCAATTGAATTGTACGCGGTTTGCTTGTTTATTAAGTTTATACGATTCAAGTGAATACTCCATTGTACGGGGTTTGATTGGTTATTTCGTTTATGGTCTATGCCTTTCTAACCGAAAGTAAGAGGTCGCTGCGACATACTATACTATTTTAATTGGATATTGTAAAATAGTATAATCATGTGATAAAGTTAAAGTTCTGAAAAGCAAGTATAAATTTCTTTCCAATTGAGGTTTATTAAATATGAGATTTAATATTTTAAAATGTAAATGTGTTTTATATACTTTTATATGATTTTTAATTATTATTATTAAATAATAAAAATACATTTGTTCGTTGGAAAAGTGCTGGTTAAAAATTTCTTTTATGTAAGTTTTATGGGAAGACTTTGCTTAATTCAAGCAATGTATCACAGAAATTTGAATACATAAATTATCTTATTAATTTAGATTATAAAAAATATTATACTAATATTTTAAAATAATTTAATTATTTAAAAAAATAAAATAAAAAGATTTAAAAATAAACAATCATGTACTCTAAGTAGAGGTTGTATGTTTGGTTACAAACAACATAACAAAGTAGGTTGGAAGCCAAGGAATTTGGCACAACGAATATATTTCCAATTCTTAGATGACTAGAGGCAGTCTCAAATGGGTACCAGATCTTGAATTTTTTTGGAAGAGTCGCTTCCATTTTCTTCATTCAATCACCCACCCTCGTCAAATGGAGACAGTGCTCAACATGAGCATCCATGATAAACAAGTCAATCAAGCCCATCATGTGGGATATTAGATATAACTTGAATGACATAGTGGTAAGGTTGACTCAGGTGGAAAGCTCCAGTGCTCAACATGAGCATCCATGATAAACAAGTCAATCAAGCCCATCATGCGGGATATTAGATATAACTTGAATGACATAGTGGTAAGGTTGACTCAGGTGGAAAGGTATATAGCTTCAGACTTTGATATTCAATCCAATGGACATAAGGATATGAGGAAAAGGATGATCAACTCAATTCCTCTTAATACCATCATTGCAAATTCAAGCTTACCGGAGAAAAACTCCCATGATGGATTCAATCCAATGGACATAAGGACATGAGGAAAAGGATGATCAACTCAATTCCTCTTAATACCATCATTGCAAATTCAACCTTACCGGAGAAAAACTCCCATGATGGTGGCTCTCATCGTCCTTGATTAGTCTACTTTTATCTATGTTCTTGCTACTATGTGTTGTGTTAAGTTTGTTGTCATCTTGATTAGTCTACTTTTATCTATGTTCTTGCTACTAAGTGTTGTGTTAAGTTTGTTGTTTTTGATGTTTTTATATTAGTCTTCAGTTATCTTATGTCATTTTGTAAAGGGTCAATATAAAGTTAAAACCTGTTTGTGTGACACCCTCCCTTATGGGTCAATACTAATGACATTTTGTAAAGGGTGGTCAATATCAAGTTAAAACCTGTTTGTGTGACACCCTCCCTTACTCATCAATACTAATGTTTAAAATGGCCCATTTTTTGGTATTCAGAATGAGGATTTTTGGTTACTATAGAGTAGAGAAAGTCATAAAAGCTTTTAGAAGTAAAATCTCATGTAATTCCCTTGGTTATCAATAGTAATATAAAGATATTTAAAAAAAAATTCAACATAACAAACACTTAACAACATAAAAAATACAACATAACAAATATTTGAACAAGATAAAAAACAAATATAAATTGCATAGAGTATTTTCTTATTACAAGATGAATAGTTAATGTTGCTTCACACTGTAGGATAGGTAGTTAATGTTATATCAGATTGAGGTTGAATTTTCTTTTATCAATTAAAAAATTAAGTTTTTTAAGTCTTTTTTTTTTTAAGCTTGGTGAGACTATATCTTTATCATGTCCAATATATCACCCTTATCAGGTTAGAGGATTAAACCCATGATTACACATCAAGAAATGCCTTAACAGAACACTTGATCACCATCTATCCAAGACTCATAAACAAAAAATATAATTTTTATGAACTAAAATAAAATATTATATTATATTTGTAATAATATATATAAAATAAAATTTTAAATATTTATAATATAAAAATAAATATAAATGATTACTATTTAAAAGAAAATAAAACATATCTATATATATATATATATATATAACCTTTTTAAAAAATAATTATTAATTATTTTCCATTTTTCTTTTTCTATCCCTTTAAACACTTCACAGACATTTTTTGAATTACAATGTTTAAATTAATTAGGTTGATAGGCCTTCCTATTGAAACAGACTTTCGTCGTCCTTTTCAATCTCAGGTTGACACCTGACATCCATATTCGGCGGGCTTCTGTTTATTCTCAGTGCCGAGAACTTCCGGGTTTCCGTCCGTTTGGTAGCATCTGTCGTGATTTCTGTTTATTCGCGCCGAGCACTTCCTGCTTTCTCTGACTCCGAGCTCACATCTCTACACCGCCTTTGACCTCCAATCCAGCTAGACCAAACCGTTAGATTCACCGCCTCCTCCAACTGTTGGAGGCTTCCATTACGACAATCTCGCAACATTTACATTCACCGCCTCCTCCAACTGTTGGAGGCTTCCTTTACGACAATCTCGCAGCATTTACAAACTTTGTAGCGGCTCCTTCAACTGACAGTGGCAATGAGACCACAAATAACCAACACAGGACTTGATGTGAATTTTAATGCAGGTACAGCTCTCTATTTCCCAGGTTCTCAGAATTCCTCTGTTCTGTTTAAATTGCAGGTTAGTGCTCTCGAAAATGGGTAGGCTGAAAAAGAGCGCTCCAAGGTACAGATTAGCATCACTTGAGGTTTTATGGTGCATTTCAGTCCTCAAGAATACAGTGGCTCCAATGAAGGCAACAATCATAATCTGCAAAGAGAAATGGTTCCAGTAAGATATCCTTTAACCTTGTGCTAATGATTCTTATGTAAGATTAACATTTTCAAATAACGCATCAGTTATCTCAAATCAGACAAAATTATAGTCTGAAGCATCTCACCTGTACAGTTTTAAAGATAACTCGTTTTGCGAATCCAAACCTACATTAAACTACTTGAATCTGAATACAAATTCCTTGACAGGGACATAGCGATAAGGCCGCCTTTTGGCTGCCCAGTATTGCTCTTGATCCTTCTTAGATGTAACCTGTAACCATGGGATATTGGCGAGGTAATGTAAGTCTAATGTACCATTAGAATTAGACAGCACCGATTTGATGAAAGAAATAAATATTTTGAAATTTTATAACCTGAATACCTCTTGTAGGAAGTCTGCAGTGCCTGCCTTTTCTTTCAGGACATTTGAAACCAGGACAGCCCTGGAATCCCCAATATTCCCAATGAAAAGGTAATCTCCCTGAGATCAGAAACAAATAACAACCCTCAAAATTTGGCATTGAAGTTTTGAACTGCAGTTCTGAAACATGAACTAATTACTTATTATTAAAAAGGTTAAACATGAACTAATTACTTAACTCTTTAAAATATAACAACATAAGAGATATTCATTTAAGACAGACATTTGGATGCATTCAATATTTAACTTCTCAATACAAGTCCAACTGGGATTAATAATAATCCTATCGGCCTCTCTTTGTACCTTTTGGGACAATTGCTAGTATATATTCTTGTCGAATTTGCTCAAAATTATATAGGGATTTATTGTAATCACAAGTTTGAGTTAAAATTCTCCACAATTGAGTGCCTTACAAGTTTATAAGGGTGTTGAATCTATATATGTTGTAAAAAACACATTTAAAGAATAAAAGATTAGTGTTTAACCAAATTACAATCATAAATTCCAAAATGTATAATAGTTAGACACCATCAATTACAATTTGGGTTGTTGACTTTCATTAACCCTAATGATCTTGTATTGTGTTAAAGTGGGTTGTTGACTTTCATTAACCATAACGATTTTGTATTGTGTTAAAGTAAAGAGTGTATTGATAGCGTGGGAAGAACCATAGAGTTGATAGGGTCAATAAAGGTATCCTTTGAATTATGCTCATTGTTATCACCTCGTTGAGCCCACAAAATTTACACGGCTAATTAAATTCAATGTCAAGCCTTACCTTCATAGTTTTCACATACTTAAGGGTTCTTTCACATTTAGTCACGTGCCTTCGAGTGCTTAAAACCCTTACCTTCCCTTCCTCATTCAAACTTTACTTCCATCCTAATTAGTAAATCATACTTGATATCCAAATTGGGCCCTCCTTCACTTGTTCAAAGTGTTTCCTTCACCCAATTTTAAGATCAAGCATCATCCCTCAATTAAGCCCTTATCTCTCTTTCAACAGTTGCATTGGCCTGATTTCAAGATCAATCCCAATTCCTAAATCGAGCTTTTGAAGTATTGCCTTCCCCCAATTTCTAGATCAATCGTGATTAATGAAATAACCCTCTTCTCACATGTTTAAAGAGTTTCCTTGTCCCAATTTTAAGATCCAACATGATTCCTCAAAATCAGACCCCCTTCCCATTATGCAATTGTTGTCTTAGCTCAATTTCAAAGATTAGGTGTGATTCCTAGAAATTGATCCCCTTTTCATTTTTCAATTTAATGCCTTGGCCTAATATTAAAGGTTGAGCCCATTTCCTTAAATTAGAACCCATTATCATCGTTTAAACTAGGCCCAATTTCAAAGATGGGACTAATTCCTCAAATTAGTGATTGTTCTCACTATTCGAGCTAATGCCTTGGCTTGATTTCGATGATTAAGCATGATTCCTTAAATAGGTCCTCCATCAAAGAACCTTGGTAGTGTTCAAATTCATTTGGATTTAAAGGAAAATGAAGATATGTACTTTAAAGAAATGAGTGACCCTATGAAGAGAAGATGTATAGTAAGGAATCTCCATGTGGGAAACACAATCAATTTAATTTTGGGGTTGCACATGTGGCTTTAATTTCACAAGATAAAGATAGAGTGGTGGCCTTAAAGCACAAGTTAACAAAGTTCAATTACTATCCCATGGGATTGAGTAGAGAGGGTGGTGGCCCCAAAGCTTAAGTTAAAAAACTATTTGATTAGAATCTCGTGTGAAATTGAAGTTTCTCATTGATTTCCCCAAGGATGTTTTCTTATTCTTTCTTGATTGAATTGTAGGCATGCATTTTCCCAAAATGTGTATAAGTAAGAAAGCTTTTCTTTTACACAATAAGTTTCTCCATTCAAGAGTTTAATTTTTCAGCCACCAAAGAGGGAAAAATAAAGGTCGAGAGCGTGAAAAATAAAGATATAACTAAAGCATCATAGTTTTGGAGAAACAATACGATTCTCCTCCCTCCACTTCTCATCTTCTTAATTCTCGTTCTTAGTATAAGCATCTTCTAAGTAACAAGCTTTGTAGAGAGAAATAAAAAGGTTGCAGATAATGGTTTTGAAATCCCAACCCTTGGTGCAATGGTTTGTCTTTATAAAATGGTTGTTTCAAATGTAAGAGTTATATAGTCCCCACCATTAAAAATACTATTTGATTAATGAACTATTTGGTTTATTATGAAATCAAGTTCAAGGTTGTTGCCACTAAATGATAAAAAATTCAAGCAAGCTATGTTGGTTTTTTCATCTTAATTTTTTGTCTTACATTATGTTGAATAAGCTAATATGTCTTTCCCATTGGTTTTATGTCCAAAGAATATATGCTAGGAAAGTATTTCTACCTCCTCTTATATTTGTATTTGTTCCTTTTTTAAGCCCTGATGGATAGCCCAATTGGTTGAAGCTCGCCTTGCCAAGTCTTGGGCCCTCTATAATGAATGGTTTCAATTATTCTTGGATCCATCAGGGTCAAGCTCCTTATGTTGAGTCAGTTGGGCATGTGGCCCCTTCAGGTGGGTGGTTATTATGAGAAGAAAAACATTTGTTCCTTTTTAAGTTAGTTTCAAATTTGAACTAGATCATGGTGTCCACAATTAGAAAATCATTCATGTGGTTGAATCACTTTAAAACCCTCCTTTGATTGGCCTTTTTTGAATTCCTCCAAATTAAAATTCAACATCTTATTCTTACTCTAAATCAATAGCAAAGATTGGACCCATGTACCATTTTTCTTAGTTATAAATCCAAATTAAGCTTCATATGTTTAAATAGGTTTTCCTTGGGTGACAAACAAGGACTCTTGCCTTAGAAAATATTGAGAGTGTTGAAGTTTCTAAGTTTACTTAGTTTAGAAACCCTTCATGCACTTTTTCTGATTTATTCCTACCTACTTGTTATTTTTCTTTAACAAGTTATTTACAAAGTAAATACTGAAAATAAAAACCAGTGCATGCTCAGCATATTACATATCAACAACTAAAAGAAACAAGAACAAACACACCACATGACACCATTATTCTTGGACCAATGTCCCCGAAAAAACCCAATGCGGGAAAACCAGTGCAGCTATCTGAGGGTTTTCTTATTAAGAAATATCAGAGTACAATCTGGGTGCCGAAACTGGCCTACCCAACAAAGAATTTCCTTAGTAGCTATACCTCACAATTTGAGAGAAATCTCCTGGTTGAAACCTCGGAAAATCCTTCCAGCAGCTCCTCAGCACAAAACTGCTCCTGTAACCTCAGCATCTGCCCAATCTGGACTGCGTCAGCCCCTCTCTGTCTCATGCTAGCCCTGCGTCAGCCTTTTTAGGCCTGTGTTAGCCCCAGGAGGCCCTGCTTCAGCTCTGGGAGCCTCTGCATCAACTGCACTAGCCCCTCTAGTGCTCTGCGCAGCACTTTGCTGCCTCTACGTGGCCCTGCATGAGCCCTTGTTGGCTCTGCATCACTCTCCTTGGTTGTTGTGATGTTCTCCCGGCACGATATCTGAGTTCTCTATTTCTTTGTACTTAATGCTCCTCAACTACTCTCCCGATCACTTATTCTAACTCTCTTAGCAAACCCTGCTCTAGAGAATGGAATGACTGATCACTCTGGTGTATCCTCCAAGTGACCCTCAAGCCTCCTCTTATACTTTTCCTGTTGACATCTCAACGGTCGAGATTAAGTCCCTAATCAACGACTAAGATTAGATCTGGCTTGATCCATGTCTTTTGGACCATTCTAACACAGATTCATATTAATACACATTAATATTTTATTTTCCCTAAGTTTAGACTTAGAGACTCCATTAAAAATATTAATTATTTTAATATCTTCTGATCTGTTTAGAATCTGCCCAAACCCTTTTTGGGTATTGGAAATCTCATGTGCCCCAACCTCTCCGCTAAATTTCGTGGCTAAAGCACATCCGATGCTACCCCAAATCAACACTCCCTCTTAGCAAGGATTGTTCTCTAGCAATACTCCTTACTGAGTATTACTTTGATCACCCGGCATCAGTACCTGTGCTGATACCAGGCCTTCTTGCCCAACATCCTCCGCACTGCTGCATCCTTTACTTCTATCCATGGTTCTCCCACTGCCACTGCTGCATATTTACGACAGCTCCCTCTACATTTATGTTGTCGCTGGTCCTTCCTCCCAGCACTGCACCTCCTCTCATCATGTTGCATCATGCTATCCACTGCTGCACTGCAACTTAGTTACTAAGAAGTAAGTAACTGATCTCCTAACTAACCTCCCTGTGGGGCTAGAAACACCCACTTATGTTGAAGCTCCCTCTGTCATTGACAAGTGCTCCCTCTCTTTGACCTCTACGCTGCTGCAACACCTCCCTGCATCTCGCACCATTGCACATCTCTTTGTGCCTTCTTGCACTGGTGCAACACTCCTGTGCCTCTTGCACTGCTGCAGCCTGCTACCTCTGCACTGTCTTGGGACTCCTGCACTATAGCTCTCTCTGCCACCCCATCCACATCCATCTCTACCCACCTAGCCAATCCTGCTACTCCTCATCTGGGCTCCCGTAGCAAGGTCTAATCCAAGAGGCTGGGTACCTCAAGGATCCTGCCCCTCATCGCCTGTATTCTGCCTAACTACAACTTGATGTCTCCCCACTTCTGCTCAAGTGGCGTGTGTGCACTCATTACACAGTTCTGTCAAAACTTCATTCTTTGCCCGTGCTGGCGCTGCCTTAGTCTCGGAAGACTCTTCCGCTTCTCCTGCTTTCCCTCAAATGCTAGGGCCACATCCTCTTCCTCCTGTTTGACCTTGATCCCTTTGTTGCTGCTACCTGTCTTTGACTGCCGTCTGATCTCTTCCT
This sequence comes from Pinus tabuliformis, assembly GCA_031772625.1. Classification (NCBI taxonomy): domain Eukaryota; kingdom Viridiplantae; phylum Streptophyta; class Pinopsida; order Pinales; family Pinaceae; genus Pinus; species Pinus tabuliformis. The sequence goes on from CM062815.1 coordinate 1,146,059,905, forward strand.
GGCGAAGAGCTTCCCACATCTTGTCCCAGGGTAGGAGAGTCCCTCTGCCCAGGATGCTCTAGACAAACACTTCCCACTCTTCTGAGATAGCATTCATGGTTGTCCTTACCATAAGCTCCTGATCCAGTGTCGCTCCTATACCAGTCAATTGATCTCGGATCTCATTCAGTCCTCCGAGGAAGGAGTCAATCGTTTGACCCTTCTTCATCTGATACAACCTCATCTGGTTCTTGAACAACATTCTTCTCTGCATAGAAGTATGTTGGTACAGGTTCTTGAGAGCCTCCCACATCTCAACTGTCGTTTCCTTCTCTGCTGTATGTGGTACCACATGATCCTTGACCCCATAAAGGATAATGCACTTGGTCGTCGCCATCACCTCTTCATACTTGTCATTATCATTTGGGTTGACTGGGATAGCTATTGTCTTCAAGGCGAAGTTCTTGACATGATTCCTGTCAAGCACTGATAATATTCTAGCCTTCCAGATTGCGAAGTTTGATGCTTCATCCAGTCTATCCTGGTCTCTTACCCCATGTAGTTCCATGACGCTCCTCTACTTCCCTCCTGGAAGTTCTCTGTTCGACTCCTATGACTCTCTACTTCCCATCTAGAAATTCTCTTCTGGACTCCCTGTAAGTCCTTATTTCCCTCCTGGAAATCCTTCTACCACTTGTTGAAATGCCCCCTACTATGACCGTCTTGTGCAACTGCACTGTCGATCTAGGTTCCTAAGCTAGAAACCCTCAATAACAAATCCTCTGGCCCTGCTCTGTCAAGTACTGTTCTGACTACAATACCTCACCAGCTCCACTCTGCAATATTCTTGCAGCCTTCTAGACTCCAGCAACTACCTCTCTGTGAACTGTGTCAGCCCCTCTCTGCCCTACACTGGCTCTACGTCACCCCAGATGGGTCTGTGTCAGCCCTAGGATGCCCTGCGTTAGCCCTCTGGCCCTCTGCGTTAGCAACACTTGCCTCTTTGAGGCTCTGCGCAGCTCCCAGATTCTTCTGCGTGGTTCTGGCTGGCTCTGCGTCACACTTCTTGGCCTCTGTGCTGCTAGAAACAACTTCTGTCACCTCAGGACAGCTGTTTTCTGTTGCTATTGCTCTGTTCGGCTGATGTCTCTTAGTCCTCCTATGATCTGCAATCACCCTCTGATACCATGTTGAAGTTTCTAAGTTTACTTAGTTTAGAAACCCTTCATGCACTTTTTCTAATTTATTCCTACCTACTTGTTATTTTTCTTTAACAAGTTATTTACAAAGTAAATACTGAAAATAAACCCCAATGCATGCTCAACATATTACAGATCAGCAACTAAAAGAAACAAGAACAAACACACCACATGACACCATTATTTTTGGACCAATGTCCTTGGAAAAACCCAATGCGGGAAAATCGGTGTAACTATCTGAGGATTTTCTTATTAAGAAATATCATAGTACAATCTAGGTGTCGAAACTGACCTACCCAATATAGAATTTCCTTAGCAGCTATAGCTCACAGTTTGAGAGAAATATCCTGGCTGAAACCCCGGAAAATCCTTCCGACAGCTCCTCAGCACAAAACTACTCCTGCAACCTCAGCGTTGTTGGGCCTTAGTTTTGGTCTTATTTTTGCTCTAAGAAACTTACTAATCCATCTATTTGCCATCCATTTTCCCTTCATTCATCCCATTTTATGTATATTTGATATCCATTCAGGTATTTAATTTTAATTTTTCAATTTCTAAAGTTTTTATAAAAGTTTGGTTTTTAGTGCAAAATTGGCAGATTCAGAAATTCTCGTAATAGCTCTATGGTTGATATGGTTGCAGGACACTTGGGCACGAATTGAATGCATGGATGGACAGCTTGGGAACTGGGACTAAGCCAGCTATGCTTAGTTCGAACAGAACAAGCTTTATTAGGCCCATTTGGTGCTAGTCAATCATGACTAGTCATTAAGAAATCCCATAGAAATAGGGCAGTTTTGAGATTCTATGGAATTGGTCATATTTCTTGGGATGGGAGTAATGAATTCGACTTAGATAGGTGGATGAGAGTAGATGGGTTTGTTTGAGTGAATATAGATCAGTTTGTTTCATGAGACTTCTTATTTAAGAGCCAAAACTTTGATGGCTTATGTATTGACTTATTATACTTTTATGCTGTGACACTTTTGGATTGAAGAGTTAATTTGAAGACTTGTGCTATTATTATTTAGCTGTTCAATGCTATGGATGTGTGACTGATTTTGAGCTTCTGATATCACCTCTCAAGTGTGCAAGGCAAGGGTGGAGGGCCCCCATTCCAAGCTAAGTACACTTCCTTGTTAACTAGTTTTATTTCTTGTAATCTGGTTATTGTAGAACTGGTTTTTCAAAGTTTTATTTCAGATTGCTTTATGGTTCATGCATGGTGATTGATTTCATTAGTTTTTAGCTTATTCATCACTTTATTAAGTTGGAAAAACAAGTGTTCAAGTTGAGCATCCCTTCTACTAAAATGATGAATTAAAACTAGTTTCCTTTGTTTGCATGCAAGTAGTTTCTTATTGAGATTTTGGTATTGAGATGAATGAATTATGATGAAATATCTTATGTGTCTCTTAAGTTAAGAGCTTCTTTCAATAATAATTTATCCATCTTAAGTTCTTGGTTTTAACCTCTGATTCATTAAGTGGTAATTGAGGCAGAAAAGTGGACTTCTTGAGTCAAGAACCATTTCGATGTTTTTCCTCTTTTTAAACTAATTGAATTAGAGTTGTAGGATGTATTACTTTAAGCTTTTGAATAACTTATCTTTCAAGGTTTGATTAGATCTGATCTTCACATAAGTGAACTTGCCTCAAAGTATAAACAACCCGGATTGATAAGAAATAATTGTGTTAATTTAGGTAAACAAATTAGCTCAACATTTTGGCGCCGTTGCCGAGGAGGCAAATATCGGCATAGTCAATAAAAAGATAAATTTCAAAAAAACAAAAACATTAGTTATATCCCTTTTTAGTTATGTTTCTTTATGCCTAGATATAGAGATCCTCAAGGTAGATTTATTAAAAACCCCCCACAAATAGAGATAGGATCATCAAACACCCCAGTTACTGGTAATCCAATAATTGAGGAATTGGCAGAAAAACAAGGAACTGGACAAAGATTAACTTTGATTGAGAGGCAAACTTTGTTAGCTTGGGAAGCAAAGCAAAAACAATCTTCAATTTCTGGAAAACAAAAAGAAATTATCAAAGGAAAACAACCTGTCTTTCCATCCATAAATCCACCTATCTTTCAACAACCTGAATCTCCACTCAAAATTGAAACAAATCAACCAATGGAAGAAGAGGGACATGGATATGTTATTTTCACTCCTGAACAACGAGCTGAATATGAAAGACAACAAAGAGAATGGAGAAGAAAGAGAGAGGAGGAGGCAAAACAAGAAAATGATAGAAAGATAGAAAACGATCAGAAAAGACAAGAAGATGGTAATGATCAAGAGGCTACCTTTGGCTTTCCAATAGTAGACACAAGTGCAATATTAGGAGAAGAAGTGAAAATGAAAAATATTCCACCTTCTGTATTGCCAAAATTTTATGGAATGTCCACGGAAGATCCTAATGCATTTATGTTTGAATTTGATATTCTATGTAGAACATATGGATACACTGATGACATTCATAAACTTCGTCTTTTCCCTGCAACATTAAAAGCAGCAGCTTTAAAATGGTTCATGGGTTTAGGAGAACAAACAATAGCTTCTTAGGATGATATGAGATCAGTCTTCCTTAAAAAATATCAAGCTTATTGTAGATCTAGAGATTCAAAGGAAGATGTTTTCAGAATGACACAACAAGAAGATGAAAGTTTAGAAGAGTATTTGGAAATATTTGCATATAATCTACAAAAATCTAAACAACACTCTCTAAATCAAGAAATCATTCGAACAATCTTTCTCAAAGGTGTAAGGGATGAATACCTTGACATTTTGAATGTGATGGGTAAAGGAGACATTTCAAACCTACCATTTGAAGAAATTGTTGAGTTATGTCAAAAATATTCTAGAGGAAGATCAAAAACAGGAAAAAGAGAAGCAAGTTCAAAAGCAGCAAAGTCAGCTGCAGGAGGGATAACAAGAGCTGAAATAGGAAGTTTATTGGAAAAATTCAAAACAGACCTCTTGAGTACATTAGGGACACAAGTAGATGTTCTAAAGGCAAACAAGAAGAAAGAAGAACAAGAACAAGCTCTAGCAATCTTTTGTTCCAAATGTAGAAAGAAACATCCATTGAGAGAATGTCCTTTGGATAGTATTCAAGTTTGTGGTCTTTGTATAGAAAATCATTCCACAGAAAATTGTCTAAGATTGAAAGAATTACAAATGAACTCAATGGAAGAAGTGCCAGGAATAGAAGGTTTTTATTATGTAGCACCACGAAGACCATGGCAACCTAGGATGCCTCAACAAAATCAACAACAATTCCCTCAACAAAATTACCTCTATCCACCTCAAAATCCTTGGACTCCTCCAATGCCATAGCAAGCTTGGCCACCACAACAATATTCACAACAACTTGCACAAGGTTGGAGAGGATATGGTTATGGAAACCAACCACCTCAACAGTATCAACAACAATACCAGCAACAATACCAACAACCATTTGCATATCCACAATATTCACAATCCATACCATTTCAACAACAACATTCTGCATATCCACAATCCATGCCATTTCCACAGTAGAATCCACCACCGTTGTTGACCCAACCACAACAGTTACAGCTACCCACAAATCAACCCAGACCAACTCAATTACCAGCCCAACCAATGGCAAATCCAAATAATAAGGTGGACAAATCCGCATACACTGTAGAGGAAGCAGCATGTTTTCCCACATATTCGATTCTTCCTCTTAATGATGTCCATCTAAGGTCTGGAAAAGTGCTTAAAAAGGATTCTCCTCCAATCATAGAAGAACCAACTGAACAAGGAGAATCACTTGAAACATCACAAATTGAGATACAAATTCAGAAAGGAAAAACCATTACAACTCAAACACCACCTTATCCTGAAAGTTTAGTGGAACAACAAAAAGAAATAACCCTCCTGAATTTGATATTTTAGATGAGTTAAAAAATGCTTATGTAAAAATTCCTTTGTTTAAGGCAATTAAAGAAATACCAATATATGCTAAAACAATAAAGGAATTGTGCATTAAGAAATCAGGGAAAAAGAAGAAGGATCCTACTACAATCCAAGTCATTGGTAAACTAGCAAGCCTCATGTCTACACAAACCATTGTAGAGAAATATATTGATCCCGGTATCCCTATGGTTACTATATCAATAAATAATTTCTCAGTACCAAACACATTAATAGACTTGGGAGCAGCTATAAATGTAATGACAATGGAGACAATGAAAACTCTGCATTTAAACAACATTAGATCAACTTCTACAATTTTAGAACTAGCAGACAGATCTAAAGTTGTTCCTGAAGGAATATTAGAAGATAGCATAGTCTCTTTGGATTCATGGGAGTATCCTGTTAACTTCCTTATCTTGCAACCAAAAACAAATTTGGGAGGACATCTTCTAATCTTAGGTAGACCATGGTTAGCTACCGCTGATGCCTTCATAGGATGCAGATAAGGAAGCATGATTATTTCACATGGAGATGAAAGGAAACACATTGCTCTTTATTCACCTGCACAATCAACTTCTTTAGAATCAGTACTTGAAACTCAAGAAAAAAAACAAACTAAATCAGTTTTAAGTATAAATCAATTCTTTGACTTTAGAGAAGAAGAAGAGAATGAAGACTTAATGGATCTTTTCATTTCAGAACCAAGTATTTCAGAGCAGCTGAGAGAAGTCCAATATGAAGCTGCAAGTAACCTTTTGAATCAATGCTTTCAAGAAACTTGTACTGTTCAAACTTTGCGGAATTCTTTTATAGACATCTTTCCTGGAAACACAATCTCCAATCCAACAATAAAAACAATTGAGGTATATCCTGGAAAACATTTAAACATTGGAAACCAGTTGCAATCAGCACAAGAGCAAGAGGTAATTGCATTATTACAGAAATATTCAAAAGCTTTTGCCTGGGATTATACTGACATGCAAGGAATCCATCCTAGCACATGTATCCACCACATCTATACAGATGATCAACTCAAACCTGTAAGGCAACCTCAAAGACGAATGAATCCCATGATGAAAGAAATAGTGAAAGAGGAACTGCAAAAATTGTTAAATGTTGGATTCATCTATCCTATTTCAGATACTCAATGGGTTTCTTCATTGGTTATAGTACCAAAGAAAAATGGAAAGTGGAGGGTATGTGTGGACTATCGGGAACTAAACAAAGCTACACTAAAAGATCATTTTCCTCTACCATTCATTGACCAGGTGTTAGACTCATTAGCTGGAAATAAATTTTTCTCCTTCTTGGATGGGTTTAGCGGATACAACTAGATTAGAATAGCAACAGAAGACCAAGACAAGACAACATTCACTTGCCCATGGGGAACCTATGCATATAATGTTTTGCCATTTGGTTTATGCAATGCACCTGCAACTTTTCAACGAGCAGTGCTTGCAATATTTGCTGATCTAATTCATGAATGTGTAGAGGTTTATATGGATGACTTCACAGTTTATGGAAACACATATAATGATTGCCTAAATAACCTTGAGAAAGTCCTGAAACGATGCATTGAAACAAATTTGTCATTGAGCAATGAGAAATGCTATATGATGTTGACAGAAGGAATAGTTCTGGGACACCATATTGCCGCTTCAAGAATTAAGGTGGATCCAGCAAAAATCCAAGTCCTAGTTAACTTAATGCCTCCTACAACACAAAAAGAGGTAAGAAGTTTCTTAGGCTATGTAGGCTATTATAGACGATTTATTGAAAACTTCAGTAAAATAGCCCAACCTCTGTTCAAACTATTAGCAAAAGATATTGAATTTCACTGGCCAAATGACTATCAAAATGCATTTCAAATTCTGAAAGAAAAATTATCAGTTGCACCCATTCTCCGTGGGCCAAACTGGTCTTTTCCATTTCATATATCAACTGATGCATCTGATACCACGATAGGTGCCTCTCTTGGGCAGAAAGAGAACTTGTCCAATTATGCAATATACTTTATAAGCAAAAATCTAACACCTGTAGAATTGAACTACACAGTCACAGAGAAAGAAATGTTAGCCGTTATACATGCAGTAAACAAATTCAGGCACTATATAACAGGATATCAAGTTTTCATTCATACAGATCATTCAGCAATCAAATACTTGATGAATAAACCCATCACCAATGGAAGAATAACAAGATGGTTACTGTTATTGCAAGAATTTAATATCACAATACAAGACCGGCCAGGCAAGGAAAATCAAGTGGCTGACTTTCTGTCCCGCATACATTCACCCAACGATCCAAATCCGGTTGTAGATAACTTTCCAGACGAACACCTGTTTGCCATAACAGTAAAAACACCGTGGTTTGCAAACATTTCAAATTATTTATCTTCTGGAAAGTTTCCAACTCAATTCTCTAAAAAGCAAAAACGAAAAATTGTTAGAGAAAGTTCTAGGTATAGTTGGGTAAATGGTGATTTATTTTATACTGGTTCAGATCTGATGATTAGAAAATGTGTGCGAGAAGATGAAATATTAGACATTCTAAGAGCATGTCATGATGAACCATGTGGTGGTCATTTTGCAGACAAACGAATAGCATATAAGGTGTTGCAATTGGGCTATTACTGGCCATCCATTTTCAGAGACTCTAAGGCATATGTCAAGCAATGTGACAGTTGCCAAAGAACAGGGAGACCAATCACATCAGATGAGATGCCGCTCAAGCCACAGGTTCTCATAGAACCATTTGAGCAATGGGCACTTGACTTTGTTGGACCTATCAATCCACCATCAAATGGAAAAAGGTACATCCTAGTATGTACAGATTATGTAACCAAATGGGCAGAAGCCAAAGCAGTGAACAGAGCAACAGAAGATACAGTGGTCACCTTTCTCTTTGAAGAAATCTTTGTCAGATACAGAGTACGTAGGCAAATTGTAATAGATCAAGGGGCACAGTTTACATCAAAGCTGGTACGAGATCTAACAGAGAAATACAAGATCAAACACAGGAAATCTACACCATATCATCCTCAAGCAAATGGGCAGGTTGAATCAACAAATAAAGTCCTAGAAAATATCATGACTAAAACAGTACAGTTGAACAGAAGAGATTCGCCTGAAAAATTAAAAGATGCACTATGGGCCTACAGAATCACATGGAAGAATACAACTGGTTTTAGTCCATACCAGTTAGTATATGGAAAAGAGGCCTTATTGCCTATAGAGTTTCAGATACAAACATACAGACTAGCAGCTGAACTAGGACTAGACTTGACTGAAGCACAACAGCAGCGGATCATGGAACTGAATCAATTAGATGAGCATTGTCAACAAGCCATAGAACATACTACATTGGTGCAACAACAAAGAATGAAGTGGCACGACAGATATATCAAAACAAAGACATTTCACAAGGGAGACTAGGCATTACTTTTTGACTCCAAATTCAAAGACTTCAAAGCAAAGTTCACAACACACTGGCTAGGCCCATATGAAAATGACGAAATCTTTGACAATGGAGCAGTAAAGATCAGGACAATCGACCGGGACTCCACCTCATTTGTAGTGAATGGACATAGGCTCAAAGTTTATAATAGGCCTATCAGTAAAGAAGCATTTATGAAACAACTGATAGAGGATACAGAACTGGAAATCATGGCACACCAGGCTCAGCCATCTTCTAGTCTTGTAGTTGAATAATAAAAAAATAAAAAATAAAAACAAAAAAACAAAACAAAATAAAAACTATATAAAAAATAAAAAAACATATAAAAAATAAATAATTTGTTTGCTAGTGAAAACCAGGAAACTGGCACTAAGCAAACACGAATTCATAGGGGAAAACCAGGGCAACTTGGACTCTATGAATTCCTTATTCTTGTTCTACTATTCTCACATAATTTCAATGCAGGAACTCTCCACAGACAATTGACTTGAGGACAAGTCAAATCATAAGCAAGGGGGAGAATTGCATAAGAATTGCATAAGATCTTTAGCTGGAAAGCTGAAGTATAGATGGAACTTGTATTGTCAACAGAGGGACCTGAAATAAGAAATCATTGCAGAGGGACTTGAAAGACCTGCCAATGTCAAAACAACATGTACATATTCCATAAGCATTGCAGAGGGACCTGAAACAAGAAATCATTACAGAGGGACCTGAACAACAATTCAAGAACCAGAGCATGAAGAACAAGGAGCAGCAATAAAGTTTACTTTTCAATCCATCTACAACATTTGATCAATTGATTTCATCCCACTTGTACAGACATCATCCAAGGAAGTATATGTATAGTCATTTTGTGCTTGAAAATTCAAATTTTTCTTAGAAATTTTTAGTCTTTGTTAAGTTGAAATTAGTACCTGAGGATATTCATTATCATTTCATATCCTATATTCCCTATACATACCCTATAACCCTTATACATCATATTCCATTTCATCTCCATACATATTCCCTATTTATTTCATGATCATTAACCCCTAAGTATTTTTCTTTAGAAGCATAAAAAGACCAAACTGGGACAACTTTTCAACCTGCACATACAACTCAAGAATTAGTAATGGTGATAATTTTAAATATGACCCAAGATGGTCATTTTAAAATTATAAAGATGTGCATATAATCAAAAAAATCATGCGCTATATGAAAATCCATATATGCCATATGCAAATATATGTGCTATAGTCCAAATGGTTATAATATGCATGCGCTATAGTCAAAATGGTGAAGTAAAGATTATATACATATATCATAACCCAAAGCGCATGTATATGATATAAATCAAAGCGCATATATATATGATATAAACTAAAGGCATGTATATGATATAAGGAAGGGCACATATAATATAAGGTAAGGGGTATAAAGGGAAGGCCGCGTGCAAACCATATGGCACGACCGCGTACAAAGAACGAAACTGTGATTGCATATGTGGTAGCGGGGTATTGTGTAGGGCTTAAATGATAATTGCACATTGTTCAAACTCATTGTAATACGAACGCATTGTTTAACATCATTGCATATGAGAATGAGTGAGGAGCACGGGTATGAACACACGACGGTGGCAATCATATTGTATGCAGCCAAAGGTTAAGCGACTGAATGAAACGACATCAACAAAACAACAAATACCGGCCAGCACACAGGTACGGGGTAAACACCGTGGCATGGCGACTATTTTTCATTGGACTGTGCGCTGTGCAGGAGTTATGCGCATACGTTCAAACTAAAACTATGATTCGGCCATCCTCATGACACAGTCGGGCGACTGGTCAACAGGACACCCATACCAACCATACACTGTAACACCAATAAACAAGAGTGCACAGTACACCCATGAAACGGTCATGAACTGACCGACGGTTCTTGCACTGTTTAACCTCATTCTTCATTGCCGAATAGCTCAGAACGATGGTGTTTGGAGCTGCAAACTAGTGAAAAGGAGATTGAAGCGGGTTTGAGAGGATTTAAGAAGGAAAATTACCCCGGATTTAATGACGAGTGATCACTGATTTTCGGGATTCATTCAGGTAACGGAGTAGTTTGTTTAAGCTCGGCAACTGTGGAATATAGTTGTAAACTGCCTGTAATTAATGGTTAAATTATTCTGCCCTTGCCACCAGTCAGTTGAACGAATGAACAGGGATTTGGAGCGCCGTTTAACACTCCTCAGCGCTCGTTGACAACCAGGTAACGCCGAAACTACGCATTAACCCCAGCAATAAGTCGGTTGACAGCAGTTAATAAATATGGCGATAAGATTCACTGCGTAAATCATGGCATAGAACACTAGTAAATAGCGCAGAATTTAAGTTTAAACTTGTTGCATGGATAACACGTTAGGGTATGGGGATCGCATGTGAAGTTTTGTGAACTAAAACGGAGTGCAGTGTTGTAAATCACAACAAAGTCTATAAACAGAGGAGGCAGAGTCTAGTTCATAGCGCCGAAATGTGATTTTCATGGCATGTTTGTTTTGATTGCGCGCTGTTGGTTGAATGCGCACTGTTGGTTGATTGCGCATTGTTTTGATTGCGCATTGATATACATCCTTTGTTTTATTGCGCGCTGTCATCATTTATATAATTGATATATCATATGCCTGTGTATGGAAACGGCCCGAATGGTGAACAAACATAATGGGTGTATCTCTGTTATGAACCTTTTTGCCACTGTGCGTCTTTGTTTTGACCAAAACAATGGGTTGAAGTCTGTGTGGGCCGAAAGAGCCGTGTCATATTTAAAAGAAGAGTTGTGTAATGTTGGGCGATTTAGTTGCTGTGTAATGTGTCTAAAACCGAGCGCTGATTGCCAAAGGGAGTAAGGGCCGAGCCATTTAAAATTCATTTTAAATGCGCTATTTGTTTTTTAAATTTGTTTTGAGGCCGAGAGCATTTTGGCGATTTTCAAATTTTTATGTTGAGGCCGAGAGCCATTTGAATGCGCTGCTAGTCGAAACATTGTTTGTTTTTAATGATTGTATATACACAGTGAACATATGGCTTGATTTTGGTGACAGTATACACAGTGTAGGGTGATGAGCATACATGGAACAGTATGAAAAAATTGTTTTCATATGTATTTTGTTTACCAGAACAGAGATTAGCATATTGACAGGGATATACAGGTGTTTGATTGCTTGAACAGGGAGTTAAAACAGTGTTGTTGCAGAGAAAGAGTAAACAGGGGCTAAAGAAATCAAAGTTAAATTGTTGTGAAGAGGAAGGTAAGCTTCTCTGCTTTCAGAATTTCATTTTGAAAAAGAACAATAGTCATAAATTTTTATTGTCAAGATGAAATTAGTAACAGCAGAAGCATACATTCACTGGTTTTCAGAAACAATGTCAGCCAGAGTAGAGCCAAAATTTCAGATAGAGCGCTGGGGGAGGAAACTATAGAAAAACTTTACCAAGCGGGGATGATAGGCTCTTTACAAAAATTTGATGGCCACTCTGAAGAGATAACCAGGGAATTTATAAACAATTTCAGTCAGGTCCAGAGACGGGTAGGAGATGTTATTATTCCTGTGACTCAGGAATATCTTTCCAAAGCTTTAGATCTACCCATGATAGGTGAGAAATATTACAAAGGCCTGCACTTCAAGGAGAAAGCATGGACTTTCTTTCTTGAGAAGAACCGGAAAGGGACTTTTGATAGAACAAAGGGGATACCAAGGGACTGGTTCAATGAACCATGGGGTGAGTTGGCTTTTGTCATCCAGAAGTTTTTGACTTGTGATAGAGGATATAGTGTTGCCCACTTGTATCATGTCAGGCTTCTACAACATATTAAGGGAGAGGATAGGATTAACTTGCCATATTTCCTATATAGGAGCCTCTTGAGAATGATTGAAACAGTGAGACATGAACACAGGCCTAAAGCAGGACAGATTTACCACCAAGGATTGATCAAAATCCTAGTTGAGTATCAGGTGAGGTCACAAGGCATAGTATGGAGAGAGTTCATGTCTAAAAATCAGTTCATTGAACAGATTAATGAAGTACAGGATAAAATAGAGCAGGAAAACAGAGGATTGATGAATTCACCCTTGTATCCCAGAACAAGAGCTAAACAACAAAATAACATGGCCATGCAGGAAAATGAAACATCTGTTATGTCTATTCCTAGAAGATTTAGGAATAAAAGTCCCATTGACTTAAACAAGGAAGTAGAAACATATTCTCCAAGAAAACAAGAAGAAAATGACATTGCACAAGAAGTATTTGAGAGGGATTCTTCATATGATGATGCAACAACAGCATCATTAATGAAAACAACACAAGATTTTGAAAAAGAAATCAATTTGGGAAGAATCAGGGACTTAACTGACCAATTGGAAATTAGCAAAAACCTGGAAAAACAATTAAAAGAGGAAAACAAGGCAAATAAGAAAGATAATTCTAAGTTGGTCAAGTTAAATGAAGAGTTAGTGAGACTGAAATGGAAAAATGATCTATTTTCTAAGCAAGCATTTAAATGGCTAAAGGAAAAGAATATGTGGCAGGCAAAGTATGAAAAACAGAAGGTAAAAGCAGCTTTGTTCAGGGAAAGACATGACTCAGGTTTGGATTGTTTGGTCAGGGCAGCACAACAGGAAGCATCTACAGGTACAACATCTACTACAAAGAGAAGAAGATCAAAGAGGAGTAAGCAAGCATGGGGACATGCTTGATGATAAGCAAGGGAGAGATGTTGGGCCTTACTTTTGGTCTTATTTTTGCTCTAAGAAACTTACTAATCCATCTATTTGCCATCCATTTTCCCTTCATTCATCCCATTTTGATGTATATTTGATATCCATTCAGGTATTTAATTTTAATTTTTCAATTTCTAAAGTTTTTATGAAAGTTTGGTTTTTAGTGCAAAATTGGCAGATTCAGAAATTCCCGTAATAGCTCTATGGTTGATATGGTTGCAGGACACTTGGGCACGAATTGAATGCATGGATGGACAGCTTGGGAACTAGGACTAAGCCAGCTATGCTTAGTTCGAACAGAACAAGCTTTATTAGGCCCATTTGGTGCTAGTCAATCATGACTAGTCATTCAGAAATCCCATAGAAATAGGGCAGTTTTGAGATTCTATGGGATTGGTCATATTTCTTGGGATGGGAGTAATGAATTCGACTTAGATAGGTGGATGAGAGTAGATGGGTTTGTTTGAGTGAATATAGATCAGTTTGTTTCATGAGACTTCTTATTTAAGAGCCAAAACTTTGATGGCTTATGTATTGACTTATTATACTTTTATGCTGTGACACTTTTGGATTGAAGAGTTAATTTGAAGACTTGTGCTATTATTATTTTGTTGTTCAATGCTATGGATGTGTGACTGAATTTGAGCTTCTGATATCACCTCTCAAGTGTGCAAGGCAAGGGTGGAGGGCCCCCATTCCAAGCTAAGTACACTTCCTTGTTAACTAGTTTTATTTCTTGTAATCTGGTTATTGTAGAACTGGTTTTTCAAAGCTTTATTTCAGATTTCTTTATGGTTCATGCATGGTGATTGATTTCATTAGTTCTTAGCTTATTCATCACTTTATTAAGTTGGAAAAACAAGTGTTCAAGTTGAGCATCCCTTCTACTAAAATGATGAATTAAAACTAGTTTCCTTTGTTTGCATGCAAGTAGTTTCTTATTGAGATCTTGGTATTGAGATGAATGAATTATGATGAAATATCTTATGTGACTCTTAAGTTAAGAGCTTCTTTCATTAATAATTTATCCATCTTAAGTTCTTGGTTTTAACCTCTGATTCAATAAGTGGTAATTGAGGCAGAAAAGTGGACTTCTTGAGTCAAGAACCATTTCGATGTTTTCTTCTTTTTAAACTAATTGAATTAGAGTTGTAGGATGTATTACTTTAAGCTTTTGAATAACTTATCTTTCAAGGTTTGATTACATCTGATCTTCACATATAGTGAACTTGCCTCAAAGCATAAACAACCTGGATTGATAAGAAATAATTGTGTTAATTTAGGTAAACAAATTAGCTCAACAAGCGTCTGCCCAATCTGGACTACGTCAGCCCCAGGAGGCCCTGCATCAGCTCTGGGAGCCTCTGTGTCAGCTGCGCTGGCCCCTCTTGTGCTCTGCGCAACACTTGGCTGCCTCTACGTGGCCCTACGTGAGCCCTTGCTGGCTCTGTGTCACTCTCCTTGGTTGTTGTGCTTCTCTCCCGGCACACTCTCTGCCTTCTCTGTTTCTCTGTACTCAATGCCCCTCAGCTTCTCTCCCGATCACTGATGCTACCTCTCTTAGCAAACCCCGCTCTAGAGAATAGAATGATTGATCACTTTGGTGTATCCTCCAAGTGACCCTCAAGCCTCCTCTTATACTTTTCCTGTTGACATCTCAATAGTTGAGATTAAGTCCCTAATCAACGCCTAAGATTAGATCTAGCTTGATCCATGTCTTTTGGACCATTCTAACACAAATTCATATTAATACACATTAATAATTTATTTTCCCTAAGTTTAGACTTAGGGACTCCATTAAAAATATTAATTATTTTCATATCTCATGATCTGTTTAGAATCTGCCCAAACCCTTTCTGGGTATTGGAGATCTCATGTGCCCCAACCTCCCCACCAAATTTCATGGCTAGAGCACATCCAATGCTACCCCAAATCAACATAGAGTACCCCACCATTCGCTTAAGGGTTGACTCAAAGGCCTAGAGTAACACAAGAAAGTGCATCCACACACTATGCCTTGGCATTTGGCCCCTCTCTCAGAGATAGAGGACAACTTGAGGGACGACATACAAAATTGGTATTGGTAGTGAGGGGATATCTCTCCCTGTTATGTAATAACAAATATACTGATGAATCCACTGTTCATATGTTTGACGTATTTTTAACCCAATGAATAATTATACCCAACATCTTGATTTGTTGAAAATTTTATATCCTTTTAGAAACTTATGAGCAGCTCCAATGTGGAACAAAGCTTTATTTTCATTACTATTAATTATGTGTTACTTGCTTGTAGTGGCTCTTGATGCAAATATTACATGTAGCTACTTTACGTCAATCTCACAACGTCACACAAAGCTTATATTAGTGCATATCGCTTCAATACCTAGTTTTCCATTCACACCATCTATACAAGTTGTTATTTGAAGTTTATCCTACATATTTTTTAAATCTCATCCTAAAAGTCCTCACTGCCTCTTTTATTGAAAAAATCTTTGAAAATACCTTTCTTATGGTTACAATTTTACTTAAATATATACTCTATCAATATTTCTTAAGATAAGCCCACGAGGAATAGATTAATGGGCAATCACCATGTTATGAAGTATTATATAAACCATGAGATTCAACTACCAAATCCCTCCTAGGTTAATCTTCAGATAATGGATATTTGAAAACCTTTCCAAATTTACCCTTCAACCTTTTCAATGGATATATAAAAATCCTTCCAAGTGTAGTTGAAATGACTCTATACGTGGCAAAGAACATATCATAATATTTCAGGGTTTCATCTATAGCCTCCTTGTTGAGAATGAAGATGTTTTCATACATTTATTGTATTTTCCTTGGAATGGGATGATAGATCCTAGTTGAGGAACTTAATATCCAACTCAATATCCACTTGTGGGACATGACTTGATTGTTTCCTATGTAGGAGGGGAAAGAGAAAGGACCATTTCTATATTTTATCATAATTTAATTCTCTAAGCATGGAAGACATGGGAGGTGCAACCAAATTCAATAATAGGTTCCCCGAGTCTTAACATGGAATTCTTGAGAATGTTAGTGCTAAACATATAGGAAAGTGAAAATGGGAGTAAGATAAAAAAAGTGATACATTTCATTAGAATAATACACATAAAAATATAATGTTTTTGACCCTTGGATAGGTCTTCAAATAACATTGAAGTATTTCATACATTAGAAACAAACAAGTCTGTAAAGCTTCAGTTTTACAAGAATGCAAGCTCATGCTTGCAACATGAAACTTAAATAGCTCTTTGTGGTAGGAATTAACCATAAGTACCAATGTGACAAGTTTAAAAATATTCTCAAAACTTAAATAGCCTGCTAAATGACAAATAGATAAATTGTAATTAATTAATTTATACTTTATTACAAGTAGGGATATTGCTTCCTTAGACCTAAAATAAAATATGAAGTGCTTGGAAGAGATGAGAAGACATATCCAAACCTATATCTTTCTATAGTTAGGCATACATGGAAAACCTAATGGAAAGATAGATGTAGAAGAACATATGACAGAGAAATTTGAACTGGTTGATTCACAAAATATTCTGGAAAGGAAAACTCCTATTCAGCAAAAACCCCACAAAAAATAAAACTCCTTTCTAAATGTGATTTTCTCCCTTTATGATCTTCTCTTCAACTTTGAAGGTACTTGATGGTTAGTTTTTTCCTCTTTGTACTAACTAAATGAATAATCATTTGAAAATATGAATCTATGGTTTTGTCCTCCAAACTAGTGTTAAATTGTAGCAAGAAAATTTGAATTGTCCCTTAGTAAAATGGAGAAATTTGAATTTCCACATTAGCAGGATGAATTGAATTGCATTTAGCAAGAGTGACATGGCCAATTCACTTAGTTAAGTCGTCCAATTCGAGTTTATGGGCAAGAAGTAGAGTTGTGCATGAGTTGATTGCTAAGATCTAGCAATCTAGTGGAGTTATAGTTAGTGAAACCTAGCTATCTAAGCTCTAATCATGAATAGAGTCAATGTGAGTTTATTTGAGTATTTGTAATTGTTTTTAACTCATTGATCTCTCAGTTAACTAGTTATTTTTCTCAAAATAGCCCTATTCATGCATGTAATTTGAATGACCTAGTTGAGTGGAGGAAAAAAGGCATCAATGTAATCATTATTGTATACTAATGAGTGTGCAGTGTTTGCAAGTAGCAAGTGAGCTAATTTCCTTAGGATTTGTGCAAGGAAATATGAGCTCCCTGTTCCTTAGGAGTAGGAATTGCCCAAGGATATATGAGGAAGTTGGAGGCCCATTTTGGCTAAGTGTTGGTCAAAGCAGGTAGAGTAGGAGATCAATATTGCAGTGCAGGTTGAGCTTCAAGGATTGAATTTGTCATTGTAATTGATCATTGTCTCATATGATATAATAAAAAAAGAGGAGGGGTTTTTTCCAGTTGGGTTCCCTAGTAAAAAAAGTGTGTTCATTTTGATTAAATGATTGCATGTGTTTCTATTTTCAATTTTCCTTCCACAAAATTTAGTAGAAGAAATTTGTGTCTATTGATTTTAGTCTGATTTCATTAGCAACTAAAAATTTCGAGTTATTTCTACATGGTATCAGATCTATTGGAAATTACATAGAAACCAAGTTCCTGCTCTTCTCTCAAAGAAATTTTGAATAACAAATTTGTGGTGCAAGTATTTTCTTCAGTGCAGGAACAATGTCTTTCAATGGATTGAGGCTCGAGTATGCATTGGAGGGATCCTCAAACTTTTGTGCTTCAAAAGACTTGATGAAATTTGTGTTGGATGACAATCGAGTATTGGAGTACACACAAAATGATATTCCAAAACCAGCAACATCATATGCACAACAATTGGCTCAGTGGAAGAAAGACAAATCGAAATTTAGAAGAATTATCCTGAAGGGAGTTAGAGATTATGTGGTTTCATATTTGCATCGAAAGGAGACTCCATTTGCAATGTGGAAAAATCTCACAGATTTATTCCAAAGCAACAGTGATTCCAGGAAGTTGGCATTGAGAGATAAGCTCAGGAACATTCGAATGGGAAAAAATAAAATTGTTGTTCAATACCTATCCAAATTCACTAAGGTCAGAGATGAACTTGGAGGAGTTGGAGAGAATGTACCATCATCTGAACTTGTGAGCTTAGCACTCCTTGGTCTTCCAAAATCCTAGCACAACTATCAGGATTCAGTTAATGTAAGTGATAAGCTCCCATATTGGGAGAGACTTTGGTCATATTTGGTGTAGGAGGAGATTAGAAGAAACACTAGAGATGGTGTCACATCCAAAACTAAGGAGGAAGAAAAATTTTCTCTATGTAGGTTTTAACCCTATATAGAAATTACATGCATACAAATTCTAAAAACATAAAATAAACAATGGCGAGAACATAAAACATAAAACAAATATACACAAATATTTTCCTCTAGATCCCAAAACCGAGACTACCAGATTGATTTTTCATTATGTTCATTTCAATGTTACAATACATATATATACATGTCCAAGCATTCATAAACCCCAATCCATTAACCTTGGAATAGAACATAATTGTAGTTCCCTTGACTAGATCTACAAAATACCATGGGCAGAAAAACGTCATGCACAAAACCATGTGCGAAACCCATGCAAAAAACCATAGGTAGGTCCGCCCACCTAATATAGGGTCCAAAAAAAAATTCCTGGGGTGCTACCTCGAACCTGGTACAGGGGGGCAGTACCCCCTATGACCTCCCTACTGCACCTAGTCGTGGAAAGAACATAACATACTCCCAACACTCTAGCAAGACAAGGAAACAAATCCAAGGGAAAGAAGGCCCAAGGCAAGGTAAAATCCAACTAAAACCATGGAAAGAAGAAAGAGCTCAGTAAAATTAAATGTTTTGACTGCCATGAGTATGGACACTATGCAACCAAGTGTCCTCACAAAAAATCCAGTAAGAAGCTTGCAATAAGATCATGGGGAGATGCTCTCACATCACAATTTGAGTTAGATTTCACCTTCATTGTGTGCATGGAAAGTATTGTACGAGACAATGTATGCTACTTAAACTCTGGTGCTTCATTTCGTATCACAGCAAATAAGGAGTTCTTTAGAAACTTAGAGGAGAAGGACCTACAATTACACATAGAACTTGGAGATGATGGGAGGTATAGTACCAAAGGGATTGACATTGTCACCTTTAAGAGGGAGTCAGACTCCCATCTTCACCTAAAGAATGTAATGTATGTGCTTGGTCTTAAGAAAAAATTAATTTTTGTAGTTGTACTTGAAGATAGAGGATATGATGTTGTGTTTGATAAAGAGAAGGCTTTTCTAAAGCATGTTGCTACTAGAAAAGTAAAACAAATTGGTGTTAAGAGTTAAAAATATCTACAACCTAGAGGTGGATGCATGCATTGCATTAAGTAGAAAGGCAAAACATGTTCAGTGCCGAGATGTGGAGAGCTCTAACATAGGCGCATGGGACACCTATACCATGGAGCCTTGAAAATAATGCAACAGATCACCACTGGAATTCCAAAATGCACCCTTGATCAAAATGATGTTTGCAAGGGATGCACTCTTGGAAAATATGTTATATCCTCCTTTGAGGGCTGAGGTAGCAGAGTTGGAGCCTTCTTGGAGTGAGTTCACTCAGATGTGTGTGGACCATTTTCCACATTCTTAACTGCAAAGCACAAGTATTATGTGATCTTCATATATGATTTTTCCCGCAAGTGTTGGATCTATTTCATGAAGAAGAAAGATGAGGTTTATTCAAAGTTTGTTGAATATTTAAGCCTTTGTTGAAAATAAAACTGGAAATAAAATTAAATCCCTGAGAAGTGATAATGGAGGAGAATATATGTCTAATGCCTTCAAAAAATTATGTGCCAAGAAAGTTATTAGAAAGGAGTTTATTTCACCAAAATAATTAAACAATATGAAACGTCAATTAAAAATAAATACTTAATACCAATTACGCAAGCTCAAAGATATTTGACATCAAATTTCCAATTCATCTCACATTCCAAAATTTAGTTTTATCTCATATTATGTATTAATTTATTTCAATTCTTTTAAATATGAAAAAAGAAAAATTCCATCATGTTTCATTATTTCTTGACACTATGATGCCACATACTTTCACATAAATGGCAATATTTTCCATTACTCTTTTCATCAAATTATTACCCATATTTTAATTAAATTTTAAACTTGTATGATACACTTTCACCTCCATGATAATGTTTACTCATTACATTCTAATAATTAAATTAGATATTTATTTTACTCATTTTCAAATTTAAATTGTTATCCCCATTAATGAGGCCATTGATGTTATCAATTGCATCACTCATCCCGATACTGCTTTTTTAGTTAAGATTTGTCTCACCTCTACTTTCTTTAGTTTCGAGGGTGAATTCTACAAGCAAACATGTGGTGTGGCTATGGGTTCTCCCCTTTCCCCCATTGTGGCCAATCTCTTCATGGAGCATTTTGAATCCAAAGCCTTGTCTTCGGCTCTTTACCAACCCAAACTTTGGAAAAGGTTTGTGGATGACACTTGTGTCATCTGGTCTCATGGTAAAGAGAAGTTGGAGTTGTTTTACCATCATCTTAATAGTCAATCGAGTCACATAAAGTTCACCATGGAATCCGAAGTTGATGGTAGCCTACATTTTCTTGATGTTCTTATCTCAAAGAAGGATGGCGTTTCTTTTTTTCATCAAGTTTTTCGGAAGAAAACTCACACATAGCAATATCTCCATGCTAGTTCCCATCATTTTCCTACTTAAAAGCTAGGTGTTCTCAACACCTTTGCCACTCATGCGTTGCGAGTTTCTAACGAAAATCACCTCGAAGATGAGAAAACCTACCTCCTTAAAGTTTTTAATAAGAATGGTTATAGTAGGTCTCAAGGTCTTAGGGATTTTCTAAATGCTGAAAAAGGTCCTAAGAGTAAGATTGACCCCAAGGATTGGTCTTCTGGTGTTCATCTTCCTTTTATTCAAGGGACCACGGATAAAATCGCTAGGATCTTGAGGAAACATAAGATTCATTCTTCTTTTAGACCCCTTAACACTATCCAAAGTTCTCTTCATTCTGTTAAGGACCCGATTAACCCCAAGGATGGGAAGGGTGTTTACATCATTCCCTGTTCTTGTGGAGCTCCTTATATTGGTGAGATCGGTTGATCCATAAACCAAAGGATCTATGAACATGCTGCTGACATCAAGCATGGAAGGTCTCGCTCCTCCCCTTTAGCAGAGCATGCAGAAAAAACCAATCATCACATCTGCATTGAAGAAGCTAAGGTCATTGCGAGGATTGACCATTTTCATCATCGTAAATTTAGGGAGGCCTTAGAAATTGAAAAGAGACCTGTTAATTTAAATAGAGATGATGGCTGGAGTATCAACAGATGCTAGATTCCTGCGCTTTCTTCCTAAAAAATATATATATATATATATTTTTAATTTATTATTACTATTATTATTATTATTTTATTACTATTTAATACTACTACTCATATTCAATATTATTTATATATTTGTAATATTATTATTGGTTAATCCACATGTTGATTAGTTTAGTACTCTTTAAAATTATTTTTATATTTGGGGATATGAATAGGATTTAACCTTAATATTAATATTTTTAGAATAATAATATTCATTAATAAAGATATAAGGGGTTATAAAAAGTAAAAAAAAAAAAAAAATTATTTTATTAAATCTACTTATCATAACTTCTTGTTTTATAGTATTATTTTATTAAAATAATTTTTTAAATTCTTTAATTAGTTTACCTTACCTTTTTTTTTTTTTTTCTCAAAACCCTTACTAATTTTATTACCCTAAACAATATTATTATATTATTTTTATATTTTTTATAATATTATCATTTGTTAATTTACCTATTATCTAATTTATGACTTTCTAAAGTTATTTAATATTTTATATGAATAAGATTAAACCATTAATACTTTTTAGAACATGATGATGATGATGATGGTGGTGGTTAACGTCCACTGAGACCAAACTTTGGTCTATCAGACCTAAATTAGAAACGAATTATTTAGTTTGATTTAAGATTTTATTCCTATGCTCAAAAAGTTTGGAGAGAAGCCTCTTGACAACGTAAAAGGCTAGGAAGGTCAGTATTGCAACAAAGATTTTGAAACTAAGATCTAATGTGGTTGTACCCAGGGCACTCTAAGAGGAAGTGATTTTCATCCTCGATTCTCACAGAGATGGCAGAACCTTTCCATCCATGGTGTTTTAGGAACTGCCCAACGACCTGTTTCACTATGGAGCTCATGAGAGTTCGTTCTAATCTTGGCTATATTAAATTTCTTCTTTGAGCTAGTTAAAACAGAGAGATACTTTTGATCTTCTAGGGTGGGGTTGATGACCTCCTTATAATATCTTAATTTTCTTTTCGCTACTAAATCTTTCTCACACCACAAATTTTCTTTGAATTTAGAAGAAACACATTTTTAGTGTTATTAATGTTTTGCAATGCAACATTCTTGTTATCGGCTAATGGTTAATTCGCAGCTCTCTACATCTATTTATCTCAATGCCTAGATCTGGTTCCTTGTCTAAAAATGAACCATTTATCTCAATCCCTGAATCTGGTTCTTTATCTTGTCTAAAAATGAACCACACTAGCTAATTGAAAACATGTCAACAAAAATATCTTATATCATTTTTACTTAAAAATATTGTAATTATTATGAATCACAGAAATTCAGAATTAAAATCTTAATTCAGAATTTCATAACATGTATTTAATTGTTTGTAAGCATTGTATTTAATAAACTTTTGGACTTGAAAGTATCACTTCGTATATTTATATATAAAAAATAATTTCGCTCCGTCCTTTTAGATATTCAACAATATCCTAATATACTATAAATGTATAATGGGTTCGTTGGGATTGCGAAAAGGGAGGGACGTTAAGTCGGTGTAGACTGTAGTTACTTCTCACGCAACTTATTACACGTGTCTACGTTTGATTGCAGATCTAAATTTCTCATTTGTTTGTAAAAGTATGTTAATATAGGTATCTCCAAACTCTAAATTCCGACCACCACTTGTCATTCAATGCAAACAACGCAACGCTTCAGTGAATAACATTAAAAGTTTGAGGTGTGTAGGCCTGCCCGTTGATTGGGGCGTTACACGTGCCAATTACTTCGGATTATAATAATGTTTGGGTTGTTGACTTCCCGTTACCTCAACGTCTCGATCGGTACTCTCAATTTCGACAATTAGCTCAGCGACAGTCTCCCTTTTCACCATGTAAAAGGGATAATCTTTAGGTTGCTTCATGCAATTTTTTTTCCTTGCTCAACATTTCACAAAGTAAAATATAAATATTTTCACACTCCACCATTCACGAAGCAGAAGGTAGGTGTTCTCATTTGTA
Source organism: Pinus tabuliformis (assembly GCA_031772625.1). Lineage (NCBI taxonomy): Eukaryota > Viridiplantae > Streptophyta > Pinopsida > Pinales > Pinaceae > Pinus > Pinus tabuliformis. The sequence continues at coordinate 1,146,083,677 of CM062815.1, forward strand.
TGTAGTGATGTGTGTGGATAGGTTTTCTCCCATCTTTTCATTGAATTTGGGTATGCTTAAAGGTAACTTTACGAGAATAGGTGGCCACCGAGAGTTATGGCATATGAAGGTGTTGGTGAGTTTTTCCAAGTCTAGAAAATCAAGTGAAGTAATAAATGGAAGTTGGTTCTAGTCAAATAGGTCAGCAGGTAGATATGGGTTTTTTGATCGACGTTGTGGTTCCTCATAACATAGTAAGGTCTTTCATAACATAGTTTCTAGAAGAAGGTATGTAATTAAAAGGATGAGTAGTCTCATGGTTTTGATACCTTGCATGAAGTGAAGCGGTAAAATGTTTATTTTTCCCAAGAACAAAGGAATCCTAAAAGCATGGTTGCTAATGGGACTATATCTAGTTTAAGAAGGATAGTCTCCTAGAGCGAAAACGTCCCCACACATAGGTATATTCATAAAGAAAGTGGTTCTAGTCGGGAAATTGTTCCCAACCACTTGCCCCCGACCCCTCAAGTCATTTTGACCTCCAAGGTAAGGCATTCCTCCTAATGATGTACTTCCCCAAGGATTGTATTGTCTAGTGAAAACTTTACTACCACCAAAATGACTAGGAACAAGCACAAACCCCTATGGAAGACTCCCCACAGAAGATTGTTATAAACTCGACCTAGTAACCATAGGAACAATGGAATTAGGTGGGAATTGCCCCACTCTAGTTTGTGAGCTTTGACTTGACACTATACTGAACACAAATCTGGTAGGAGGAAGGGACATTAAAAGACTAGGGAGACTAACTGGAGTTGTAGAAGCAACTAGTGGCATGCCCCAAAGAGATAATGGAGAAGAAAACGAGGTTGGAGGAGAGGAAATTATCACACTAATTGAAGGTAAAGATGACATCACAATAGAAATCCCTGATATAAATGAAGAAGAAGATCCAATCTCCCATATGGTCAAAGCACCACTCTCACCAACCATGGGATGAGAGAACAAGGGAAAAGTTTGTTTAAAGTTCACACCCCCCTGAATTAGTATAGGGTCAAGAGGATTGGTCAAAGGTGGATTAATTTCAATCTACGGGAGTCTTGTCTATCACTTCAAGGATAACTTGTTCTTCTCCCTCTAAACCAAAAATAACTCTCTTGGGCTCAATTTGATCTAATTCCTCCAACGTCAGATTTATCTTATGTCTCTGTGGTGGTGGGTATTCCTCTTTGGGAGGAAGGTTTTGAAGTCTTTGAGAATAACAGACAATTTTCTCAGCCACAATGAATATATAAATTTAACTAATTAAAGTAGAACACCCTATGGTGAACTAGACTCTAACCAAAAAGAACACCCTTAAAAAATATAAGAGATAGCAATATGAAAACCAAAGAATATAGGGGCTTATGGAGATCAGCCCAGGATGATCAAGGCCATATCAAATTAGTGAAGGTAACAAAAATAATTACGCTAACCTACCTACACCAAACTTGACTAGCTAAAGTGACGTCTCTCAAATGACACCAAGTGTCACCCTCCAGGAGCACTGATATGAATGATATAACATCTACCTCAAGTACCATAACACTTTCAACTGAAGTAACCTAGATAGCTTTCCTAAAGATTGGAAATTAGGTACCACCTCACAATCAATCAATTGGGTGGGTAATCATGTTCGAGGTTATATGTGTGGATAAGGAAACTAAGCCTGAAACCTCTATGAGGGATTGTTCACAGTGAACTCGATGCCCTCAAGAGATCCTTAAATGCACACAATCCATGTAGCAGTAAAAAACAAAAGGAAGAGGGGATATCTCTCCACCTTCCCCCCAATGCGACCATGTGCTTAACCCCTATGTGAAAGGAGCTTCCCAACAACAATATATATCATAGTGGAATTTTGTCACTCTTTAGGGATCTCTAGTTTCATTTTCATAGCCTTGAAGAGTTTACTCTCCAATCTTATTTGAAATCCCTATGTCCTATTCTATGTTGGTTTTCTATAAGGAAAAATGTCTATTTTTTTTATTATTAGTGCTTAGATTTTAGTTGGTTTTTGTTACTCAAACATAATAGAGTACCACTGTAGTGGTGTTTGTAAGACACTGGCCAATCCCTAAAATGCACACTTTATGAGATCTTTACTTTGTCTTCAATTCAATGGAAACTAGTTAAGGGAAAGGAATAGAAATCATTTTCCCTTTTTCAAGTGGTAAGATACGCCTCACTCTCTCAATTGTCACTCAACATATTCAACTATTCAAAGGAAGCTAACCACTATTTTGTTATTTTCAATCCAAGATCACTAAATATAAATTTGCACCGAAAAGCAATGAAAAGCACCAAACTAGAGCTTTGATAAAAGAAAAAAATTGGTGAACAAAGGCACACAAATAAGAGGTAAAGGAAATTGAAATTTGCAGTACATTGAGGATAGCCAAAGAAGCCAAAGCTCTTAATGTTTCCACTAAGAGAAAAAAAATAGAGTTTAGAAGAAACAAAACCTATAAAAAATAAATTTTATTAAACTATAAAGAAACAAGTTGATTTGGATCTTGCAGGGAGGCCCCCAAGATCTGAAATATTGAAATGGATCTTGGGGGGGAGGCCCCCAAGATCTGAAAAATTGAAATGCCAAAAGAAAAAGATGAGAACACCCAATAAACAAAACCACAACTTTTTTTTAGTAAAACAGATAATAACTATAAAGACTACATTGTGGACAGTCTCCCTTTTTACAAAATGCGACTTGTTACTTGTAACCTTTTTTGGTTACAATACCACAGGTAAATTCCATGGGTGGGTAAATACCATGAGAAAATACCATGGGTGAATGAATACCATGGGTGGATGCCAGTTACAATACCATGGGTAAATTCCATGGGTAGATGAATAACATGGGTGGATGAATACCATGGGTGGATGCCATTTTCCATTCAAACTATTCCCCCCTCCTTAAGAAGCAATGGTCCCCATTGCGTGAAGTTCCATTTTGCAAAGCCTTTGTTGAATATGAAGAGCCACTGAAGAGAATGGTTTTGTGTCGTTAACCCATAACCATGATGAACGAAGATCTGAGGATAGAGATACCCTGTAATACTTGTGACCAACTGTGATATTGACAGTGTGCGACCTAGAAAATGGACTTTGATGAAGTGTGGCTTTATGGATGACCCATAACCATGACAAATGAAGATCCGAGGATAGAGTTACCATGTAATGCTTGTGACCAACTGTGATACTAACAATGTGTGACCTAGCAAATGGACTTCAATGACAAGGATTTTGTGCGGTTGATCCATAACCGTAATGTTCATTATTGGTAAAGTAGCAGGTGCCTACATAGCCTGGGGTGAGAGGGCATGTCTCCAAAGAACCCAAGCCAGATACTCCTATGTTGAAACTGATGAATGTGAAGCAGGTGCTTATTAAAGCAGGGTGGGAGGGAATGTCTTCAAAGGGAACCTGCTCCGAATACTGCTCCATATTTAAAATGGACATACCTTGGTCTATATAACTCAAAATATTTATTATAACCTATTTTTGGAAACATAATGACCATTTTTCATCTTTCCATGTGTTTGAAGTCCCTATCTCTCTGGAAACTCAGATTCATGTTGCAATTGTTTCGCAATCACAAAAACACTGAAAAATAGTTGATTTTAAATCAACGATATCTCCCTCATCCGAACTTCGATTCGACCAATATTTTTTTTGAAATTGGGTGATGTTGAGGAGCTCAGATATATAATCATTTTTATGAAATTATACACAAAATTGCAAAAAATTATAGGAGAGTTGTTGTCCACGAATTGTCGTCAGAAAAAATTTAGTAATATAACTAATTTTAAATCGATGATATCTCCCTCATGTGGACTCCAATTCGGTCGATGTTTTTTTTGAATTCGGGTATTTTTTGCAAGAAATCCATATTGGTTATTTATTTTTGTATATTTTGCACCAAAAGTTTCAGATCTTATCTGCAAACTTACCACCCAAAAAAATCCTGCAAAAAAATGGAAAAAGAAAAATTCTTCCTACTTTGCCCAAGAAAGTGCTATGTGGAGGCCATAGCACATGCCTAAAGTTTGTTGAATATTTTTGCAAACAATTGAAACTGAAATATGCATCAAACCCTCATTCCCATGGAATTGTAACCTGGCTCTGATACCACTGATCTAGATCTTGGGGGGAGGCCCCCAAGATCTGAAAATTTGAAATGCCAAAAGAAAAGATAGAAGAAACTCACAAAATAGAAGAAAAGATAGATCAATGACTTCAAAATCAGCCTCTTCGAGGGCGAAACCTCCTTTACATTACACAAATGAACAATTCTTGGATGATACAAATGACAAAACCTCATTTCTTTATATAAGGGGTCACAATATAATCAAAGTTGACATAACAATAATAATATAAGGGCACAAAAATAACAATATGGGGACAATAGGGGTACAACAATAATAATAAGGGCTACAATGACAATAGTAATGGGGGAATCACTAATATTATAGGGACCTAACATGCCCCTCTCCTTCAAAAAAGTGTTTTCCTCAACGCTTGAGTAGTTCTAGATGCTTATGTATAAAAGTCCCACCCTCCCATGTGGAATCTTTAGCGGGTAAGTTCTTCCACTTGATGAGATACTCTGAAATTGATCGATTTCATAGTTGTTGAGTTCTTTCTGTGACTGCTTTAGGTTCTAATATGATTTTTTATTCCAAATCAATATTTGGCAATATTTTTTGAACTGGGAGTTTGTCACCTATAACCTTCTTTAAGCATGAAACATGGAAAACTAGGTACCAATCTTTGGCAACACCTTGTAGGGACCATAATACTTTGGTGATAATTTATTATCCTTCTTAGCTTGCTTGAGGGACATTTTTTTGTATGGTTGTATTCGTAAAAATACCGAGTCGCCTATATCAAAACTTCTTTCGTTGCGATGTTGATCTGCCTGTTATTTCATTTGATTCTGTGCGAAAGTGAGGTTATCCTTTTTCTTCTTGATATGTCCTTCTATCTTGAGAGTTTTAGGAGTGGTAATTCTTGCCAATGCATTACAAGATATGGTCGGATTTGTTTCTTCTTTCTCTGGGGTTGGTTCCTGGTGTATATCCTCTTCTTTTGACGTTTCTTGATCCTTTTCTTCCTCCTCTTCACAATCAATGTAAAATAATTTCTTCTCAGCAAACTTAGACATTTAGTGTATATGTTATCACAACTGTAAGAAAGGTTGTTTTCTCCTTTTTCTTCCAATTGTTTTGGTTTCAACCTTGTAGGTTGTGGAAGGATATGAGTAGCAACACTTCCATCATTATAATTGAGAGTGGTAAGATTTCTTTTTGCCATAATTTTTCTTTCAATTTTTTTTTCTAGCCTGAATGCCTTCTCCAATGAATCAGGTTCTCAAAGACAAACCTCATGTTAAATGTTATCCTTTAAAGTCCCTATGATCAATCCTTTGCTTTTCTGGAATATCATTTACCCTTATATTGAATTTTTGGAAGTCCTCAATGTGCTCTGACATTGAACCCTTTTGTTTGAGATTTATCAATTAGCTAAAGAAGATGTTGCTCTTTGTATCCTCATAATGTGCTATCATTTCCTCCGTGAAAATTGACTAAGTGATAAGTGGTTTACAAGAACAAAGCCCTTTATACCATAAAAATTGATTTGGTTCTAAATATAAAGATTCAATACGTACCTTTTGTAATAGTTTCACATCATGTAGATCAAAATATTTCTCCATCTGTAGTATCCATGTTATGGGATCATTGTCATCAAACTTCCTCATATAGATCTTTGGAATATGGTGGGTCTTCAATCCAATGTTAGATTCTATGAAATCATTATTAACATTTATTTTTTTCTCATCATGAGTTTCCTCTACTACCTTTTCATCATTAGGAGGCCTTTCTTGTAGCAGCTTTGTCCAACCTTCCTTCAAACCTTCCATGTCTTTCTTCAAATCTTTCATGCCTTTCTTCAAATCTACTTCCACACCATCGATATTAGCTTCTATGGCACATATAAAACTATTTATCTTAGCTTTGATCGCATCCATCCAATTTTGTTAACTAGGTGTTTATATTTTCTTGATTCGAGTCATTATTTTTCTTGCTTTTAGGAGCTTGATATTTAGATGACTGTAACTCTGTAATTGCAGATCTTTAAGTTCTGAAATTTTGGCCTGTGGTATCCCTCTTAGTCTTCTTTCTAACCCCACCAATCTAATCAATATTGGATTCTTCAATAAATAATTATGCCAAATCTCCTACAATGCCCAGATTATAGACTGGTCTACTAGAGTGAACTTCTACGACCTACCATGTGTCACTGTTTTGACCTTTGGACTTGAAAAAATACACTGAAAGATACAATTCATCTTATTTCTGTATGCTTACGAAAATTCAATTTGATGCTCAGAGAGAAAGTTATGACTATTTTCCCAATGTCACATGTTTGGAATGTAACTCGGGAGTTTGCAAAAACCCTAAATGTCTTGGATCGTATCTATGAAAAATAGCGAAACAAGATCTGAAATTTGGGCCTGAGCTTCATCACGATTTCGGCTCAAATGGGTTTTAATTTTAGAGTCTGAACCTTCGTAGAAAAACAATTATAGCGAAAATTCCACGATGGCCTATTTGAGATGGAACTCTGGAGCTTACAAACACCCTAACGTCCTTAGATCATATCTCCAAAAATATAGCAAGACAAGATCTGAAATTTGGACACAAGGTTCAGCGAGATTGCGGCTCGAATGGGTTTTGTTTTAGCTTCTGAAACGTCACAGAAAAAAGTTATATCGAAAATTCCATGATGACCTATTTGGAGCAGCGAAACCCTAGAATCCAAAGCTTTGATACCAAATGTTATGAAACCAGCTCACAAAATAGAAGAAAAGATAGATCAACATTTTCAAAATCAGTCTCTTCAAGGGGGAAACCTCATTTACATTACACAAATGAACAATTCTTGGATGATACAAATGACAAAACCTCCTTTCTATTTATAGGAGTCTAACGGGTCTCAATATAATCAAAGCCGACATAACAATAATAATATAAGGGCACAACAATAACAATAGTGGGCTTCTATGGGGCATAATAATAACAATATGGGGGCAATAAAGCACAAAAATAACAATAAGGGCTACAATGACAATAGTAATGGAGGAATCACTAGTATTATAGGGACCAAACACATTTCCCCTATTAGTTGTCAATACACCTCTAAGAAAATTCATTGAAATGAACTTCTATGATTTGGTTGACTTTTGAAGTGTAGTATATTTTCATAGCATCTAATTTGTGCTATATATGCAACAAAGAGCACAATCCCACCTTAAGAAATTTTCCACCATTTCTTTTAATTTTAATAGTAGAAATACCTCTATAGATTGTTGATCATATTCTCCATGGATCTTTGAATGATGCGTCCCATGTAGTAGTTGTAGTATATAATATTTTTGAGGAAGAAAAAATACATTCAACTTATACAAAATTCGATCTTTCATCAAATAGCCTTAGAAAAATTCATCTGCCATCGTTTGCATAGGTTTCTATAGTATTAAATATATGTGTGCAAATTCTAGACAACACACATAATCTTCTTTGAAAGCACTGAAACTAAAATGTTGGAATTGAACAAATATTATGAATCTGATTAGTGTTGATTTCAAGACAAAGTCTACAACCTTTTTTGAGCTTCTCCTTTGGTACTTAATCACAATATTGAATTGTTGCATTTATGTCATCCATTTGATGTGCAATGTGAAACCTAAATGATTTTGTCATTAGTAGGAGAGGGAATGTGCTAATTTTGAGGAAAAACCCATGGTTATAGTTCTTAGAGACATCGAAAGACAACAAAACCACAACATATATATTTGAGCTAAGGGTTGACCATATTTGAGATTGAGACCACCAACAAAAAATTTCATATAGCACTCAACAATTGGACCCTTTTGTCCTACACATAGACACTTGTAGGGATTAGTTTCCCTAGAGACTATGTTATAGATAAGGGATATGTTCAAGTTTGTGTTGTGTTTGATTGATATGAAGAAGTTCATAATTGATTGAATGATGAATGTGGTTCATAGAGGTTTTGTTAATGATGTAATTAGTTAAGTTTTAACAATGTAGGTTAAGATTGAGGTAGTATTTTCTTCTCTCTTGCAATCTCATAAAAACCTTTGGAGTGGAATCTACAATGGATGCTTATAAATAAAGGATGAATTAATCCCTTATAATTAATTGAATATTTCTTGTGAAAAAATAAATATTTATCTTTATTTCTATATAATTTATTTATATTTATATTTTATTAACTTAGTTAAGTTGTTAACATGTAATGGTTTGCATGGATAGAATACTTCACAAAATATACATAATAATTATCACAAGTTTTTTTATTACAAATTCTATTTTTACGTTATTAGGTGTGTCTATTATGGAATAGGGCTTCCAAAATTTTAATTTAATTATCAATAAGTATTAGGTGGATGGAAGGGATTTAACCTCCACGAAATATTCTAGAATATTCTTAATATTATTCACAAATTAAAGGTTGATATTTACCTCCAGAGTAGTTATGCCCTTTCTCCCCTTTCAATTAAATTGATTAATTAAAAAAAAATCATATGAAATGAGTTATGGTTTTTGTGCATGTGGTATTGATAAGCCATGGTATTATAACAAATCCTATTTACATATGAAGAAAATCCATGGTAAAGTGGTAGTGAATCTCCATGGTTAAGAATCTTGGTACATTTTTTAAAAATGTATATATGTTTAACATGTATAGTGTATATACGCTTAATCTTGTTTCAACTAGGAGAAGGATCGACATGATGGGAAAGTCAAGTCAATGGTTGATTATGAATTTGAGACACAGATTATATTCAAAGGTCGATGGAGTAGTTGACAGAAGTTGATAGTCAATGGAATAATCGAAAGAAATCACAGTCGGAGAAGCACATAGTTGACGAAGACTAGTGGTAGAATGATGGTCAAGTGGTGATTTAATACAATCAAACGATGTTAGAACTGAATAGGAATCCCTAGATTCTCACGATCCCATCCAATGAGATTAAGATTTATATAAATAATTAGGTGTTATGAATTATGGATTATTATGTAAGAATATACCTATAAATAGAGCATGACATAAGGTTGTGATAAGGTATTGCTTGATCATAAATTGTTTGATGTAATGAGCACCTTGGTTGTAAGTGTGAACTAAGGTTGATGTTCATTGTAATCTGGGTAAATATTCAGTGAAGAATATCAAACGTTGGATGGCTTTCTTGGTTAAAGGTTTCCAAGGTAAAAATCTCTTTGCATTATGCATATTTGTATGCGTTTACCATTGTTTATTCCTAATTTATTTCTCTCCTATAAAGGTTTAGGTAATTATATCAATCAAAGCTTGTTTAAAATCAGGTCAGCTAGAAAAGGTGGTATTAGAGCCACAACACCGTTATGTAATCTAATTTTGGTCATCTTTACATGTTATTTTTATCTTTTATCATCATGAACACCTTGACCACATTTCTTACTTATTCTTTGGATGGGTAGTCTTGTGTGAAGTGTCCTTTACCATTGCAAATACAATAATATACTTTATGTCTTCCTTTAACATCTTATTATTTTTTTCTATTTTGATCATCTAGGGCTATGTTGTTTTGGTTTTTTCATTCGTTGCATAACGTGTTGATGTTCTTGAAATCACATGAAAAATGGTAATCGTGTGGAAATCCTCATCATTTTTTTAGTGATTTATTCCAACATTGTTTTATTTGTTTTTAAGATCAAGACTCAACTTTGATTGCACCCATAAGAACAAAGTACATTTACATCCTATTATGTTAAATATATTGTCACATGGATAATGCTTCAATGTTAGCTTAAAAAAGAATATAATACTTATAACCAATAATATAAAATACTATAACTTAACAAAATATAGATAAAAATATGTTGAGAGATTTATATGTACAAATAATATAAACTCACCTGGGGGAGGTAGGTTTGGGAGAAAATCTTGTAGAAGTTTGAAAATCATACATGAATGCTTTTAGATACAACAATGCCAAAATCGGAGAAAAATATGGCCGTTTTTTATTGTCTCTCAATCTTATAGGTACATATGTGCCCCAAGCTAGGGTGTAGGGTTTGTACTAAGGAAGGCCTAGTGGGAAAAATGACATGATAATGGAAAATCATTTAGAAGATAAGGTGCCTTTTCAAAAATGAAATTTTCATCTGGATGCCTTTAAATAATAAGGCTCCTATGATCCAAGTAGATATCAGTGGCCATCCACCTATTCCACTGGCTCACAATGCAAAATTCCTATTTCAACAGTTTTATATTTTTTGTAGTTTTTAGGTATTGAACTTCCAGCACAGTTTTAAGGCCCAAAACAATATTTTTTGGGGAAATGTACCAATGATTGTTAGCAATAAGAAAATGTGCGTGTTAGATAAACCTTTCAAATGACTCACTATCATGTGCACCAAATGGAGATTGTATGCCAAAGTTATGTCCCTAGGAAGTTGACATTCCAATTTACCTGATTGGGCCCAATGGCCTTTAGTGCTTCATTACTTAGGGTTAGGTTTTTAGATGTTTAGGGTTTCTCATTACTTATTTATTATAAAAATTCCTTTGAGCCTCATTGTAACACATCAAATAGCGTAAAGTTGTCCGCTCATAATCAAAATTGAATTGAAATTTTTCTCATGTCCGCCAAAATAAAAATTATGAAAAATGTAAAAAAAAAAAAAAAAAACTAAACAAAACATTTAAATAATGTTGGCTCATAAAAAAAAAATCATGTGAAGAAATTGGATCCCTCTGAGGTCATGCTAGATCCATATTTAAGATGGATCTATGCTGGTATATCTTATTTAAAGGATATACATATATATATATATATATATATATATATATATATATATATATATATATATATATATATATATATATATATATATATATATAACCAACCTAGATCCATCTTACCTCCCGAGGGATCAATTTTTTTTTTGAGAATGTTTTTCGGATTAATCACATCATGATTCTTTGGTTGAGTTTATAACCATGTAATGTGGTTAAATGGTTCAAAACGTCCACCAAACAATAATGATGTGATTAATCCAAAAGACATTTGTGATTAATCTGAAAGACATTCTAAAAAAGATATAGATCACAAAATATGAAATCAAAGGGATCAAATCTCCCCTTGCAAACTTTTCCTCAAGCTTTGCACTAAAAAAAGAGGTTTTCACCTTGAGAAATTCAATCCCTCTCAACACTGGATAGATTAGGAGTTAAGATGGATCTAGGTTGTTTTATTATTTTATAATGTGAAAATAATATTTTGTAAACCATTTCATTTTCCTATTCATAATATAGATAATTTATTTTTATTTCATTTTATTTTAACACAATTATCCATATTGAGAGAATTTTTTTAGATGAAATTGTGTGGAGGGCTTTGGGTGGAAACTCCACCCATCATTAGGGACATGAGAAAATTTGGATGGGATTAAAATCCCTCCACTCATTTTCATCCGAAAATTTCTTTCAATGTTTAATATTCTTTACAACATCTCTACCATACAGGGTGGAGAGTTTCTCGCAAAAATATATATATTAATTTACCAAAATTAATTATTTTATATAAATATTTCATCTATTATATAAATAAATTTTATATACAAAACTATATTAGTTTATTTTATTACACTCATAGGAAACTTTCAAAATTTTAATTTAATTATAGATAATTATTAGGTGGATGGGAGAGATTTAACCTCCATGGAATATCTTAGAAAATTCATAGTAACATACACAAATTAATGGTTGAGATTTATCTCCAAAGTAGTTATGCCCTTTTTATCCTTTTAATTAGATTGATTAATTAAAAAATGTCATGAAGTGAGCTATGTTTTTTTTCATGTTGTATTAAGAAGCCATGATATTGGCATATAGTATTGTAATAAAATCTCTTTACATATTAAAACTCTCCATGGTAAAGTGGGATAAATCTTCATGGTTAAGAATTTTGTTCTATGTTTTTTAAAATACACATGTTTAACTTATATATTAACTCTTTTTATAATTAATAATAATAATTTAAAATAAAGTTATAATTTATATGAGTTTTATGATTCTTTTAATTTTAACAATATGAGATGTATCATAATGTAAGTGTTGATTCTTATTATAGATTGATATTTATAAATGTTTACCAACTATTTAATTTATATAATTACCCTACTTTTATAGTTATAGAATATACTTTAAACTATTTCTTAAATATAAAAAACAAATTATGACTAAAAAAAACTATTTAGTAAAAATAAAAACTTACAAAATAACATAATTTTTTATATATCAACCTATATTATTGAATAATAGTAAATAATAATTACCCACGGCTAATTAACAACTCTTGCTATAGATTTTTTCACTAATTCAATAAATTGTATATAATTCTTTAACAAACATCATTATATTTGCAATACTATCTAAATGCAATTTTCCAATTTATCTTGGATCTTAAATTTGGTTTTATTTTAAATTGCGACCCACTTTCACATCCATCACAATACCTGCACATTGCGCACTTATAATCAAATTACATATTTATTTCACTTCGTTTTCCTCTCTTGATAATCTTTATGCTATTTGATGCTACGTTTAAAGGATTTCATAACCTCTTTTAAAAAAACATAATTATATTATATACTAATTTAAATTTATTATTTTGATTTATGATTTATTAAGTGTTGGAAAAAAAAAATTATTTAAAAAAAATTGTATATTAAAAGATTTGATCTGTTTAAATGGAGTTATGATGAATTTAAGTAAATTTAATTTTTTCCCTTTTCACTATATTTCTTATGAATATCATAAATTTTTAATATTAATTTTTATTTTTATTTTATTGTCATAAAATTATTTTTTTTAAATTTATTTTAACTAAATTAATAAATTTACTTTACATTAATTTTTTATTTAATTTTTTTTATGTAATTTAATTTAGTTAAAAAATTAAACATTACATTGTAATATCTTTATCATATTAACCTTACCCTTAACATAGATACACTGGAAAAAAAAAAATACAACATTAATAAAAAATATTAATATATCACTTTATTTATATGGAAAACATAACCACCACGCGCCATCTTTTTAGATATCATTCCTAAATGTATAAAAATTAATTTAATAAAACATTAATATATCACTTTATGTATATGGAAAAAATAACCACGCGCCATCATTTTAGGTATCATCCCTAAATGTATAATAGGTTAGTTGGGACTGGGAAAAGGGACAGAAGTCGGTGGAGTCGGGTTAAAGACTTAACTGTAGTTATGGGAGCGTCTTAAAATCTAAACTTCCCACGCAACTTATTATACGTGTCTCAAAACCATTCGATTTTAGATCTGTATTTCTCACTTGTTTAAAAAAAAAAACAGAGTGTTGATCTAAATTCCAGACCCCACTTATCATTACCAGATTAAGGTTTCAAAGACATTTAATTCAAACGCGACTTGAGGGAAAGTTCCGCGAATTCCATAAAGAGTTTGAAGTCCGTATACTTACCCCTTAATTGGGGCGTTACACACGACTACTGCTTCAAATATATTATAATATTAATGACTTTAGGTTGTTGACTTTTGTTCTCTCCATTTCCATAATTAGCTCATCTATCTCCCTATATATTTATATTTATATTTTGTTTTGACTATAGACGGGGAGGAATTATTGATGGATAAGTCCACTCCAAAATTAGATGATGTTATCCGTGGCCACATATTTAATAATGTTGTTAATGAAAGTTATTGGTATAGTATATTTTAAATTACACTTAAATTTGGAATATTATATAATATATTTTAAGCAACCATAAGAGTGGTTATAAAAATAAATTTATAATGAAAGAAGAAATGTTTATGGCTAAATTACAGTGCTTTAGTTTATTTGTTATAATTTTTGGAGTTTTTTCAAGTATATATTCTTGTCGAATTTGCTCAAAATTATATAGGGATTTATTGTAATCACAAGTTTGAGTTAAAATTCTCCATAATTGAGTGTCTTACAAGTTTATAAGGGTGTTGAATCTATATATGTTGTAAAAAACACATTTAAAGAATAAAAGATTAGTGCTTAACTGAATTACAATCATAAATTCCAAAATGTATAATAGTTAGACATCGTCAATTACAATTTGGGTTGTTGACTTTCATTAACCCTAATGATCTTGTATTGTGTTAAAGTGGGTTGTTGACTTTCATTAACCATAATGATCTTGTATTGTGTTAAAGTAAAGAGTGTATTGATAGGGTGGGAAGAACCATAGAGTTTATAGGGTCAATAAAGGTATCCTTTGAATTATGCTCATTGTTATCACCTCGTTGAGCCCACAAAATTTACACGGCTAATTAAATTCAATGTCAAGCCTTACCTTCATAGTTTTCACATACTTAAGGGTTCTTTCACATTTAGTCACGTGCCTTCGAGTGCTTAAAACCCCCTACCTTCCCTTCCTCATTCAAACTTTGCTTCCATCCTAATTAGTAAATCATACTTGATATCCAAATTGGGCCCTCCTTCACTTGTTCAAAGTGTTTCCTTCACCCAATTTTAATATCAAGCACCATCCCTCAATTAAGCCCTTATCTCTCTTTCAACAGTTTCCTTGGCCTGATTTCAAGAGCAATCCCAATTCCTAAATCGAGCTTTTGACCTTCCCCCAATTTCTAGATCAATCGTGATTAATGAAATAAGCCTCTTCTCACATGTTTAAAGAGTTTCCTTGTCCCAATTTTAAGATCCAACATGATTCCTCAAAATCAGACCCCCTTCCCATTATGCAATTGTTGTCTTAGCTCAATTTCAAGGATTAGGTGTGATTCCTAGAAATTGATTCCCTTTTCATTTTTCAATTTAATGCCTTGGCCTAATATCAAAGGTTGAGCCCATTTCCTTAAATTAGAACCCATTATCATCGTTCAAGCTAGGCCCAATTTCAAAGATGGGACTAATTCCTCAAATTAGTGATTGTTCTCACTATTCAAGCTAATGCCTTGGCTTGATTTCGATGATTAAACATGATTCCTTAAATAGGTCCTCCATCAAAGAACCTTGGTAGTGTTCAAATTCATTCGGATTTAAAGGCAAATGAAGATATGTAATTTAAAGAAATGGGTGACCCTATGAAGAGAAGATGCATAGTAAGGAATCTCCATGTGGGAAACACAATCAATTTAATTTTGGGGTTGCACATGTGGCTTTAATTTCACGAGATAAAGATAGAGTGGTGGCCTTAAAGCACAAGTTAACAAAGAGTTCAATTACTATCCCATGGGATTGAGTAGAGAGGGTGGTGGCCCCAAAGCTTAAGTTAAAAAACTATTTGATTAGAATCCCATGTGAAATTGAAGTTTCTCATTGATTTCCCCAAGGATGTTTTCTTATTCTTTCTTGATTGAATTGTAGGCATGCATTTTCCAAAAATGTGTATAAGTAAGAAAGATTTTTCTTTTACACAATAAGTTTCTCCATTCAAGAGTTTAATTTTTCAGCCACCAAAGAGGGAAAAATAAAGGTCGAGAGCGTGAAAAATAAAGATATAACTAAAGCATCATAGTTTTGGAGCAACAATACGATTCTCCTCCCTCCACTTCTCATCTTCTTAATTCTCGTTCTTAATATAAGCATCTTCTAAGTAACAACCTTTATAGAGAGAAATAAAAAGGTTGAAGATAGTGGTTTTGAAATCCCAACCCTTGGTGCAATGTTTTGTCTTTATAGAATGGTTGTTTCAAATGTAAGAGTTATATAGTCCCCACCATTAAAACTACTATTTGATTAATGAACTATTTGGTTTATTGTGAAATCAAGTTCAAGGTTGTTGCCACTGAATGATAAAAAATTCAAGCAAGCTATGTTGGTTTTTTCATCTTAATTTTTTGTCCTACATTATGTTGAATAATCTAATATGTCTTTCCTATTGGTTTTATGTCCAAAGAATATATGCTAGGAAAGTATTTCTACCTCCTCCTATATTTGTATTTGTTCCTTTTTTAAGCCCTGATGGATAGCCCAGTTGGTTGAAGCTCGCCTTGCCAAGTCTTGGGCCCTCTATCATGAGGCATGGTTTCAATTATTCTTGGATCCATCAGGGTCAAGCTCCTTATGTTGAGTCAGTTGGGCATGTGGCCCCTTCAGGTGGGCGGTTATTACGAGAAGAAAAATATTTGTTCCTTTTTAAGTTAGTTTCCAGTTTGAACTAGATCATGGTGTCCACAATTAGAAAATAATTCATGTGGTTGAATCACTTTAAAACCCTCCTTTGATTGGCCTTTTTTGAATTCCTCCAAATTAAAATTGAACATCTTATTCTTGCTCTAAATCAATAGCAAAGATGGGATCCATGTACCATTTTTCTTAGTTATAAATCCAAATTAAGCTTCATATGTTTAAATAGGTTTTCCTTGGGCGACAAACAAGGACTCTTGCCTTAGAAAATATTGAGAGTACCCCACCATTCACCCAAGGGTTGACTCAAAGGCCTAGAGTAACACAAGAAAGTGCATCCCACACACTATGCCTTGGCATTTGGCCCCTCTATGAGAGATAGAGGACAACTTGAGGGACGACATACAAAATTGGTATTGGTAGTGAGGGGATATTTCTCCTTGGGATGTAATGGAAAATATACTAATGAATGCACTGTTCATATGTTTAACATATTTTTAACCCAATGAATAATTATACCCAACATCTTGATTTATTGAAATTTTTATATCCTTTTAGAAACATATGAGCAACTCCAATGTGGAACAAAGCCTTATTCTCATTGCTATTAATTATTTGTTACTTTCTTGTAGTGGCTCTTGATGCAAATATTACATGTAGCTCCTTCACGTTCATCTCACAACATCACACATCTCACAACATCACACAAAGCTTATATTAGTGCATATCACTTCAATACCTAGTTTTCCATTCACACCATCTATACAAGTTGTTATTCGAAGTTTATCCTACATATTTTTTAAATCTCATCCTAAAAGTCCTCACTACCTCTTTTATTGAAAAAGATTTGAAAATACCTTTCTTATGGTTACATTTTTACTTAAATATATACTCTATCAATATTTCTTAAGATAAGCCCACGGGGGATAGATTAATTGGAAATCACCATGTTATGAAGTATTATATAAACCATGAGATTCAATGATCAAATCCCTCCTAGGTTAATCTTTGGATAATGGATATTTGAAAACCCTTCCAAATTTACCCTTCAACCTTTTCCTATGGATATATAAAAATCCCTCCAAGTGTAGTGGAAATGACTCTATACGTGGTAAAGAACATATCATAATGTTTCAGGATTTCATCTATAGCCTCCTTGTTGAGCATGAAGATGTTTTCATACATTTATTTTTGTATTTTCCTTGGAATGGGATGATAGATCCTAGTTGAGGAACTTAATATCCAACTCCATATCCACTTGTGGGAAATGACATGATTGTTTCCTATGTAGGAGGGGAAAGAGAAAGGACCATTTCTAGATTTTATCATAATTTAATTCTCTAAGCATGGAAGACATGAGGTGCAACCAAATTCAATAATAGGTTCCCCAAGTCTTAACATGGAATTCCTGGGAATGTTAGTGTTAAACATATAGGAAAGTGAAAATGAGAGTAAGATAAAAATGTGATACATTTCATTAGAATAATACACGTAAAAAAATAATGTTTTTGACCCTTGGATTCATATTCCAAGAGGTCTCTTGAATTCTCAAAAACTATTCATATTCCCTCTTAAGTGAATATGGAATTACCATAAACCTTATGAATTAAGTTTCTAACATTTTCCCCCTTAATTCGAAGGGGTGTGTGTGATTCCAAGTAAAGAACTAAAATATGGAAGTGGATAGTTGTTGAATGTTGAAAATGCTCTCTGAATTTGGTGGCTTTGTGATTAACACAAACAAAAGGAAAGTAGAAGCAATTTCTTTTTGCTAAATGGTGGTTTAAATTTGACAACCAACTTTGGAACTTAGTTTGAAGCAGTACCCGAAGTAATCCCTTATTTATCTAGAATTTGATGTCTTCTATGAAATGGAAGTGATCTTAAATGGTAGTTTAAAGATAACCACAAACTTACAAAATGGTGGAGATGATAATGTAAATATTACCACAAACTATTGTCTAGCAGAAGTTGTATGTCTTCTCTACTAACCGATGATTTAAGGAGGATTGATTGATCTCTTTTGTTTTCAAGGACAAGAGTCAACCTCCTAGGGAATTATCAAGGTTCCTTCTTCATTTTAGAGAGGTGGTAATCCTATTTTGATATTTTAAATATTCTTAGCATGGTCTTGAATGAATGTAATGGATAAGTGCTCAATAGAAAGCCCCAACAAATCTTCCAACAAAGCTCCCATATAATAGATTCAATCATTAAGCATGCAAGAAATGAATATGAAAATAAATAATTTTTATGTACTTGTGTCTTTCTTCAATAAATATTTTTCCTTCCTCTTTAAAATATTGTGAATCCAGAATTAGCAATTACTTTGCAAGATAAAAGAAAAATAAAAGTATGGATAGGTCTTCAAATAACTTTGAGGTATTTCATACATTAGAAACAAACAAGTTTGTAAAGCTTCAGTTTTACAAGAATGCAAGCTCATGCTTGCAACATGTCGAAACTTAAATAGCTCTTTGTGGTAGGAATTAACCATAAATACCAATGTCACAAGTTTAAAAATGTTCTCAAAACTCAAATAACCTACTAAATGACAAATAGATAAATTGTAATTAATTTGTTTATACTTTATTACAAGTAGGGATCTTGCTTCCTTAGACCTAAAATAAAATATGAAGTGCTTGGAAGAGATGAGAAGACATATCCAAACCTATATCTTTCTATAGTTAGGCATACATGGAAAACCTAATGGAAAGATAGATGTAGAAGAACATATGATAGAGAAAATTGAACTTGTTTTTTCACAAAATATTCTGGAAAGGAAAACTCCTATTCAGCAAAAACCCCACAAAAAATAAAACTCCTTTCTAAATGTGATTTTCTCCCTTTACGATCTTCTCTTCAACTTTGCAACTACTTGATGGTTAGTTTTTTCCTCTTTGTACTAACTAAATGAATAATCATTTGAAAATATTAATTTATGGATTTGTCCTCCAAACTGGTGTTAAATTGTAGCAAGAAAATTTGAAGTGTCCCTTAGTAAAATGGAGAAATTCGAATTTCCACATGAGCAGGATGAATTGAATTGCATTTAGCAAGAGTGATGTCTAGTCAATTTAACGTCTTAAATTGCTCTACATAAATTATCAATCCGGGTATCGTAAACTGATGAAGTGTGGTGCACTATATGTGCTTAGTTAACCTTTTTTCTTACTTCGTTGTTTTATAGTTTATTTTGTTTATAGTAATGGTTTTATAAACAAATGAGTGATTTGTGTGTGTATGGTGGTTTCTAAATGAGTGAGTGTGTGTAACTGGTGGTTTCTAACTACCTTCTAAACTTGCAAAGAAAGAGCTTGAAAGAAATAACTGGAAATGAAACTGAAAGCAAAGCATAAAAACCACTTTCTAATGGCACTAGTCACTACTCATGCTGCTGCAATAAAAAGGTAAGAAAAACCACTTTAAAGACCAATTATAATGTTCATCTCTTCCTAAATCTCTGCTTCCAACATATAGTACTATGTGAAACACGATTAAGAAGTAGTTAGATATAAGTCTAAAAAGTAATCAAGCTCTAAGATGACAAATTATAACACCACTTTGCCTTTCTCCAACATTCTGCTTCCAACATACATTGTAATGTGTAACAAGTGAAGAAAGAGTTAGTGATATAAGTCAAAAACTACTCAAAGCAAGCTGTGATTTATTAGTATTCTGATCTCTTAAAGATGAACAACTTATGATAAAGAGACCATCAATATGTTAGCATACAACTTGAGAAACTAAACTTAGAAATCAAGCTAGAAAAATAAAATAAAGGCAGCAACTTATGAATATGACAACTGAAAATACCATTAGAGATAAAGCAAATACAACAAAGACATCTGTACAAGGCAGGGGCCCCCTACCACCTATGAAATCAAAGCAAAATTAAATACACTTGCATAAATTAAAATTGCATAAATGAAAATCTAATCTACCTTACATTCTACAAAGCAATATTTACAAAATGAAATCTACTCACATCCTAATATGCTCCATGACATCTACTTCACATCTCCTTCCATGTTGAGAACATCAAAGCTTTATTCAATTTCTTCAAAAGTACAAAGTACAAAAGCTTTCAAAAGCCATGGGACTAACAAGCTAAAAGGACTAAGAAAAGACTAAAGGAAAGACTAACAAATGAAGGAGAGAGATCTCCTATTTATACAAAAAGATGAGAGCCATCTCATTAATGATAGTCCATGAATCTCTCCCTCTACCTCTAGAGTCCTAATCAAAATAGGAACTGATAAGACACATGTCTTTTTAGAGTTACAATACAATTAGGAGATGTGACACATATCCTCATGATCCCATGATTCTTTCCAACCAAATTCGAATTTGGTCTTAGAGTGCCACATAAGGGTCTTCTAGAAACCTCCTTTCAACCTACACATGTCAACAATCTCAACCCATTTGTTAGGTATAAGCATATGCACATTATTTTCTAATGTTTAACCACAAATTCACTTAAAAGGCTTAGAAATAATAAATATTGGAAAAACATAAAGGTGGCCCAATGATAATGAAAGTGGGATGAATGTGGTGACATAGTAGTGAAATGGAGGTGAAATGGAGGTGATATAATGGACATAATAGTGAAAGTATAATGCAAATGAATGACATTTTCAAGACTCAACATACCCCCCAACTAAAGCTATTGCATGTCCTCATGCAATATATATTACATTAACTCTTTTTGATCCTTGAGCTTTGGCTTAACTTTTGCATGATATCATTTGATAACTTCATATTTATGCAAAGTGTTTCACTTGAATTGCAACATGGTTGGTTCTTGTGTTACAACCATTTTTTTGTTGTTGCCTTCTATTTTGATCTTTGAACTTTGCATAATGATATTTTGATTATTGTCGCAAAGTATATCTTTATTGGATTGCATGATGGTTGGTTCTTGTGTGACAACCATGATTTTGTTTGTATCCAATTTATCCTTTAAGCACTTTTTCAAAAGCCATTGTATGCTCATAATAGCAATGTAATATTTAATATATGTTGGAAGTATGTGAGCTCTTGAATATGATATGGACATGGGAAGATATGAATATGAATGTATTCCCCCCCCCAACTGATGGTATTGGCAATTTTATGAAATGAGGAAGAGAAATGTTTTTCCAACAATTATCATTCTAGCTTTTTATGGAATTCTATGGTTAAAAGTTAGAAAATGTCGTACCTTCACTTACCCTTTGGAATGGATGAGTTGTATGTGTAGTGGCTGAAAACTTCTGATCATTTTCTTCTTCAAGTGGCTGATCAAGAGGAGTCATGGATAGAGAGATAAGATGACTTTTTATTGCTTCTACTAAAACTTGCTGAATCTGCTCCAAAATGCTGAAAATAATAGTCTTCATGTCTTCAAAACTCATTGGCACAATTCCTACTATGTGAAAAGATGTTCTGATGTCGAACATAGTAGGAAATTATTGGCTTAGTGGCCATTAATGGATGCCACTAGTCAACACGAGCACTCTCACCATTGATGACAATGAGAGTCAAGATGCCCAAACACATCTTGCTAGGTACGAATGAATTTGCTGATGTCGAGTCACCTAGAAGATCTAACGAACAAGGGACATTAATGTATTCCCATTGTTTATCAGCATGAGGACTTGCCATTAAGGCATGCAAGCCTCAAGGTGTTTTTACAAAGAAATTAGACTCAAAGGACTATGGACTCAATAATTTGCATTGAAGCAGGGCTTATTTGCGGAATGAAAATGACAAGGAATGGAAAATGAAAATGGAAAATGGCAATGGAGAACAGAAATGACAATGGGCAATAAGCATGTGAATGAGCCTTTTGCTTTTATTGGTGGGTTATGAATGGACAAAAAGAGATGGAAAGTGTATGTGAATGAAAATGAAAAATATGGAGTGGAATGAGGTGAATGGTTTATTATGAAGTATGGATGTGATGGATGGATGTGATGGAGACAATAGTATCTGAAAGTTTTTCAAGTGTTTGGATCTGATTTTGCATCAACATATTTCCTCTTTGTTGCTGATCATCCTCTTATGAAACAAATTGGCCTCTTAGAGAGACACCATTCCCTTGTAGTCATTTGTCCTTCCTCCTGGAACCTGCAAAAAAACTAATACTTCTTTTGCAATGGAATGTAAGATTATCAAAGGAGAGAGGTGGCCAATCT
Source organism: Pinus tabuliformis (assembly GCA_031772625.1). Classification (NCBI taxonomy): domain Eukaryota; kingdom Viridiplantae; phylum Streptophyta; class Pinopsida; order Pinales; family Pinaceae; genus Pinus; species Pinus tabuliformis. Next base: position 1,146,106,128 of record CM062815.1, read on the forward strand.
CTCTAGTTATGATATTTACACACAAAACTAAGAATTTGTATTAATGAAACAAGTTCTCAAAGGAAAAATCAAAAGAATTTATACCTGCTTTGGAATTAGTGCCTCAAGTTGATGTTGCTTCTTTTCAGCAATTTATTTCATTATTTGCCATTTCAAACTCTAATGATATATTTCTCATTGTATAGATCTTGTTGAGATCTTTCCAATGATACTTAAATCATCAAAATCTGATTTTGTATGAGAAAGATAGGCTGATTTGAACAATGAGGTTTTTCTGGCTGCGGAATTGGAGAACAGCTCTGTAGCTAAAAATCTTGAATAAAAAGTTAGCCATTCATCTTTCATTATCAGTCCAAAATTAATCAATACCTTCAGAAAAGTGAGAAAATAACTTGTTCATTTCATTGATTCAAAATTATTATTTTTTTCTTGACATGCAGCGACTTAGTGTGGCGACTCAGTGTGGCGACTTTGTGATAACACCCAATTTGACTTCCCTTTGACCGGGGTCTTTTTCATCACATTTGACCGAATGAATAGGACACCATCCATGTACTGACACTTCCCTAGCTACCCATGTGACTTGTTTTGCCTGATGACACCTGCAACCTAGAGTTTAACAAAACAGCTGCGGAATCTGGGATTGGCTGTGGAAACGCTGTATTGGCTGCGGAAAGTGCAGAGTGTAGAAAGTACTGTGAAATGGAGTGGCTTGAAACAGAGTGTAGTAATTACAACAAAAACCTCAGATCATATCAGGGGATCATATGACAAAAAGTCCATAGCAAAATTATTTTGATCATTTGGAGTCCAAATCTTAATGTTTTGTTGTTTTTTTTCTTTGTGACATGAATTTCTTGTATGGGAAGATGACTGCATCATTCTCTGCTCTCTCAAGGGCAGCAACAACAGAGTATATCTCTCAAGGGCAGCAACAACAGATTTTGTAACAGCAAAAGCAGCAGCACATGGTGAAGAGGCAGGCATTATGGCTTTTCGTCAATAATATTGATGCAAGATTAATTTAGTAGGATAGCCCTAAACAGGTTGCCCATATGTAGCAGAGCCATAACCAAAAAAATTCATGTGAAGTGGCTATAAGATGGTTACAAATGACGGCATGTACAAGTTCAACCTGTTCTCGAACTTCATTTGACAATTCAAGTTCTACATAAGCCAATTCACTTAAAGCCTGCTCCAACTGAGGAGTTACATTGTGAAATTTGCCTGCGGCTTGCTATGAACAGCTTGCTGCTCTCGTGGCCAAACTTGAGGGTCTCCACAACATGTTTAAGAGCCAAGCGTAGAGATGTCAAGGCCTGCAGGGTATTATCCTTAAGCAGGGGATCCGTCAAACATGATTTTCTCCCAACATCTAACCGACAACGACTTCATGGAATTTAATGGCAGAGAGTCGTGTTCAATTGGAACACGTCTCCAAACAGGTTTGAATTGAATAAGAGGGAAGGCGTGCAAAGGCATGTAATTGGTTTTATATGCCAACATGTAATTAATCCAATTAGAATTCATTCCCTCAGGTACGCGGAGTTAATCAAACTGTCAGCTAATAACTCAATTTTTTCACGCGGCGGCAAAAAAGAGGCTCCAAAGAACCGAGAATTTCTCCCAAACCACCACGAATTTCCTCAAACGGTTTCTGGGTTATCTAATTAACCCACCTGGCAAAAAAACTCATGTTTTAGTTTTTCTAAATTCGTCTCTGTTTGGGAGAATCGAAGGCGTGAAGTTTGACATTTTTTCTGGCTGTTTACGTTTTTCCTGAGTTAACATTCTCTGTTCCGCCTTTTATGAATTTGCATTCGGCCTGAATGGAGTCACAGAAGGAAGGCTAGGATCCTGATTAGCAGCAGTAGCCTTTGAATTATATCGTAAAAATCTTACACAAAGCGATGCCAGCAATCACAGATGTGAACCACAAAATTGGCTGTTCCATTGCGTACTTTCTTAAAAGTGAATCTGATTGGTCTTCATAAGCCTCTGACTCCACCAAATTGGTTGCAGTATTCAACATAGTGATCGGGTATATCAAATTGAATTGCTCGCAACAGAAAACACTCAGAAGATTAAAAATCATTTGAATTGGGTGGCTAGGTGGATTTCACGTAAATCTGCTCTGCAGCCAACACAACTGCAACCGATAATTGAAGGAAGCAGAGACACAATGTCAATGCAGAGGTTCAGATGGTTGTGGTTTCAGGAAAAGCTACTCCGAGCTAGAAAACTGGCCATGGCTGAAGGACAAGCGCAGGGATGTAAGCAACTCTCTATTTCTAACTGATAATGTAGCTATCCAAGGGTCAAATCAACTAAAAAATATGCCACTAAATGATGAATGCCTCCTACAGGAACCAACCTCCAAAAATGCACAATTCGGTCCTCTTTTTCCTCTCATATATACAATGCATTTTTTATGTTGCATGTTTATTTCAGGCCAAAGCTTGATCAAGGAGGCAGATTTTTTTATTGAAGCCACAATGAAAACTAGGAATGGAGACAGCCATAGATTGCTTTTCTCTTTTTTTTCTTCTCTGAAATTGTAAAATTTTATAAAAAGGATTAATGATTTTCAATTTCAGGCAGCAAATACTTCAAAAAAAAACATGCTAAAAACAAGACTTTGACTGAGGTCTTAGGCTGGTTTTTCATCGATCTGAGATGGGTGACTAGGATAGGATCCATGTTGGGACAATTCTGGAGATGCCCATGTGGTCGGTTTTTTTCATTAGATGCCTGTAACCTGCTAAACCTTGAAACAGCTGCGGAATTGTCAGCTAGCTGCGGAATCAGGCAGTTTCCGCAGCTAAGTTGCAAAACCTTATTAAAACAGGATACAGTGTTTTGAAGACCACTACAAAGCATAACCAGACAATTTTGGACAGTTTGAACCTATCAAAGCACTTGAGTTTCATTTTTTCATCATCATTTTTTATTTTTATTTTTTATATTTTTTATTGAATCAATTGAAATGTTAAAGTTTATTTTGTCTCCTATTTTTTCTTAACAATTCTTTTTCTGATCCTCCAGATCACACAGAGTGCAGGAGGAGAGCATACTCAAGAATTATTATTTTTCTTTTCTACTTAACAATCCTTTTTCTGATCCTCTAGATCACACAAAGTGCAGGAGGAGAGCATACTCAAGAATTGTTAATTTTTTTTTTAGATGTAAGAAATAAGGTCTCCTAATTACACTTCCCCGGCAACGGCGCCAAAATGTCTAGTCAATTTAAAGTCTTAAATTGCTCTACATAAATTATCAATCCGGGTATCGTAAACTGATGAAGTGTGGTGCACTATATGTGCTTAGTTAACCTTTTTTCTTACTTCGTTGTTTTATAGTTTATTTTGTTTATAGTAATGGTTTTATAAACAAATGAGTGATTTGTGTGTGTATGGTGGTTTCTAAATAAGTGAGTGTGTGTAACTGGTGGTTTCTAACTACCTTCTAAACTTGCAAAGAAAGAGCTTGAAAGAAATAACTGGAAATGAAACTGAAAGCAAAGCATAAAAACCACTTTCTAATGGCACTAGTCACTACTCATGCTGCTGCAATAAAAAGGTAAGAAAAACCACTTTAAAGACCAATTATAATGTTCATCTCTTCCTAACTCTCTGCTTCCAACATATAGTACTATGTGAAACACGATTAAGAAGTAGTTAGATATAAGTCTAAAAAGTAATCAAGCTCTAAGATGACAAATTATAACACCACTTTGCCTTTCTCCAACATTCTGCTTCCAACATACATTGTAATGTGTAACAAGTGAAGAAAGAGTTAGTGATATAAGTCAAAAACTACTCAAAGCAAGCTCTGATTTATTAGTATTTTGATCTCTTAAAGATGAACAACTTATGATAAGGAGACCATCAATATGTTAGCATACAACTTGAGAAACTAAACTTAGAAATCAAGCTAGAAAAATAAAATAAAGGCAGCAACTTATGAATATGACAACTGAAAATACCATTAGAGATAAAGCAAATACAACAAAGACATCTGTACAAGGCAAGGGCCCCCTACCACCTATGAAATCAAAGCAAAATTAAACACACTTGCATAAATTAAAATTGCATAAATGAAAATCTAATCTACCTTACATTCTACAAAGCAATATTTACAAAATGAAATCTACTCTACTTACATCCTAATATGCTCCATGACATCTACTTCACATCTCCTTCCATGTTGAGAACATCAAAGCTTTATTCAATTTCTTCAAAAGTACAAAGTACAAAAGCTTTCAAAAGCCATGGGACTAACAAGCTAAAAGGACTAAGAAAAGACTAAAGGAAAGACTAACAAATGAAGGAGAGAGATCTCCTATTTATACAAAAAGATGAGAGCCATCTCATTAATGATAGTCCATGAATCTCTCCCTCTACCTCTAGAGTCCTAATCAAAATAGGAACTGATAAGACACATGTCTTTTTAGAGTTACAATACAATTAGGAGATGTGACACATATCCTCATGATCCCATGATTCTTTCCAACCAAATTCGAATTTGGTCTTAGAGTGCCACATAAGGGTCTTCTAGAAGCCTCCTTTCAACCTACACATGTCAACAATCTCAACCCATTTGTTAGGTATAAGCATATGCACATTATTTTCTAATGTTTAACCACAAATTCACTTAAAAGGCTTAGAAATAATAAATATTGGAAAAACATAAAGGTGGCCCAATGATAATGAAAGTGGGATGAATGTGGTGACATAGTAGTGAAATGGAGGTGAAATGGAGGTGATATAATGGACATAATAGTGAAAGTATAATGCAAATGAATGACATTTTCAAGACTCAACAAGTGACATGGCCAATTCACTTAGTTAAGTCATCCAATTCGAGTTTATGGGCAAGAAGTAGAGTTGTGCATGAGTTGATCGTTAAGATCTAGCAATCTAGTGGAGTTATAGTTAGTGAAACCTAGGTATCTAAGCTCTAATCATGAATAGAGTCAACATGAGTTTAGTTGAGTATTTGTAATTGTTGTTAACTAATTGATCTCTCAGTTAACTAGTTAATTTACTAAAAATAGCCCTATTCATGCATGTAATTCGAATGGCCTAGTTGAGTGGAGGAAAAAAGGCATCAATGTAATCATTATTGTATACTAGTGAGTGTACAGTGTTTGCAAGTAGCAGGTGAGCTAATTTCCTCAAGATTTGCGCAAGGAAATATGAGCTTCCTATTCTTTGGGAGTAGGAATTGCGCAAGGATATAGGAGGAAGCTGGAGGCCCATTTTGGCTAAGTTTTGGTCAAAGCAGGTAGAGTAGGAGATCAATATTGCAATGCAGGTTGAGCTTCAAGGATTGAAGTTGTCATTGTAATTGATCATTGTCTCCTATGATATAATAAAAAAGAGGAGGGGTTTTTTCCAGTTGGGTTCCCTAGGAAAAAAAGTGTGTTCATTTTGATTGAATGATTTCATGTGTTTCTATTGTCAATTTTCCTTCCACAGAATTTAGTAGAAGAAATTTGTGTCTATTGATTTCAGTCTGATTTCATTAGCAACTACAAATTTCAAGTTATTTCTACATGGTATCAGAGCTATTGAAAACTTCATAGAAACCAAGTTCCTGATCTTCTCTCAAAGAAATTTTGAATAAAAGATTTCTGGTGCAAGTATTTTCTTTAGTGCAGGAACAATGTATTTTAATGGATTGAGGCTTGAGTATGCATTGGAGGGATCCTCAAATTTTTGTGCTTCAAAAGACACGATGAAATTTGTGTTGGATGACAATGGAGTATTGGAGTACACACAAAATGATATTCCAAAACCAACAACATCATATGCACAACAATTGGCTCAGTGGAAGAAAGACACATCAAAAACCAGGAGGATTATCCTGGAGCGAGTTAGAGATTATGTGGTGTCAAATTTGCAACGAAAGGAGACTCCATTTGCAATGTGGAAAACTCTCACAGATCTATTCCAAAGCAGTAGTGATGCCAGGAAGTTGGCATTGAGAGATAAGATCAGGAACATTCGAATGGGAAAAACTGAAATTGTTGTTCAATACCTATCCAGATTCACTAAGGTCAGAGATGAACTTGGAAGAGTTGGAGAGAATGTACCATCATTTGAACTTGTGAGCTTAGCACTCCTTGGTCTTCCAAAATCCTAGCACAACTATCAGGATCTAGTTAATGGAAGAGATAAGCTCCCAGATTGGGAGAGACTTTGGTCATATTTGGTGTAGGAGGAGATTATAAGAAACACCAGAGATGGTGTCACATCCAAAACTAAGGAGGAAGAAAATTTTTCTCTATGCAGGTTTTAACATTGTATAGAAATTACCTCCATACGAATTCTAAAAACATAAAATAAACAATGGCGAGAACATAAAACATAAAACAAATATACACAGATATTTTCCCCTAGATCCCAAAACCAAGACTACTAGATTGATTTTTCATTATGTTCCTTTCAATGTTATAATGCATATATATACATGTCGAAGCATTCATTAGACCTAATCCATTAACCCTGTAATAGAACATAACCGTAGTTCCCTTGACCGGATCTACAAAATACCATGGGCAGAAAAACATCATGCACAAAACTATGTGTGAAACCCATGCAAAAAACCATAAGTAGGTCTGCCCACCTAATATAGGGTCCAATTTTTTTTTCCTAGGGTGTTGCTTCAGACCCGGTATAGGGGGGCGATACCCCCTGTGACCTCCCTATTGCTCCTAGTTGTGGAAAGAATATAACATAATCCCAACACTCTAGCAAGAAAAGGAAACAAATCCAAGGGAAAGAAGGCCTAAGGCAAGGTAGAATCCAGCTAGAACCATGGAAAGAAGAAAGAGCTCAGTAAAATTAAATGTTTTCATTGCCATGAGTATGGACACTATGCAACCAAGTGTCCTCACAAAAAATCCAGTAAGAAGCTTGCAATAGGAGCAGGAGGAGATGCTCTCACATCATAATTTGAGTTAGATTTCACCTTCATTGTGTGCATGGAAGGTATTGTACGAGACACTGTATGGTACTTAGACTTTGGTGCTTCATTTCGTATCACAGGAAATAAGGAGTTCTTTAGCAACTTAGAGGAGAAGGACCTACACTTACATATAGAACTTGGAGATGATAGGAGGTACAATACCAAAGGGATTGACGCTGTCACCTTTAAGAGGGAGTCGGGCTCCCATCTTCCCCTAAAGAATGTAAGGTATGTGCTTGGTCTAAAGAAAAATTTAATTTTTTTAGTTGTACTTGAAGATAGAGGATATGATGTGGTGTTTAGTAAAGGGAAGGCTTATCTGAAGCATGTTGCTACTAGACAAGTAAAACAAATTGGTGTTAGAGTTAAAAATATCTACAAGCTAGAGGTGGATGCATGCATTGCATTGAGTAGCAAGGCAAAACATGTTCAGGGCCGAGATGTTGGAGAGCTCTGACATAGGCGCATGGGACACCTACACCATGGAGCTTTGAAAATAATGCAACAGATCACCATTGGAATTCCAAAATGCACCCTTGATCAACATGATGTTTGCAAGGGATGCACTCTTGGAAAATATGTTAAATCCTCCTTCCAGGGCCGAGATAGTAGAGTTGGAGCCATCTTGGAGTGAGTTCACTCAGATGTGTGTGGACCATTTCCACAGTCTTAACTGCAAAGCACAAGTATTATGTGATCTTCATATATGATTTTTCCCGCAAGTGTTGGATCTATTTCATGAAGAAGAAAGATGAGGTTTATTCAAAATTTGTTGAATTTAAAGCCTTAATTGAAAATGAGACTAGAAAGAAAATTAAATCCCTGATAAATAATAATGGAAAAAAAATATATGTCTAATGTATTCAAAAAATTATGTGCTAAGAAAGATATTAAAAAAGAGTTTATTTCACCAAAATAATTAAACAATAAGAAACTTCAATTAAAAATAAATACTTAATACCAATTACGCAAGCTCAAAGATATTTGACATCAAATTTCCAATTTATCTCACATTCCAAAATTCAGTTTTATCTCATATGATGTATTAATTTATTTCACTTCTTTTTAACATGGAAAAAGGAAAATTCCATCATGTTTCATCATTTCATATGACGCCACATACTTTCACATAAATGACAATATTTTCCACTACTCTTTTCATCAAATTATTACCCTATTTTAACTAAATTTTAAACTTTTATGATACACTTTCACCTACATGATAATGTTTACTCATTACATTTTAACAATTAAATTAGATATTTATTTTACTCATTTTTCAACTTTAATTTTTAACCATTTATAAGGTTTAAGCTATTTATTATTTTCCCGTGAGATTTCATAACATGTATTTAATTGTTTGTAACCATTGTATTTAATAAACTTTAAACTTGAAAATATTACTTCGGATAATTATATATAAAATATAATTACGCGCCGTCCTTTTAGATATTCAACAATATCCTAATATCCTATAAATGTATAATGGGTTCGTTGGGATTACGAAAGGGGAGGGACGTTAAGTCGGTGTAGACTGTAGTTACTTCTCACGCAACTTATTACACACGTCTTAATGACATTTGATTGAAGATCTATATTCTCATTTGTTTATTCCAAACTCTAAATTCCAAACACCACTTGTCATTAGCAGATTTTGAGATTTCAACAACATTCAATGCAAATGCCGTTTCAGTGAATATGGAAACTCCTATTTCATAGACCATAGAAAAGTAAATGCTGCCTGACATGCCAGGCATTTAGCTCTCGCCCTCTCTCTCCAGGCTGCTATCTCGATTCGCGTGCTGTCACTCAGAGGGCGAAAGCTAAATGCCTGGCATGTCAGGCAGCATTTACTTTTCTATGGTCTATGAAATAGGAGTTTCCCAGTGAATATAACATTAAAAGTTTGAGGTCTGTAGGCTTGCTCGCTGATTATAATAATGTTTGGGTTGTTGACTTACCTTTACTTCAACATCTCAGTCGGTACTCTCAATTTCGATAGTCTGCCTCTTCACATGTAAAATGAATTTTTTTTTCCTTGCTCAACATTTCACAAAGTAAAATATAAATATTTTCACACTTCACCATTCACAGAAGTAGAAGGTAGGTGTTGTCATTTGTTTTCCCCCATCTTTTCATTGAATTTGGGTATGTTTAAAGGTAACTTTACGGGCATAGGTGGCCACCGAGAGTCATGGCATATGAAGTTGTTGGTGAGTTTTTCCAAGTCTAGAAAATCCACTGAAGTAATAAATGGAAGTTGGTTTTAATGAAATGTGTCTAGAGGTAGAGATAAATGGAAGTTGGTTTTAATCAAATGTGTCCAGAGGTAGAGATAAATGGAAGTTGGTTTTAATTAAATGTGTCTCGAGCTAGAGATGGGCTTCCCGATGGACCTTGTGGTCTCCCATAACATAGTTTCTAGAAGAAGGCATGTGATTACTCATGTGATTAAAAGGATGAGTAGTCTCATAGGTTTTGATACTCTCAACTAAGTGAAGTGGCAAAATGTTTATTTTCCCTAAGAATAAGGGAACTTCCAAAAACATGGTTGCTAATGGGACTATATCTAGTTTCAGAAGGATAGTTTCCTGAAGCAAAAACATCACCACACATAAGTACATTCATAAGGAAAGTGGTTCTAGCGGGGAAATTGTTCCTAGCCACTTGCCCCTAACCCTTCAAGTCATTTTGACCTCCAAGGTAAGGCATTCCTCCGAATGATGTACTTCCCCAAGGATTATATTGTCTAGTGAAAGCATTACTACCACCAAAATGACTAGGAACAAAAACAAACCCCCGTGGAAGAATACCCATAGAAGATTGTCATAAACTCAACATAATAACCATAGGAACAATGGAATTAGGTGGGAATCACCCCACTCTAGTTTGTGAGCTTTGATTGACCCTATACTGAACACAAATCTGGTAGGAGGAAGGGACATTAAAAGGCTAGGGAGCCTAACTAGGGTTGTACAAGCAATTGGTGGCATGCCCCAAAGAGATAATGGAGAAGAAAATGACGTTGGAGGAGAGGAAATTATCACACTAATTGGAGGTAAAGAGGACATCACAATAGACATCCCTGAGATAAATGGTGAAGAAGATCCAATCTCCCCTATGGTCAAAGCACCACTCTCACCAACCATGGGATGAGAGAACAAGGGAAAAGTTTGTTTAAAGTTCACACCCACCTGAATGAGTATAGGGTCAAGAGGATTGGTCAAAGGTGGATTAATTTCGATCAATGGACTCTTGTCTATCACTTCAAGGATAACTTGTTCTTCTCCCTCTAAACTGAAAATAACTCTCTTGGGCTCAATTTGATCTAATTCCTCTAATGTTAGATTTATCTTTTGTCTCTGTGGTGGTGGGTCTTCCTCTTTGGGAGGAAGGTTTTGAAGTCTTTGAAAAAAATGGATAATTTTCTCAGCCACAATGAATATATAAATTTAACTAATTAAAGTAGAACACCCCTATGACGAACTAGACTCTAACCAAAGAGAACACTCTTAAAAAATAAAAGAGAGAGCAATAGGAAAACCAAAGAATATAGGGGCTTTCGGCGATCAGCCTAGGATGATCAAGGCCCATATCAAACTAGCGAAGGTAACAAAAATAATTACGCTAACCTACCTACACTAACCTTGACTAGCTCAAGTGATGTATCTCAAATGACACCAAGTGTCACCCTCCAGGAGCTCTGATATGGATGATATAACATCTATCTTAGGTACCATAACGCTTTCAACTGAAGTAACCTAGGTAGGTTTCCTAAAGATTGGCAACTAGGTACCACCTCACAATCAATCAACTGGGTGGGGCAGTCATGGTTGAGATTATATGCATGGGTAAGGAAACTAAGTCTGAAACCTCTATGAGGGATTTTTCATAGTGAACCCGGTGTCCCCAAGAGATCCTTAAATGCACAAAATCCATGTAGCACCAGAAAACAAAAGGAAGAAGGGATATCTCTCCACCTTCCCCCCAACGCGACCACGTGCTTAACCCCTGTGTGAAAGGAGCTTCCCAACAACAATGTATATCATAGTGGATTTTTGTCACTCTTTAGTGATCTCTAGTTTCAATTTCATAGCCTTGAAGAGTTTACTCTCCAATCTTATTTGAAATCCCTATGCCCTATTCTATGTTGGTTTGCTATAAGCAAAAATGTCTAGATTTTTTTTATTAGTGCTTACATTTTAGTTGGCTTTTGTTACTCAAACAGAATAGAGTACCAATGTAGTGGTGTTTGTAAGATTCTGACCAATCCCTAAAATGCACACTATATGAGATATTCACTTTTTCTTTACTTCAATGGAAACTAGTTAAGGGAAAGGAATGGAAATCATTTTTCCTTTTTCAAGTGGTAAGATACACCTCACTCTCTTAGTAGTCACTCAACATATTTAAATCTTCAAAGGAATCTAACCACTATTTTGTTATTTTCAATCCAAGATCACTAAATATAAATTTGCACCGACAAGCAGTCAAAAGCACCAAACTAGAGCTTTTATAAGAGAAAAAAATGTGGTGAACAAAGGCACACAAATAAGAGGTAAAGGAAGTTGAAATTTGCAGTACATTGAGGATATTCAAAGAAGCCAAATCTCTTGATGTTTCCACTAAGAGAAAAAAATAGAGTTAAGAAGAAACAAAACCTATAAAAAAAATTGAGTTTCCTTAAATTTTATTAAACTATAAAGAAACAAGTACTAATCAAATGACGAGACTAGGTTTTAGACTCCTAAGATCCTGTTTGGATCACCTGTCACCAAACAAATCACTCAAGCATAAAAATAAACAAGTCCATACAAGCAAGACAAGAGAGACCCAAATCTACTCAATTTGATTGGATATGGTGATGAATACATGATCCGAATCGGATCCATAAACGACTGTCATAGAACCGTGACTAAATCAAGTCGAACAAATCCTTGAAGAATCCAAAACAGCAACCGAAAACACCCTGAACTAGTGGCCATGGCAGCTAGCGTGGAACGACGAGGACCCCGGTCAAAGCTCACTGACCGAGGCCCATAGAGATTGCGCAGGAGGTCAAAATAGCCCCTGGGAGCCTCGGATCGGGAAAAGGAGCTAATTTTCGATGCGCGTTAGCGCTGGGCAAACAAGGTTGAAATGGTAGGGCTTAAGCACTCGGTCACGTTGGGAGCCAGAGGATCATGGGTGGAAAAGCGAAAAGGTGCCATCGTACAAATGTGGGACCCACAACCTGGAAACCGGCGGTTTTACCCGGGGTGCCCTTGAACGGTAAGAGGTTTTAGAAAAGGTGGAGCGATCACACTCAGTGATCGATGCGTGGCAGCGGAGGTGAGAGAAAAAATACCGCGATCGCGCGTTATTGGTCAAGCAAGTCAACCACGCTCGACGTGCGAATGACGTTGGATCTGGAGGAGCCCAGATTGGACGACTAAGATTGTGCCCAATAGACAAAAGCGGAATCGACAAGGGATTAAACCGAATTCTGAAGAGATTTGGAGTCCGTTGACCGCCACGGTGGAGAAAGCAATGAATCGACGAGAAGGCTAGCGCAGTTCCAATGAGGACACGTGGCTACTTCCGAGCATTCATGCTAATGCCGAACAGGGAATTCCAAGCACACAGACGACAGGCGAAGCGACGTAGGCGGGAGAGGAAATGAACAGGCCTGGAGGTCGAATGGCTAAAGCCATGAAGAGAGACAGTGAATGGAAATCAGAAGAGAGATTCAGATCGAAGAGTCCAAGCGACCAAGAGAGACAGTGAACAGTGAACCCTAAGAGGAGGACTGATTACAGAGAGCAGTAAAGCCAAGCAGAGGAGACAGAGGGCCGAACTGACCACAGGCAACATCGAGAACCAAAGAGCTTGAAGAATCAAGCCTTCCCATAGAGGAATCTGTCTGGATTGAGCATCACAGTTGGCTCTTTCCACTGTAGACCGAGGGTCACAGAGCTGGTAGGAAGAACAAGAGTTTGTGTACTCTGAGTGGCTTGGGGAATCCAAGAACCACCCTGCCAAGCAAAATCTGCTTCAGGAGAACTCATATTAAGTCCCTGTATTGTAATTTCTCTGCTCAAAGACATAATAAAACAAGGCCACCACTGAAGCTGGACCGGAGACGTAGCCCTGGAGGATAGGGTGAACTCCTTATTAAAATTGTTTGTGTCTTTGTGTTGCTTACTGTATTTCTCTGCTGTCTTTCCATTTATTTTCTATGTATTGGCAATCTGATCGATCCATTGTTTCAATAACATAGAACACACACCAACACATGAGTCTGTGATACCTTCACTGAGGTCACTTATAGGGTGATTATCAGATCAAGTGGTATTAGAGCTCTAGGCTGCAAGGTTAGACAAGCTTGTGTTGGTTTAGCTGTGAATGATCACTATATCAGAGCTCAAATTAGGAGAAGGAGAATTGGTGGAAACCAATCCTGAAATTGGAAGAGTCTGTTCTCGAAAGACAATGCCAGAAGAAGGTTCTGTAGGGCCAGACTCTCAATTCCTAGAAAGTTTCCTAGCTATAAAGTCCATGGTGGAAGAAATGTATAGGGACTTTAGAAATAGTAAGGGTGAAGATTCATCAGGCGCTAAGCAAGATAAAGAAGAAGATGAATCTCATTCCCATGACCACTCCAAAGGAAAGGGGAAAGAAGAAAGCTTCTCTACACCTCCTAGTAGCCCTGTGCATAATAAGAAAGCATCTTTGATTAAGTTAGATGTTAAATTTGATTTGCCTATATACGATGGAGAGTTAAATGCTGAAAAGTTGGACAACTGGATAAGACAAATTGATGTGTATTGCAGAGTACAAAATCTAGACTCAGACAGGAGTAAGATTCAGCTGGCAAGCCTACGCCTAGGAGGCACTGCCTTGGTTTGGTGGGAAGGCAGAACCCAAGCTGATATGAAGAAGCATGGCAAGACTATCTCTGTCTGGAGTGACTTTGTTTCTGCCATCAGAAAGCAGTTCTATCCATTGGCCTACATGCAACAAGCCATGATGAGCTGGCAAACTCTTCGACAATTGAAAGGGCAAAGTGTATAAGGGTATACTCAAGAGTTCCGAAAGAGAGCATTGATGTTAGGTATTTCATTAGACTCATCAGAAACTCTTTTGAAGTACATTGGGGGTCTACACAGCTACATGAGGCACACTATCCTCATGTTTAATCCCACTAGTATAGATGAGGTATCTGTACAAGCTACTCATCTAGAAGTAAGAGGAAAGAATGGAAATCCAAAAGTTGGGGGACCATCCCAATCCACTGTAAGCAAAAGCAAGGAGAAAAGAAAGCAGAAGTGGAAAGCAAGGAAGGCTAACACTACACAGAAAGGCAAAGCCTCATGCAGCCACTGTAAAAAGGAGGGGCATGATGATGAGCACTGTTGGATTCTGTATCGAGAGCTGAGACCTAAGAAGTCCGAGGGCAAGAAGAAGACGACTGCTGCAACTATTTAGAAAGATTTGGGGTCAGACTTGGGAGATGAAACAATCACCGCAGCCACAGGTATAAAAGGTAAGAATTCTGAAGCATCTACTAGTAATTCTGCTCAATCTTTTATTGATGAAGAACATGAGAGAAAAAGGCGTGAGCTTTTCCATGTTCGAGTTCTTTCCAAATATCAAAAGATTGATACTTTGTTTGATAGTGGCTCACAAGTAAATCTGATTTCCGAAGCAATTGTAAAGAAATTGGGATTAGCAACTACACCTCATAAGAAACCATACCCATTAGGATGGTTGAATGATAAAGCACAACTACAAGTCACTAGACAGTGCAAACTCAAGTTTTCTTTTGGGTCAGCATTTGTAGATGAGGTTGGGTTAGATGTAATTCCTTTGGATATATATGGAATTGTTTTAGGAAGTCCTTACTTGTATGATAGAAAAGCTATTTTCTATAGAGCTGAGAACAAGTATCTACTTGTTAAAGATGGAATCGAATACTTTGTAAGAGCTCATAAGCTCAAGAATAATTATACTCTCATAAACTCAGGACAGATGAAAAGAATGATAAATTCATGCAAACAGTTCTTACTAATGGTTGTAAAGGAAAATAAAACTGATAAAACCAATGTATTTGAGGGCTGTAATTCTGATCAGCAAGCTGATATAGAAAAGATTGTTTTAGAGTATGATGTCTTGTTTCAAGAACCTCAAGGTTTGCCACCCAAAAAGGGAATAGAACATGTTATTATTTTGCAGCAAGATGTTCCTTTGCCTAAAATTGGGATGTATAGGTTATCTGCTTTAGAGAATGCTGAAATCAAGAAGCAGGTGCAGGAGTTGCTCGAGAAAGGGTTCATCAGGCCTAGCACATCACCATGTGGGTCACCAATCATTTTGGTGAGAAAGAAAGATGGCTCTTGGAGAATGTGCATTGATTACCGAGCACTGAATAAAATAATGATCAAAAATCGTTATCCCCTTCCTCGCATAGATGATCTTTTAGATCAATTGAAGGAAGCTGTCTATTTCACCAAGCTGGATTTGCACAGTGGATACCATCAGGTCAGAGTTGTAGAGCAAGATGCATGGAAGACTGCTTTCAAAACAAAGCAGGGATTGTATGAATGGCTGGTTATGCCTTTTGGCTTGACTAATGCCCCTGCTACTTTCATGAGATTAATGAATGATGTACTCAAACCTTTTCTTGATGATTTTGTTATTGTGTATTTGGATGACATTCTGATTTTTAGTAAAACGTGGGAAGAACATTTAAAGCATGTTAAGCAGACATTAGATGTTTTGAAAAGAGAAAAACTTTATGTTAAACTCTCCAAATGTGAATTTGGCAAAACCTCTCTAAATTATTTGGGTCATATAGTAGGGGGAGGTGAATTGAAAATAGATCCCTCTAAAGTGACAGTCATTGTAAATTGGCCTAAACCCAAGTCTTCTACAGAAGTGAGAAGCTTCTTAGGAGCAGCACAATATTGGAGGAAGTTCATTTCAAATTTCTCCTCAATTGCAGCTCCCTTACATGCTTTGACAGGATTGAACAAGGTGTTTCAGTGGGGAGGCAAACAACATAAATCCTTCAACACCTTGAAAGAAAAAATTAGTACAACACTCGTACTAGCACTTCCAGATCTACAAAGACCATTTGAGATCCAAACTGATGCCAGTGCCTATTCCATGGGAGCAGTGTTGACACAGCACGGTAAACCCATATATTATCATTCTGAGACTTTTAATCCTGTAGTAGTTAACTATCCTACATATGATAAAGAATTGTATGCATTAGTTTAAAGTGTGAAAAAGTGGAAACATTACTTAATGGGCAAAGAAACAGTAATACATACTGATCATCAGCCACGTCAATATCTACACTCCCAAACTAAGTTGCAACAATCAAGGCATTATAGATGGATGGGTTTTCTACAACAGTTTCATTTAGTCATCATATATAAAAAGGGCATACATAACAAGGTTGCAGACATGTTATCTAGACCCATTATAAATGCATCTACCATACTTAAGCATAATCCTGTGCTACATGAAAGCTACATAGAACAGTATGCTCAGGATATGGACTTTAAAGATGTATATGCAACTTTGAGTCAAGGAAAAAGAGTAGAAGAATTGGACTATCATGTGAAGGACTGACCCTTATATCATTGTGGGAAACTCTGCATTCCACAAACTGAGAGAGCAAAGATAATTAGGGAAGCACACACTTCTCTGATATCAGGTCACTTTGGGGTAAGTAAAATAGTTGCATAGCTACAAAGGTTCTGTTATTGGCCAAAAATGAGTGAGACAGTTTCTAGATATGTAAAGGGGTGTGCTATGTGTGCTAAAAGCAGGCCCAGTAACAGAAAACTAGGCTTATACACTCCATTGCCAGTTCCTTCTCACCCTTGGGAAAGCATTTCCATGGATTTTGTTGGAGGACTGCCCAAATCTAGGAAAGGTCATGATTATCTATATGTTGTTGTGGATAGGTTCAGCAAAATGTGTATTTTGATACCTTGTAGTAAACAGATTACTGCTGAACAAACTGCAAAATTTTTCTTTCAACATGTATGGGTTCATTTTGGATTACCCACTTCTATTATATCTAATCGAGACACCCGATTTGTGGGGAAGTTTTGGTCCAGTTTGTGGGAACTAATGGACACCAAATTAAAGAAAAGCACAGCTTTTCATCCACAAACAGATGGCCAGATAGAAGTAGTTAACAGGACAGTGATCTAGTTACTGAGAGGATATTGCAGCAAACATCCTAAGCTCTGGGATGAGCACTTGTGATATGTGCAACATGCTTACAATAGAGCCAAACACTCTTCTACACAGAGATCTCCTTTTGAGACCTGCTTTGGTTTCATACCAGGGTCTCCCTTGGATTTTGTCTTTGGTAAAGATACCATGGTTGATGGACACAATGATGTGGACAAAGCAACTAGGTTCATTGAACAGATCCAGGAGATCCACTAGGCAGTACATGAACAATTGGAAAAGAGCTAGGCCAAGTACAAGGCTAGGCATGATAAGCATCGGATGGAGCATAGTTTTCAAGTTGGAGACCAAGTCTGGTTGTATATCAGCGAGGACAGGATGCAAGGTGAAGGTAAGAAGCTAAAACCTATCAGGTATGGACCCTTCAGGATACTTGAGAAGATTGGTGAAAATTCTTTTCGCCTTGATCTGCCAGCTTACATGAACATCTATTCAGTTGTGAACGCAGATTGCTTGAGGTTGTTTGAGCCTTCAATGATTGAGGACCCTGAAGAGCAGAGTCAATTGCCTTCTGTTGATGACCTACTACTTAAATATCTTAATGAGTTGCAGGAAGATACAGTGCTGGATAGGAAGGTAAGGACGACACGCAGCGGACAGGTGGAATACCTCAGAATTGGGCTTAAAGGTTCAAAGCCGAGCAATGCGAAGTGGATTGAGATTGGACAAGTGAGACAACAGTTTCCTCACTTAGTCGATGCTTGAATAAAAACCAACTTTTGGTGGTCCAAAAGCTTTTCAGTTGGGAGGCCATGATCCGAATCGGATCCATAAATGACTGTCATAGAACCGTGACTAAATCAAGTCGAACAAATCCTTGAAGAATCCAAAACAACAATAAAAAACACCCTGAACCAGTGGCCATGGCATCCGACGTGGAACGACGAGGACCCCGGTCAAAGCGTGCTGACCGAGGCCCATGGAGACTGCGCAGGAGGTCAAAATACCCCCTGGGAGCCCCAGATCGGGAAAAGGAGCTGATTTTCGATGCGTGTTAGCGCTGGGCAAACAGGATTGAAATGGTAGTGCTTAAGCACTTGGTCACGTTGGGAGCTAGAGGACCATGGGCAGAAAAGCGAAAAGGCGCCATCGTATGAAGGTGGTACCCACAACCTGGAAACTGGCGGTTTTACTTGGGGTATCCTTGAACGGTAAGAGGTTTTGGAAAAAGCAGAGCGATCACACTCAGCGATCGATGCGTGGCAGCGGATGTGAGAGAAAAACCGTCATGATCACGCGTTATTGGTCGAGCAAGTTAATCGCGCTTGACGTGCGAATGACGTTGGACCTGGAGGAGCCCAGATCGGACGGTTGAGATTGCGCCCGATAGACAAAAGTGAAATCGACAAGGGATTAAACCGAATTCTGAAGAGATTTGGAGTCCGTTGACCACCACAGTGGAGAAACCAACGAATCGACGAGCGGGTTGGCGCAGTTCCGATGAGGAAATGTGGCTACTCATGAGCGTTCATGTTGATGCCGAATAGGGAATTCCAAGCACGCAGACGACAGGTGAAGCGACGCAGGCGGGAGAGGAAACGAATAGGCCTGGAGGTCGAATGGCTAAAGCCATGAAGAGAGATAGTGAACAGAAATTAGAAGAGATATTTCGAGCGAAGAGTCCAAGCGAGCAAGCGAGACAGTGAACAGTGAACCCTGAGAGGAGGACTGAGCACAGAGAGCAGTAAAGCCAAGCAGAGGAGACAGAGGGCCGAGCTGACCACAGGCAGCATCGAGCACTAAAGAGCTTGAAGAATCCAGCCTTCCCATAGAGGAATCTGTTCGGATTGAGCATCACAATTGGCTCTTTCCACTGTAGACCGAGGGTCACAGAGCTGGTAGGAAGAATAAGAGTCTGTGTACTCCGAGTGGCTTGGGAAATCCAAGAACCACCCTGCTAAGCAAAATCTGCTTCAGGAGAACTCATATTGAGTCCCTATATTGTAATTTCTCTACTCAAAGACATAATAAAACAAGGCCACCACTGAAGCTGGACCGGAGACATAGCCCTGGAGGATAGGGTGAACTCCTTATTAAAATTATTTATGTCTTTGTGTAGCTTACTGTATTTCTCTACTGTCTTTCCATTTATTTTCTATGTATTGGCAATCTGATCGATCCGTTGTTTCAATAACACAGAACACACACCAACACATGAGTCTGTGATACCTTTTGTTTAATAAATCTTCACTGAGGTCACTCATAGGGTGATTATTATATCAATACAGGTTGTGGATCTGATCTAAGAGAGATCTAGGTCTCTGACACTAAGGAATCCAAACATGGGAAGGAATCAAAAACTCATAACTCGACCAAAAAGATCAACTACATGTTGATTTTTGATAGCTTGGGAGGTACTCCAAGCCCTAGGGTTTGAGGTTTGGAGGTTGAAGCACCACAATAGGGCATTGTGGGCTTGGAACCCAAGGTTGGGGTTTTGTACCCAAAGGATTTGGGCCAAAACCATGAGGAATTTTAAACATGTGATGGATGAAGACGATAGAGGACATTGAGAAGAATCTGGCGTAATGAAAATCATCAAATTTCAAGTTGTCTACGATGAGTTATGATTTTTTTAATGGAGATGTGGGTTAATGTGGCACCAAATGGAGGTCGTCTTGACATGGGTTAACACCACATGAGATTGTATATATATGAGTGACGTTGAGGTCATTCCTCATCATCCAAGAGTAACATTTTATAGAGAAATCATCTCCTATGGTAGCTGCAACACAAGAAGGAGATGGTCAAGGAGCACAAAGGGTAGTTTTAAGGTATGTTTTGTGGGTTTGATAGGGATGAGGTGCAATAGAGACTAGCTGAGTGAATTCTAGGTAATGAGGTTCATATTTCAGGGTGTATTCTCATTATTTTTGGATCGCTACAAGCTCTGTGGGACAAAAGAGGTACTGCAGGCTTGTTATGGGCTTGCTGGAGGGGTGATAAGGCCTATTACCAAGCACAGTGACAAGGGAACATACAACGTGGGAGGTAGAAAAGAAGGGAGGAAAACCATACTGATTTTAAGGACTATTGCAGTGGTTAGAAAGGGTTGTTAAGGTCTGTGCTGATGCCCTAACCATATTGAGAAACTACAACAGATGCACTAGCTCATGAGGACATGTATGTAGATGATTTTGTGTTGCATTGTTGTTATGGAAGAGGTCCAATTTTGGACATTTTGCAACATGTGGAAGCCAAGTGGAAGAGGGCTAACTAGGGTGCTTAGAAGCCCTTTCCTAGGAGTGGATTCTACTGTGAAGTTTGGGCACTTTTTGACTGTTGGAGGGTAGCATGTAGGTAGCCCAAGTGAAGCCCGTGATTAGTTGTCACAAAGGGAACTTGACAGCTAAAGGTGGGTGATGTTTGGAGCCTAATGTGTAGCACTTTGATGGACAAAAGTGAATGCTAGTTTGGCAGTTGGATAGCTCAGGTATTGTCCAGCCTAGAGGAGTAGATTGGATCGTCTTGTGTGTTGAAAATAGCAACAAGAAATGCTAAAAATAGAAATGCCAAAAATAGAATATTCCAATTTTAATTTGTCTTTGAATTAAAATTCAAATTTAGTCTCACCAGCTGCTTGAAAAATAATTAATTAATTCATCTTGGATTAATTAGTTTGAGAAATTCAAGCTAGAAGTCTTTGTGAAGTCATGCAACAATTATCCCTTAAATTAAGGAGATTATCCATTAATTAAGGAGATAAGGATGAGTTGTATTTGAGTTGTAATTAGTTAGCTCAGTTAACTGAGTTAAGTCCAGTTAAACTAGTTCCAAACAGTTTGTGGAACTAATTGTGAGTTCAGTCAGTTAATGCATGCATGCATGAAACTAGTGTACTCTAGATAACTGAATATTCTCTCATAAATAAATCATGCACATCAGTTCAGACAAAGACCTAGTTGAGATTAAAGGCTGGGACAATGTACTATTAGTTGCTAGAATTTTCCTATATGAAAATCTCTTGCATGTAGAAGGAACAAGGTTCCTTGAGGATTGTGCAGTTTTGACAGTGTGTTAGAGCAGTGTGTGAGAGCAGTGTTCCACTGGGTGTAGGAGAATCATCCCATAGGAACTGCGCAAGGAAATAGGAGCTTGAAGGGCAGAGAGGAAGGCTTTTGAGAAGCCTTGTTTGCCTGTGAGCATCAAGGAGGATTGTACTGAGAGCTGGCTAGCTGTGAGAGCTAAGGCTTTGTATAATTTTGATGCATTTCCACCTTGTATGATAATACATATAGTGGGGTTTTTAGTTGAGGCTTTCCCCTGAGTATTTTCTGTGTTTCATGTGTGATTGATTCTTCTTCTCTGTTATATGTGTTTTGTTTGATCTTGCTCAAATCGATTAATCTTCCGCAAGTTTGATTGTAGAAGTAGATTAAGTATTTTGTTTTAGTACATTGCATAATCATATTAATCTACAATGATAATTTTTACATGGTATCAGAGCTAGCTGATCTATAGAGAAATTTCTACATGGTATTGGAGCAGTGAACAGTATACGAAGAAGAGAATTCGAAGTAAAACAAAAAAAAAATAGGGCCTCGATTTTGCAGAGTAGATCTGAATTTTTTTGTGCAAAATTTTCAGAAACAAATAGCAGATTTGGATTCCTTGCGAAAAATACCCAAATAAAAAAAAAATCGGCTAAATCGGAGTTCGGATGAGGGAGATATCGCTGATTTAAAATCAACTCTTTTTCTAGAAAATTTCGTGACGACGGGAAAGATGAAACAGATTGGTGTGCTAGCCAAGAACCTGTATGCACTTGAGGTACAAGATGCATGCAAAGACTTGAGGAGCAAGGCAAAGGTTAGATACTTGGTGCTTGAGAGGTAGAGTAAATTACCTCTCAACATGCAGCGCCAGAAGAAGTCTCAGACAATTGTGGAGGAGCCACAATTGGAGATGCTGAGAGGAGATCGAGTAGAGGTATCCACTCATGCAGAGACCTCCAGTAGAGGGAAATTTTGAGCCAATTCAGCTGAGGGATCACATGCAGCCATACCTCTAGGTGTGAGGTGGGGCGATGTGAAGTGATAGTCTCAAGAAGGTTGAAATTGGGCAGGGTCCATTGAGAGGTTTTACCTCATGGATTGTACCTTGCTACGGGAGCCCAAAGTACATAGTAGCAGGAGGAATTAGTGGGATTGATGTAGTCAAAGATAAAAGTGACAGAGGCTAGAGCAGTTAGATACTGAAGAGCGCAAAGAAGGATTGAAAACAGTGCAGAAAGACAGAGTCAATAGAAGCGCAGAGTTTTCAGTTGACAGAGGCAATAACAGTCAGAGACTTTGATGACAGAGGCATCATTCTGATTCAGGTTGGATGTTTTTTGTTTCTGAAGTTGTTGGAGCAACAACACTAGAGAGAAGTGTTGCATGCAGAACATTCCAAAGGTTCAGGATCGAGATCGAGTTGAATTCCTTTATTGTTGAGAGAGAGTGTTGAAAATAGCAACGAGAAATGCTAAAAATAGAAATGCCAAAAATAGAATATTCCAATTTTAATTTGTCCTTGAATTAAAATTCAAATTTAGTCTCACTAGCTGCTTGAAAATTAATTAATTAATTCATCTTGGATTAATTAGTTGGAGAAATTCAAGCTAGAAGTCTTTGTGAAGTCATGCAACAGTTATCCCTTAAATTAAGGAGATTATCCCTTAATTAAGGAGATAAGGATGAGTTTTATTTGAGTTGTAATTAGTTAGCTCATTTAACTGAGTTAAGTCCAATTAAATTAGTTCCAAACAGTTTGTGGAACTAATTGTGAGTTCAGTCAGTTAATGCATGCATGCATGAAACTAGTGTACTCCAGATAATTGAATATTCTCTCATAAATAACTCATGCATGTCAGTTCAGAAAAAGACCCAGTTGAGATTAAAGGCAGGGACAATGTACTATCAGTTTCTAGAATTTTCCTATAAGAAAATATCTTGCATGCAGAGGGAACAAGGTTCCTTGGGGATTTCACAGTTCTGATAGTGTGTTAGAGCAGTGTTCCACTAGGTGAAGGAGAATCATTTGAGAGGATCTACGCAAGGAAATAGGAGCTTGGAGGGAAGAGACGATGGCTTGTGAGAAGCCTTGTTTGCCTATGAGCATCCAGGAGGATTGTACTAAGAGCTGGCTAGCTATGAGAGCTAAGGTTTTATATAATTTTGATGTATTTCCACCTTGTATGATAATACAGATAGTGGGGTTTTTAGCTGAGGCTTTCCCCTGATTATTTTCTGTGTTTCATGTGTGATTGATTCATTTTCTCTGTTATATGTGTTCTGTTTGATCTTGCTCAAATCGATTAAGCTTTTGCAAGTTTGATTGTAGAAGTAGATTAAGTATTTTGCTTTAGTACATTGCATAATCAGATTAATCTACAGTGAGAATTTCTACATTGTGTTCATTTTAGTAGAAGTGACTTCAAACAGTTACAGGTGGCAACCCTCATAGAGTCTCTATGTAGAAATTCCTTGTAGATTCAAACTGCTTATGTAATTTTCTAAAAAAAAGACTTGAATCTACTCTACTCATCAGTGGAAATAATTAAACGATCGAGAAATCACAACATAAACAAAATACAAGATTCAATCACATATGAAACTGCTCAAAACCCCTTCCTATATGTATTGCAAGTCAGAAAATAGAGAAGAAATAAAATGCTTGCTCAAGCCTGGGCAACCTCTGCACCAGCATAATCTATCTCACTGCTTCCTAGATATTAAAGCTATGTTCAATACTTAAACAAAACCAAGCCTACCAAAGTCCCTATTTCTTTGCGATGTTCCTCAAGGAATTAACCCCCTATTAATTAGGGAAATTCCCAATTATAATTGTGCAATCCCTCTAGGCCCCTTCTCTAACTGTATGCACCACCTATACAACTTGGATAATTATACAACTGATAGTACACTTCCCTTGAACTCCAAACTCAACTGGGTAATTTGAATTTCATGCATGCATGAGTTAATTAAGATTAATTGATCAGTTAACTAGTTGAACACTGAAGTTGCACCCCACTGCTAGACCTCCTACTAGTTCCTCCAATAGTTGGAACTAGTTTAACTGACCTTAACTCAATTTAACTGAATTAAATTGTTACAACTGAAATTAACTCAACCTAGGCTCCTAAAGTTTAGGAATCATTGTACACAACTCAAGTTAAGCCCTTGAATTGAGTTAACTAAGCTAGTTGAGTGATAAAAACTCATTTAACTCATTCAAGTCATCTTGTAATGTGGAATTTCAATTTTCTCCTAATTTAATTCAAGGGAAGATTAAATTAGAAATTTCTTGCTACATTTTCAACACTCCTTCTCAGCAAGAAAGGGATTATATGCTACCCCGATCCTTTCTATATGGAACTTGAATTTGCATATTGATAATGCCTTTATCAAAATATCTACATCTTGTTCCTCTATAGGAATGCACTCTAACAACATGATTCTCCTTTGCATACAATCTCATAGATGGTGATACCGGATCTCATGAAAAAATAGATTCTCAGAGAGTTTGATACAAATCTACCTGTCAAAGTTAATCACTGTAGGATCCATTACATAACCAAATAACCCAACAAGGATATTTCTCATCCAGATAGTTTCGCATGTTGCTTGGCTAGCAGCCATGTACTCTGCCTCTACTGAGCTGAGTGCAACAGATTTCTTCTTCCTGATATACCAAGAAACTGTCATTGACCCATTACTGAAAATTCCTTCTGATGCACTCTTCTTGTCTAATGGAATACCTACCTAATCTACATCTGTGAAGCCTTGCATCTTCACTCCCTTTGTCTACTTGTACCAAAGACCAAACTAAGTGGTGCCTCTGAGGTGTCTCAACACATGCTTTGTTTCCTTCCAATACAGTTTGGTTGGCTTAACCATAGCTTGAGTAAGTTGTTTAACTGCATAACACATGTTTGTTCTTGTGTTCACCAAATACATAAGTGAACCCACAAGCTTCTTGTAGATGGTAGGCTCCACTACTTCACCTGAAGTAGCATCTTCCTTCCTCCAATTCCTTGCTAGAGGAGTCTCCATGGGTTTGCTACTCTCCATGTGGAAATTATTCAGTATCTTGTTGGCATACTTGCCCTGAGAGACAAACGGTTCCATGTCTCCTTGTCATACTTCCATACTAAGGAAATAATGCATGAGCCTCAAGTCCTTCATCTCGAAATCTCTTGCAAAATCCTCTTTGCAAGACTTAATCAACTTCTCATCACTAGTTAAAATTAAATCATTGACATATAATACTATAATCAATAATTTATCTTCAACAATAATATGGTAAAGGTTTTCATCTGCTTCAATTTTGGTGAAGCCCAACCTGGTGAGATAACTGTCGATCCGGGTGTACCAAGCACGGGGTGCTTATTTTAATCCATACAATGCTCACTTGAGTCTGCACACATGTGACTCTCTGTTGAAGTTCTCAAATCCTTCCGGATGCTCAATGTACACCTCCTCCTCAATCACTCGATTGAGGAATGTTTCCTTCACATCCATCTGTTGTATCTTCCATCCGATCTGTGCTACAAGAGCTAGAATTGATATGATTGAAGAGTACCTTGCAACTGGAGAAAAGGTTTCCTCATAGTCAATTCCCTCCACCTAAGAGAACCCCTTGGCCACAAATTTGGCCTTGTGTTTATCGATGCTTCCATCTGCTACTTGTTTCTCCTTGTAGATCCACCTAGTGCCCACCACTGACCTATCTTCTAGTCTTGGGACCACTTCCCAAATTTTTTTCCTGATAATGGAGTCATACTGATCCAGACTTAAACAGGAACACAACAAATTGCAGAGATAACCATAAACGCATATATACAGCGGAAATAATACTTCATTTCATTAATGTAAAACACTGAAATATGCTTACAAACAATAATGGAAATAAACTAGCTAGGGCGATGGTAGCTTATCTCTGAGAAGAGATGTGTGGCTACATGCCTCTGAACTGTGTTACAATGAGGCTCGAAGGCCTATTTATTGTTGAGAAATAGTGGAAAACCCTTAACATTCCAAAACCTAACCCTAGAAGATGAAACGCCAAATTGTGGGCCGGAAAAGCTCCGGTGAGACATCGGGTAATGCTTTGAGTGTAGAGTCTAGGGGAAGAAAAATGGAAAGAGGAAAGAGATCGGGATATCGCAGTAAATCAAGGAAAGGCAGATCCAAGTCCAGATTGGGGATAGTGTGCTGGAAATGCAGAAAGAAAGGACACCTAAAGAAAGACTGTAGATCTCGGAAGGGAAAAGAAGGAGATGCACATCAAGAAAACAATCATGAAGAAAATGTGACAGGTGAGGTGTTACAAGATGCTTTGATTATTTCTTTTGAAAATATTACTGATTCTTGTGTGGTAGATTCAGGGGCCTCATTCCATGCCACACCTGATAAGAAATACTTTCATGGATATGTTCAAGGGGACTTTGGACAAGTTCGTTTGAGTGATAATAAACCCTGTAAAATTGTTGGAATGGATAAGGTTCTTGTAAAACAATAGAATGGAAACCAATGGCTGCTGAAGGAGGTAAGGCATGTTCCAGAACTAAAGAAAAATCTGATTTCAATAGGGCAGTTAGGTGGTGAAGGTTGTGTGACAACTTTCATAGATAAATCTTGGAAGGTCACCAAAGGAGCCCTGGTAATAGCAAAAGGTGAAAATGTTGGTACATTGTATTTATGCAATGGTATTTCTAACTTTGTTAATGCTTTAACTTCCAAAGGAGCAGATGCAACATTATGGCATCATAGGCTCAAACACATGAGTGAAAAGGGGATGAAGATTCTTCACTCAATGAATTTGTTGTCGGGTTTGAAGAATGTTGATTTGGACTTCTGCGAGAATTGCATTTATGGAAAACAGAAGAGAGTCAGATTTCTCAGAGTTGGGAAAGAAAAGAAGAGTGAAAAATTAGAGCTTGCGCATATAGATGTATGGGTACCTTCTCAGGTATCATCTCTCGGTGGCTTTCGTTATTATGTTACTTTTATTGATGATGCAACTAGAAAAACTTGGATTTATTGTATTAAGAATAAATCTGATGTATTTGATACTTTCAAGAAATGGAAAGTTTTGGTTGAGATTGAGACAGGAAAGAAATTGAAGAGTCTTAGATCAGACAATGGAGGTGAATATTGTAGTAAAGAGTTTGATAGGTACTGTTTAGAGCATGGAATTCGCAGAGAGAAGACAGTTCCAAGAACACCACAAGAAAATGGTGTGTCAGAAAGGATGAATAGAACAATCATGGAGTGTGCAAGGTGCATGAGATTGCATGCAAGACTGCCTTTACAGTTTTGGGCAGATGCTGTATATACTACTGTTTATCTAATAAATAGAGGGCCTTCAAGTTCCTTGGATGGTGGTGTTCCAGAGGAAGCATGGACAGGTAAAAAGGTAAACTACTCCTTTTTAAATCCTTTTGGTTGTGAGGCCTTTGTCCATATTGATAAAGAAAATAGAACAAAGCTTGAGGCAAAGTCAAAGAAATGTACCTTTATTGGATATGGTGTTAATGATTTTGGTTATCACTTATATGATTACGAAAATCACAAAATCATTAGGAGCAAAGATGTAATATTCAATGAAAAGGTCTTGTATAAGAATCAGTTGCAGGAAAAGAAGTAAGAAAAAGAAAACAAGGAATATGCAGTTCTTGACGAAATCACTGAAAAAGTAAAGGTGCCTGAAAATAATAATAATCAACGACCACAACAACAACAACCACCCAACAGCAACAGGCACCCCAAACACCTGAAAGTGGTGTTACAAGATCTACCAGGATAAGTAGACCCCCTGAACGATACTCTCCTTCATTATATTATTTATTGTTGACTAATTTTGGTGAACCCGAATGTTATGAAGAAGCAATGTAGGTTGAAAGCAGGAAGAAGTGGGAGGTAGCCATGGAAGAAGAGATGGACTCCTTAATGCATAACTAGACTTGGGACTTAGTCAGGTTGCCTGCAGGAAGAACTACATTGAATAATAAATGGGTTTACAGGCTGAAGGAAGAAGATGGAGGAAAACAGAGGTACAAAGCTAGACTTGTGGTGAAGGGGTTTGCACAGAAGAAAGGTATTGATTTTGATGAAATATTTTCTCCTGTTGTTAAAATGACTTCAATCAGAACTATTTTAAGTCTAGTAGCAGCTGAAGATTTGCATCTTGAGCAGTTAGATGTAAAGACAACCTTTATCCATGGGGATTTTAAGGAATAGATATATATGCAGCAGCCACAAGGATATGAGGTGAAAGGGAAGGAGAAACTAGTGTGCAGGTTGAAGAAGAGCTTGTATGGCTTAAAACAGGCTCCAAGGTAGTGGTATCTAAAATTTGACAAGTTTATGTCTGAACAAGGTTATACTAGATGTCACTCGATCATTGTGTTTATCTAAAAAAGAAAAATGATGGCAGCTATATTATATTGTTATTGTATGTAGATGACATTCTTGTTGCAGGGTCTAACATGCAGGAAATAAATGTGCTCAAAAGAAAATTGGCAAATTCATTTGCAATGAAGGATTTGGGAGCTGCAAAACAAATCCTTGGTATGAGAATCACTTGAGACAGGAAAAATCGCAAATTAACATTGTCTCAGAATGAGTACATACAAAAGGTGTTGAAAAGATTTAATATGCACAATGCAAAACCAATTAGTACACCTTTTGCTAGCCATTTCAAACTTAGCAAGGAAATGTGCCCAAAGACCCAAGAAGACATGGATTATATGTCTAAAGTTCCATATGCATCAGCAGTTGGAAGCTTAATGTATGCAATGGTCTGCACAAGGCCTGATATTTCACATGCAGTGGGAGTTGTAAGCAAGTACATGAACAATCTAGGAAAGGAACATTGGATGGCAGTGAAATGGATTCTCAGATATTTGAAAGGTACCACAAATCAAGAATTATGCTTTGGTGGTTCAAACATTTCCCTACAGGGATATGTTGATGCAGATATGGCAGGTGATGGAGATAACAGGAGGAGCACTATAGGATATGTATTTACTATTGGTGGAACAGCTGTCAGTTGGGTTTCAAAAATCGAAAGTGTTGTTGCACTTTCAACAACAGAAGCAGAGTATGTTGCTGCTATAGAGGCTAGTAAAGAAATGATTTCATTACAAAGGTTTATGGGTGAATTCGGTAAGGAGCATGATATGGGCATGTTATACAGTGATAGCCAAAGTGCCATTCATCTTGCAAAGAACTGAACATTTCTTTCTAGGACTAAACACATACAGCTCAAGTACCATTTCATACGATCAGTGTTGGAAGATGGAGAGTTGAAGCTGGAAAAGATACACACTAGCCAAAATCCTGTAGACATGTTAACAAAAGTTGTAACCAGGGAGAAACTGAGAACATGCTTAGTTTCAATTGGTCTTCAAGGATGATGATGAAGATGAGAAACAACCAGGTCCAAAGAGGAGTCATTGTCCAGCAAATGAAGTAGCGGTGGAGTTGCTACAATCATTCTCCAAGTGGGAGATTGTTGTGTGTGGAGCATGATTGTTCAGAGGTCTTTGTTTCAGCCGGATGTATACCCCAGGAAGTTTGTACACCCCTCCATGCAGGGGGGGCAATCCCCCTCGGCTGGGGGGTTCGGGGGCTAGTAGTCCCCCAGTGAGGGTTCAGGGGCAGCGCCCCTGAAGCCAAAAATAGATGTAAAATTGCCTTGTAAAAGTATAGTAATTTCTAGTCAATCTGGACTGTTCATTAGGTGGATGATCTGACGGTAGAACTTATGTTTAGTTTAGGGTTTTTTTCCCTAGAAGGCAACCCCTCTCTTTGTATGAGGGCATTGTATTTGAGGCTGTGACATAGATGTGTATTCTCTGAGCGAGAAACAGAGAGGTGAGACTGTGAGAGAAAATAGAGGATATTACAACGGATCTACTGTAGGTTGTGTCTCTTCATTTTGCTGGATAATAGAAAGGAAGGACTGGCTGTTCGGGGTGGACGTAGCCCAAACTGGGTGAACCACGTATATCTGTGTCTCTCTTGTTTTATGCGTTTTCTGTGTTTATATTTCTGCAATATTTTATGTGTTCCATTGCTCCGTAATATATAATTTTCTAACATTGTTGTGTAGATATCTTTAAAATCTTCATCTTCCTTGTACATTTCAATCATTTCCTCAAATCCTACAACACCCACTTTGAATTCTTGCATAATAAAACTTACCTTGCTCAATGCATCTGCTACTTTATTTGACTTACCACTCTTATGCTTTATTACAAAAGTAAAGCTTTGCAGAAATTCTACCCACTTGGCCTGTTTTTGATTCAACTCTGGCTGGTTATTGATGAACTGTAAGGCATGATTGTCTGAATATAATATGAATTCTTTTGGCAACAAGTAATGTCTCCATTTCTTTAAGGCCTACATAATAGCATAAAACTCTTTAT
This sequence comes from Pinus tabuliformis, assembly GCA_031772625.1. Classification (NCBI taxonomy): domain Eukaryota; kingdom Viridiplantae; phylum Streptophyta; class Pinopsida; order Pinales; family Pinaceae; genus Pinus; species Pinus tabuliformis. The sequence goes on from CM062815.1 coordinate 1,146,136,768, forward strand.
CATAAGAAGAATATTTCTTCTTTGCATCACTCAATTTCTTAATGAAGTATGCTATTGGTATTTGCTCCTAACTCAGAACTGCTCCAACTGCAACTCCACTAGCATATGTTTCTACTTGAAAGACTTTCTCAAAATTAGGTAAAGCCAAAATTGGTTCCTCTGTGATCTTCTTCTTCAGCAAATTAAAATTCCTATCTGCTGCTTCTATCCATTTGAATGGCTGATTGATCTCCTTTATTGTCTCAAGTATTGGTGCAAAAATCTGACTAAAGCCTTTGATACACTTTCTGTAAAAACTTGCAAGACCATGGAAACTTCTTACCTCAAATATATTTCTTGGAATAGGTCAGTTCCAAATTGCTTGGAATTTCTCTGGATCCATCTTCAAGCCTTCTTTAGAAACTACAAATCCCAAGTAAAGTAGTTCTTCCTTCATGAAACTACATTTCTTCAGACTTATTAGTAGTTTCTCTTTCTGCAGAGTTCTTAGAACCAACTTAAGCTGCTCTAAATGTTCTTCTTTACTTTTACTAAAAACTAGAATATCATCAAGATAAACAATAACAAACTTTCCTGCATACTCCAATAATTAATTCATTAATCTCATGACTGTGCTAGGTGCATTAATGAGTCTGAAAGGCATCACTAACCACTCATACAACCCACTGTTTGTTTTAAATGTATTCTTCCACTCATCGCCTTCTCGGATTCTTATTTGATGATATCCACTGTTCAAATCTATTTTAGTAAAGTATTTTGATCCACTCAAACAGTACATTAAATCATCCATGCATGGCAAAGGAAATCTGTACCTGATTGTGATCCTGTTGATGGCTCTAGAATCTATGCACATACGCCATTCTCCTCCTTTCTTTGGATTGAGTACTGTTGGTACAGCACATGGACTAAGACTTTCTTTGATTAGCCCCTTATCCATCAGCTCCTGCACTTGCCTTCCAACTTCTGCATTCTCTTGTGGAGTTAATATGTATGCTACTTTATTTGGCAAACTTACTCCTAGTATTAGGTCAATATGATGACTAATACTCCTGATTGGTGGCAATGCATTTGGCAACTCATCCACAATAATATAAGCAAAATCATATAACAGAATTTTAACTTCTTCAGGCAAATCATCCAAGTTTGTGGAAGTCAAATTACCTTTGGTCTTCCCACAATAGAAAAATTAACTCCTCATTCTTCACTACTTCGTGCAGTAGCTCCTTCCACTTATCAACATAATACTACTTCCAGGTGTTCCTTTGTTAGCATCGTCCTTGTTGACACCTAATCTTCGTGATTGGGGAATTTGTGTAAATAAATAAATTAGGAATGTGAACAGTCATCGGGAGATGAACTGAACAATCACTCCTAATTGTATATAACAATAGCCTACCTATGGAATAAAATACCAATCAGTTTTTTCTGCCCTTGGAGAGTTACTGCCTGGCCTGACATGGTATCAGAGCCAGCTCCTTTTTAGCTTTTTTTTTCCTTGTAACTCCCTCTGCATATTCTGCTCATATCCTGCCCATGTTCTGCAGGCTGACATGTCTGTCATATCCCTGCGAAATCTCAGTCATTGTTTAGTATATTCGTTGTGTGTGAATTCAATTTTGCTATGCGTTTCAACCCAAGCCTGCGCCTGACATATTCTCTGACCACTGACCATCCGTTTGAATGCGTTGAGTTACTGTGTGGTGTTCCAAAGCATCTACCTGCGGTTCGAATCCTTGGACGGGTTCTCCTGTTTGTACATTTCCGAGCTAGTTCTTTTGGAATGTAGAGGCAGCTTTTCGGTTTTGATGAAGTGTTACTGCATGAGCAGGCAGCCAGCCCTGAGCAATCAGTGGATGTAATGCAGCTTGGACGGGATTAACGCTGAGGTATATCACCGGGTTTCAACGATTTGTGAAGATTGTTTTGGCATTGTATTCACTGGTTGACATATAACGTTGAACTGTACATTGAATTTTTTTTAAATGCCACATGTTTCTACGCTCCCTGCATAACTAGCTTTGAACTCAACCCAGAAACCGTGTTCATAGAAAGTAGCTTGGTTTCCGTCTGCCCTTTTCCGGGGTATAACCAGCGGAAGATTAGCCAGTATTATGTTGACGTGATCTTTGAACTTCTTCGCAGACTCTGAGTCGAGTTTCTTAGTGCAAACATAGTTGCACAGCTTGTTTTCTCTCATTTGAAAAACATATGGAGAGTTCTCAATACCGTCACCACATGTTTTTGCTGGTTCTGATTGACGGTTTTATGAATCTGGGTGCACTGTGGTGGTGTGACAAACCTTTTATATCGATCTGCACACTCCTTTGTAGCCTGTTCGACAGAATCCGTGAATCACAAGTTTGACACGGTTGAAGGCGGTGGCTTGGTCATCAAGTATCCTCACCTTCGCTTACCGAACCCGTATTCTTGGTGAACACGTCATTTGAAGTCAAGGTTGTCTGCAGATCTAGAAGCATAATTTTCAAATCGAATGGTGGCGCGGTGTTATTTTTATTCTTCAGTCAACGATGTAACAGTTTTTCGCAGGTATTAAAACCGTCATCTGAGAGAAAGGGCCGAGCATAAAATGAAATCCTGGTGATTTCAATAGATTTTGAAATGATGGCTGCGGTATTTTTCCTGTGCATATTCGTTGGGCGTTCCTTTTTGGTGTTAAAATATTAAACTATGACTGTATGTCACTTCAAATGTGTATTATTTTTTTCCATATTACCTTTACATGATGGACATGGCATATAATACGGTGAAGATTTTTTGGTTATCAACATTCCTTTCAAAGGTCAATGATATATAAAAATGGCGTAGCAGAATTCTATCCCTGCTCAGATTTTGGATGGTTTTGAATACACTTTCATATCAGAATCATTTTTTTAGCAGCAGAAGTTTTTTTTTCTCCAGAAGAGCACATTTTTTTGCCATCAGAAATATTTTTCTATCAGCAAAAGTTTTTTTTACAGAATGCATTCAATCATCTCTATGGTAGGAATAGTTCTCACTGGCAAGGAGAACTATCCTGAATGGTCCCGGATGATAAAACACACCCTCATCTTCAATGAGTTGTGGAAGGGAGTGTGTGTCGGAGAAGGAGACAATGACCCAGTACAGCCTACATCAGACAAAGAGCTCGTCATTTGGGATAACAAGAACAGCAAAGCATATGCATTAATCACAGCATCTGTAAATGAAGAAGTAAGTCGCCATATTTCATCATATTCAACTGCCTTTGAAGCTCTACAAAAGCTCAAAGAACTCTATGACTCACATTCTGCACTTGAAGTTGTTCAGCTCATGATTAAACTCTTCACTCTTGAATTGAAAAATAATGATCCTCTTGCTCTTGCATCTGAAGTAAAATCCATAATGCATGATATCAAATCCACTAAGGTTGAGCTGGATATCCCTCTTATTGCTTTTCTCAAGGCACTCTATCCTACTTACTCCAATTATCTTGAGTCTTTACAAGCAAATGGAAATCTTAAAGATATAACCTTTGACTCTCTTGTGAAAAAGTTTGTTGAAAGAGAGAAAGAATTTGGAAAGAAGACAGTCCCTGAATCTTCTGAAGAGACTGTTTGCCTTGCTCATAAAGAAAATCATCCTGCTCAAGATTCTACAAGAGGAAGAGGTGGACGAAGAGGAAGAGGAAGATACTTCAGAGGCAGGGGGGGCAGACATTCTCAAGGAGAAAAAGAAGATCTGCATTGCATTCGCTACAAATGAAATGGATCACATGATGCTTCTACATGCAAGCTACCATGGGACAAAATTGAGCAGAAAAGAAACCAGCAGAAAGGTAAAACTGATGATACAGACAAAGGTAAAGCACTTGAATCCGCTCACTATATTGAGGCACAATGTAACATTGGAGTAAATGAATATTTGTTTAATGCTTCACTTGCTTCTTCGAAAAATGATTGGTTGCTTGACTCAGGAGCAACCTGTCATATGACTCATAGGAAAGATTTTTTTGAAGATTTCACTGACAATGTTGATGGAGCAGTATACTTTGCAGATCAGTCAAAAATCAAGCCATCAGGGCTTGGCACAATCAGGCTTAAACTGCCTGGTCTTCCAGACTTTCTTTTGGATCATGTTCTATATCTCCCACAGCTCAAGAGAAACTTGCTGTCCTTGGTCCACATCTGCCAGCAAGGTCACTCTATTCATATGTTTGATGGCAAGCTTGAGGTAAGAAAAGCATCTGACCACTCACTTGTCATGAGGGGAATAGAAGAAGAAAGACTTCTCAAACTGCAAGGAACCTCTGCTCATGCACAACATTTCTCATATATTTCTCATCATGAAGAAGGTACACTTCCATCAAGTTTATTATGGCATGCTAGATTTGGACATTTAAACTATGACAGTCTCCGCTTATTGAAGAAAAATGGTGTTGCTGGTTTGCCTACAATTCCTAGGAAACATAAGCAATGTGATGCTTGCATTCTAGGAAAGCATAGCAAACAGTCTTTTCATGATTCACATTCAAGAGCACATAGGAAGCTTGAACTCATTCATTCAGATTTATGTGGTCCAATGCCTGTTCCTTCTGCAAATGGAAATAAATATATCATGACATTTATTGATGATTACACCAGAATGTGTTGGGTTTATTTATTGAAGAACAAATCTGATGCCTTTCAAACATTCAAGAATTTTCATAAATGGATTGAAAATGATGCACAATATCATATTGGGTCTATTCGCACTGATAATGAAAAAGAATATACATCAAATAAATTCGAAAACTATCTTCGCCAACATGGGATCAAACATCAAACAACTGTGCCTTATAATCCCCAACAGAATGGTGTAGCTGAAAGAATGAATAGAACAATCTTGAATATGGTACGATCCATGCTTTTCTTCAAAAATGTAAAGATAATGTTTTGGGCTGATGCTGTTCTATGTGCTGCATATATAAAGAATAGATGTCCATCTAATGCTATAAGAAACAAGACTCCTTATGAATTGTGGTATGGACATGTTCCTTCGGTAAAACATCTCAGGATCTTTGGTTCCACCTGTTATGCTTTGATACCAAAGGTACATAGAAACAAACTTGGTGCTAGAAGTCGTAAGTGTATCTTCCTGGGGTATTCAAACACCTCTAAAGCATACCGCCTCTATGATGAAGTAAATAAAAAGTTTGTTGTATCTAGAGATGCCATTTTTCTTGAATCATCCAAATCTGACAATGTTGTTGAGCGGCAACTTGATCGCTTGGATAGATTCGCAAAAACGAAATCAATTCAAGAATTTGATAATCAGATTCCACATCTTGAAGGGGGGATTCCTATACTAGAACAACATGTGGAATCTTCTTCTGAAGAACAATCTCCTCTGCATGAAACTCCAACAACGGATGATGCTTTAAGTGATGTAATTGATAGAATTGGGAGACTCAATCTTGATTCAGTCCCAACTCAATCAACAGAGTAGCCTGGACCATCTCAGAAAGGTCCCCCAAAGTGGCTGACAAAGACAATTGAAAGTGTTCATCCTGATGAAATTGGAAAAACAGGAACCAGAAATTCAAACCGACAAAATGGAGGTGATGTAGATGAATCTAATTCACCTGTTGATATGGATGTTACTTATGATTGTGAATTGAACTTGTCTACAGATTTTGAACCAACTTCCTTCAAAGAAGCTACTTCTCATGATGAATGGAAAGAAGCGATGAAAAGGGAGTATGATGCCCTCATAAAGAATGGCACTTGGAAGCTGGTTGATCCTCCATTTGGAACCAAACCAATTGGCTGCAAGTGGGTCTACAAGAAAAGGTACAACGCTGATGGCTCACTTGACAAGCACAAAGCTAGGCTTGTGGCAAAAGGCTTTGCATAGAAGGAAGGGGTCGATTATGAGGAAAATTTTGCCCCCACAGCAAAATGGGCCACCATCTGGACACTCTTTGCACTAGCTGCTCAGAACGGTTGGAAAGTCCATCAAATGGATGTAAAAACTGCATTCTTGAATGGAGATCTAAAAGAAAATGTTTTTATGTCCCAGCCTGAAGGATTTGATGTGACTTGTGAAGTCCTTGTATGGCCTCAAACAAGCACCGCGAGCCTAGTATGAAAAACTAACTGAGCATCTTCTGAAACTCAACTTCAATCATTTTGATCTTGATGATGCAACTTTATTTTTCAAGAAAGTTGGCAAAACAGTTGTGTATCTTGTGGTATATGTAGATGATCTTTTAATGACAGGGAACAATGAAAGCTACATTGCATCCATAAAGAAGGAATTAGGGAAAAGTTTTGAAATGATTGATTTGGGCTATGTTCATTACTATCTTGGCATTGAAGTAACCCAACATCCAAAATCCATATTTCTTTCTCAAAAGAAATACATTGGAGATTTATTAAACAGATTTGGCATGACAGAGTGCAATCCTCTTTCTACTCCAATGGAACAAAACTTAAAGCTCACATCTATTGAAGGAAAGGAATTTGAGGATGCAACAAAGTATAGACAGCTTGTAGGAAGTCTCATCTACCTCACTACTACCAGACCAGACATTTCATTTACTGTTGGAATCCTCTCCAGGTTCATGCAAAAGCCTTGTGAAGGACATTGGTCTGCTGTAAAAAGAGTTCTAAGGTACTTGAAGGGAACTCAAGACCTTGGAATCAAGTATACACAGGTGGACGACTTTAGCTTGATTGGATACTCTGATTCAGACTTCGATGGAGATAAAGAAACTGGGGTATCTACTTCAGGATATGCTATGAGTCTTGGATCAGGAGCTGTCTCCTGGAGATCACGCAAACAATCAGTTCCAGCAGATTCCACAACAGAAGCAGAATACGTGGCAGCAGCTGAAGCAACGAAAGAAATTGTGTGGCTCAGAAAAATTCTTGAAGATTTGCAGGTAAAACAAGTACAATCAACTCCACTCATGATTGATAACACCTCTGCAATAAAGTTGGCCAAGAACCCAAAGTTCCATGATCGAACAAAGCATATCAATACTAAATATCATCTGATTCGACATCATGTTGAGGCCAAAACAATCCATCTCCGTCATTGTTCCACAAATGAGCAAATTGCAGACATCTTCACCAAAGCACTTGGAAGGGAAAAGCTTGAACGATTCAGAATGATGCTTGGACTCACCAACATCCCTTCAGATTAAGGGGGGGAATGTTGACACCTAATCTTCGTGATTGGGGAATTTGTGTAAATAAATAAATTAGGAATGTGAACAGTCATCGGGAGATGAACTGAACAATCACTCCTAATTGTATATAACAATAGCCTACCTATGGAATAAAATACCAATCAGTTTTTTCTGCCCTTGTAGAATTACTGCCTGGCCTGACAGTCCTTCAATGGTAGCAATGTGTGTTTAGTTACATCCTTCTCCAGAGTATAAGTGTTTCTCATTCTATCATGAATATCTTTTTGATCAAATTGCCATGGTCTTCCCAACAATACATGGCATACATCCATGGGCATTACATCACATAATATCACATCTTTATACGTACCAATTTGTATCTCCACCTTGCATTGTTCAGTCACAATAATCTGATGTCCCTTCTGTAACCATGATACCTTGTAAGGAGTAGGGTGCATGGTCTTTGCTAGTCCGAGCTTGTCCACCATCTCTGTAGAAACAAGATTGTCAGTGCTTCCACTGCCAATTATCACTTTGCAACACTTACCTTTTGACTTATAGGTAGTTCTAAACAAATTCTTCCTCTGTGCGGGTTCTCCAATCTCTGGCTTTGCCCTAAGCAAAGTCCTTCTCAATAACAATGATTCACCTTCTTCAGGGGGTTCTTCCTTTTCCACAAGTCGAGGTGGTTCTGGCTTTGCCTCACCCACATTTGAATTCCTCTGACTTCCTGGTTTATTATGAGGACAGTCCCATGACATATGTCCCCATTCTCCACATGTATAACAACAAACATCTCTTCCTCACCCTCTTCCTCTAGGCACAAATCTTCCTCTGTTAGATTCCCCCCTCCGTGGTGGTCTGCTACTTGAGCTTCCTGCATCATGTTGATGCTATTGTCCCCTTGGTCTGGTAGTTCCCCTACCTCTTGCTGAGCTTTTTCCTCTATTCCTCTAATTTTGTTTCCTCAAGATCTTTTCTTCCGCCTTCAAACTTGCTTTATAGGCATCCTTAACAGTTTTCAAACTCAACAAGCTAATCTCATATTGTATGTCATACCTTAAGCCATTTATATATCTAGCTACCTTTTCCACATCATCCTCTACATGCCCTACTCTAATATTCAATCTATAAAATTCTTTTGTATATTCTTTAACAGACATTTCCTTTTGCCTTAAATTTTGCAATTGCTTAAAAAGATTTAAATGATAGTCTTTAGGCAAAAACTTGGCTTTCATTTTACTTACCATTTTGTCCCATAGCTTGATCTTGGACTTCCCTTTCCTCGTTCTTGACATCTATAACTCATCCCACCAAATGGCTACATGACCCTTCAATCTGGTAACTGAAAACTTCACCCTCTTCCCCTCATCAACCTCTTCATAATCAAAGTACTGGTCTAAGGATCTGATCCAATCTATTAGCTCTTCTGCGTTCATACTCCCTTCATACGTAGGGATTTCCACCTTGGGTTTTCCCCTACTTTCGCCAACATCTTGATGAATTTGGTAATTTCATTGTCTTCTTATACTTCCTCTGCAGGAGATTCTTCTGAAGAACTTTCATCTCCTTCATCAGGTGCTATTCTATGGGCAGTCTCAATTGACTCCATTCACTTATGCAGACTTCGTACCTCTTCCAGTAGAATTGCATTTGGGTCAGGTCTTCCTCAATCAATGCCTCTCCTTGGCGGCATTTTTGCTGCAAACAACCCTTTCTTCTGCTCTGATACCACAAATGATGCAGCGCGGACGCAGACTGTCATAAAACCCCAAAATAACCCCGCAGAACCCTTTTTCCTTATAACTCGACTATTTTCCTTTTAAATCGAAATACACTAAAAAGCCACACAAAACATTGATTTTTACGTTTTTGTATCGGTGTGCTTACTGTACGCGAAAGTCAATGCATCGAGCACTGATGGCCGTCGATCTGGAACCGTGACATCTAACGGTTGTCAAAGATTTTGGGTGGGTCAATATATTGGGGTTTAACTGCCCGATATATGGTTTCATTCTATTCTACCTTGCTACGTGGCACCTCCTCAATGGAATCGGGGTCGGACTACTTAAAACCACTTACAGCTTTCAACGCGTTCGAAATACCACTTACCATAGCAAACCCACTTGGCGATCCAACAGTTACGATAAATCATGATCTAACAGCCATGATCTAATTGGCCAATCAAAAATTGCAATGCCACTGTCTAAGCTTCCTCCACTTCAAAGTGTCAATGCGATAGAGCTTCGTGAACCCGATTGACTATCAACCCTTCTATATAATATTTCCGATCCGGTATTATCGCGATGTCGGAAATCGGCGATTCAACAAGCCGGTTCCTCCCACTTAAGTGATGCGATTTGGGCCTGCTGACCCTATAACTTTAAAAGCCTCCATCCATAATTTTTGAAGTCTGGATTCTAAATGCGAATGTGTTTTGCACTCGATACTTAGTGTATTTTGGGTTTTCCACTTGTAGAACCAAAACGTTATAAAAAAGACTCGCCGATTATTCTTTTAAATCAGTGATTGTCTATTGTAAAGCATGAAAAACAGAGCAAACATCAATTTGATCTGAATACAGAGAAAACAAGCATTCGAGGACCTCCACGGGCTGCATATATATAATTATGCGCACAACATCAATTCATTCATAATAACAGAGTTACAGAGTCTCGGCCTTGGGCCTAGTTATAAAAATAAAGATCTCTGTCTCAAAAATACAATCCACACACTATCTTGCTCTCGCTCTACTAAATTCACTCCTCAATCCTCTCCCTTTTCATTACATTTTCCTTCCTTTTATCAATTGAATATCTCTCTAATTGTGTCTAACAAATCAATTGCTATTTTTAATAAATCTAACAACAAATATTCTAATTCCTAGCTCTATCTCACACCTATCCTAAATCCTCATCTTTTAGCCTAAAATAAGACAATTTCTAACTTATTACAATAATGAAATACAACTCATTCCTTGAGAGATCAAACCCTCTTAGTAAAACTTCCTTTTGACCCATCATGTCAATGAATTTCAACTTGTTTAGCTACAACATGTGAACAATCTTTCACATTGTTGGCTAAGTCCGGATGCTCCTGCTTTAGACTCCCGGGTGTCAGGCCAGGCAGTAACTCTCCAAAGGCAGAAAAACTGATTCGTCTGATTATTCCATAGGTAGGTTATTGTTATATACATTAGGAGTCATTGTTCAGTTCATCTCCCGATGACTATTCACATTCCTGATTTATTTATTTACAAATTTCCCCAATCATGAAGATTAGGTGTCAACATTCCCCCCTTAATCTGAAGGGATGTTGGTGAGTCCAAGCATCATTCTGAATCGTTCAAGCTTTTCCTTTCCAAGTGCTTTGGTGAAGATGTCTGCAATTTGCTCATTTGTGGAACAATGACGAAGATGGATTGTTTTGGCCTCAACATGATGTCGAATCATATGATATTTAGTATTGATATGCTTTGTTCGATCATGGAACTTTGGATTCTTGGCCAACTTTATTGCAGAGGTGTTATCAATCATGAGTGGAGTTGATTGTACTTGTTTTACCCGCAAATCTTCAAGAATTTTCCTGAGCCATAGAATTTCTTTCATTGCTTCAGCTGCTGCCACGTATTCTGCTTCTGTTGTGGAATTTGCTGGAACTGATTGTTTGCGTGATCTCCAGGAGACAGCTCCTGATCCAAGACTCATAGCATATCCTGAAGTAGATACCCTAGTTTCTTTGTCTCCATCGAAGTCCGAGTCAGAGTATCCAATCAAGCTGAAGTCATCCAAATGTGTATACTTGATTCCAAGGTCTTGAGTTCCCTTCAAGTACCTTAGAACTCTTTTTGCAGTAGACCAATGTCCCTGACAAGGCTATTGCATGAACCTGGAGAGGATTCCAACAGTAAATGAAATGTCTGGTCTGGTAGTAGTGAGCTAGATGAGACTTCCTACAAGCTGTCTATACTTTGTTGCATCCTCAAATTCCTTTCCTTCAATAGATGTAAGCTTTAAGTTTTGTTCCATTGGAGTAGAAAGAGGATTGCACTCTGTCATGCAAAATCTGTTTAACAAATCTCCAATGTATTTCTTTTGAGAAAGAAATATGGATTTTGGATGTTGGGTTACTTCAATGCCAAGATAGTAATGAACATAGCCCAATCAGTCATTTCAAAACTTTTCCCCAATTCCTTCTTTATGGATGCAATGTAGCTTTCATTGTTCCCTGTCATTAAAAGATCATCTACATATACCACAAGATACACAACTGTTTTTCCAACTTTCTTGACAAATAAAGTTGCATCATCAAGATCAAAATGATTGAAGTTGAGTTTCAGAAGATGCTCAGTGAGTTTTTCATACCAGGCTCGCGGTGCTTGTTTGAGGCCATACAAGGACTTCACAAGTTTGCATACTTTATGTTCATGTCCTTTCACAGCAAATCCTTCAGGATGGGACATAAAAACATTCTCTTTTAGATCTCCATTCAAGAAGGCAATTTTTACATCCATTTGATGGACTTTCCAACCATTCTGAGCTGCTAGTGCAAAGAGTGTCTAGATGGTGGCCCATTTTGCTGTGGGGGCAAAAGTTTCCTCATAATCGACCCCTTCCTTCTATGCAAAACCTTTTGCCACAAGCCTAGCTTTGTGCTTGTCAAGTGAGCCATCAGCTTTGTACTTGTTCTTGTAGACCCACTTGCAGCCAATTGGTTTGGTTCCAAATGGAGGATCAACCAGCTTCCAAGTGCCATTCTTTATGGGGCATCATACTCCTTTTGCATCGCTTCTTTCCATTCATCATGAGAAGCAGCTTCTTTGAAGGAAGTTGGTTCAAAATCTGTAGACAAGTTCAATTCACAATCATAAGTAACATCCATATCAACAGGTGAATTAGAGTCATCTACATCACCTCCATTTTGTCGGTTTGAATTTCTGGTTCCTGTTTTTCCAATTTCATCAGGATGAACACTTTCAAGTGTCTTTGTCAGCCACTTCGGGGGACCTTTCTGAGATGGTCCAGGCTGATCTGTTGATTGAGTTGGGACTGAATCAAGATTGAGTCTCCCAATTCTATCAATTACATCACTTAAAGCATCATCCGTTGTTGGAGTTTCATGCAGGGGAGATTGTTCTTCAGAAGAAGATTCCACATGTTGATCTAGTATAGGAATCCCCCCTTCAAGATGTGGAATCTGATTATCAAACTCTTGAAATGATTTCGTTTTTGCGAATCTATCCAAGCGATCAAGTTGTCGTTCAACAACATTGTCAGATTTGGATGATTCAAGAAAAATTACATCTCTAGATACAACAAACTTTTTATTTACTTCATCATAGAGGCGGTATGCTTTGGAGGTGTTTGAATACCCCAGGAAGATACACTTACGACTTCTAGCACCAAGTTTGTTTCTATGTACCTTTGGTATCAAAGCATAACAGGTGGAACCAAATATCCTGAGATGTTTTATCGAAGGAACATGTCTGTTACAGGGAAAAGTGTCTATTTAGAACTGCTCTATCCCACTAAGGTGTGACATCTGCCTTAGAAACAAACAGAGAAAAACTACTTTTGTATTTCCTTTATGAATTATAGATAGAGAGGAATAGAGAGAACCAACCTGTATCTTGCGCTAATCCTTTGATCCAATCCCTCTCTTCTTTGATAGTCTCCAGATACCTGCTCCCTTGCATGCCCAGCTTCACAAAGTACCTGTAAGATCACAGAAGGATAACACTATACAAAGACATGGATCTATATTCATAAACAACTTAGGATCAGATTTAAGTTAACCATACAAATGTAACAAGCATCAATGATACAAAAGCATGGAGGAGAACTCAAATAGTTTTTATTGATAAACAAGAAAAGATCCAGGAGGAGTTACAACCAGTGGTTCCGACCCAGCATCAACCTCCCAGCAAAGAAGCCCCTCTTCACCTCAAACAAAGCATAAATCACCCAACAATCTGATGTTTGTCTCTAGAAACCAACAACAATTCCTTACAATATGCAAAATTCTAGCCTCCGGATGTCTGGGATGAGGGATCCATATATAGATATCTGTAAGGAGGATGAGTCAGCTTGTGATGTGATGGATTGGTAGCATTAACCCCAAATGTGGATGGTATGGCGTGACCATGGTGATGTGACCGGTGAATGAAACAACCCAACCCGACTCGGACACGGAGTGGAAGTGTCATGTTCAAGAGTGACTCGCTACCAACAAAGTTTCTTTGAGTTTTCTTCCCAATTTTTCCCCAGTCATTGCTGACCAGTACCTCTTTATTTTTGTCAAGCTTGAGGAGGATAACATATGCTTGTTCTATAATTTTCCCTTCGGGCAAACCCATCGCTATGTTTTAACGAGCCTAGCGATAGTGAAACTCGTTCTCGTCTAAAGACAAGTTTGTTGCTATTAATCTTTTTAACGAGTTTAACGACAAAGATAACTCGGTCCTTTTCAATTTTAGAGAGTCTGAAAAGGAACGTAAAGGTAACTCCAAAATTCCTTTTTCGTCATCTAATCCCTTAAGTCCGAAAAAGTATAAAACAATACAGAAGGGATGAATTTTCGATAGTTTTAACGAGCCGAACAAAACAAGCGCTCGATCTTTTTGTGTAATAATCCCTCAGGTCCAAAAAGATTAAAATCTAGAGGAGGGATAGCACTTCCTGTCCCTTTAACGAGCTGGAGAGGCCAATGGCTTGGCAATCTTTTCATATTTTACGAGTCAGTTGAAAAGAGCTTAAAGGAGACTCGTCTTTTGAGGAACGAGTGATAAAACGGGTAGCAGCTGATTCCAGGTAAGGTTTGGAATTTTCCAATCACGGCAGTGTCACAAGGATGGCTAGTGAAATCACTCTTCGCAACTGTTCCTCAAAATGGGTAAACAATCAAATGGAGGTGAATGATCGGCCAATGAAAAGTGGAGGTGACGGTGCAAACACGACCAAGGCTTTAACGGCTGAAGTACTACATTCACGATGGTTATTTACCGGGGAATAGTTCATTTTTTAATGAGCTTAAATGTGGGTGGAAACATTTGCTCATGTCTTATGTTTATTTTTTAACGAGCTTGAACTATGTGCTAAAACTGCTCGATTAAATGGCCTTGTTTTGATTTTACCATAAATAGCTTCGTCCTTTCAAAGATCATACTGTATTTTCAACTGCTTCATCAAACTAGTCAGAAATGAACAATATATGCTTGAAAACGAGTTAGAACACTAATGTTTTACTTTGAACTGTGTAAAAGTAATGAAAAAGTGTTTTCTACCTCTCATTTTACCATTTCATTTGAACTTGGTTTGTTGGAGCTTTGGAGGTGCTTTTCCCCCTCGATTTTCATCAGCTGATTTCGGGAGATTCTGTGGACGATTCTCAGCGCCGTCTGGACCAGGTAGGAGCTAAACCTGAGCTCTTTCATTTCATGGTTTCCATTTTACATTTTGAGCTTGATTCCTAACTTTTCTGAGTCCTTGGGGTTTAAAGAACTCGTTCTGCCATCAACGCACCCTCAGTGTATCGAAAACTGCGTTGAATGTTGGCCTGTCTAAAGGCTATCTGACATTCAATGCACCTAGAACACTGCTGCAGGTGCGTTGGGTGCAAAAAGGGAATTTGATGCACAATTTTTGATGGAATTTTTGCCTGTTTCTCACCAAAATCAGGACCTAACTCCTCTCTTGTTTTTTTTCAGAGATCTTTGGAGTAAGATGAACATTACATGGCGAGAACGTGAGCATGAAGAAGAGGACATGCTTGCCCTACATGATCCAGTTACAGTGAACGCGCTGCGGAACTGTGGCTTGTTGAAGTTCTTCCGCATTTCTAGCATGAGATAGTAGATCAACTTATTGCAGTATTTGCTCGATGCTTGGGATCCTACCAATCAGGTTTTCCAGATCAGGGGCAAATCTATCCCCTTGACTGTAGTAGACATCTATTTCTTGACTGGCTTGTCGAGGCGGGGTGCCCCCATCTCTTTGTCAGGTTCGGCTCGAGGAGGCGATTCTGTGAGAGATTATGTCCGCCGGTACTGCAGAGAAGGATCTCAGCCGAGTAAAGACGGCAAGATCATCATCCATGATGTCACTGACAGGTCCCTCAGGACTATTCTATTTACTTTCGGTAGGATGGCCGGTGGTGTGGCTCTTCATGTAGCCAACCGATCTTACATGCAGCATGCCTTGGAATGCCTCCAACCGAAGGTGTTCAACTGGTGCGACGCAGTACTTCTTGTGATGAAAGAACAGTTGACCAAGATAAAGAGCGGGAGGTTGAAGAACTTTGGGTATGGTTCTATTTTGACCGCCTTTTCCTTGGAGAAGATACCACTGATGTAGCCGCAGTACATTGCACTCGATTTACCTTCTCCTACTGAACCACATATGCAGAGATGGGTTGACCATATGTCTAGGCATGCTGGCCAGTCTCAGATTTCATTTTCTGATACCTTCTTCAGGTGGTTTGATCGTCAGGAGATGGTTTATTCTGAGTATCCATATGCTGGCATGGACTTTCGGGGTGATCCAGATTTAGTACTGCCGGATGGCGAGCAGTGGGGCGCCATTGGTAAAATCTTTGACCATATTCCTGTTTATCGTTTTTTGTTATAATGTCCTTGTGCTTTATTCTATCAAGACTTTGATCAAACTCATGTGTACATGCAGATGTTGGTCCTGTTCGTCCAGTAGTTCGCTTGAGAGTACCAGCTGCTGCCCCAGCAGGAGAGGCCGTCGGAAGGGCTATTCTTCGTGACCTCGATGTGGCCGAGACTCTCACAGCATTACAGGAGCAGGTTGAGGGCCTCACTCTCGGTATTCCAGATGTGAGGACTGACGAGCTACCTTTGCGGTTACAGCGGCATACTACTGGTGTGCCCAGATGATGGACTCGTCTCTTACGCATGATCGCACAGGCTGTGACTTGCTATCACGAGCATCATTAGACTAGGGTGCCCCCTAGCATTTTGAGTTTTTGGGTCATTTGACCGATTTTGTCTTGGTTACAGAACATTATGTGTAAACCATAAACAGTTATATATATTTTTGATTTTCGGAGTTTTATTTTGGTTGAGCTACATGATCCACATGCAAAACATTGATGATGTGTTTCTTTTTATAAATGTTGCAAATGTCTATCTAACACATAGTTTGCTAATGAGTCAGTTAATGTGTTTAAGTTTATGGAAATATGTTGATATTGAATAAGATCAAATTGTCTTTCCAAAATCTTAACCCTTAGGAACATGCGATAAATAGCTGGGTTTCGGACGGAATATATACCATTGAGTTGTAGTATTACGAGTTGTGAGTCTAGCCTGACAATTAGTCGGCGTATACCATGTGTGATGGCATCAGAGAGAAGTTCTATCAACGCGCTATATTCAACGATGTTATTCGTTGATCGACCAATACATACACCTCTGAAACTTACTAACTCGCCGCTTGGATCAAAAATGGCCCAGGCTGCGGAGGATAGGTTCCGTGAACTACGACTCGCTCTGTCGGCATATCCAACACATGACTCCAATAGGTTTGACATCTGCAACAAATGTAAAAAGTGGATTACTTGACCAAAATAAACACTTTAGCGAAAACAAAAATATAACAAAAGCACACAGGTTACCATTACGCATAGTAACGCTTGAGGTACAACCCATTACGAGGTTGTGCCAGCGGAATTCCGTCATAATCCATTAACTCGTAGGCTCCTTTTGCTAACACTCGTTTAACAATATAGGGGCCCATCCATAGAGACTTAAATTTACCTGCTCCCAATTTATCGGATTCTTGGTCGTAAAGCAAGACTAAGTCACCTTCTGAGAAGACACGGGGTTTGACATTTTTGTCGAACTGCGCCTTGACTCGTTTCTTATGGGCTTCGTTAGCCACAACGGCATCACGACGGGTTTCATCCAATTGGATTAATTCCAAGAAACGAGCTTCTTCTTCTGAAGTTCCGGGGAGGAGATCAATTGCGAGTTTGAGAGACGAGATTTCACACTGGATTGGTAAGACTGCTTCCAGGCCATATACCAGTTGGAAAGGTGTGAACCCGGTTGCATTCCTTACCGACGTTCAGTAAGCCCACAAAGCTGAGTACAGGATTAGGTTCCATCTTCTTTTGTGAACTCCAATCATCCTTTGCAGCATGCGTTTGAGGACTTTGTTGATTGCTTCAACTTGTCCGTTGGCTTGCGGATAATATGGAGTAGAGCTATCGTGAGACAACCCTAGTTTGGCAGCTAATTCGACCATCATGTGATTGCGAAAATGCGATCCATGATCTGTGACTATAGCCTGCGGCACGCCGAATCTGGCGACTACATGATTAAAAAAGAAGAGGGCAGCTGTTTCACCAGTATTATCTAATGTAGGCATCGCCTCGGCCCATTTGGTAAAATAGTCAACTGCGACTATGATGTACCCATGCCTCCCGGTTGAGGTGGGGTTACATGTCATGAAATCGATGCCCCATTTGGCGAATGGCCCAACAACAACTATTGGTTGCAGAGGTGTGGGTGTTCTTCTGGTTTTGCTATCGAAAATTTGACAAGCATGGCAACTTCTGACTGCGGTTATGCAATCTTTGAACATTGTTGGCCAGAAGTATCCTGCTCATAAGATTTTTTGTGCCGTAGCATATCCAGATTGATGTCCCCCACACGCGCCTGAATGACAATCATTCAGGACTTTTTCGGCCTCCTCATGGGTGAGGCACCTTCTCAGAACTGTATCGATACCACGACGGTAGAGTGTATCACCAACGATCATGTAGTCTTTTGCTTGGTATCGAATACGTTTTTGTTCGGAGTGGGAGGTGTTTGGCCTGTATTTTTGAGTTTGGAGATAAATGATTATATCTCCATACCACTCATTGCTTGCAGATATCAGAAACAAATTTTCATCCACGATTGTTTCTTCTGATGTGTCATCGTTGGACGACGATGGGAGATCGCACAATAATTCTGCGAAAACTAGAGCTTTGGATTTTACAAATTCCAGATCAAACTCTTGTAGGATTGCTATCCATTTTGAATATTTTCCCCCTAGCAACTGTCGCGACAGTATATAAGTCATGGGGTTACAATCTGACAAAATGGTAGTTTTCCGAAAGAGGATATAGTGTCGAAATCTCTGTATCGCTTGAACAGCTACGAGTGCTAGCTTTTCAACGTAAGAATATTTGCTTTCTGTATCATTTAAGTTTTTACTTAAATAATATATAGGATGTTCAATTCCATCGACTTCTTGAACTAAAACCATTGCGATGGTCGTATCCGCTGCAGCCAGATACAGGTTAAAATCTTTTTGATAATTAGGGGCGTACATTAATGATGCTTTCATTAGGGAATATTTTAAAGCATTAAAGGAAGCTTGCGCAACCTGATCCCAGACAAAGGGTACCTCCTTTTTCAAAAGACGTGTATAACCTTTAGCAAGTTCGGCGTAATTTGGAATGAACCTCCTCAGAAAGTTCGCTTTCCCTTGGAGTTTCTGAATCTGAAGCAAATTTGAAGGTGGAGGCAAATTTATGATTGCCTGGACCTTACATGGGTCAAGACGAATCCCGTCCTTCGAGACTACAAAGCCAAGTAAATGACCAGAACTGACGCAAAATACACATTTGTGTGGATTGAGTTGTATCTTGTAGTGTCGGTAACGTAGAAATATCGCTCTTAAATGCTGCGGGTGATCAGTCCGCTTTCGCGAATGAACCAGAACGTCGTCGAGGTATGGTTGAACGATGTTTTTGATGTCGTGGAAGGCATAATTCATTGCCCTCTGAAAAGTCGCCCCTGCGTTCTTTAAACCAAAGGGTAATTTTCGATATGCAAATGTGCCCCACGGACAAATAAATGCAGTCTTTGACTGGTCCTGTGGGCGGATATTTATTTGATTATACCCGGAGAATCCATCCATGAATAAAGATTTCGCATCTGGCGCATTCATCAATTATCTGGTCAATGAAGGGTGTAGGGTAGTTGTCCTTTGGACAAGCTTGATTTACATCCCTATAATCGACGCACACTCTAATTGTTCCTTGTTTTTTCATAACAGGGACAATATTCGATACCCAATCGGTTAGAGGAACCAGGTAAATGAAACCAGCATGGAGAAGTTTTTCAACTTCTGCCTTAATGGCAGCGGCTTTCTTGGGGTGCACCTGCCATAGCCGTTGTCATACTGGTTTGACATCTGGATACATCTTAATTTCGTGTTCAACGATACTCGAGTCAATGCCTGGCATTTCATCATATGACCAAGCAAAAACATCTCTGAATTCGCGAAAAATAGCGTTATA
Organism: Pinus tabuliformis; assembly: GCA_031772625.1. Classification (NCBI taxonomy): domain Eukaryota; kingdom Viridiplantae; phylum Streptophyta; class Pinopsida; order Pinales; family Pinaceae; genus Pinus; species Pinus tabuliformis. The sequence continues at coordinate 1,146,156,233 of CM062815.1, forward strand.
TATCTCTAGTTCTGAAGGAGAACAACATTTGCCGACATAAATATTCTCTACAACATCTGTTTTGGTCGAGATATTTATGGCGATAGTCTCTTCAATATTGGACAAGTTTCGCTCTGAATCCACCGTGTTTACAGTATTTGATAGGAATTCAAAAACTAAAGGATGATACAGGTCATCTTGATTATCTTCTCCACAATCCGGAAGAAGGGAACGATGGTGGGAATCATTCCATGGTGTCCCTTCAATTACCATAGATTGGACAATTCCTTCGTTGGTGACATGCACTCGCGACCAAGGATCTGAAGGGGTACCATATTCTCTAGACCTATCTATCCAAACACTTGATGAGCGTTGATTTGGGTTTGCCTCCCATGCTAGGAACATTGATTGCTACAATATTTCCGTTGGGCTTGGGGGCAAAACCACTGCATGATCCATGTTGATATCGTTTTCTGAGATCTTTTTAGAAGATATCATGTTGCAGGTTCCTATCGATGCTACTTCCGCCAGATTGATTGGAGGTGGAAGAGCGAAAGTTCCCATTAGTATAGGATCTTTTAGTAGGCCTACTCTGATATTCTGAAGTGAATGGGGGCTTCCATGGATCATGGGAATGCTTCCAGTAACTTGAGAACCATTGGGGAGGAAGTTTTGTTGATCGACGATTGTAATCCCTCCTTGAAAGGGAAATGCAATCTTTCTAAAATAGGTCGACACAACAGCTGCCATGGCATATATCCATGGTCTTCCTAGTAGGATGTTGTAATCAAGATTCCCATCGATGACTTCAACATCTATTTCTACCGTTTTCCCTCCTAGTTCAACTTTCAAGTTACTTAGGATACCATATGGGGTATATGTCCTTCTGTCGAATGCTTTTAATGTCGTCGAAGATTGCGACAAGGTTGGAGATCCTAAAGTTTTCCAGCAACTCATCGACATAATGCATGTAGATGCCCCCTCATCAATAATCGTTCGATGAATAGTTTTGTTGAGGGCTTTCACTTGAACAAGGAAAGCTAGTTGAGCTGGTAATTGAGGATCGTATCCTTTATGATCGAAGGATACAAGATTGGAATCCTTTGGGTCAATCCCACCAATGGCCGATAATAAAGCCTGCCTTTGGGATGGGCAATTTTGTAGTACTTCAAGAGTCGACATAGCGGATGGCGATTGGGCCAAATCTTCCACTATGTTATAATGTTGTGCCGCTCTAGTCCGGGGATTAAATGTTGACTTGTGTACTACTCCCTTTGGCGGTTTTATCGTCAATTCAGGAATGGTGGGTGGCACAACTTCTGTCGAAGTTGTTGTTGAACTACTTGGTTGATCTTTATCCTTGTTGTTCGACAGCTGTGGATTCCCATAATCTTTGTTCCTTGTCGATATCAAAGCATCATTTTGCTGTTTTGAAACCGACAACATTAGCACTTGACACCGGGAAGCATCTTCACTTTCAACCAGATTCGTTCCTGGAGTTGGAAATGGATCAGTTAACACTGCAGAGGTTTTCGAATTCTTGAAGAATTTTTTAACCTCAGCTCTGTGTGGACAATCTGTGGTCCGATGATCCTCATCGCATATCAAGCATGGATTTTTTGGTTTCCTATCTCCAGGAGGGTTTGAAGAAGATTTTTCAGGTGATGATTCCTCCTGTTTCTTCTTCTTCCCTTTGCCTTTCTTCTTGCTCCCTGGTTGTTTGGTTTCTTTGCCTTTATCTGTTGATACGGCATTTACTTCCGAAGCAAGAAGTTCATCCTTTGCATTTTGACTTGAAATCTTACGGGCCTTTTTGGATGTAGCCTTTGTCGATTTCGTGTCTGTTGTGCCAATCATGCCATCGTCGGCATGAGAGTCATTGTTTGATTTAGGAGGAGGAGGAATTGAGAATTCCGGTCTAGGGGCGTCAGGTATTTTATCGTAGAGCATGCCGGATTGAGTGTAAATAAAGTCCAGATATTGCACACGAGCGATAACTTGCTCTTCTGTTACGACTCCCCCCTTTGCCACATCTTCCGTGATGGAAGGCAGTAATGACTTGATAAACCATTCAGCTAACAGCTGATCGGGGACATATGTTTTTACCATTCTACGACGACGTCGCCACTCATGTATATGATTAGATATGTGAGTGGCCGTTGTCTGTTTGAAATTGGTAATAAGTTCTGTTCCCGTTTCGTACCTTATTGGTAACTGAAAATGGGTTAAAAAGGTTGTGGCTAAGGTACTGAAGTTGTCGAACGAAGCTCTAGGCAATTCGATGTACCATTTTGCCGCCGGACCCGTCAATGTCCTCTGAAAGAGGCGAAGTCTTATCGAATCATCATTTAGGGTGTTTGATGAACACCATAGATGAAAGGTCATCACGTGATTCGATGGATCTTCACCCGGATTTCCATTAAATTTAGGAATATCTGATGGAAGTTTATGCGGAATCGCTAGCCACCAAGGGGCGTAAGCAATTGGATCGTTGGTTAACCGGTTTAAATCAGGTAACTCCAAAGTTGCCACAAAGGGTAACTGTTGGTTCAGGTTAGGTGAAGCATACCCAGGGTAAGATGGGATTGCCTGAGCAGTTGGTCTTTGCATACCGGCATAATGCATTTGCTGCTGGTATGTTTGGTAAGGTTGGTGGACATGACCATTGTAAAATGGTTGATTTTGACCGTTTTGAATGTACGGCTGTCCACTGTTAGCAAAGATTCGTTGCTCAGAACCTTGGTATACTTGTTGGAATTGCAGTTGTTGATATTGCACCAGCCATGGTTGTGAAGCCATGTGCTGTTGCCCGATACTAACAGTTTGACCAAGATGAGGGGTAATTGTACCCGTCTGAACCTGTGTCACTCCACTAGTCGGCGATTGTGGTTGAGTCGTAGGGTCAAGGGGCTGTTGCATTACAACCTGAGAAACCTGAGGTTGGCATACAACAGGCAGCGCTTGAACTTGCGACACCGTCACAATAGCTGGCGTAGTCGGGATATTCGACATAGGTACGCATTGTTGCATTGAGTACACAACTCTTGGTTGTTGAGGTAGTATAGGTACCCAACCACTTGAGGTAATTCCAGTATAACCTGAATGTTGCTGTGAACTCCCGTATGGATATACTCCCGGAGGGGATAATGAAAGGGTATACTGCCCCCCATACAGTGGTAATCCAGAACTCAAGGGAATTGTTTGCCCTTGGGGGCCGGACTGCCCAAATTGACCTCCAGATGGATCAATTTGTTGAGACTCAACATAAGAGTTTTCGGATATTATTCCGGATGAACAAACAGTAACGGACCATACTGTCGAAATAGCCCCTGAGTGAGCTCCTTCTAGCGGCTGAGAGCTAGTCGGGACAGATGGTATACCGGCGAACATTGTCGGAGTGATAGTAGGGAGTTCTGCCATCGCTGTGTCAGACGACACAGTCCTAGATGTTGACGGTTGTTCAGACATTTGTAGTCTATCCAAAAGATTACCTAGCGATTCTACAGGAGCTTCCGTTGGTGGTAGACTAACTTCCGAAGAAGAAGGATATAGAATGATCCCGACTCCAAATTGCGTTGGAGTACTTGTTTGAGGATCTTCTACAATTTCTTCTATGGCAATCAGACCAGGTGGAAGGGGAAGACCGTCAGGTCCGTAAAATATTTCTGGTGCCGAAGAAGGTGTGAAATCGGCAGTGACAGATGTTTGAAGAGTAAGACTCTTCGAACCGGTTGTAGATGGAACTGGTTCGGTAACACAAGTGTTTACTCTCAGACTAGGATCAGTATCACTGTCCTTCTGTGGCTGCTGAACTTCTTCTGTAGAGGCAGGGATTCCAGAAATGTTTGGAGTAACCGGAGTCTCTGATGTTGTTGGAACACTTGTTCTAACTTTAATACGAGATTTGGAACCGGTTAAACGAGTCTGCTTTGTCCGTACTAGTTTCGATTCCGGAGACAAAGACGGTTGACTCGTAAGCCTCCGCGAACGACGGGGTTTCAATTGACTTTCTTCCACGATTGCGGATTACTCGATCAACTAAAATAAAGGGGAAGTATGTTTCCGAATTAAATGAATTTTAGACGCTTTGACACAACTTGTTTTTTCAGTTTTTAAGAGTCGAGAAAAAACAAAAGATGACTCTAGTCTCCTTCGATTTTTAATGAGCCTGAAGTGACAAGTGCTCAGATGGACCTTTTCCATTAAGGAGTCTGAAAAGGAACGAAAGGGACTGCTCTGGAGATCTAGGTAGAGGGAGTACCAAACCAATCGCAAAACTGCAGAATACTTTTTATGGTACGACAGTCAATCTTCCCGAATGCTGTGTTCAGTGCATTGCGATCGATAGGGCGGCAGACACGGCTTCCTAAGGATAAAGGATTTAAGCCTATAGGGGTCTCCCAAAATATACTCGACGGTACGTGGGAGCACAAGTCCGTACTGGCACTTATTGTCTCAAGGTGGAGGAATCACCCAACCATCAGTGAGGACAATAGGTACCAGGCTTTACGACGCCGGAATACGTCTCTATCCTAGACCTCTAAATGTTGTGTGTTAAGTTCCAAAGCGTTGTTAGATTCATTGAATTTATTTTAAGTTGATATTGTTTATGAAGTTTTCCTTTCGGGTTCACCACGAGATGTAGATGTAATTCCTAAAATGCAATCTAAAGATGATAAACAAACTTTTATCTCTTTTGTGCAATGAAAATCCTAGCTACTAGGGGAAAAGAAAGACAGAATATTTTCACAAAGAGCAAAGAGCACACTGTAAATGCACTTTCCTAAATCAAGCCAAACAGACTGTCTATATGCAAGTGCACATGCATGTATTTGTTTTCGACTTTCTTAGTATTGATGCTAAAAAGAAAGTTGATGTACAAATCTGAATTTCTTTTCAAGCGACAAATATAAACAAATCTGAATTGCCCTCATAAGTATATATTCCCTCCATCTGGCTCTTCTTTTTATCCTCTTTCTCTTTTCCCTGATGATGGATCCCATTTGGGATTCGAAACGTTGGTGTAAAAACTCCATTACTGTGGGTTCTCCGATCAGAAATTCAAATAACACAAACCACAGATCTCTGAAATCCAAAATATAAACAAGTTCTTTTTCGAAATAAAAAACAGAGATGATTACGACACCTTACGATTTTGAAATGAACACTTGTTCTTGACACTATAAAATGACAAATTCAGACCAAAGGCAATAGTAACAGTATAATCGACCATCAATAGCAATCAAACTTTCTCCTATGATCGAAATCGACACTTACGACAGATTCAAATCAAAGGACGACAGTACAACTATTCTACTTTTGCAAAGGAAAACTGTAAACGACTCAACAAACACACAAAACATCTACAGTTCTTTTGTATAAAGGAGGCGGAATAACAACAAGGAAAAGAGGTTTCAAACAGACATATACTGATCACAGGCAGCAAAATTCAGGGATAGAACTAGAAAGAATGAAGCACAGGAACCACAACTGCATAGAGCTAGTCTGATCAGCGCACCTGTAACACAGAGAATCTGAAATGCAGCGCAGGTTGCCCCTTCGGGAAGTGCGCTGAAATTCAGGATCTCTGAACAGTACCTGCGCTGGGCCAGAAACGAGACTCTGTCCGGGTTCCGGGTCACAGTTTGCAGTTCAGTCTTTGGTTTTTGGCCGAGTAAAAAGCAATCAGTGATGCAACAATCAGGGGTAGATCTAAGGAGGATCTAAGAGCTATCACAAGGGCAATCAGATAGTTTGTGAATCAGCTGTTTAAATCATAAACAGATCCAATGAATGGATTGAAGCAACAGTTATCTACTTCGCATTTGTTATGGCAAATGCAGTTCGAAAGCTACTTATAAGTTTATGAAACAAACAACAAAGAATGATACACAAACAAACTAATTAGACATTCCCCAGCGGAGTCGCAATTTTGTTACAGGGAAAAGTGTCTATTTAGAACTGCTCTATCCCACTAAGGTGTGACAGTTGCCTTAGAAACAAACAGAGAAAAACTACTTTTGTATTTCCTTTATGAATTATAGATAGAGAGGAATAGAAAGAACCAACCTGTATCTTGCGCTAATCCTTTGATCCAATCCCTCTCTTCTTTGATAGTCTCCAACTACCTGCTCCCTTGCATGCCCAGCTTCACAAAGTACCTGTAAGATCACAGAAGGAGAACACTATACAAAGACATGGATCTATATTCATAAACAACTTAGGATCAGATTTAAGTTAACCATACAAATGTAACAAGCATCAATGATACAAAAGCATGGAGGAGAACTCAAATAGTTTTTATTGATAATCAAGAAAAGATCCAGGAGGAGTTACAACCAGTGGTTCCGACCCAGCATCAACCTCCCAGCAAAGAAGCCCATCTTCACCTCAAACAAAGCATAAATCACCCAACAATATGATGTTTGTCTCTAGAAACCAGCAACAATTCCTTACAATATGCAAAATTCCAGCCTCCGGATCTCTGGGATGAGGGATCCATATATAGATATCTGTAAGGAGGATGAGTCAGCTTGTGATTTGATTAGTGTCTTCTCTCTGTCAGTTCTTGCTTCCACTTGGAGACTGAGGGCCTCTTACTCATCTTTGGTTGAATTCAGTGAGGCAAGTGTCACAGGAGAAGATTCTGGAAGCTTCCATTGCCTCTCCACCTCGCGGAATGACACTGCCATTTGTAATTTCTCGCCCATCGCACCCTACATAAGGGAGTTTTGAAATTCAACGCACCCTCATAGTGTATTTAGGTGCAATGCAACGCACTTAGCCAGTGGAGCAGCTGAAATGATCCTGTTTTGACCAATTCTGAGCAGTTTCTGGTGGAGAACTTCTGGGAGAAGGTGTAATCTGTTGACCTTGTTCCTTTAGGGGTTAGAACAACACTTTTAGGGACTTAGGAGCCCTTGGTTTATGGACATTTCATGCTTGGAGTTGTAAGGCACAAAAATGTCTATAACAATGTCCATACCACAATTCATAAGGAGTCTTGTTTCTTATAGCATTAGATAGACATCTATTCTTTATATATGTAGCACATAGAATAGCATCAACCCAAAACATTATCTTTACATTTTTGAAGAAAAGCATGGATCGTACCATATTCAAGATTGTTCTATTCATTCTTTCAGCTACACCATTCTGTTGGGGATTATAAGGCACAGTTGTTTGATGTTTGATCCCATGTTGGCAAAGATAGTTTTCAAATTCATTTGATGTATATTCTTTTCCATTATCAGTGCGAATAGACCCAATATGAGATTGTGCATCATTTTCAATCCATTTATGAAAATTCTTGAATGTTCGAAAGGAATCAGATTTGTTCTTCAATAAATAAACCCAACACATTCTGGTGTAATCATCAATAGATGTCATGATATATTTATTTCCATTTGCAGAAGGAATAGGCATTGGACCACATAAATCTGAATGAATGAGTTCAAGCTTCCTATGTGCTCTTGAATGTGAATCATGAAAAGACTGTTTGCTATGCTTTCCTAGAATGCAAGCATCACATTGCTTATGTTTCCTAGGAATTGTAGGCAAACCAGCAACACCATTTTTCTTCAATAAGCGGAGACTGTCATAGTTTAAATGTCCAAATCTAGCATGCCATAATAAACTTGATGGAAGTGTACCTTCTTCATGATGAGAAATATATGAGAAATGTTGTGCATGAGCAGAGGTTCCTTGCAGTTTGAGAAGCCTTTCTTCTTCTATTCCCCTCATGACAAGTGAGTGGTCAGATGCTTTTCTTACCTCAAGCTTGCCATCAAACATATGAATGGAGTGACCTTGCTGACGGAGGCGAACCAAGGACAACAAGTTTCTTTTGAGCTGTGGGAGATATAGAACATGATCCAGAAGAAAGTCTGGAAGACCAAGCAGTTTAAGCCTGATTGTGCCAAGCCCTGATGGCTTGATTTTTGACTGATCTGAAAAGTATACTGCTCCATCAACATTGTCAGTGAAATCTTCAAAAAAATCTTTTCTATGATTCATGTGACAGGTTGCTCCTGAATCAAGCAACCAATCATTTTTTGAAGAAGCAAGTGAAGCATTAAACAAATCTTCATTTACTCCAATGTTACATTGTGCCTCAATATAGTGAGCGGATTCAGGTGCTTTACCTTTGTCTGTATCATCAGTTTTACCTTTCTGCTGGTTTCTTTTCTGCTCAATTTTTCCCATGGTAGCTTGCATGTAGAAGCATCATGTGATCCATTTCGTTTGCAGCGAATGCACTGCAGATCTACCTTTTCTCCTTGAGAATGTCTGCCCCCCCTGCCTCTGAAGTATCTTCCTCTTCCTCTTCGTCCACCTCTTCCTCTTGTAGAATCTTGAGCAGGATGCTTTTCTTTATGAGCAAGGCAAACAGTCTCTTCAGAAGATTCAGGGACTGTCTTCTTTCCAAAGGCTTTCTCTCTTTCAGCAAACTTTTTCACAAGAGAGTCAAAGGTTATATCTTTAAGATTTCCATTTGCTTGTAAAGACTCAAGATAATTGGAGTAAGTAGGATAGAGTGCCTTGAGAAAAGCAATAAGAGGGATATCCAGCTCAACCTTAGTGGATTTGATATCATGCATAATAGATTTTACTTCAGATGCAAGAGCATGAGGATCATTATTTTTTAGTTCAAGAGTGAAGAGTTTAATCATGAGCTGAACAACTTCAAGTGCAGAATGTGAGTCATAGATTTCTTTCAGCTTTTGTAAAGCTTCAAAGGCAGTTGAATATGATGAAATATGGCGACTTACTTCTTCATTTACAGATGCTGCGATTAATGCATAGGCTTTGCTGTTCTTGTTTTCCCAAATGACGAGCTCTTTGTCTGATGTAGGTTGCACTGGGTCATTGTCTGCTTCTCCGACACACACTACTTTCCACAACTCATTGAAGATGAGGGTGTGTTTTATCATCCGGGACCATTTAGGATAGTTCTCCTTGCCAGTGAGAACTATTCCTACCATAGAGATGATTGAATGCATTCTGTAAAAAATACTTCTGCTGATAAAAAAAAACTTCTGCTGATAAAAAAACTTCTGCTGATAAAAAGCTTCTGCTGATAAAAAAACTTCTGCTGATAAAAAGACTTCTACTGATGTACAGTGAAATTGTACTCAGATATATTAAAAAACAGAGGTATTATTTTGTTGTGGTATGTGGGAAGGTGTATATGGAGGAGGCTTAACGTATATGGGCAATTTGGTGAACCGAGTTATATGGAGGCCAATACATGTATCAAAAAGTGGTGTATTTAAAAAACAAGCATTATATTAAAAAATGCAGCAGTGCATACCACCCGTGGCCTTCACTTTGCCAAAGTAAGCAACACGACCACGATTTACAACTCGTTGTTCCAGTATCGTATAACCTTTGACTATATGCAGTGTGTATGCTAACGGTGGTGGCACAACGATTTGGGAGCTGACTGTGTATGGAGTATGTTGTGGGGAAAAATGCCTATGCAGGACGATCCTATCCACCTAAGGTGTGACAGTGCCTTAGCAACAAACAGAGACAGCTATTCTGGTTTCTTCGTTTATGAAATGTGAAAGAGGGGAGATCAATGGACTTACCGGTGTCTTCCGTTTGTCCCTCGATCCAGATCCTCTTCTCTTTGGGTGTTCACAACTACTTGCCTCCTCGCTCGCCTAAGAGAACAGCTACTTGATTCCTGCGAGATCACAAGAGAACAGCTACTTGCGACAAGAGAACAACTACTTGTGACAGGAGAAGAACACAACACAAAGGCAGATATTCATATTCATAAATGATTCAGGATTAGAAATAAATCAAATACACTAATGCAATCATACATCAAAGACACATCAGTATATAGGAGAAAACCAAGATAGCTTTATTGATAAATAACAAGGTTCAAGAAGAGATACAATCCAGAGGGCTCCAATCCAGCATCTCCTTCCCAGCAGAATGGAATTCCTATCTTCACCTCCCTTCAAAGCATTAAGTACCCAATGATTCCAATCTCAAACCAAAAGCAATTCTTTGCAATAACAAAATTCCAGCCTCTGGATCTCATGGAGGAGAGATCCATATATAGATGTTTTGAGAGAGGATGAGTCAGCTTGAGATCTGACTAGTGTCCTCTCCCTCTGTTAGTTCTTGAGTCCACTTGGAGGTTCTTGCTTCCACTTGGAGATTTGGAACCTCTTACTCATCACCAGTCGAATTCCCTGAGGCAAGTGTCATTTTGGAAGCTTCCTGGGTTTTGACACCTTGAGGAATGAACTTGCCACATGTTCAATCTCGCTCAGCGCAGGTAGCCAGTGTTGGCTTTGACATTCAGCGCAGGTAGCTAGTGTAGCCATTGACATTCAACGCAGATGGTCAGTGGAGCAGTTGACATGATCCTGAATTGACTTGTTTTTGAGCAGTTTCAGGTGGAGAACTTCTGTGAATTGCTGTGGTTTGTTAGCCTTGTTCCTCTAGGGGTAGGAACAACATGTTTAGGGACATTGGATCCCTTAGATTATGGACATTTCATGCTCAATGCTGTAAGGCACAAAAATGTGTATAACAGAGTAGCAATGCTATATGGCAGCGTTCAAAGTCGGGAAGGGAGAAGGCATAAAATGTGGTATGTGGATTATGAACCAGGATTCCAATTTGAGGCCAACAGGATGGTATGGGAAGAGTTTCATATTAAACCGAAGGAGTGGTTGTCGCATGATATGAGCCAACAGTAGTATAAGAATTTGTAGCATGTGTTATAGACATTTTTGTGCCTTGCAGCTCCAAGCATGAAATGTCCATAAACCAAGGGCTCCTAAGTCCCTAAAAGTGTTGTTCTAACCCCTAAAGGAACAAGGTCAACAAATTACAGCTTCTCCCAGAAGTTCTCCACCAGAAAGTGCTCAGAATAAGTCAAGACAGGATCATTTCAGCTGCTCCACTAGCTAAGTGTGTTGCATAGCACCTAAATCCACTGGCTAGGTGCGTTGCAACGCACCTAAATGCACCATCAGGGTGCGTTGAGCGGGAAATGACAAATGGCAGTGTCATTCCGCGAGGTGGAGAGACAATGGAAGCTTCCAGAATCTTCTCCTATGACACTTGCCTCACTGAATTCGACCAAGGATGAGTAAGAGGCCTTCAGTCTCCAAGTGGAAGCAAGAACTGACAGAGAGAAGCCACTAATCAAATCATAAGCTGACTCATCCTCCTTGCATACATCTATATATGGATCCCTCATCCCAGAGATCCAGAGGCTGGAATTTTGCACATTGTAAGGAATTGTTGTTGGTTTTGAGACAAATATAAGAGAATTGGGTGATCTATGCTTTGTTGGAGGTGAAGAGGGGCTTCTTTGCTGGGAGGTTGATGCTGGGTCAGGAATCATCGGTTGTAACTCCTCCTGGATCTTCTTGTTTATCAATAAAAACTATTTGAGTTTCTCCTCCATGCTTTTGTATCATTGATGCTTGTTACAATTGTATGGTTAACTTAAATCTGATCCTAAGTTATTTATGAATATAGATCCATGTCTTTGTATAGTTTTCTCCTTTTGTGATCTTACAGGTACTTGGTGAAGCTGGGCAAGTAAGGGAGCAGGTAGCTGGAAGCTGTCAAAGAGGAGAGAGATTGGATCAAAGGATTAGCGCAAGACACAGGTTGGTTTTTGCTATTCCTCTCTATTTATAACTCATAAAGGAGATACAAAATTAGTTTTCTCTGTTTGTTTCTAAGGCAGCTGTCACACCTTAGTGGGATAGAGCAGTTCTAAATAGAAACTTTTCCCGGTAACAAAATGGCGACTTCGCTGGGGACGATTGTCTAATTAGTTTGTTTGTGTATCTCTAGTTGTTTGTTTCATAAACTTATAAGTAGCATTCGAACTGCATTTGCCATATCAAATGCAAAGTAGACATCTGCTGCTTCAATCCATTCACTGGATCTGTTTATGATTTGAACAGCTGATTCATAGACTATCTGATTGCCCTTGTGATAGCTCTTAGACCCTCCTTAGATCTACCCCTGATTGTGCATTACTGATTGCTTTTACTCGGCCAAAAACCAAAGACTAAACTGCAAACTGTGACCCAGAACCCGGATAGAATTCTCGTTTCTGCCCCAGCGCAGGTACTGTGAAGAGATCCTGCATTTCAACGCACTTCCCGAAAGGGCAACCTGCGCTGCAATGCAGTTTCTTTGTGTTATAGGTGCGCTGATCAGCCTAGCCCTGTGCAGCTGAGGTTCTTGTGCTTCATTCTTTCCAGTTTTGTCTCTGAATTTTGCAGCCTGTGATCAGTATATGACTGTTTCAAACCCCTTTTCCTTACTGATATTCCGCCTCATTTGTACAAAAGAACTGTAGATGTTTTTGTGTGTTTGTTGAGTCGTTTACAGTTTTCCATTGCAAAAGTAGAATAGTCGCACTGTCGTCCTTTGATTTAGATCTGTTGCAAGTGTCGATTTCGATCATAGGAGAAAGTTTATTTGCTGTTGATGGTCGACTATACTTTTACTATTGCCTTTGGTTTGAATTTGTGACTTTCTAGTGTCAAAATGAGTATTTATTTCAAAATCATAAAGTGTCGTAATCATCTCTACCTTTTGATTTCGAAAAGAAGCTTGTTTGTGTTTGTCGCTTGAAAGCAAATTCAGATTTGTACATCAACTTTCTTTTTAGCATCAATACTAAGAAAGTGAAAAACAAATACATGCATGTGCATTTGCATATAGACAGTCTGTTTGGCTTGATTTAGGAAAGTGCATTTACAGTGTGCTCTTTGCTCTTTGTGAAAAGATTGTGTCTTTCTTTTCCCCTAGTAGCTAGGATTTTCATTGCAGAAAAGAGATAAAAGTTTGTTTATCATCTTTAGATTGCATTTTAGGAATTACATCTACATCTCGTGGTGAACCCAAAAGGCAAACTTCATAAGAAAGGTCAACTTAAAATAAATTCAATGAATCTAACAACACTTTGGACCTTAATGCACAACATTTAGAGGTCTAGGCTAGAGACGCATTCCGGCGTCGTAAAGCCTGGTAACTGTTGTCCTCACTGATGGTTGGGTGATTCCTCCACTTTGAGACGATAAGTGCCAGTACGGACTTGTGCTCCCACGTACCGTCGAGTATATTTTGGGAGACCCCTATAGGCTCAAATCCTTTATCCATAGGAAGCCATGTCGGCCACCCTACTGATCGCAATGCACTGAACACAGCATTCGGGAAGATTGACTGCCGTACCGTAAAAAGTATTCTGCAGTTTTGCGATTGGTTTGGTACTCCCTCTACCTAGACCTTCAGAGCAGTCCCTTTCGTTCCTTTTCAGACTCTTTAACGGAAAAGGTCCATCTGAGCACTTGTCACTTCAGGCTCATTAAAAATCGAAGGAGACTAGAGTCATCTTTTGTTTTTTCTCGACTCTTAAAAACTGAAAAAACAAGTTGTGTCAAAGCGTATAAAAATTTATTTTAAACGGAATATTCATACCCCTTTCCTACGTTGATCTTGGGTTGAGAAAATGGAGTCTACCAACCAAGGAATTCCCCTTGGTGGAAATCCTAGTACCTTCTCCTCTTGGGGAGATGTTGGTGCACCCCATATGGCCACATTATCGCTTCCAGGGTTGACAATTGGTTTGCCAGTATGGCTCTTCTCAACCTCAGTCGTTCAGAACACCACTATTCCTGAACAATTGAATCAACAATTAGACGAGTCCAGAGTTTCCCACCAACCTTCTACTTCCTCTAATTCTTCCTCTCCTCCTTCCTCTTCGCTTGATGGGGCTGGTAAAGCCAAAGGTCAAGTTCCTAAGGAGAAGAAGGAAAAGAAGAAGAAAGAGAAGAAGAAGAAGGAGCCAAAGGCAAATGGGGGAAAATGAGTGTCATCTAACGAAAATCCACACACTGCACCGACCAGGCCTAAATCGCCATGTGTCATTTGCAAAGGAGACCACTTTCACAGAGATTGTCCTTACATCCCTCGGATATTAAGGGACTGGTCTCCTCGTTTGCACAACCCGGTGTCGTCAACCTCTGATGACCATGTTGAAAGTACATCGTCGACTAGTGAAAGTGAAGCCCCAGGACAAAAAGGGAAATGTAGATTCCCTTGTAAACTGTGCGAAGGCGATCATGCCATCCACCGTTGTCCCTTCTTAGACGAAGCTAAAAGAGTTTTGGATGATCGTCCGGTTTCACCGTTACGACTTCCTCCTGGATATAAAAAACTCTTGCCGAGTCCATCACTAGTTGAAAAGCCGGCTGGCCCGCTCAGGTGGTCGGCCGAAGCACCTATCATTGAAGATAAACCATCTGGATCCATACCAGACGAAAGTCAAAAGGTCGAGGCGGCAGTTGACCCGGTCTTGCCTTCAGAAGTTCTATCTTCAGATGATATAGTCACTAAAGAGAACAAGGATGACACCATCCAAATTCTCTTCATAAACACAGACTCCGACGAACATGGGGGCAATTTACCCGTTCCTTTACCGTAGGAAGGAAGTTCGTCAGAGCCATACCCAGCCGTCTATTCGGTCCCACCTCCAAGCAACCTAGTTGTCTCCTTCGACTGGAATCAACTAGGCAGACCCCGTTTACCAGCAAGTATACCATTCCGAATTATCGTTCAAATATATAGAATGGTTATGGCTGGTACCATCATAGATGAGGGGGCTTCTATGAGTATCCTTTCCTCAACTGCTTGGAAAGCACTTGGTTCGCCATCGCTTTTTCCCGAGATGAGAAATCTGACGGGCTTTGATAAAGGAACCAGTCGACCTTTAGGGATCCTTCCCGATGTGCCCATAACATTGAGAAGGAAGACAGTTCGCATGAACGTAATGGTAGTTCAAGGACCCCTGGATTACAATCTACTCGGACGAGACTATATTTATTGCATGGGAGCGATTGTCTCCTCACTCTTTAGAGTAATGTGTTTTCCGCACGAAGGAAGAGTGGTCAAGCTCGTGGACCAGCTTTCATTTCCCGGATCATACAGAGCAAATAGTCATATACCATCCCTGAATGGTCTTTTCACGCAAGAAATGTCTCAATCTCCAGTCCGTCCTCCCGATGAGCGCGAGTAATTCGGAGGGATATGACTGAAACCCAGGGGGCATGCATCTTGGTCTGCTTCAGCAGGAAAACTTCGGGTATAGGGTAGGTTTCCGCAGGAGAATATGACTAGTCTGTACCCTCGTCCGTGATTGGAAGAGGGGGTTATTCTGGAACAAGATTCTCTTGTCAAAGTTATGTGAGTTGGCGGGCATCATCGCTCACCTTTGTTTATCTCGGTAGACATCACCGAAGAAGTGTTTTGTTTACGCCGTAAATAGAACAATCTTTGGGTAACCTGTAAGAGGTAGGCCTCTCTCGGTAAAACAAATGTTTTGGCGGAAAGAAGTAGAGGTAACCTTGAAACTTTGTTTTATACCTGGGGGCATGCAAACCTTTTGGAGTGTAAGCAAAGAGCGATTATTTTTCTGTTTTTTGGATTAGTCGTTTCCTAACTTGCATAAAGAAAGGATGTGGGGCAAAACTCTAAAAATTGCCGTTTTATATGAGACATTCTTATCATATGACTGGATTAATCGAGCAGTGTTACTGCGAGGTTCAAGCTCGTGAAAAAATAAACCCGGACCGAGCAAATGTTTCCACCCGCGTTTAAGCTCGTTAAAAAATGAACTATTCCCCGGTAAATAACCACCATGAATGTAGTACTTCAGCCATTAAAGCCTTGGTCGTGTTTGCACCGTCACCTCCACTTTTTCATTGGCCGATCATTCACCTCCATTTGATTGTTTACCCATTTTGAGGAACAGCTGCGAAGAGTGATTTCACTAGCCATCCTTGTGACACTGCCGTGATTGGAAAATTCCAAACCTTACCTGGAATCAACTGCTACCCATTTTATCACTCGTTCCTCAAAAGACGAGTCTTCTTTAAGCTCTTTTCAACTGACTCGTAAAATATGAAAAGATTGCCGAGTCCTTGGCCTTCCAGCTCGTTAAAGGGACAGGAAGTGCTATCCCTCCTCTAGATTTTAATCTTTTTTGGACCTGAGGGATTATTGCACAAAAAGATTGAGCGCTTGTTTTGTTCGTCTCGTTAAAGCTATCAAAAATTCATCCCTTCTGTATTGTTTTATACTTTTTCGGACTTAAGGGATTAGATGACGAAAAAGGAATTTTGGAGTTACCTTTACGTACCTTTTCAGACTCTCTAAAAATGAAAAGGACCGAGTTATCTTTGTCGTTAAACTCGTGAAAAAGGTTAATAGCGACAAACTTGTCTTTAGACGAGAACGAGTTTCACTATTGCTAGGCTCGTTAAAACATAGCGATGGGTTTGCTCGAAGGGCAAATTATAGAACAAGCATATGTTATCCTCCTCAAGCTTGACAAAAATAAATAGGTACTGGTCAGCAATGACTGGGGAAAAATTGGGAAGAAAACTCAAAGAATCTTTATTGGTAGCAAGTCGCTCTTGAACATGACACTTCCACTCCGTGCCCGAGTCGGGTTGGGTTGTTTCATTCACTGGTCACATCGCCATGGTCACATCATACCATCCACATTTGGGGTTAATGCTACCAATCCATCACATCAGTGTCGCCGACATGTTCAAGAGAAGTCATCCAGAAAGGCCACCTGTGTCCCACCCACTACCATACATTATACTCCATTCTTTCATGACCGCCACCCTGAACCATATATCATCAGATCCTTTTCACCTCCATCAAAATCATTTGCTCCGTTCCATGTCATTGATGTGGGATTCATTAAGGCCCTCCTATGATGGATCACTTCTTGTCAACATCAGCTCATTATCCAAGAAGTTGGTCTAGGAACACCCCATTCAGTACTTTGAAGCTTGCATGCCTCAATGGCAAGTTTCTCACTTCCGGCGACAGGTTTACATCAATGGCCTTCGACCGAAAGATTTTGCGTGGTGTTCGACGCCAAGTCCTCTATTCACACCACATGAATTGTACTGCAGTACCTTGAGGATCATTATCATTATCGGTGATTCCTCTCGTGCTTGTTAACAGTTTACATCATTGACTGGTAATCAAGCGATGTCTTTCCATGTTCGAATTCAAAATATTTCTCACATGGATCGACTTGTACTTCGAGTGAAGATCGGATGAGATTGAAGACCCCAGATCTAGTTTCATCCATCCGAGCTGCGATATATATTCAGGGAAATAAAGACATTAAAATGTACAGAATTGCAGCACAGATAATCATCCTACCAAAAGGATGATGGCTCTATCAGAATCATCAGTCTACAATCAGACGATTGTCTGTCCTATGTACATGAAAATGAATTTATAAAGCTGAGCATGGGAATGCCCGCCTCAGCTAGATCATGAAAACAGTATGAAGATAATGTATTGTATTGTATCTTATTACAGGTCTCCTCCCAGCATTGAAAGAACTTCGGATCCTCATAATAAAGCATTTCACCCGATTAACGACCTCATACTTTAGGGGGCAAATGTTATAGACATTTTTGTGCCTTGCAGCTCCAAGCATGAAATGTCCATAAACCAAGGGCTCCTAAGTCCCTAAAAGTGTTGTTCTAACCCCTAAAGGAACAAGGTCAACAAATTACAGCTTCTCCCAGAAATTCTCCACCAGAAACTGCTCTAGATAATTCAAAACAGGATCATTTCAGCTGCTCCACTAGCTAAGTGTGTTGCATAGCACCTAAATCCACTGGCTAGGTGCGTTACAACGCACCTAAATGCACTATTAGGGTGCGTTGAGCGGGAAATGACAAATGGCAGTGTCATTCCTCGAGGTGGAGAGACAATGGAAGCTTCCAGAATCTTCTCCTATGACACTTGCCTCACTGAATTCGACCAAGGATGAGTAAGAGGCCTTCAGTCTCCAAGTGGAAGCAAGAACTGACAGAGAGAAGCCCCTAATCAAATCATAAGCTGACTCATACTCCTTGCATACATCTATATATGGATCCCTCATCCCAGAGATCTAGAGGCTGGAATTTTGCACATTGTAAGGAATTGTTGTTGGTTTTGAGACAAATATCAGAGAATTGGGTGATCTATGCTTTGTTGGAGGTGAAGAGGGGCTTCTTTGCTGGGAGGTTGATGCTGGGTCAGGAATCATCGGTTGTAACTCCTCCTGGATCTTCTTGTTTATCAATAAAAACTATTTGAGTTTCTCCTCCATGCTTTTGTATCATTGATGCTTGTTACATTTGTATGGTTAACTTAAATCTGATCCTAAGTTATTTATGAATATAGATCCATGTCTTTGTATAGTTTTCTCCTTCTGTGATATTACAGGTACTTGGTGAAGCTGGGCAAGTGAGGGAGCAGGTAGTTGGAAGCTGTCAAAGAGGAGAGGGATTGGATCAAAGGATTAGCGCAAGACACATGTTGGTTCTTGCTATTCCTCTCTATTTATAACTCATAAAGGAGATACAAAATTAGTTTTCTTTGTTTGTTTCTAAGGCAGCTGTCACACCTTAGTGGGATAGAGCAGTTCTAAATAGACACTTTTCCTGGTAACAGCATGAGCCAACAATTGACTGTGCATTTGTTGCGTAGTGGTTGCAACATCCAATGAAAAAAAAACTAGAACTGTATGGGCCTTTGAAATATCTTCCGGGCAAAAAAAATGCTGCGAGGAAACGAACCTCTGATCTCTTCCTAACTCACAGAACAAATGCCTGAACGGAGACTGATGAAGTCAATTTTCGCTTTCCACAGGTCAATAATGACTGTCTCGACCAATAGTAAGATGGCCTCCCGAACAGAACAACAAGAAGCGTCCCTACGACACGCAGCTTCGCCCCAGGTTTCGAATCGCTGGGCCTTACGAAACAGAGGAAGCATAGACGACTACAAACGAGAATTTAGAGCGCAATTAACAGAGTAAAATAATGTAACAACTGAGATATACCAAACAACGCCTCCAGCTTCAATGCATCAACATTCAATCCTTCATAATATTTCATGCAGATATGGAGGCCAGCAACGTGGAGAGAGCAGCGTATGGAGGTAGCAGCATAGAGAGAGAAACGTATGGAGGCCAGTAGCATGTGGACTATGTCAGAGGAGCATGGGAGGTTACAAAAATTGGCAGAAAATGCAGGACAAACTGACAAATTTCTGAAGAAATGACAGAAGGGAGTTACAATGGCAGATAGAAGCCAAAAATGGTGCTGGCTCTGATACCATGTAAGGCCAGGCAGTAACTCTCCAAAGGCAGAAAAAATGATTCGTCTGATTATTCCATAGGTAGGTTATTGTTATGTACATTAGGAGTGATTGTTCAGTTCATCTCCCGATGACTGTTCACATTCCTGATTTATTTATTTACAAATTCCCCCAATCATGAAGATTAGGTGTCAACACCGGGGAAGAAAAGAATCGTCCTTAAAACTTTCAGGACTTACTCCATACTTCTGTAATTCTGCTGTTTTCAACCAGCTAGCATCCTCCACTGGTTGTCCTTTCCATTTGACTAGATATTGGAAATAAGTTTGTCCTCTGGTTCTTTTGGATACTCTTTTCTCCAAAACAGCTTCCACTTCCTTCTTAGCTGTCTTTGGCATCTGTTCTTCCTAGTTCACAGTTTGAAATTCATCTCCTGTAATTTCCTCTTGTAGCTCTGTCTCTGCCTCTTTGTATGGATACAAATCTGCAACATTAAAGATGGGGGATATTCCAATCCCTTCTGGCAACTCAATTTCATATGCATTGGCTGAAAATTTTCTTACAATTTTACATGGTCCTATCTTTTTCATTTTCAGTTTATTATAAGTTTTAGTAGGAAATCTTTCTTTTCTTAAATGCACTATCACTAAATCTCCCACTTGGAATTATTTCTCTCTTCTTTTTAGATATACCCTATGTTTGTATTTGTTGCTTCTTTCCTATAATTTTCCTTTGACTTCTTCCTATAGTCTTTGCATCTATTCTGCAAACTCTTCAGCTTTTGCACTTCTGGTCTCCTGCTTTCCCAAATCTCTGAGCTCATACACACCTCTTGGGTTCATTCCAAAAACAATCTGAAATGGACTCATTCCAGTACTTCAGTTTGGAGTATCATTATAAGCAAACTCAGCTTGAGCTAGTGCTATATCCCACTTCTTAGGATTTTGATACATAAAACTCCTCGATATATTCCCCAAGATCCTGTTTACTACTTCAGTCTATCCATATGTTTGAGGATGGTATGCTGAACTAAACTAAGGTTAGCTCCTAGTTTCTTCCAAAGAGTTCTCTAAAAATGCCCTACAAACTTGGTATCTCGATGAGACACAATACTTACAGGAAATCCATGTAATCTTACAATCTCTGAAAAGAATAAATTAGCTATGTGTGTTGCATCACTAGTTTTCCTACATGCAATGAAATGTGCCATTTTGGAAAATATATCTACTACAACATAAATAGAATCATTCCCTCTCTGGGTTTTTGATAATCCCAGGACAAAATCCATGCTAATTGCATATCACGGTCGATCTAGTATTGGCAATGGTTGGTACAATCCTGTATTTTGACTCCTTCCCTTTTCATGCTGACATATCCTGCACTTCTCAATAAACTTCTTAACATCAGTTTGCATTTTTGGCCAATAATAAAAAACATTCACCCGAGCAAAGGTTTTATCTTGTCCAAAGTGACCAGATAATCCTCCGCTATGTTTCTCCTTTATTATGTTTTCCCTCATGGAACATTTGGGAATACACAATTTGTTTCTTTTGGACTATAGGCCTCCTTGAATGAGATAGTCCAACCACTGACTTCTGTTATGACTCATTGGATTCTGAACTGTTGTGTAGATATCTTTAAAATCTGCATCTTCCTTGTACATTTCAATCATTTCCTCAAATCCTACAACACCCACTTTGAATTCTTGCATAATAAAACTTACCCTGCTCAATGCATATACTACTTTATTTGACTTACCACTCTTATGATTTATTACAAAAGTAAAGCTTTGCAGAAATTCTACCCACTTGACATGTTTCTGATTTAGCTTCGGCTGGTTATTGATGAACTGTAAGGCATGATTGTCTGAATATAATATGAATTCTTTTGGCAGCAAATAATGTCTTCATTTCTTTAAGGTGTGCACAATAGCATAAAACTCTTTATCATAAGAAGAATATTTATTCTTTGCATCATTCAATTTCTCATTGAAGTATGCTATTGGTCTTTGCTCCTAACTCAAAACTGCTCCAACTGCAACTCCACTAGCATATGTTTCTACTTGAAAGACTTTCTCAAAATTAGGTAAAGCCAAAATTGGTTCCTCTGTGATCTTCTTCTTCAGAAAATTAAAATTCTTGTCTGCTGCTTCTGTCCATTTGAATGGCTAATTGATATCATTTATTGTCTCAAGGATTGGTGCACAAATCTGACTAAAGCCTTTGATAAACTTTATGTAAAAACTTTCAAGACCATGGAAGCTTCTTACATCAAATATATTTCTGGGAGTAGGCCAGTTCCAAATTGCTTGGAATTTCTCTGGATCCATCTCCAAGCCTTCTTTAGAAACTACAAATCCCAAGTAAACTAGTTCTTCCTTCATGAAACTACATTTCTTCAGATTTATTAGTAGTTTCTCTTTCTGCAGAGTTCCTAGAACCAACTTCAGATGCTCTAAATGTTCCTCTTTACTTTTACTAAAATCTAGAATATCATCAAGATAAACAATAAAAAACTTTCCTGCATACTCCTTCAAGAATTCATTCATTAATCTCATGAATGTGCTAGGTGCATTAGTGAGTATGAAAGGCATCACTAACCACTCATACAACCCACTGTTGGTTTTAAATGTAGTCTTCCACTCATCGCCTTCTCGGATTATTATTTGATGTTATCCACTCTTCAAATCTATTTTAGTAAAGTATTTTGATCCACTCAAATAGTCCATTAAATCATCCATGAGTGGCAATGGAAATCTGTACTTGATTGTGATCTTGTTGATGGCTCTGGAATCTGTGCACATACACCATTCTCCTCCTTTCTTTGGACTGAGTACTGTTGGTACAACACATGGACGAAGACTTTCTTTGATTAGCCCCTTATCCATCAACTCCTTCACTTGCCTTCCAACTTCTGCATTCCCTTGTGGAGTTAATCTGTATGCTGCTTTATTTAAACTTGCTCCTGGTATTAGGTCAATATGATGACTAATACTCTTGATCGGTGGCAATGCATTTGGAAACTTATCCACAATAATATCAGCAAAATCATCTAACAGAATTTTAACTTCTTCAGGAAAATTATCCAAGTTTGTGGAAGTCAAAATTACCTTTGGTCTTCCCACTATAGTAAAATGAAACTCCTTATTCTTCACTACTTCCTACAACAACTCCTTTACACTTATTAGCATAATACTACTTCCAGGTGTTCCTTTGTTAGCATCGTCCTTTAATGGCGGCAATGTGTGTTTAATTCCATCCTTCTCCAGAGTATAAGTGTTTCTCCTTCCATCATGAATAGTTTTTTGATCAAATTGCCATGGTCTTCCCAACAATACATGACATACATTCATGGACATTACATCACATAATATCACATCTTTATGTGTACCAATTTGTATCTCCACCTTGCATTGTTCAGTCACAATAATTTGATGTCCCTTCCTTAACCATGATACCTTGTGTTATCACCCAAAAATTCTCAAAACATCATTGTGTCAACTCTGCTTTTGGTCATGATTTCAAGGAGGTCTAAAAGTCATTTTAGTCTTGATAAAAGGGTAAGTGATAGTGTTTGATGTCTTAAAATGTCATCTTTCGTTTCCAAATAAAGTCCTTTAGGTTCACTTCATGGTCAAATGGGTCACATTTTCCATTAATTTTAGGGTTAAATTTTTGCAATCATACAGGAATCCACAGTTTCGTAGTGCAGCTAGTTCAAAAAAGGTGATTTGCGCTACGAAAACAAGCTAATTTCATAGCGCACTATGAGGCAAAAACCATGTTTTTCTGTTTTTAGTAGTCAACTTCCAAGGAGGTTCTTGAGCAACTGAAAACTCATTTTTGAAAACTGAAAGAGGTTTTTCTTATAGACATTCTTATCTACAAAAAACTCCTCCATTTTTGTAACAAATATCAGGGATCAAGAGAAAGGATCTCAGGAGTGCAGCCTTCTTTTTCAGGAAAAACAAAGTTATTTTTATTGGTTGATGAAGTGGCTATGGGTTTCCACTCCCTCATTCCTTAAACAAGTTACCCAAGCTCTACTCTGTCATTTGCTTTTCAACCTTTGCATGTATCAGTCAACTGTCACCTTTGAAAAGTTAACTTTGTGACAAACAACTTGCTGTCCAAAAAGTTCTTTACAACTGTCATATTTTTAAGAGGGCAGTTTGGGTTATAAAGGGAATTTGCCATGAAGATGAAAGCATAAAAAGAAGGCTATGTGTTTGGATGGGAGCCTATAGAGATTTAATTGATCATGAATGACCTTAGCTTCACACAAGCTTTCATCCAGACAGGTTACATGTATTTCTACCAGGAGTTGCAAGGGGATTTGTGTGTTTCTTGGATTGTTTTGAGTTGTTGGTTTCAAAAGGAATTTTCAGGCAAATGAAGATGAGTTTCAAAAATATGAAGGAGTTTTTATCTAAGAACATAACAAGGAACAAAAAAATCTTTCAAATTTCTCCCAGGTGCTACCAATTTGGAGATTCGAAGTTTCCTTTGAGACCTATTTGCATAATTCTGAATTTTCTTGTTTTATATATGATTTTAGAATGCATATTCTAGTCAACTGAAGTTGGTTTTCAAAAAACTGAGAGAGGTTTTTCTTATAAACATTCTTATATACAAAAACCTCCTCCATTTTTGTAACAACTATCAGGTATCAAGAGATATAAGCTGTGTCTCAACACCTATTTTTCAGATAAAAATAGTGTAGAAAATGATAAATTTATAGGTCAGTCTTTCATTAAGGTGAAGACCAAATTTTGAGGAAAAATACTTTTAAAGGGCAAGTTGTTATGATTTTTGATGTTGACACCAATCCTTGAAGAATGTTAAATATCTTCAAACTGTAAATTTCTGAAAACTGTGTTAAAAGGACTACTGAAGGTGAATTTTGGGCATTTCATGCATGTATTTGGGAGGTAAAGACTGTTGGTTTTCAAATTTTGGTTTTACTGATGGAAATATTAAGATCTCAGATGAAGACTCATATTGAAAATTAGAAGAAAGAATGGTCAAAGAAGTGTTTTATAGTGGTAAAAAAGCTATCGTACGAGAACAAGCTATTTTCGTAGCTCAAAACAGAGTTTTGACAACAAGGTCAGATTTCATCATCAATGTTGGGTAGAGAGAGAAAGGTAAAACATACTTAAATAAGTTCCACATCAGCAGACAAAGAGTATTAGAGCATGACAAAGAGTATCAGATCAATCATTTGACAAGTGGAGATATTCAGTTAAAGGAAGAGTTTGAAGACACTAGTCTACATGTGCCAGGTCATCAAACTGATATCTCCTTAATGATAGGCAGAGTAACTTCATGAAGGCAGTCAGAATATTAATGTTTGGTTGATGGCTAGCATGGTTAAAAGATAGGATTCCTTTTGAGGAAGATTTGGATAAGTTTGGTTTAAATGTAATAATTAGGTGTTTGAGTCATAGTAGGACTCTAACTCTTAATTCAAATAGGTGTCAGTCCTAGTTTCATGAATCTAGTTAGTAGTTAGATTTGGTGTTAGTTGTAAAGTCTAATGGTCTAGCCACTTGGAAGACTTGTTGTAAAGGCTATATGCCTATAAGTAACGTAAACTTTGATGTGCACATGGTTGGTAATTTCATTAGCAAAAGAAAGTTGTGTTATTGTAAAAAACTGTGGTTTTTCAAACATAATACAGAGATCAGTTTGACTACTCAAGATTCACAAGGAGTTTATGTGTTTGATGTTCTTATGGCCTTTTTCAATTACTTATTTGCAGTGGTATGAGCTTGTGATACTTAGAATTCATTGGAAAATGCTCTAACTTCCTTCACATGCTTGTAAACTGTGTTGATTTACTATGTTACTGTTCTATTTATAAACCTAAACTCTAAGTGCCTTGACTTCCATGTTTTGCTGATCATGTTGTTTTATTGAAAACTATCTTGACTCCATAGCCCAATTGATGTTTGCTAATCTTTGATTCAACCAATCAACCAGTTATACATTTATCCATTTTGTTCCTAGAGTTAGACATCTAATCATTAATAAAAAAATTTAACCTATTGAGAGAGCCCTCTCAGGTTGAGGAGGGTAAGCCTCAACCAAAAGATTGGTTTGAAAGAGTTACTCAAAGTCTACTTGATCAGTAGCTTATCAGGGTTAGATTTTGTGATAACATTTTGGTGCGTCTATCGGGAGCCTAAAGATTACTTATTCCCGAAATCAAGAAGCTAAAATTATGAAGGTAGTAGGAGCTCAGGAAGCTATTCGAGGCTGCATCTACCTTGGCGACTCCACACATCAAATAACAAATTGGAAGGTGACTCCATGCTAGAAGATCAGCAGCCTGATGAAGTCTCAAGATGAGTGCCATTGCAAGAATGAATTCTAGGTATGCCCCATATGAATCGGTCTCATATCCCTGGTTTTCCAAATCCTATGCCAAAGGTTGAATGGTTAGATGAGGTTAGATGATCTTCCAATATTCAAAGATGAAAAGAAAGACAATGCTACTCTTCATTTGGTCAGGTTCCATATGCATTTACACAGTCTTAAGGTTCAGTTCCCTGAAGATTGTCTCATGAAGATGTTTATGACCACTTTAGAAGGAAAAGCATGGTCTTGGTATAAAGGCTTGGAAAATGGTTCATTATATTCTCTTGCTAATTTCCATGATGTATTCTATGAGATGTATAAAGAGTGTCATCCCTCCTTATTGCTGGTCAAAGATTGTTGTAAACATTCTGTGAGTTTTATTCAATATTTGGAGGATTGTTATGATGATGATGAATTCATGGATGAAGAAATTTTAGAGGCTCTTCATAACAATACATTTCAACACCAAGAAGAAAAGGTAACATCCCATAAATTGCAACATGAAAATCAGCAAGGGTTTACTTATGAAAACCATGTTACATCCTCTGAGATTAATGTAAAGATGCAGCAAACTTGCCAGTCTTTTGATCATAAAGAGTATGAAAATCATTGCAAACACCAAGAAGAAATACTAGAAGATAGCTTTTATAACCCTCAGGCAGAGGAATATGTTGATTTTTATGTCATACTTTGCAACAACTTACATCAAAGAATGATCATACTAATGAGGAAAATTACATTGTTTGTGGGAATTATTCAGAAAAACAGTTAGATAACATATCCAAGGAACCTTGTGTGGCTGAGAATCAGTTGTCTGAAGATATAGAATGTTATGATGATCATCAAACTAACCATGTCCTATTTGACCCTATAAATGAATACATGGCAAATCTTTTCACACCAGTATTTCATTTTCATTTTTATTATGAAGATCAAATACATTATAAGTTGATTTGGTCATCTCACTATCATGGTTATTTTGAGGTCAAATGCAGTTAAGAGCCTCAAATATCAGAAAAGACAATTGATTGGATTTATTGGAAATATCATGTTGCCTGACCTAAAGTGGAAATTGTAGCTGATAGGGTAGGTAGGAATGTGCAAATAAGCTCAGGGTAAGTTGAATGAGCATTTTTAGTAGGTGCAATTTGAGTCCCTCTTGCAGAAATCATTAAAGCTTGAGGAGTAGATTGGGCAGAATTTCAGAGTTTTATTCTAAAGGATGGATAACAACACTGGGGCTATCGGTTCTTAGTGTACCACTGGGGCACACTATCCCTAGTGGAGCCACTGTTATCACCCAAAAATTCTCAAAACATCATTGTGTCAACTCTGCTTTTGGTCATGATTTCAAGGAGGTCTAAAAGTCATTTTAGTCTTGATAAAAGGGTAAGTGATAGGGTTTGAAGTCTTAAAATGTCATCTTTCATTTCCAAATAAAGTCCTTTAGGTTCACTTCATGGTCAAATAGGTCACATTTTCCATTAAGTTTAGGGTTAAATTTTTGCAATCATATAGGAATCCACAGTTTCGTAGCATAGCTAGTTCAAAAAAGGTGATTTGTGCTACGAAAACAAACTAATTTCGTAGCGCACTATGAGGCAAAAACCCTGTTTTTCTGTTTTTAGTAGTCAACTTCCAAGGAGGTTCCTGAGCAATTTAAAACTCATTTTTGAAAACTGAAAGAGGTTTTTCTTATAAACATTCTTATCTACAAAAAACTCCTCCATTTTTGTAACAAATGTTAGGGATCAAGAGATAGGAGCTCAGGAGTGCAGCCTTCTTTTTCAGGAAAAACAGAGTTATTTTTATTGGTTGATGAAGCGGCTGTTGCTTTCCACTCCATCATTCCTTAAACAAGTTACCCAAGCTCCTCTCTGTCATTTAATCTTCGACCTTTGCATGTATCAGTCAGCTGTCACCTTTGAAAAGTTAATATTGTGACAAACAGCTTGCTGTCCAAAAAGTTCTTTATAGCTGTCATATTTTTAAGAGGGCAATTTGGGTTATATAGGGAATTTTCCATGAAGATGAAAGCATAAAAGGAAGGCTATGTGTTTGGATAGGAGCATATAGAGCTTTAACTGATCACGGATGACCTCAACTTCACACAAGCTTTAATCTAGATAGGTTACATGTATTTCTACCGGGAGCTCCAAGGGGATTTGTGTGTTTCTTGGACTGTTTTTAGCTGTTGTTTCAAAAGGAATTTTCAGGAAAATGAAGATGAGTTTCAAAAATATGAAGGAGTTTTTCTAAGAACATAACAAGGAACGAAAACCTCTTTCAAATTTCTCCCAGGTGCTACCAATTTCGAGATTCGAAGTTTCCTTTGAGACCTATTTGCAGAATTCTGAATTTTCATGTTTTATACATGATTTTATAATGCAGATTCCGGTCAACTGAAGCTAGTTTTAAAAAACCTCAGAGAGGTTTTTCATAAAAACATTCTTATCTAAAAAAACCTCCTCCATTTTTGTAACATCTATCAGGGATCAAAAGATATATGCTCTGTCTCAACACCTATATTTCAGATAAAAATAGTGTAGAAAATGATAAATTTATAGGTCAGTCTTTCATTAAGGTGATGACCAAATTTTGAGGAAAAATAATTTTAAAGGGAAAGTTGTTATGCTTTTTGATGTTGACACCAATCCTTGAAGAATGTTAAATATCTTCAAACTGTAAATTTCTGAAAACTGTGTTAAAAGGAGCATACACAGCGGTTTCGTAGCGTGTTACGAAACTGCTAAAGGTGAATTTTGGGCATTTCATGCATGTATTTGGGAGGTAAATACTATTGGTTTTCAAATTTTGGTTTTGCTAATGGAAAGATTTAGATCGCAGATGAAGACTCAGATTGAAAAGTATAAGAAAGAATGGTCAAAGAAGTGTTTTACAGTGGTACAAAAGCTGTGGTACGAGAAAAAGCTTTTTTCATAGCTCAAAACAAAGTTTTGACAACAAGGTCAGATTTCATCATTAATGTTGGGTAGAGGGAGAAAAGTAAAACATACTTAAAGCAGTTCCACATCAGCAGACAAAGAGTATCAGAGCATGAAAAAGAGTATCAGATCAGTCATTTGACAAGTGGAGATATTCAGTTAAATGAAGAGTTTGAAGACACTAGTCTACATGTGCCAGGACATCAAACTGATATCTCCTTAATTATAGGTAGAGTAACTTCATGTAGGCAATCAAAATATTAATGTTTGGTTGATGGCCAGCATGGTTAAAAGATAGGATTCCTTTTGAGTAAGATTTGGATCAATTTGGTTTAAATGTAATAATTAGGTGTTTGAGTCATAGTAGGACTCTAACTCTTAATTCGAATAGGTGTCAGTCCTAGTGTCATGAATCTAGTTAGTAATTAGATTTGGTGTCAATTGTAAAGTCTAATGGTCTAGCCACTTGGCAGACTTGTTGTAAAGGATAGATGCCTATAAGTAATGTAAACTTCGATGTACACAGGGTTGGTAATTTCATTAGCAAAAGAAAGTTGTGTTATTGTAAGAAACTGTGGTTTTTCAAACATAATATAGAGATCAGTTTGAATACTCAAGATTCACAAGGAGTTTATGTGTTTGATGTTCTTATGGCCTTTTTCAATTACTTATTTGTAGTGGTATGAGCTTGTGATACTTAGAATTCAATGGAAAATGCTCTAACTGCCTTGACTTCCATGTTTTGTTGAAGGCTATCTTGACTCCATAGCCCAATAGATGTTTGCTAATATTTGATTCAACTAGTCAACCAATTATACATTTATCCATTTTGTTCCTAGAGTTAGCCATCTAATCATTATAAAAAAATATTAAACCTATTAAGAGAGCCCTCTCAGGTTGAGGAGGCTAAGCCTCAACCAAAAGATTGGTTGGAAAGGGTTACTCAAAGTCTACTTGATTAGCAGCCTATCAAGGTTTGATTTTGTGATAACACCTTGTAAGGAGTAGCGTGCATGGTATTTGCTAGTCTGAGCTTGTCCACCATCTCTATAGAAATAATATTGTCAGTGCGTCCACTGTTAATTATCACTTTGCAACACTTACCTTTTGACTTATAGGTAGTTATAAACAAATTCTTCCTCTGTGCGGGTTCTCTAATCACTAGCTCTTCCCTAAGCAAAGTCCTTCTCAATAACAGTGATTCACCTTCTTCAGGGGGTTCTTCCTTTTCCACAAGTCAAGGTGGTTCTAGCTTTGCCTCGGCCACATTCGCATTCCTCTGACTTGCTGGTTTATTATGAGGATAGTCCCATGACATATGTCCCCATTCTCCACATGTATAACATTGAACATCTCTTCCTCGCCCTCTTCCTCTAGGCACAAATATTCCTCTGTTAGATTCCCCCCTCTGTGGTGGTATGCTACTTGAGCTTCTTGCATCATGTTGATGTTGTTTTCCCCTTGGTCTGGTAGTTCCCCTACCTCTTGCTGAGCTTTTTCCTCTGTTCCTCTAATTCTGTTTCCTCAAGATCTTTTCTTTTGCCTTCAAACTTGCTTGATAAGAATCCTCAACAGTTTTCGAACTCAACAAGCTAATCTCATTCTTGTATGTCATACCTTAAGCCATTTATATATCTAGCTACCTTTTCCACATCATCCTCTACATGCCCTATTCTAATATTCAATCTATAAAATTATTCTGTATATTCTTTAACAAACATTCCTTTTTGCCTTAAATATTGCAATTGCTTAAAAAGATTCAAATGATAGTCTTTAGGCAAAAACTTGGCTTTCATTTTACTTACCATTTTGTCCCATAGCTTGATCTTGGACTTGCCTTTCCTCATTCTTGACGTTTGTAACTTGTCCCACCAGATGGCTGCATGACCCTTCAATCTAGTAACTGCAAACTTCACCCTCTTCCCCTCATCAACCTCTTCATAATCAAAGTACTAGTCTAAGGATCTGATCCAATCTATTAGCTCTTCTGCGTTCAAACTCCCTTCATACATAGGGATTTCCACCTTGGATTTCCCCCCTACATTCGCCAACATCTTGAAGACTTTGGCAGTTTCATTGTCTTCTTCTACTTCCTCTGTAGGAGATTCTTCTGAAGAACTTTCATCTCCTTCATCAGGTGCTCTTCTCTGGGTAGTCTCAATTGACTCCATTTGCGTATGCAGACTCTGTACCTCTTCCAGTAGAATTGCATTTGGGTCAGGTCTTCCTCGACCAATGCCTCTCCTTGGCGGCATTTTCGCTGCAAACAACCCTTTCTTCTGCTCTGATATCACAAATGACGCAGCGCAGAAGCGGACTCTCAAAAAACCCCAAAATCACCCCATGGAACCCTTTTTCGTTATAACTCGACTGTTTTCCTTTTAAATTGAAATACACTGAAAAACCACACAAAACATTGATTTTTACATTTTTGTATCGGCGCGCTTACTGTACACGAAAGTCAATGCACCGAGCGCTGATGGCCGTCAATTTGGAACCGCGAGATCTGATGGTTGTCAAAGATTTCGGGTGGGTCAATATATCGAGGTTTAGCCACCTGATATATGGTTTTGTTCTATTCCGCCTTGCTACGTGGCACCTCCTCAATGGAATCAGGGCCAGACTACTTAAAACCACTTACGGCTTTCAACGCGTCTGAAATACCATTTACTCTAGCAAACCCACTTGGTGATCCAATGGTTATGATAGATCATGATCTAATCGGCCAATCGCAAATCGCAATGCCACTGTCTAAGCTTCCTCCACTTCAAAGCACCAATGCGATAGCGCTTTGCAAACCCGATAGACTATCAACCCTTTTGTATAATATTTCGGATCCGGTATTATCGCAATGTCAGAAATAGACGATTCAACAAGCCAGTTCCTCCCACTTAAGCGATGCAATTTGGACCTACAGACCTAATAACTTTAAAAGCCTCCGTCCATAATTTTTGAAGTCCGGATCCTAAATTCGAATGTGTTTTGTGCTCAATACTTGGTGTATTTTGGGTTTTCCGCTTGCAGAACCAAAACGTTATAAAAAAGACTCGTCGATTATTCTTTTAACTCAGTGATTGTCTATTGTAAAGCAAGCTACACACAACATCAATTCATTCATAATAAAAGAGTTATAGAGTCTCGGCCTTAGGCCTGATTATACAAATAAAGACCTCTGTCTCAAAAATACAATCCACACACTATCTTGCTCTCGCTCTACTAAATCCACTCCTCAATCCTCTCTCTTTTCATTACATTTTCCTTCCTTTTATCAATCAAATATCTCTCTAACTATGTTTAACAAATCAATCCCTATTTTTAATAAATCTAACAACAAATCTTCTAATTCCTAGCTCTATCTCACACCTATGCTAACAACTCATCTTTTAGCCTAAAATAAGACAATTTCTAACTTATTACAATAATGAAATACAACTCATTTCTTGAGAGATCAAACCCTCTCAGTAAAACTGCCTTTTGACCCATCAGGTCAATGAATTTCAACTTATTTAGCCACAACATGTGAACAATCTTTCACATTGCTGGCTAAGTCCGGATGCTCCTGCATGATTTTCTCTCTTTTAGCACTTGATAAATTTGAGATTTAGATAGATTTAAGCTGGTACTTACTTTCCTGGATTGAAAGTATAAAGAGTATTATTAAAAACAATCAATGTCAATCAATCTTCTTCAATTTTTAGTATAGTGACACAATTTGTACATGATAAAAAAATTATGTATGTGTGTGTAACTAAGATGAAATGACCATTTTAAATTTAATAAGTCTCCTTAGTTTGTTGAGAACATAGAGAGTATTATTTAGAAGTATACTTCAAGAATTACATGAAAAATAAGTTGAATAGAAACAAAATAACAAAGTTAAATGATGAAAAATGTATACTAAAATCAATGCATTGATTTGAATGTATATGTCAATTTCTAAATGCATTGATTTCAATTTACATGTCAATTTCTATTTCTATTCAATTTACATATACATAATAGTTGATTTTAATGTGTATGTCAATTTTGATTTATATTCAATTTTATTTTGGTGTCAATTTCTATTTCAATGCTAATTTCAATTTCTATTTGATTTATAAATTGTTGTGGATATTCCACTACATAGTTTGTCAAAAAAAATATGATAAAATTAGGTTGAAATATGAAATCTATACCATGAGAGAATTGTTGTGGATATTCCATTAGATAGTTTGTCAAAACAAATCTCATAAAATTAGGTTGAAATATGAAATGTATACCATGAGAGTCTTTTCCTTAGATTTCTTGATTTATTAATTTTCTTTTTCTCTGTTCATGCTTTACAATAGATAAAATGTGAAAAATAGAGAATAGTGAAATACAACACAATAATTACAATGAACATAAAGATATGATATGGGAAATCTTTTTGTGAAAAAACTCAACTAGAAGGGGAGCTTGCTCTACTCCCTTTTGCCTGAATGGAAAAAATGGAAATACAATGGAGAATGCACTCTCTATGGGGTTCCCTAAGACCGATGGCTCGTGAGCTACAACATAACACAAACCCCCTCTATTTTGTTGTCTATTTATCCATTCTTAGCTACTCTAATCTACTATGGAACAAAATTAACTCAAATAGAGTTGAACCCCTTTTCCTCCTAGTGTCTCGGTTATAATATTTTTTTTTTGCTGAAGCAAGAGTATGACCTTCTTTAAAATTAATAAAATACAAATTTACAAAAAACCACCTAGAAAGGTGGTGCAGGAGAGAGACCCTCCAAAGGATCTGAGACCGGGCCATGGCATACGTCTTGGCCTCAAAAACTAGCCTTTCCACTCAGCAAAGCTAAATAGGAAAAAGCCCAAAAGGAGCCAGAGTAGTGGAACAGAGTAAGAGAAAAAAGGGCCCCACCTGACCTCTGGGCCATGTAGAGAACCGTGCCCCAAAGAAACCAATCTTCAATGGTGGGCCCACGCAAACCTCGCCGACAAACAAAGTGTACTCTTGAATCAATGAAGAAGATCTGACGGGCCCAAATCCATGGCACTGGACAAAAACGCGGAGGGAAGAAGCACGCCACTTAACTGGCAAATCCCCCAACCTGCTCGACCTTTCACCGCCGTTGATTTACCATAATGGATCTGACGGTCATGGGTCATATCACACCAACTAAGAATGCTGAAAAATAGCTAGCGATGGGAGCAGTATTCAATCTGGCCCCACTTCCACGTGCCTCCTCCTGAAAGGAATTGCTGCCAAAACGAGAAAACCGCTTTCCGCTTGTGGGGTGTGTGATCGCCAGGAAACCTCTCCATAGCCGATTTGCTGATACCATTCGGACAACTCCCAGAAAAGCGGCTGTCGGGAGTGCCTGTCAAGCCTCCCGGCCAGCCGAGCAAATGATGGAGGAACCATCCACCAAAAAGCTGGTCAGAAAAGAAACAAGGCCCCTCGACAGGCAGTCCAATGCAAAGGTCGAGTCAACTTGGTTCCTAGTCCCCGGCTCTGCCACAAAACTCCAACCTATCATTTTCTGCCTGTTCATGTAAAATCGCCTTTAACCTGCTCTGAGGCAACTCATTCCAATTTGAAGCCACTCTATCCTCTGTGCTGATAACACCTTGGTTGGCTAGCAAGTCTGCCAACTTGTTCGCCGACCTTCGAACATGCCTAAAGTCAACTGTACGAAGGCTCTGTAGGTGGTGTTGTATCCACTGAAAGCCCTGAATCAGTCTCCAATTTTTTGAGGCTTTTTCTGGCTTAGTTCCCCCGCTGATTTTCTTGACTGAATTGATAATAAGTTCAGAGTCTGCCTCCACTATCACATTTTGCCTATTTTCCTGATTTAGGAAATCCAAACATTGCTCCATAGCCATCAATTCCACCAAGTTATTAGTAGCTTGTCCCAGATGACAGTGGAAGATGAAGAGGACACTACCATTCTCATCTCTTAACACCCCTCCATAACCAGCGGTACCCGGGTTGCCTTTTGAAGCTCCATCTATGTTGAATTTCAGATAACACTTTGGAGGAGGATGCCAAAAATCATTTGCATTCTTCAGGGAGATAATATTTCTATCCAGACCCTGAGGAGATATGTTTTGCAGGCCTAGCTCACAGAGAATTCCCAGGTCGGTAGTCGAAGGGGGGTTCTTAGGGAGATTTCGCACTATGGTACTGACCGTTTCCTTGAGCTGTTTTAAGATCAGCTCAAAAATACAATGGGAAGTCCTCTTTTCATCTTTGAAGATTCAGTTGTTCCTCTCTTTCCAAACATTCCAAACAATGAAGCTCGGAAAGAGAGTCCAAGCAGTGGCGAGAACTACATTGTCTGAAAAATCTCTCCTCCAGTTGGTCAGGGTGTTGCAGATATTATTTTTGTCTCTATCCGTTTGATGGAAAATAAAGGCAAAAGAATCCCACAGACTAGAGGAGAACATACAACTGTTGAGGAGGTGCTCCATAGTTTCCTCTTGAGCCTCACAGAGCTGGCATCTGGAGGGTCCCAAAATACCCCTCTTCCTGATATTGTCCCAGGTCAGAATTTTCCTATGCTGAACCAGCCACATGAATAGTTTAATTTTCATCCAGCCCTGGTGTCTCCAAAGGTTAAGCCAAGTTTTATCCGGAAATTGAGAGTTAAGGTCAAGGAGAATGAGCTTTGCTTCCTTGAGGTTAAAAACCCCCTCATTATTGTTGCCCCATCTCAGCTGATCGTGGCCCTCAGATTTCAGAATCTTCCTCTGATCTAACATTTCCTTGAGAGTTTCTGCTTTAGCCTTCAGGGTGCTGTTGTCCCTAAAATCAAAATTCCTCCAGATTCTCCATTTGTCATTGTTATTGGTTTGCTCCCAAAAGTCTTTGACCTTAGAAAGTCTATTGTTATCAGTGTTTTCCTTGAGATCCCTTAGGTCTTTGTTTAATAAAATAGATTCTTGTTGCCATCTATCCTCCCAGAATAGGCTAAGATTTCCATCTCTTATTTCCTAGAAGTTGTTTCCTTGTACCAAACTCCGGTTATCCTAGGCCTTGTTCCAAATGTGTGAGCCCTTTCTGTGACCAAACATTCTTATTAGATCCTGGTTATACCATGTGCTAGCATATTTTTCTTTCCAAACAGTTGCCCATTGTGCCTCTGGCTCTTTAACCCATCGCCACCATAATTTGGCTCCTAGAGCCTTGCTGAGTATGTCAGGGTCATCCAAACCTAGCCCACCAAAGCTCTTAGGTTTGGAGATCTTATCCCAAGCTACCAAGGCCCATTTCTTACGATCCTCCCCCTTACCCCAAAGGAAGTCCCTTTGAATGGATCTGAGCTGATGTAGGACACTTTGAGGAGCTGGGAGAATGGATAGCATAAAGACAGGGATGGATTGAAGGACAACTTTGGTTAGCACTAACCTACTGGCCAAATTTAGAGATCTAAAAGTCCACTTCCTGATTTTGTCTTGCAATTTGTTAATTACAGGTTCCCATATACTCTTGTGTAAGGGTTTGGCCGTAAGAGGAACTCCCAAATATTTCGAGGGGAGGAGCTCTCTTTGGAAGCCCAGAATTCTGGCTATATTTCTTTGAATGGCAATGTGAGTGTTAAAGAAAAAAATCTTAGATTTAGAGAGATTTACCTCCAAACCTGAAGCCATGGCAAAGTCTCTCAGGATTTGCTTATAGGCAAGAGCTTCCTTGACCGTGGGGATTCCTTGCAGCATGGTATCATCCACAAATTGTTGATGTGTTAAAGCGTGACCCTCTTTAGAAAGTTGGAGACCTTTGACTGCACCCACTACCTTGGCATGTCTGATCATTTGTCCCAGCCCTTCCATCATGAGTATAAAAAGAAAGGGAGAGAGTGGATCTCCCTGCCTTAAGCCTCTTGAAGGAGTGAAAGTCTCCGAGGGTGATCCATTAACCAGGATTGAAAAACTGGGTGAAGTAACTAGGGCCATGACCCATTTGACCCAGTTATGATCAAACCCAAAAGTAGTGAGAACTTTTCTGATGTAAGTCCAGTTTAGCTTGTCATAGGCTTTGGCTATGTCCAGTTGCATGATCATACCAGCTTTCTTATTGCTTGTCAACGAGTGAACCACCTCATGAGCTTGAATGATGTTGTCAAGGATTTGTCTACCTTCCACATATCCTGATTGTTCCACTGACACCAGGGTAGGAAGAAGGGGTTTGAGTCTATTGGCAACCACTTTGGAAATAATTTTGTAGACAACATTGCACAGGGCTATGGGTCTGAATCTTTTCGGAGTTTGGGCTACCTCCTGTTTGGGGATCAGGGTGATAAAGGTGGTGTTAAGCGCCTTCAGGATAGTTTTATCCCTTCTTGAGTCTTCCACCACGTTCAGAATGTCCTGTTTTACTATATTCCAGCAGGCTTTGAAGAAGTCTACATTGAACCCATCCGGACCTGGTGCCTTGCCATTTTGCATCTCTTTAAGGACCTCACTGACCTCCTCTTCTGACACTGGTCTGTTGAGGTTGAAATTGTCTTCTTTGGAAACCAGCTTAGGTATATGTCTAGAAATATCCCTGATAGATTGATCTCTGTTAGAGCAGGTTTCCTGAGCAATGCCTCAAAAGTGCTGAACCAGTACTGCTTCGATTTCTTCATGCGTGCTGAGCATGTTACCTTTCTTGTCCTTAATAGAAGAAATCCTGTTGTGAGCTCTGTTCGCCATAGTGGATCTGTGGAAGAATCTGGTGTTGCGATCTCCTTCTTTTAGCCATTGCACTCTGGATTTCTGCCTCCAAAAAATCTCCTCTTGTTTACATAGGTTCTCCCAGTCTTGATGATATTTATTTGCCAGTTCATTTTGCTCCTTATCAAAACCCTTTGTAATCAGGGTTTGGTTGAGTTTCTGCATTTTTCCTTCCACAATTTTTTTTGCTTCAAAAATGTTGCCATATTCCTTCTTATTCCACTCCTTGAGCCGGAGTTTAATGTGTTTGAGTCTTTTTTGAAGAAGGAACATTCTGGTGCCTTGAATTTCTAAATCTTCAGTCCACCAGATAGCTATGTTATTATGGAAATCTGGGTGGGAGAGCCAGATATTCTCGAATCTGAAAGGTCTATTGTTAGGTTTGCCAATGCCCTGAATGTCCAGTTGAACCAGCCAATGATCTGAGCCTCCAAAGGGAAGAACACTCGCAACTATGTCCTTGTCCTTGATCATCAGATCTTTTGAAATTATAAATCTATCCAGTTTGGAGGCCACTTGAGACTCTCCTCCTCTTTTATTGTTCCAAGTAAATGTACCATTATTCATAACAATATCCACGAGCTTCATACTATCTATGAAGGATTGAAAAGCACAAGAATCTTTGGTTAGAATTCTGGTTCCTCCTTTTTTCTCCGATAGCATTTTTATCATATTGAAATCACCCCCTAGGATCCAGGGGATTTTTGCATGACGTTCCCTGAGCTTCTGCAATGAATCTAGAAACAAGAGTTTACCCTCCAGCCTTTGGGGGCCATACACATTCGTAACCAGGTACATTTCCTTATCTCCCACTGGCTGAATGACCACTGAAAGATAATCTCTAGATGCTTCAGCATCTATCATGTCAATCTTTTGGGGGTTCCAAAGCGTGAGAATTCCTCCTGCTGTATTCTCTGCTTTGACTTCCAGGAACTCAAATCTGTTGAGCCATTTACTGTGAATCTGCTTTATTTTTTGAATGGAACATTTAGTTTCCTGAATAAATATCACATCCGGGGCTACTTGTTTCATTCTATTACTTAATAATCTTTGTTTTCTTTTACTACCTAGACCTCTTATATTCCAAGAAGTGAACTTAATTATCAAAGATTTGTAAAGGAGTAGCTGGATAGGTCTTTCATCTTACCCGAGTCTATCATAAGCTTTCCACATTCCATCAATAGCTCGTTCTGTTTTTTCCGGCCTCTTTTCTTTCCTGGGATTCTTGGTGCTAATCCTAGTGTGGCTTTCATAACTTTCACCCCCTCACTACCCTGTTTTTCATTTTTCCTTAGCTTTTCGGATCCTTTGTTCTGAGTTTTCCAGATGAACAGCTGCTGTACTTTGTGGAACTCCTCTTGAGGTAACAAATCCACTCCCTCTTTGGTTCCTTGTTTCAAGAAGCCTTCTAGATCTAGATTTTCTTTCTCCAGAATTTCCTGTAGTTCGTGATCCTCCATCTCCATATCGCTCTGGGTCATTTCCTGATCCATTTCCAGTTCTGCATCACTCATCATATCTTCTTTTTGTTTATTTCTATTTTGTGTTTGCTCCACGTTGTCCTCTTTTTCTTCCTCCACTGGACTGCCTCCCTGGACCTGATCTACTTGTTCCATCATTTCTTCCTCTACTAGGGCTTGAAACCTATTTTGACTGGCCTGATGCTTGTCTGTCTGAGGTAGTTTCGGTCCTCGTTTTCTCCCTTTTCCTTTCTGGACCACCTTATGAAAGCTTTCTGAATCTTTCATGGTGTTAGTTTTACTTATGTTTCCTGTTTTACTGAGAGGGAAATCTCTAAATAGGTGACCATGCTCATGGCATTTACGACATCTGAAAGGGATGTGTTCATAATCCACTGTTTGTACCCATTCTTCATCCAGCACTTCCAATATTACCTCATCCGGCAGGGCTCCAGAGAGGTCCATCTCCACACATATCCTTGCAAAGGATGTGTATTTTCCTCTTCTAGTGGCCTCAGAGGCTTTGACAAAACGCCCTAGCTTATTTCCTATGGCAGATAAGGATTCCAATTGCCAATAATCCAAGGGCAAAGAGTAGAGTCTTACCCAGATTGGAACCAAGGTGAACGTTTCGCGTTCCATGGCAAAATTCATCACCCATGGTCGCATATATAGGCCTGCAGCTGCGTAAAAGTAGGGCCCTCCTTCAAACACTCTGTCCTTGTCTTCAATATTTGCAAAAACTACAGTAAAGAATCCTTTTGATCCCAGGTGAAGTTCTATGCTACCTTTTGGTTTCCAGTTGTATTTAATCCATGTTTGTAAAGCTTTTTCAGTGGGCCATAAGCCCATGAATTTACAAATTATTGCATACGTCTGCATGTGGTCCCTGTGCGCCCGCAGCGCAGGGTCATTCAACACTACTCTGGGCGCGATTGAGGATTTGGGCTTGCATGGTCCCTTTGGTACTTTGTCTTTTATATTCTGTTCTTTGTCTTCTTCCTTGTTGTCTTTAGTGTAGTTGCTTTCCCTGGTTTTGGCGCCATTCTGCCCCTCTTCTTTGTCTCTCTGCCTTACCTCTTCAGAGGGATCTCTGTCCTCCTCAACGGGTTTCTTGCCTCTGTCAACCACTATCTGCTTAAAGGAGGGAGTAGAGCTCCCTCCCTTGTGCTCCACCATGAAGAAACAGCTCAGAAGTCT
Organism: Pinus tabuliformis; assembly: GCA_031772625.1. Classification (NCBI taxonomy): domain Eukaryota; kingdom Viridiplantae; phylum Streptophyta; class Pinopsida; order Pinales; family Pinaceae; genus Pinus; species Pinus tabuliformis. The sequence goes on from CM062815.1 coordinate 1,146,196,046, forward strand.
GCAACCCTAGTTCACTGGTCCACGCATTTTGAGCTCTGCCTGCATTCTCCAGTGTTGCATCGAATCGTCTTGGTTATAATATAGCTCGATAACCAAATAGGTATTAAATTTGGCATATTCAACCCTCAACATGAGTTACAACTCAACCCTTCTAGAGCTTTTTTCACAGTCCCCACAGGGACAACCCATTTTCCATGAGTAATGAAGGATGACATGCCATCCTTTTGAATTATGTTGGTGAATCACGACAAATCAACTTTAGAGAAGCATAGCTTTTACATTTAAACTTTGATTCTTGTGATTCATGGACCACTGGAAATGTTTTTATGTGTGAAATAATGTCATGATGTGTGATACTTAAATAGAAAACTTTTACCCACAAAAAACATCATTTAAGGCCTCAAATTGGCTCTGGAAGATTTCTAATACAAATTCTCAAAACTAGGTTCCACTACTAAAAATTCTTCTGTAAGTTGATTGCTCTGATTTTTCCACCCTGAAAGGATCAAGATGGATGGAAAACAATATAATGATCCAATTTGGATCATACCTCTCAGGTTTAGGAGGATTTTGATACACAAAATATTTTACTAAATGAGGTGAGGAAAGTTTTACTACCTTCTCCCTCGAGTACAAGTTAGCCTCACCTAGAAAATATCCAGTCAAATCAATATATCAAAGGTCATGCTACCCTTGTCTTGTAGTTTTAGACTTATCCTACAAAATTGTAACCTCTATTAACTCCACCTGAGCATCTAGTTCAAAATCCTTTATGGAAGGTAATACCTACTCCTCTCCATGATCCAACATGGAAGGCTCATAAAGTCTGATATTTTCCACATTCTCCATTAAGTAAATCCACATGTATGTGGGTATACTAAACTAGTAGGCATTGTATCACATTGTTACCAATATACAAAAAGGACCATAACGTAGAGCCTTTATTTTCTTACTAAGACCCTATTGCCTCTCCTCATTCAATTATAACCATACTATATCTCCCACTCTAAATAACTTATTTGTTTTGTGTTTATCATGCCTAGACTTGTATTTTTCCTGTGAATTCTTCAACATCTTTCATGCTTGCAAATGATCTACCTTATTTTCTCAACAAATTTCTTTTCCATTAAAGCATCCTCTATGATATCCTTCCTCACTACTTATTATCTATATGCAATATACAAAGGTGAAGGTGAAAAATATCCAAAACAAGTTCCAAATGAGGACTTACCAATAGAAGCGTGAATTTATTTATTATAAGAGTGTTGTATATATACTAGATTTTTATCCCAAGTCTTTAGATGCTTATGATTGTAACCCCTCAAAACCTACACTAAAGTCTTGTTGACTAAGTTTTGTTTGTCCATCTATCTGTGGATGGAATATTTTAGCCCTCTTCAACTTTGTGCCCATCCTCTCCCAAAATGTAGTCCAAATTACACTAAGAAATATAGTTTCCTTGTTTGAAATGATGCTCCTTGGTATCCAAAAGTGCACACAGACCTGTCCAGAGAAAAAGTGTGGTGCTTCTTTCCCACTTATGGTCTTTCTACGGGGCATGAGAATGCACCTTACTAAACTTGTCAACTACCACGAACAGGTAGTATTTCCCCTTCCTAGTTGTTGGTAAACCTCCAACGAAGTCCATGGAAATTCTTTCCCAGTGACTAGTGGGTACAAGTAAGGGATGATATAGAGCTTGTTTCCTGTTACTAGGCTTGCTAGTACAATAAATCATACATCCTTTTATGAACCTAACTACATGTTGCTACATTCGGAGCCAATACGCATACTTTTTTAAGTTGGCCACTGTGTTTCTACACAAAAATGCCTTGTAACCTTGGAGGTCTGAACCTCTTTGATTAGCTGCAGTCACTCACCTTTAGGAACACATAGTTTTCCTGACATGAAGAGTAACCCATTTCAGAGATGACAGTCAATTGTGTTATCTCCATTATCTACATGAATTTGAATTTGCAACAGTTGAAACACCTTCATGGAGTCCTCAACCTCTATATATGCCTCTCTGTATGCATCATGGGTGAAAGGATCCATGTGCATCAAAGTTCACAAAGCTGTGATTTTTTATGTGGGTGGTCTTGAAAGCATGTCGGCCAAATTGTTTGTGTTTCCCTTATTGTACTTGATCACTAAATAAAACTACTATAAAAAACCCATCCACTTGTAGTGTCTAGTCTATTGTTACTTACTCTTGACCTATAGATACTATAGCAGTTGGTGATTTGTGTGGGTTACTGTCTCCTTTCCCATCATAGTGTTTCCACTTTTTGACAACTTGTATTAGGGCATAAAGCTCCCTGTCATAAGTAGGTTAGCTTAAAAATTCCCCATAAAACACTTCAAAATGGTAACATGCATGTCTTCCTCCTTGCATCAAGATTTCTCCCATAGCATACCCACTCAGTTATGTATCCACTTCGAATGGTTGTTACAAGTTTGGTAATGCAAGAAATAATGCTTGACTGGTTTTCTTCTTCAACACCTCAAAGGCCTTATGTTGACCGTTCCCCCAATGTAAACTCTTTCCACTTGCTATTATTGCATGGAGTCAACTTTATATGGATTAGGAAGAGTGGTGCACTTTAATTTTAGTTATTGAAAACCTCCATTAACACCAAATTTTCTACACTACTGTCATCCATGATCAAGTTGCAACATGTTGAATAATGTCTTTTAATTTATGTCAATGTTCATGGGATATCAATATGGAAGTTTTCCCAAGTCAGGAGGAGACCCTAATGTGAATAATGTTGTTAGGGTGAGTGATCTAGGTGGCTCCTAAAACACTCAGAGATCAAAGAGGGCTCAAGAAAAGCTCAAAAATAAAAGTTCTTTTATTGCAATGAAAACAGGGTGATATCGAATAGCTCATCATAATGTTTCCAACGACACAAATAACACATCAATCCGAGTTCATATGTGAAAGTTATGGCCAGTCAAAGTTTTGGTCAAACTAGGTCCATTGGCAGCCACTAACGAGGTGACAATTTGGAACTTCACAGTGACGGTTTCCGATGGTCAGAAAAGGAAAATTTGTTTCCTAAGTAATTTTTCTAATGACCCTTAAAAAATCTATCGGTTGCTTTCTCATGATATGTTTAAAAAAAATAAAAATAAAAAATAAAAAAAAGGTGGGGGGTGGGCCACCACCCCCACCACCCCTCCCAAATTTCATATATACGTTATATATAACACATAACAGGCCACAACCCAACCATAATCAATGCCCCATTTTAAAAGGGGTGGGTGGTCGGCCCACTGCATGCGGTGACACCATAACCCATATAACCAACTCCATAAACAAAACAAAGCGCCAAACAATAAAAAAACACAACAGTTTCCTATTTTGGGGAATCGATAGTCCTCCACCCATCCAATGACCTGCCAGTCATGGATAACCAACATGCTAGCCCATTGGGCTTTTAAAACTCCGCTCAATTTTTTTATATCAAAACATAAAATTGCAATTTGTCAAGGAGGAGAAAGGTGAGCGCACAAGACCCAATGCAAGGTGTGAAACCCTGATGTGCAGGAACCATGACCAGGACATAACTATGTTGACATGAATTTCAAGACAATCATGTCAACTTTATACTCAAACAAACCATAATTTCGTCAAGCATCTGATGGCATGGGTAGTTTTTTGATCTGAGCACAAAAATTTCATTGAACTCGTAGAGAGGAATCTTTGTGGAATCAAAGGAATCTAAAAGACTCCCTAAGGGTCAAATTTTGATAGTTTTAGAACCAGGCTGACTTTATACTCAAATTACTCAGTTTTTCACAAGGAGCGCATTTGTGAAGTCAAATTTGTCATCTGAGCAATCTAATTCCAGCGAACCAGCGAGAGGGAATCTTTGAGATTTTTGAGGGTCCATATTTTGACGGTTTCATAAAGGGATCGAGTTTGCAATCATTTGACACGATTTTGCGCCACGAATTCAACAATACAATCTATTTCTTCAGCAAAGATGTGCATTTTCAAGCCATCTGTGGAAGTGGAGGTATATGATGCAATGATGCCATGTCTTTCTTTTGATTTGTTGAGATGATGTTTTTGATGTTGATATCCTTGTTTACCATTATGTTGGAGGATACTTGTGTGCCACTTCATATGAGATTATCTTGTCATGCTAAAGGAGGGCCCATGATAGTGAGATCTCCTATGGGAGAATGTATCATGGAGAGACATGTCACTCTAGTTGAGGTATTTTATCCTTGTAATGACAAAGAATGTACTATGTACTCATCATCATCTTGCAGGATTTAATGAAGAGGCCTCCCCACTCTTGACACTGAGCCCGATGACACAAAACACACTGGGTAAACTCTGTTATCAATATGTGTGTGTGTTCTTTGATTTGATGGTTGCAATTGTGTTTCTTCTTCATTAAAGTATGCACATGTGTTTTTTCATACCATGTCACATGCAATTATGCTAAAATCACAAAAGTAAAAGATCTTGGTTAATTCTGGTAGCTAAAAATATTTGTATCAGTGAGACCCTTGTTACATTTCAGTCCAACCAAGGCACATTTCAAGTCGGCCCCTTAAGTGAGCATCAAATGCTCATAAGTAATAGGATTGTTCAGTTCTTTAAAATAGAATGAATAAGAAGAAGCAATGTGATCTAAGGTGAGGAACAGGAACACGGAGTAGAGGTGTGTGGAATATTTGAGGTAAAGAGTAAGTGTGAGGGGAAGGTATGTGGCTTGAAAAAGAGGCTTAAGGAATTGAAGAATTCTAAGGTGCGAAGTGAATTATTATTTGAAAATATTGGAAAAAGATAGAAAAATCCTTTATAATGTGGAAAGCCTAGAAATTTCAAATGTTTTTAAGCCATTTCATAAGTTAATAGGAGTTTATTGACAAATGTCTTGTCATTTGTTGACAATCTGTTTACAGAACCCTTAACATACTAACATTTTCACAAAGGGAGTGTTTTGTAGTTTCTCCTAATTCCCAATATTCAGTAACTCATTATCATAGCCCCTAGTCAAGGAGGTATTTGGTTACAACACCCAAGGCTTAGGCCCTCTACACATCACCATATTGAAATTTTTTATAGTCTCATTGATATCTCAATATCCCGATAAGATCCCAATCATGGATCTTGGTCATTGGGTGCTTAGGTATAACCCCTATGGGCTCAAGGACCTCAACATATCATGATATTAGTGTTTTTTTAAGGAACACCTTCATTTTTCTTTGGTATCCCGATACTTGGTAAGCACTTGGTTACAACCATTGGTTGTAGAAGTGGTTAATTATAGCAACCAAGGTGTAAAGGTTAAAATTCCTTAGTTATCACATACCAGGAGTTTTCATAAGTTGCATTAAATGGAATTCGTTGATATCATGATACTCTAGTGCTCTAGGGTTGTTAAAAGATGAAAAAATCACCAACATATAATGGAAACTTTTCCCATCATTCAGAGCCAAAAAATCAAGTTTTTGTAGCATTTCCTAGTGTTAGAATTTTTTGAGGCATTGTTTCCATGTACCGATATAAAGAGAAGTTTGGATTTTTGGCCTCCAATGCCTCGAGTCAGAGGTAAAGTGTTCCAAGGACCCAATAAATGCTTGAACACATTACAATAACATATGATATAGTGTTAAGGTATATAAGTGCCAAGTTTTAGAAAGTTGGTATTGAAGGAAGTGCCTATATATCAAATGTATTGTGAATTTGTTACACTAATAAGCACACAATATAATGCTTAAGTGCAATTTTAAAATTTTGAGTTGAAGGAAACACCTAGTTCTATATAAAACCTGTAGGGATGCATCCCTAGAATTAGAGAAGTAGAGTAGATCATTGCATAGAAAACTATAAAATAGATTGTAGAGGGGATTGGTGTCTCTAGTAGGTTTGTGCCTGCAAAGACTTATAACAAAATGGATTGGTTTCTCTAGTAGGTTAGTGCCTACGAATTATTGAAGAAGAGGGGATTGGTGTCTCCATTAGGTTGGTTCCTATAAATTATTGTAACAATAGGTAAAAAATGTCTCATAATTATTCACCTCCCCCACCAACCCCACCTCTCAATATAAGTGTCAATTCAACAATTGGTATCAGAGTATGTTCCTTCAAAAGAAGCTTAACCACTAAAAGGAAGATCTCAAAGGGACCATGGCCAGTCATGAAGTTTCTTTTACAAACAGAGCACCACTATTAGATGGAGAAAATTACACCTTTTGGAGGGTAAGGATTAGGACTTATCTAATATCTCTTGGTTTTAACATTTGGCAATATGTAGTAGATGGTTAGAAATCCTCGACAATTGCATCTAATAAAGATAGTAAGAAGTCTTTTGTATATAATGCAAAATCCATGAATGCTATCTTGTGTAGACTATCAGAATCAAAGTTTATAAAGAAAATGCATTGTGAGTATGCAAAATATATTTGGGGAAAACTTCAAAACTTCTATGAAGGAGATGAGGAAGTAAAAATGGCAAAGTTTCAAACTCATAGAAGACAGTTTGAGAGTTTGAAGATGAATGATGAAGAAAATATGTGTATTCTTCTTCATTTGTGTAAAAGAGATTGCCAATACTATCATAGGACATGGTGAAAAGGTTGAGGAATCAATGATTGTACATAAGGTGTTAAGATTTGGAAAATAGAAAGGTAAGCTACCATTAAATTTTTTTAATTGTGGTGGAATAGGTCATTTTGTTGATAAATGTCCATATGCAAAATTGGAGGATAGTGATGATGAATAAGAACATAAAAAAAGAAGAAGCAAATCTCATATATTGGATAATTCAAGAAGAAAAGATTTTATTCCAAAGAAGATAATAGATATTCAGAAGAGAGCAATAGATATGCATTTGATATTGACAAGGAATAGTTCTTATTCATAACCATGGATGCCTAGAATTTTGATTGGGAAAATGAAGAAAAACAAAAAGAGAAAATAGACTCAAAGGAAGAAGATATTGATGGGGAAGTAAATCTTGAAGCACAACTTGTTAGTTTCTTAGAAGAAATAGAAAAACTCAAAGGGAATATTAAAAATAAGAAGGAAGTATTGCAAAAATATGAGAATAAATATCATGATTTTGATGAAGCAACAATCATCATCTTGAAGACACAACTAGAAGAGGAAAAGAGCATAGAAAAAGTTGTGAGAAGTCAGTTGAATGAAAGGGAAGAAAATTGTGAGAATCTAGAAGAAGAAGTCATTTCCTTAAGGAAGAAACTAGAAAAATAAAATGTCCAATTGAATCAAAGCTTGAAATTTGGAAAAATTACTGAAATCTTAGATGACATTCTTAGTTCCAGAGGTATCCTTTCATCAAAGTAGGTATTAGTTATAAAGAAAATCACAAGACTTCCAAGAGAGAACCAAGCACAAAGACGTAAAAGAAGGAATGCAAAGAAGAAACTAAAAGATTTACTAGTGCTCAAAGGCTCTAACAACAATTAAAGTAGCACCAAGAAAGGAGACGAAGACAAATAGAGTTTTGATTTTTCTAATAAGATTGACAAGAATGACTTTAGAATAACTTCTCCACCAAGATGACCTTTCACATCCTGGTATCAAAATCTCTTCATTTGATTTTGATTTTCATGTAATAATTTTGGTCATAAAGAAATGAATTATAGAGCTTATGTAAGAAATTATTATTCGAGAGATAGATATAGAGAATCTCATCAGACTTGTTAATTTTTCTTAGGGATATATTGTTCTTTGCTTTGATAATTGCATTTATTCATTAACACATTACATTCACCCCATAACATCAATACATTATTCAGTAGCATATGGAACTATGTAGAAAGAAAAATATAATCATCATCAATGCTACGGAACATTAAGGAACAATAAAAGAGAAGCATTCACACATAGAGACACCAAGATTGGTCAGATACCAAGGCAAAACCCACTATGGGGAAAACCCTTTCAAATTCTTCTTCTTATTAGATTGTCATCAAATGATTCAACAAAATAGAGTATAATGATCCATATCTTCATCTATGTAACTATCCAACAAAACGACTACAACATCCATGAAATGAACCCAACAATGATTATACTTCTAAAGTCTGATTTTGAAGCCTATAATGAATTGTCACTATTTGTAGTCAACTGTCGAATACTGCGGTGATTGAGAAATATTCATTAGACTGAAATTTCAACTTCTAGGTCGCAGTCGCATGGAAGAGGAGTTATAAGATAAACTGTAGCATCCGAGATGCTCCCTTAAGCTGGGTATGCGAGCGATTGAGATTCTGAAACCCTAACTCCCAGTCACATGGATGGAGAGTTTTCCATGTGACTCAAAGACTCTAGTCACATGGATGAGATTTTGTGCTAGCGACTATGGTCGACTTATTCCTATATTGTGCCAACGACTGAGGCCCGAAACCCTAAAAATAAGATGTGAACTTCAGATCCTGCAATTTCGCCTTAGAGAAAACACATTCCTCCGCGAACCTGCCTTAGACTTGTGTGAGCCAAAACCAAGAAAGAGAATAGAAGAATGTCTCGTCATGATGTCCAAACGAGGTAGAGGTCACTTGTATTTATAAATTCCAGTCACATGGATGAGATTTTGTGCTAGCGACTATGGTCAACTTATTCCTATATTGTGCCAACGACTGAGGCCCGAAACCATAAAACTAAGATGTGAACTTCAGATCCTGCAATTTCGACTTAGAGAAAACACATTCCTATGCGGACTTGCCTTAGACTTGTGTGAGCCAAAACCAAGAAAGAGAATAGAAGAATGTCTTGTCATGATGTCCAAATGAGGTAGAGGTCACTTTTATTTATAACCTTCCAAGGGTGTCCACTTTTCTTTAGGGTCGACCTTGTCAAATATGCACATGTGGGATTTTCTTCATAAGTACACTTTCACTTATCCAATTTGAGTGATCTTTAGGTCTATTTTGATCCTCTCAAAAAGAGGAATTCAATTTAATCATTATCTCCATCAAATGATTTGTCCAAAGTGGAATTTTACCATAGTTGCATACGTTAACACTCCCTCTCAACAAGGGAGAATCCACTTGCATCATGTCGTGAGTATCGTGTCAACAAACCATATCCAGTCTCAAGTATCTCATCAACACATATTGTCATTGATCATATCAATTAATTTCTTGCTTATTAATGTTTGTCTCTTGATTGTTACTTCTCATATGCTAAACATTCTCGAATCTAAAAGAATAATATTTTTTTACCGGAGAGGAGCTTATTCTACAACTCTCTATTCATCATGGAGCCACTACTACCACCTGGAATCAAATCAGTGGGAAGTTAATTCTATGACTTTCATCATCATTGAAGAGCATATCACGAGGGAGCACATTTCAACCTGGAACCACATCGGGGAGCACATCTCGACCAAAAATTTCATGGGGGAGATATACATCTATAACCCCATATCAAAAAATAGGATATCCAAACACATAGGGTAGCACATCTCAACCTGGGAATCACATCAGGGAGCTCATTCTCAACCTGGATCTGCATAGGGGAGAAAATATCAACCTAATCCTATTGCTTGTTGATCTTCCGATCATTGACTCTAAGAAGTAAAGTGGTAGAACACCTGCATCATAATCAACTTGGGTTGCACACCCCATGTACACTCTCAACACATTGGCCAAATAGGGAAAAGTATCCCCAATAAGATTGGCTTGTGGGTATGATTCTAACTAGGGTATACTCATACTCTGCATAGATCAGATAGGGGAGAATCATCTCCAACCCTATGGGTAGATAAGGGAGCAACATCTCTAACCCTATAGGTAACAGATAGGGGAGAAACTTATACAACCCTATTTTCCAATGTTCTGTCAACCCTAGGAGCCCTCTATCTCAATTACTCACCCTGGGAGCTCAATGAACGGGTGTTCAAGAAGGGGCATCAATGCTTTAATCAATTGTTGATTGCCAAGTTGAGTTCAAAAATATCTCTTCACAACTTCTTGAAATGCAATCAGTGTCCAAGGATTTTCATTTCCACTTCTTCAATAGCTTTGCAACATAGATTTTTATTTTCCCAACTTCATAAATTGATTCATCATGCCATGATTCAATATTTTGAGCTTTAGAAACCATCTCCCTCTTACTTAGATCATCAGAGGCTCTTTACCTATCAATAGTAGACCATCAGCATATACAACCAAAATCAAAATCAAAATCATACCTTGGAACAGTTCTAAAGTAGAGGTTTGGATCAACACATCATCGTGGCTTCACCAGATAATAGTCAATGCCAACACATCAAGATCGAGGAGCTTGCTTCATATAACATAACACTTTACCAAACCAATATGTTCAGTCTTACATAAATCAATATTGTACAATCAAAAATCTAAGTGAGGTTATCAAAGTTTAGAGGTCAGATTAGAACTAATATCAAACTCATCAATATCACATTATCATATTCTTTAGACCAGGTGATAGGTAGAGCTCTCTTCAAGTCATGAATTCATCTATTACATGCCAACACATTGTCATTTAATTAGCAAACCAAGCTTCATCAAGGCATCTTCATGATCATAATCTAAGTCATTGGATGCAAGTGCATATACTAAGAATAGGTTCCATCTATTTATTATGAGATTACTTCACAATGAATCACAACTTCCAATACTTCAACCATTGTGATAAGAACAAGGAGGCCAATACAAAATCATTATCGAATACCAATATTAGTCACTGAAAGTCACTATGCCCATATAGCATTGTTTTCAAGGCAAATCATCAATCGTCAAATCAAATCATTAGTCATCAAGTCAAATCCAAATTTATTATCATAGTGAGATCTATAGCTCAAAACATATCTCAATAATCAAGTCAAAGTTCTAAGTCATTATCATGTCAAAACTCCAAACACTGCTAATCTATATCAATCAACTAAATCTAGTCAAATTATTGCATCACAAACTTCAATGGTTAAATCATAATGACATATCTATATGCATATTCTTGTCACCTGCAAACAAAAGTTCAGTCTACATATTCATATTATTGTAAACATTCAAACTTCCTTGCTCATAGAACTTTTTTTGGTCTACTTCATGTCCATAGGACTGACATCCTTTAAGTGATGATCAAATATTGATCCATGAATTTAATGATAGCTCAAATTTCAAAGTGTTCGAAAGAGTGCCAAACCTGAACGACCAGATAGATCTCGTCTTCTTGATTCCGGCACTGTGAATGGTTCAAAAAATTGACACCGTATGAAGAAGTTATCGCAATTTGAAAAAGTCCAGTAAACTGCAATTTCCAAGAATAAATTGATTTTTGGAAAATATTAAAAAAGAATATTCCAAGGAATACTCCTTGGAATATTCCCTAGAATATTCCTGTTTGACTGACCAATTAGGAGCTGACACGTGGCAAGCCCAGAGGCTGCCACGTGGCCCTGGAATGGCATGGTAAAATTTTGTTGGGTCCGACAACATCGAACCCGTGACCTACAACAAGCTAAACAAGCGCGCTACCAACTCCACTCTACATCAGTTCTTAATAGCTTAGGGTTGAATGTTTTATTTGTGTTATAACCAGTCATGGTTTGGGTTAGGACCGCCAGTGATCTTACTCACCAGCGGTCCCCACGAACACTGTTCACATGACCCGTGATGCTTAGCCGCCATTTGCAAACAATGATACGCGGTGGCATGTCAATTGACCGCTAGCTTAACGGTCTTCCTCCCTAACCGCCGAATTAACCGCCCCCTATGCACATGCAGACAGTTATGAAATAGTCAGTCCGATGGTTAGCTTGGCAGAGCAGACAAAAAGGGCGGATTTTTCCAAATATAACTGGAGTTAAGTGCAGTTAACCAGATTTAGTGGAGGATCTCTAGGAGATAATGATTAAATTCACTCCAGGAGCAGTTTTCGACCTAAGAGAGTGAAGAAAGAGGCTAGATAGGCTAATTGATGCCTTCTGAAGCCAATGGAACAATCCAAAGAAGCTGAAGAAGCCATCTTCAAGGAGATTTCCATCCAAAGAGATTTTGGAGCTTAGGGCCACCAAGGGTTGGAGGCAGTTGCAAGAGCTACCAGTATCCGTTCTCAGCAAACCAATAGTCATTCTTGACTGTAATTAGCCTTTTGAAACCATTGAAAGGGTTTATAGAAGCATTTGAATACTTCTAAAGGTTGAGATGCTACAAGGAAGTTTGAGGCAGCCTAATGCCAACCATGGAGGAAGGCTTAGATCGGGAATGCAGTTCTCATTTTGAGCAAATAAACAGTCTATTCTTGATGTCTGATATGTGCTGGAAATACTAGAAGAGGTTTCAGAGATAGTTGAAGAATTCTAAAGGATTTTGTGCCATCAAGAAGCTCAGGGAAACTCAGTGCACCGATTGAAGGAATCAAATCTAAGGATTCTTAGGTTTGCTTGTAGAATGATAACAACCATGACAAGGATATAGATGGTTTTCTAAGCCCATTGGTTTAGTCAATAACCATTGGATTTGAGTGTGAAAATTTTAAAATAATTGAAGCCATAATCCCAAAGAGCCAAGTCAAATTGACAGAAGCTCAAGGAGACGTAGACCACGATATTTGGGTGAAATCCTAGATTAAATTTGCTATTATGTTTTGATGTTTATTTTCTGCATTATATGGCTGTTATGTGTGCCTAATATCAATAGAAACAAATCAACTTAAAGAACTTAAATAGTTAAAAACAAACAAATACATACACCTATTTCAAGTACTTAATTTCGCAATTGTTAACATAAGCTAGATCATATAATTGTTAAGCTTTGGAGTGAGAGGTTCTTGTAAGTATAACAAGATGTTAAACCCTCATTTCTGATTAGGTGGTATTAGAGCAGGATGCTTTATTGATAGCGCAAAAGATTTCTTGTTTGACTTGATAGGTGTTTAAACAGTACAAAGGATTCTATTGTTTGATTGTTTGTAAACTGACTATTGTTTGAGTTTGCAAAGGTGAAGGGAAAGCTATTGATAAGCTAAGTCCAGGAGAGGACAAGAAGGAAGAAGGTTTGAAAGCATTATCCTTACCCAAAGGACCTCAATACAATCCTTGAAGCATAAGAGGGTTTGTTTACAAAAGGCTGCTTGAATAAGAATTTGATTCTACTGCCATTTAGTTCAGAAATTTGTCATTAGTTCTGTGAAAGCTTTGTGAATTTTGTTGAAGTGATTTTGTTCATTTTGATTATGACAACTTATACAAGTGAGTTTTCCAAATCCTCCTCTTTCAAAAGATTCTTTGATGAAGATATGAAGAGATACTTATTCATCATGATGGATATGGTGAGAGAAATGAGCATCGAACTTCAAGAGCAGTTGAATTCCATGAAGGAAGAGAAGCAGTTGCTTTCGAACAAATTGCAAGAAATGAGAGACAACTTCATATTGCAAATATAGATTTGGAAAGGATGCATGAGTTGGAGACAAAACTCCTTGTTGCCAAAGAATTCTTAGTCAAGAATCAGCTTGAAGAAGAGGTAAACAATTCTAGTTTGTCTTCAATTTCCTTTAAGAATATTTATGTTGGCTCTTTTGAAAAACATACAAGAGGCATAGGGTCCAATTTAATGTCAAAAATGGGCTATGAAGGAAAAGGATTGGGAAAACATGCACAAGGCATTGTTGAGCCAATAATGGTTGAGGAAAGGCCTAAGTATTTGGGTCTTGGCTATGGACAATCTTATGGAGAAAGTTCCAAAGCAGCCATGAAGGCAATTGAAACAGTTCCTAGAAGGAGTTTCATTTTAGGTTCTCTACCTCAATTTTTTAAAGGTTGCATTCTTGGGGAATGCAATTTTTTGAAACATCATTTGTAGGAAGAAGGTGTACATAATCATACACTTGAACTAGAAAGTTGTGAAAGCTCTAAAACCATTGAAGGGATTGATGGTGTTCCAAATGGAACTACTTCTTCATTTGATTCACCTCCTCATGAAGGTAATGAAGGTGAAAGAGAAAGGTATAAATCTGATTTCCATCACACTTCTTTTGATTATGTTAAGCATGGTAAATTTCCACATAAGCATTGGAAAATAATTGCATGTTCCTTTTGTGGTTTGGTTAACCATAGTGTTTCTAGATGTTGGAAGAGAATGGCCACATACAGGAAACTTTTGAAGGAAAGAAGGCAAGAAGCCAAAGGTCCATTGGACAAGGAAAATTATGCTGACAGGAAGATGAACATGTGTTGTACTTATTGCCATAAGCAAAGACATGTTGCTGAAAGGTGTTGGACTTTGATCCAACAATGCTTCCACGAAATTTGAAGAAAGTGGAAAAAGAGTATGGTAAGAATGGAAAGGAAGTTTCCATAATCGATGTGTTTCAGGATGATCCACATGTTGATGTCGATGTGCAGTTAAAGGAAGCACCTTTGGTGTGGATTGGTAAGAAATGGTTAGAGTTCTTATCCAATTAAAGTTACATGTCTTTTGATGTGAAAAGAAATGTATCACATCTATTTGCATTTCTTTGCTAATGGAATGCAAGTTGCAGGATGGAAAAGTTGAGTATGTAGACTCACTTTATTGCAGCAAAATTATCTTCATTTCAGCTTTGAAAGTACATGTACATGTGATCGAGGATCTTGTACTTATGATTGTACTTAAGAGAAAGTTGAAGAATTGAATACATGCATGAGGATGGAATGTATGAACACAGGGATGTTAATGATTTCCTTGTATTTGAACATGTATGTAATTGACTTGATGGAAAGCTATCGACCATCATATTGTTTTGTTTAAACATGCATGTAATGTCATGTTGACTTGGAAGAGTTGATTTGGTCTCCAAGATTGTAAAAGGGAGATAATGATGAAGTGTTTCATATTTGTAAAAGAATCGTTAAAATTCTTTTTGTACATGCTTGACTTGAAGGGTCAATTGTTGAAAGGGCATGTTTTTTTTGTCAGCTTGGGATTTAGTCGATCATTTGTACACAAGATGTAAAGACATGTTGATGATTCACATGATGTGAAATTTGTTTCTTTTGATGGAGCAAGAATTTATGTCATCAAGTTGGTTTCTTATATTTTGACATCATCTGCTAAAGTAGATTTGCAGCAACAAAGGTCGCCATGGAAGTGGATTGGAAGTGATGTTCATCTACCTTCTGTAAATTTTGAATGAGTTCAAGGAAGATAGTTCTTAACAGGAGAACAAGCGCATCCAGGAAGGGAAGTGTTGACTACCTTCGAGTTTTGGTTCAAAGGCACCAGCCATGCAGGCAAGTGTATGGAGGCTGAAAGAAGAGGGTATTGTACTCTCATCTACTGTTCAGATCAGTATATCAGTGTTTTGGGGTCCAAAAGATTCCCAATGGGGAGGAGTGATCAGATATTGATCCAGGACTTTAATGATAGCTCAAATTTCAGAGTGTTCGAAAGAGTGTCGAAACTAAATGACTCGATAGATATCTTCCTCCTAATTCCGGTGCCATGAACAGTTTGAAAAACTGACACCATATGAAGAAGTTATCGCAATTTGAAAAATTCCAGTAAACTCCAATTTCCAAGAATAAATTGATTTTTGGAAAATATTAAAAAAATAATATTCCTTGGAATATTCCCCAAAATATTCCTTTTTGACTAACCAATCAGGAGTTGACACATGGAAAGCCCGGAGGCCACCACATGGCCCTGGAATGGCATGGTAAAATTTTGTTGGGTCTGACGAAATCGAACCCATGACCTCCGGCAAGCTAAACAAGCACGCTACCAACTCCACTCTACATCAGTTCTTAACAGCTAAGGGTTGAATTTTTATTTGTGCTATAAATGGTAGCGGTTTGGGTTAGGATCACCAGCAGTCTTACCCACCAGTGGTCCCCACGAACACTATTCACATGACCCGCGATGCTTAGTTGCCGTTTGCAAACAGTCATACGCGGTGGCATGTCAACTAACCGCCAGCTTAATGGTCTTCCTCCCTAACCGTCGAATTAACCGCCTCATATGCACGTGCAGACAGTTATGAAACAGTCATTCCGATGGTTAGCTTGGTGAAGTGGACAAAAAGGGCGGATTTTGCCAAATATAACTGGATTTAAGTGCAGTTAACCAGAATTAGTGGAGGATCTCTAGGCGATAATTATTAAATGCACTCCAGGAGCAGTTTTCAACCTATGAGAGTGAAAAAAAAGGCTGGATAGGCTAATTGAGACCTTATGAAGCCAATGGAATAGTTCAAAGAAGCTGAAGAAGGCATCTTCAAAGAGATTTTCATCCAGGGAGATTTTGGAGCTCAGGGCCACCAGGGGTTGGAGGCAGTTGCAGGAGCTACCAATATCCATTCTCGGCGAACCAACAGTCATTCTTGACTGTAATGAGCCTTTTGAATCCATTGAAAGGGTTTACAGAACAATCTAAAGATTTCTAAAGGCTGAGATGCTACAAGGAAGTTTGAGGCAGCCTAGAGCTAACCATGGAGGAAGGCTTAGATATGGAATGCAATGCTCATTTTGAGAAAATGAACAGTCTATTGTTGATGTCTGATATGTTTTGGAAATAGTAGAAGAGTTTTTAGAGACATTTAAAGAATTCTAAAGGATTTTGTGCCATCAAGAAGCTCAGGGAAGCTTAGTGCACCAATTGAAGGAATCAAGTCTAAGGGATCTTAGATCTGCTTGCAGAATGATGACAACCATGATAGGGATATAGATGGTTTTCTAAGCCCATTGGTTCAGTCAATAACCATTGGAGTTGAGTGTGGTACTTGTAAAAGAATTGAAGCCATAATCCCAAAGAGCCAAGTCAAATTGACAGAAGCTCAAGGAGACGTAGCCCACGATATTCAGGTAAACTCCTAGATTAAATTTACTATTATGTGTTGATGTTTAGGTGCTACATTATATGGCTGCTATGTGTGTCTAATATCAGCAGAAACAAATCAAATTAAAGCACTTAAACAGTTAAAAGCAAACAAAGACATAAGCCTGTTTCAAGTACTTAATTCTACAATTGTCAACAAAGCTAGATCATATAATTGTTAAGCTTTGGAGTGAGAGGTTCTTGTAAGTATAACAAGATGTTAAACCCTCATTTCAGAAAAGGTGAACATCTGATTTCATGAAAAAAACTTCATTTATGTGTCCTGCGGACATAGTCGCACCCATAGGCCCCCCTTTGTGCCGTTGGGAGACTACAGCCACACCTTTGAACTTACTTGCATGCGGCTCAGAGGATACAGACACACTTGTGTTGTGGTAAACCACAACCCCTCCCCCGCCCTCATTTTTATCTTATTTTTATCTACCTAAATAATGGGGACCCTCTCTACAAATTTTTGGCTAAGTTTTTTTTTTTTTTTTTTTTTCATTTAAGATTGCCTTACAATTTTATCATTTTTTTATTTTTATCAGATTAATGTTTTGATTGTTTCATTGAATTTGAATTTTACAAGCTTTCCATAGATACTTGTTTCGACTCATTTGGTCAACTGGTTTGTAAATGGCACTCCTTTGAAGTTTCATCATTTTCTTGCCTAGACTAAAAATGTAAATAACTGTATAATATTTCCATTTTTGTAGCTAATTAAGCTCAATAGTCATTCATTGTAAATATTGACTTTTAGTTAACTTTACACTAACAGTGCTATAAAATGACCCAGTTAAATCATACAATGGATGAAATCATGTATCAGGATCTTCATAATTGACTCCAATTTATTATTTTAAAACAAATTGCCAAGGTTGATTCTCAAAATTGCAAAATAGCTATATTTTAATTTGTAGGATTAATAATTCACGTGGGCCCCACTCATCTTCATTAATTTAATAGCCCCCGAGACCTAGATCACAAAAAACTTATAAGAAAAAATATTTCTCACAAAAAGAATATGTCATATCACAAACAAAATTTCTCACAAAAATATTTTCTAGCAAAAAACTTTCTCGCAAAATATTATCGCAAAAACTTAAACGTTAAAGCATGAACATTTAAACATGCGATATGCAATAGGCCGATAGGATAAAAGGTTTTAATCTAAGTTTTTATTGATCGCCGTATGCCTCCCGTACCTCCACCTTACTTCACCCTCACATCATATTCCACTCACTCCACCTCACCCTCCCTATTCCTCCCTCCTCCATTAACTCCACTCCTCACGTGAGTTTGGAATCAAAACATTTCAAAGTTTGAAGTCACTTTGGATTGATTCTAATGGTTTGTTAAAATATTATATTTATATTATAATATTATAATATTATAATTTTAATATAATTTAAATAATAATATAACAATATTTTAATTAGTGTTTAACTTTTTATTTAGTTCTATTAATAATTAATCTGTAAATAATTTAGAATAATATCATAATTAAAATTAGAGTAGCATTAATTAAAATTAATTATATATATTAGTTTACTAATAATTAAGTTAGAATTAATTAGATTAATAACTCAAATCTAATTTAGGATTAGAATTTAATTAAATAAATTCTGATTTTTAGCCCAACAATTGAAATTCCATAATTTTGGCAGTTTTGACTCATCAACTTTGGAGGTTCATAGAATAAGTTTTTCTTGGTCAAATGAGGCCCAGGACGACCCATTGGAAAGATAAAATCAAGGAGAACATTTCTGAGGAGGTTTCACTAACATATTTGATCATTTATTGGGTCTACAATCTAGCAAAATATCAAGCTCCGAATTTTGAATAAAACTAATTTTCCTGAGTTTTATTTTTTGCATTTTCATTTGCCCAAGCCTCTTCTGAATGCAAATCCATTCGTCAATGATATCCTTGGCTAATTAAATCATCACAATCATCAATAGAAAGCTTATATTTCCTTTTCAATTATTTATTTAATTAAATTTGATTAGATTTGTTTTAATTCCAGATTTGGCATTTTGATTTTATTTTTGCATTTTAATTTTTTTTATTTGATTTTGTAGGAAAACAGTTGAAGAGATATCGGGAAAAGAATCTCAATCAATGAAAAGGCTCCAGCAATACAAGAATGAAATTTTGAGCCAATAAAAAATTGATTAAACAGATTTCTTCTTCAACAAACATTCCTAGTTTGAATTCCTTTGTAAATATTATAAATAGTAGATTGCAAAACGTAATAGAGGCTTCTCTCCTCTGCAATTCTGGAATTCTAAAAGCACTTCTATTATAGGGATTTAGAGTTGTAGGTGGGAGGAGTGGAAATCTCAGATCTAGGGATTATTGAGGTTTTTCTTTTACATGCTGAGTTATTTATAATGAACAGAGTTTGCACTATTGTAGCTTTTCTTTTGAAAGCAGAAGCTCAGGCATTGTAAAGGACTATTAGAGATCGAAGCTGGAGAAATGAATTCAATAAATTGGTATTTATAATACTATTATTTTAAATGCTGGTTTCATTTTATGATGACAGAAATGTGTCAATTTACTTTCATATTTGTGCACTTTTGTCGGTATGGGTAATTTGTCTCTATTTTATGTTATTATTTATCTCTGTTCTTATGGGTTGAATTCTGATTTCTAAGGAATTGTTTACTCATAAATCTGTCTTATAAAACTAATTTGTTGAATAGTGATATGTTGTGAACTTCTTCCACATATTATTATTTAATTATTCAAGTTACTGAAATGATCAATACCATTTTGTGAACTTCTTCCTGAGTGTTGTTGATTAATTATTTCAGTTAAGAGGTCTCAATAGGATATGTTTGGTATTCATAATGCCAGTTAATTGAACTACTTCATTAGCTTGATATTCATTATAAGCCAGACATATATAAATCCCAATACTTTAAATATCTTGCTCTTAATTGGGTTAAATTTATATCTGCCTAATAGTGATAGGATTAACATCAGTCCTTTTTCTTGCATATTAGAATAAGTTTGTATTTAGATTAATTTCTACATTCTTTTAAGTCCTCTTCCCAAATAGGTAAAATTTAGTTGTGGCTTGGCAAGAGGGTTGATCTGATCTCTCTTCTCCATTAATGAATGAAAGTCATATTTTAAAGCCATTGGAGATTTAGAAAAGGTAACTAGACCTTGTTGAACCAGTCAGAACCACCATTCCAAACGAAAAAGGAGCTGCTTTAAGGTCCAAACAGGGTGGTCATCCCCCATGTTGTTGCAGCGATTTTCGAGGCTTCAACATTTTGGCGATAGAAGGAGAGCTTGAAACTTGTCTATTGGAGTCTTTTGAATCTTAACGTTTTATTTAATCACGATGGCTACTCTTAAACTTCCAATTTGGAGTTGTATCCATGGAAATGAATCTTCCAATACTCCACTCGAAGTGGTAAGACTCTTGTCTCAGGTAAAGTTTAATTGTAAGAGAAATTCTTCTGCTTTTAATCATGTCTTTCAATTTATTCAAAATCTTTCTAATTCTGATTTTCAAGGAATTGATGAAGGCATTTTATACAGAATTTTTACTCTCACATTCGCGGCAAAAGCCAAAAATTGGTGTCGAACTCTTCTAGTTGCCTCAATTCATAGCTGGGATCAATTTGTTACAATTTTAATTTGTAAATTTGACGGCTATGATTATGAACATGTATGTGATGAAATTGAATATCTACGAAGGTTTGAAAATGAGTTTGTTATTGATTTTAATATTCAATTTTTTTTGAATTGTTTAAAATTTAAAGTCGAAGATAAACCTTCGGAAGAATAATCACTAGATTGGTTTGAACATATTTGTTCTCTTCCTCCCATTCCCAATCCATATGAAATTAGTTCAAGCTTTGTTCCATCCCTTTCCAACGTAAATGAGAATTCCAACATGGATGTGCAAATAAATTATGATGAAGTGGTCTCACAAAGCTTGGAAAATATTTCAATCCAAATGAAAGAAGACAATAGCACCAATTTTGGAGAAAGAGTTGCCTTGAAATCTGAAAATTACTCTGCATTGAATTCAGAAAATCAGATTGCAAATCAACAAGTACAAGCAGTAATCAAGGTAACCAATAACTCACAAATTGTTGTACAAATTTTTGAATTCTTTCATGATGATAAAATGCCAAATTTAGAGCAGCAAAACAACCTTCTTCAAGAAAGCATGAGTACAGAAAGGAATGATCTAGAATCTGAAATTTATAATGAATAGAATGCACAAGAGTTCTCAAATAGAGAAACTTTTAAGTTCATTATTTTTTATTCTCATTTTTCCCTTTATCCTGATATTTTTACTGATGGTAATTTTCACCTCTTGGTATTAATGATATTTCAGAAAATACAGAGGCTGATCTAAATGAAATGCCAATTAGTTTTTATCAAGATAGAGAAACAATGAATGATCATTCTTTTGGTATTAATAAACATGTACTTTATATTCCTTCTTGTTTTGATACATTGGATGAGATCGAAGGGAATTTTAATAAGCATCGTGAAGTCATTTATGATAATTACTCTGATAATGAAGATGTTGATTTGTATTCTTCTCAAGTCAATCCTCATGTGAAAATTCAAAACACATATGAGGATTAAGAACACTTTAATTCAGAAATTATTCCAACTAATTTTCATTCTCAAGCAACAAATTATCTTCATGACTTCGACATCCAAGAAATCAAGCTCTCATTCCTATTCATGGTAATAATTCTATTTCTAATTCACAAGTTGGAATTAACAATCATTCAAATTCCATTATTCTGGATAATCCTTGAGAAAAAAAATTATTTCAAAAAAATCCCAATTGTGTTGTAACTGTAGAAATTCTCACTGAAGATCACTTGATAATGCAATATATTAAAGTAAAATACTTGATCTACTTCTACAAACAAAATTGCGGAAGCTTAATTGATTTTGAGCAAGATCAAATAGAACACATATAACAGAGAAGAAGAAATCAATTACACATGAACACAGAAGAATACTTTGGGGAAAGCCTCAACTAAAAACCCCGCTATCTGTATTATCATACAAGTGGAAATATCTCAGGATTACACAAAACTTTATCTCACAAGCTATCCAGCTCTCAGTACGATCCCTCAATGCTGCTCATAGATAGAATAGACAACACATATGCCTTCCTTTAGTCCTCTAAGCTTCCTATTTCCTTGCGCAGTTTCTCTTGGGTCCTCAAGCTGCCACCTGTGTGTAACTACCTCACACATTGCTCATCAACCTCAGAAATAATTGCGCAATCCTCAAGGAAAAAATTCCTCTGCATGCAAGAGATATCCTCATGGGAATATTCCTGCAACTGATAGTACATTGTCCCATCCTCTGATCTCAACTTGGTCTATGTCTGAACTAACATGCATGAGTTATTTATGAGAGAATATTCAGTTATCTGTAGTACACTAGTTGCATGCATGCATGCATTGACTAACTGAACTCACAATCAGTTCCACAAATTGTTGGAATTAATCTAACTGGACTTAACGTAGTTAACTAAGCTAACTAATTACAACTACAAGTACAACTCATCCTGATCTCCTTAATTAAGGGATAACTATTGGAAATAATACTAAGAGGGGGGGTGAATCAGTATTAGTCAAGTCAACAATATTTTTCTTTTCATACTCAAATTTATATATGCTACTTCAACGAAGGTAACCTGCGTGTACACGCAACTGTGTTTAAGGAAGCCATCATATATCCAGCAAACTTATGATTCAGTTAATTCATCATATGTTGATCTTTAATCAATACTTCATTAACCATATAAACAGTAACTATGTGCAGTAATATCAAAACAAACCATCACACATAAGAAACACACATGAACACCAAGATTTAAGGTGGAAACCCAATGTGGGACAAAAACCACCTGCTGTTGTCTTCTTTTAATATAAGAAAAACCTGTTTACAATCTTGTACTGGTGCAGACTCATACCAGTACGCAGGCACCCACCTGCAGAAGGCTACAACCTTCTCTCATTCCTCAACTTCTACTGGAAGGGAGCTACAACGCCCTAGCTCTTGTACTAGCTGATTCGTTTACTAGTACGAAGGCGTCAGCCTACTGAAGCCTCCAACCTTCACTCATTTTCCAGTTGTTACTGGATGGGATCTCCAAGCCCCTAGCTCTTGTATTGGCCGATATGTTTACTAGTATGTAGACTATGACCTTCTCTCTTCCTCCGGGGACCACGTTTCATAAATTTTTAGACTAGATAATCTTGGAACACAACACCACGATTTGAAGGCCACATTTCATCCAATTTTCATACTGGACCCATCAACAACATTGAAGCTCAAAATCAATCACCACTCCAATACAACCATCAAATACATCTGCATTAACCAATCATTGAAACTCAATCATCAATCTCTGAATCACACACAAATGAATCACTGAAGGCCCATCATCACTAAAGAAAATCACAATCAACCAATCTGAACATTCAGAATACTATCATCAAAACACAGTCACTAGAACACAGAGCAGAACCCAAAACTCTACAACAACCACTAGAACCAATTGCAAATTCAAATATCATATTTCATAATATATACGCTACTCTGATGAGCTGAACCAACATGTATACGCGCTTTTACCAAAGCGAACCAGCGTACAGATCTACAAATACTAACTTAAAAACTTCACAGCTATTTCAGAATCCAGTCATACCCAGATCATAACATTTGCAGAATAAAACATGTGTCAATATTCAGATCTAGACTATCCATGATCAAACCACATAATGATAATACATTTCAGGTCTTATGATCCCGATCCATCATCCATCATCAACCACATAGGTGCATCCTTAGTTTAGATAAAAAACCCATAACCTGCATACTTGATCTCACACTTCATCAGCTATTCAGTACTTGCACGCTTTGGCCTAATGATCTTCTCCTCCTTCTATAGTTTTAGGCCTTTCTCAATACCATGGACCAAAACCACTTAGGACCAATACCTTGGACCAAATACCTACGGTCAATACCTTAGACCAAATACCTTGGACCAATACCATGGATCAAAATACCATGGACCAAATACCTCAGACTAAAAACTTAGTTTTCCAACATATACGTGCTTTTCCTTCTATGAAAGTGTGTGTGTACATATATGCTACTTGTGTTCAGTGAACCTGCATGTATACGCAGCTTGGTCAAGATGAACCTGTGTATACCTCTCTTTCTTCATTCTTTGTAATCTGATCTATAATTCTTTGTTGTTGACATGTTTCATTGTGATCTTCCATCTAAGTGAGTTGTCATCAAGGACAACACCTGTATCATAATGCCAGCAATCTCCCCCTTTGGACTTGATGGCAACAACAACACCAAGTCACTCTCCCCTTTTGACATCAAGGGCAAAGGGTGGACCAAGATATTCTCTCCCTTTGACATACAATATGTTGTTCATGCTCCCCTTGAGTATATGCTAAAATCTCTGATTGAGCTCCCCCTTTGTACATGATGAGATGCACTAACCCGTCCATGCTCCCCCTGAGCACATGCAGAGTCTGAAAAAATATATTCCAAAAGAATAACACGACTCTATAACTCAACTAAGTGAGTATGACCTTCCTATCACCAATGACTCATACATATATCAATCTCTCAACCAAGTGGGGATACACCAACTTTGACTCATCCACTCAACCAAGTGGGGTTATACTAATTGTTTATACATGAAAGAAACAATAAATATTACATCATCCATCCGATGTAAATTGGGGTTACATATTAGGTCTTTTCATGACCTTTAAATCAAATGATATTCATGAGATTATAACAAGGACAACCGATCTAAATAAGACCATGATAGTCATCAGCAACTATCATACACCATATATGATCTGCACCATGAGCAGCATTAGGATCAACAGCCTATAAAAGAGTCACCTGAATCAAAACAACTATGTGGATTAAGAAATATAAGCATCTTCAAGTACCAAGATCTTCTAACATAATGCCAACAATGCATTATTCGAAACATATGCTCCCCCTGAACCTGTGTCAATTGTTCATTGTCAGATTTGATCATTGCAAAATATCAGTGAGAGCCATTAAGGCATCATCATTAATCAGATATACATCAACTTTTTAACACCTTATGAGTACCAACACATTTCAACACATCATCAGCAAATTGTAACTATCATCAAACAGAGCAGATAATTGACTGAACCATATCAAACCCCTTTTCTTGAGTCTATCCCACTGCTTTTCCTCAAACCAACATATACGTGACTATGCAGCTTCGAACTCGCATATATACGTGACTTGTCTTCATGAAACTTGCGTATGAGATTTAGAACACTGAAGTTTCACACTTTCAACTCCCCCTGAGTCTGTTATGTCTATACATTGTGCCATGCCATAAATTATTTTACTGTACTTCCTTCTTTTTCCATATCTTCGAGTGTGATGATGTTTTCTCTTTTGGTATGGTGCCCGAAATTTTCTCCTGCATTCCTTTGCTATATGTCCAAACTTGTTGTTAGCACTTGAGATTTCACCCTAGGCTGAGGAAGGTAAACCTTCAAGGCAACATCAAACCATTTCACCTCGTAGCTAGCCCTACGGGGTATGAGAAGGCTCTCTCCGGTCAAACTCGGTAGATCTTTCAATAGGATGAGCTGACCCAATTAGGAACACTGATATTAGGCTAGTAAACTGATGAGGAGGGTTGATTTAAAGTTTTTGGGGTTTTTGGTGGCAATTGGAGGGAGTGCAATTCAGGGTGTGGGGATTGAGCTCAGTTTTTGCAGGTGGGTCTTTGGGGCAAGGAAGGAGTTTGTGCTGATACCTTAAGCTGAGATGGATGATCAAGGAAGAAAGAGAGGGAGTTAAAGAGGGCAAACAATGACTTTGAATCCTCTTTAGACAGTGGAAAACATAAATATTAAACAAAATTGAAAGCTGAGCATGGCATGCATGAATTCAAACTTTATCACTTCTTTTGTTTAATTAGCAGCAATAGAATAAGAGATGGAACACATAAACACACTTACAATGACAAGTAGGAAACACACCATCAACACAATAATCCACAAGAATCCACAATGATGTCTGCAAAACCCTGGTCTTCCTTTTCCTCAAATCGCAGAGATACAAGTGAAATATACAATAGAGCTTCTCCCTCAAGAGTCCAACCATCAAAATGAGGATGAGAAGGCCTCATATAGATCATCTAACTCCTTTCCCCACCTCTAGGGGTCGATCTCAGCTTCCTAGGAGCAGTTTGAACTAATTCTAAACTAAGCACTAGATAATAGGCAGTCAAAACAACTTGCCTCTAAAACTTAGGTAACCCATCCATGCATTTAATATTCACTATTTACATCAAGAAAACTTCTAGAAGGGTTAAAGGAGAGTAAATGCATCCATGTGCCATGAAAATTACACCAAAGTTTCTTATTTACATGCCCAAAAGCCATCCAAGAGTAAAAACAGTGTTTTGCTGGCCGAAATGGTCAAATCTGGCAATTTTCCCTGAGTGGTCGCGCCCCTGATCCTGAGTGGTCGCGCCCCTTTGCAGCTCTGGTTGAAGGCTTTCCCGGTGTCGGAATCGGGCGTAGGATAGCTCGTTAGAAAGGTCTTTGAGTCTAATTTCCAACTCAAGTGGAATTTTTCAATTTGGAGTTGATTTGACCTGTCAAAAATCAAATCTCCAAAGACTGGTCAAAACGTGCCCAATGAGGCTGCCTCAAGGAAGAGTGTTGTTGCAGTCAACTTTGGAATACCTTCCTCAACCCCAAATTGAGCTCATGATAGCTCATCGGAAATATATTTGTGTCTAGTTATCATTTTACCCATCAAAAAAGTCATTTGGTCAACCAAGCTAGGAGAAAACTTGATTTTCCCAAGGTCACTTCAGAGGTGCCTTTGATTCTCCTGAGGCAACGGTATTCTTGACATTTCTCTCAAACCATGACACCTGTGCAAAAAGTGAATGAGGTTTCTCTTCCTTGGCATGTTTTGGACAAAAACCTCTCTCAGGTTTTCAAAATTCATCTTTGATTGCTCAGAACCATCATTTTAGTGAAACTTGTCCCGATGTGTGAAATAAGGAATTTTGTCGAAATGGAGCGAAATGAAGGGGATAAGGGGCTTCTAAATTCTTGAGGAAATTTTTGGGAGTAGGGAGGGATGTTAGGAAGCAGGGGAAAGTGGAATCTCAGAGATGGAGTGAGAGGAAGGGGTTCAAAAGAGTGAAACACAGGCCCAACCTAGAAAATTGCCAGGTTGTAGCTAGAAACTAGGGTTTGTGCAAAAATGAGGAATTTGGCGGATCTAAGGGATGGGAAGTGTTTGATAAGGTACTTTAAGGATAGGGGAAGGTGTATGAACATCAGGAAATAAGTTTTGCCGGTGATTTGACCATCCAAGAGAAATTGCCTTCAAAACCCTAGGAGAGGGAAATGACCTTGCCTGGGCGCAACATGAAGCATGAACAAGGTGTAAAATGACTCATTAGACACTGACATGATAATGAAAACCCTACAAATGATGATAAACTCAGCTGAATGGTGACATGGACTGACATTTGGGCAAACCCTAGACCTAATGCCTAGTGACCAAATTTTGCTTGAAGACTCACTGAAATGACAAAATTTGACCTTGACACTTCAAAATCACTATGTAAGAGCACATTTGATCACTGGAGGAAGGCTGGAAAGACTGACACTAACACTTGTTACATGCATAACATCTGACATGTTTCATATTCCTTCTATAGCAGTCAATGGCTTTGTGACCAAACATATTGCAAGAAAAACAATATCCCTTAAAGTACCTGGAAGTTGATGATCTTTTTGTGTGATAGTCTTGAACCATTCTACTTCTGCATCTCACTACAACATGTCCAAAATTATGACATATATAACATTCAACATTATTCATTTGAGGAAATAACCAACTATCACTTCCACAGTTAGGAGTAAAAGATTTTATTTGAATAATTTCTTTCCTTGGTTGTTGATGGGGTTGTCCTCTCATCTCCTTGCTGAGAATTTCAGATTTTGCATTAGAGTTCCTTGCCTCACCTTGTGAGCTAAATTCACCTTCAACGGATTCATGAAAGCCAAGACTATTTTTGATGGTAGGAGACCTTTGACTACTAAGAATATTATCCAAAATGTTAGTACTGTCTTGAAATTGTAACAGTTTATCCTTTTCTTCTAATTTACCTTTTAAGATATTTACCTCAACCTGATGTTGTTCTTCCTTTTCCAGATATTGCTTCTTCAAGATTTCTTCAGTCTTTCTTCCTTCTTCCACTTGTTGCCTTAATTTGAGAATCTCATTTTCTTCTTCTTCATCTGCTTGAGGTAGTTCTTCATTCTGCTTATTTTCAAGATCTTCTTTTAGAGAGAGGATCTTAGCTTCAAGACTTACATAGTAACTGGATCTATCTTTAAGTCTCTGGATTGTTATACTCTAATCATTTATTTCATTTCTTAATGATATCACTTCATCCTGCAGCTGCTTCCTTACTTTGTTTCCTTCCTCCAGCTGAGCTTTTAATCTGGTAACTTCTTCTTTGAAGGCACACTCCCTTTTGTTAAATAGATCTTGTTGATCTCTGATTTTATCTGATGCTTAATTTTCTTATTCATCTTCAATTTGAGGTGATTTGGAATCTGAATCCTTGCTTCCACCTAATGGCCAATTATCTCTCCTATTGTCGTTGTTGCTTTGAGTTGTCTTCTTCTTCTAAGGCACTTTCTTCTTTAGCTTCTTTCCCATTGTTCTACGGATCTCCTTCAAGTTATCAAGCTTCTACCAAAGGACCTACTCTGATACCAATTGTTGGAAATAATACTGAGAGGTGGGGGGTGAATCGGTATTAGTCAAGTCAATAATCTTTTTCTTTTCATACTCAAATTTATATACCCGACTTCAATCAAGGTAACCCACGTGTACATGCAACTGTGTTTAAGGCAACCAGTGTATATCCAACAAACTTATGATTCAGTTAATTCATCATATGTTGATCTTTAATCAGTACTTCATTAACAATATAAATAGTAACCATGTGCAATAATATCAAAACAAACCATCACACATAAAAAACACACATGAACACCAAGATTTAAGGTGGAAACCCAATGCAGGACAAAAACCACCTGTCGTTTTCTT
Organism: Pinus tabuliformis; assembly: GCA_031772625.1. NCBI lineage: Eukaryota > Viridiplantae > Streptophyta > Pinopsida > Pinales > Pinaceae > Pinus > Pinus tabuliformis. The sequence continues at coordinate 1,146,225,044 of CM062815.1, forward strand.
CTTTTAATATAAGAAAAACATGTTTACAAGCTTGTACTAGTGCAGACTCATACTAGTACACAAGCACCCACTTGCAGAAGGCTACAACCTTCTCTCATTCTCCAACTTCTACTAGAAGGGAGCTACAACCCCCTAGCTCATGTACTAGCCTATCCATTTACTAGTATGTAGGCACTAGCCTACTGAAGGCTCCAACTTTCACTTCTTTTCCAGTTGTTACTGGATGGGAGCTCCAAACCCCTGGCTCTTGTACTGGCCGATATGTTTACCAGTACATAGGCGCTGACCTATAGAACGGTACGACTTTCTCTCTTCCTCCAAGGATCACGTTTCATAAATTTTCAGACTGGATACTCCTGGAACACAACACCACAATCTGAAGGCCACATTTCATCCAATTTTCATACTAGACCCATCAACAACATTGAAGCTCAAAATCAATCACCACTGCAATACAACCATCAAATACATTTGCATTAACCAATCATTGAAACTCAATCATCAATCTCTGAATCACCCACAACTGAATCACTGAAGGCCCATCATCACTGAAGCAAATCACAATCAACCAATCTGAACATTTAGAATACTGTCATCAAAACACAGTCACCAGAACACAGAGTAGAACCCAAAACTTTGCAACAACCACTAGAACCAACTGCAAATTCAAATATCATATTTCATAATGTATACACTACTCTGATGAGCCGAACCAGCATGTATACACACTTTTACCAAAGCGAACTAGTGTATAGATTTGCAAATACTAACTTAAAAACTTCACAGCTATTTCAGAATCCAGTCATACCCAGATCATAACATTTGCAAAATAAAACATGCGTCAATATTCATATCTAGACTATCCATGATTAAACCACATAATGATAATGCATTTCAAGTCTTATGATCCCGATCCATCATCCATCATCAACCACATAGGTGCATCTTTAGTTCAGATCAGAAACCCATAACCTACATACTTGATCTGACACTTCATCAGCTATTCAATACTTGCACGCTTTGGCCTAGTGATCTTCTCCTCCTTCTATAGTTTTAGGCCTTTCTCAATACCATGGACCAAAACCACTTAGGACCAATACCTTGGACCAAATACCTAGGGTCAATACCTTGGACCAAATACCTTGGCCCAATACCATGGATCAAAATACCATGGACCAAATACCTCGGACAAAAAACTTAGTTTTCCAACATATACGCACTTTTCCTTCTGTGAAAGTGTGTGTGTACGTATACGCTACTTGTTTTCAGTGAACCTGCATGTATACGCAGCTTAGTCAAGATGAACCTACGTATGTCTCTCTTTCTTCATTCTTTTAGTCTGATATGTAATTCTTTGTTGTTGACATGCTGCACCGTGATCTTCCATCTGAGTGAGTTGCCATCAAGGACAACACCTATATCATAATGGCAATAATAACTTCCTCAATCAAAGGGATAATTGTTGCATGTCTTCACATAGACTTCATGTTTGATTTTCTCTAACTAATTAACTCAAGATGAATTAATTAATTATTTTACAAACAGTTGCTGAGCTCAAATTCAAATTTTAATCACAATTTTAATTTAGGGACTAATTAAAATTGGAATGTATCCTGAAATGCTATCTATAGGAATGCTATTTTTAGCATTTCTTGTTGCTATTTTCAACACTCCCTCTCAACAAGAAAGGGATTATCTGTCACCCCGATCCTGTCTTTGTGGAACTCGAATTTGCATTTTGACAATGCCTTAGTCAAAATGTCTGCATCCTGCTCCTCGGTCGAAACATACTGCAACAACATGATCCTCTTCACCACACAATGTCAAAGATGATGATACCGGATATCAATGTGCTTGGACCTATCATGAAATACTAGATTCTCAGAGAGTTTGATACAACTCTGATTATCGCAATAGATCACAGTTGGATCCATCCTCTGATCAAACAATCCAACTAGAATTTTCCGCATCCAAATGGCCTCACATGCTACCTGGCTTGCAGCCATGTATTCAGCCTCTGCTGAGCTAAGTGCAACTGACCTCTGTTTCCTGCTGTACCAAGAAACTATAGCTGAACCAAGGTTGAAAATTCCTCCTGAAGTGCTCTTCCGATCTGATGGACTCCCTGCCCAATCTGCATCTGTGAAGCCTTGAAGCTTCACTCCCTCTGTCCATATGTACCATAATCCATACTGAGATGTGCCTCTGAGGTATCTCATCACATGCTTCGCTACCTTCCAAAATAGCTTGGTATGCTGAAACATAGCTTGACTTGGCTGGTTCACCGCAAAGCACAAATCTGGTCGTGTGTTCACTAGATACATCAATGAACCCACAAGCTGCTGATAAACAGTAGCAGCTACTACCTCACCTGAAGTAGCATCCTCCTTCCTCCAGTTACCTACTAGAGGAGTCTACATGGGCTTGCACTTCTCCATGTGGAATCCCTTGAGTATCTCATTGGCATACTTTCCTTGAGACACAAATACTTCCCCATCCTTTTGCCACACTTCCATGCCTAGAAAGTAGTGCATGAGACCCATGTCTTTCATCATGAACTCTCTTGCAAGGTCCTCCTTGCGAGACTTGATCAACTGATCATCACCTGTCAATATCAAATCATCAACATAAAGAACAATGATCAATGGCTTACCTTCTACGATGATGTGGTATAGGTTCTCATTCGCTTCACTCTTTGTGAAGCCCAACCCAATGAAATAGTTGCCGATCCTGGTGTACCAAGCATGAGGTGCTTGCTTTAGTCTGTACAAAGCTCTCTTGAGTCGGCACACATGCGACTCACAATCGAAGGTCTCAAATCCTTCTGGTTGCTCTATGTACACCTCTTCCTCAATCTTGCCATTGAGGAATGCAATCTTCACATCCATCTGATGGATCTTCCAACCCATCTGTGCTGATAGTGCCAATATCAATCTGATAGATGAGTACCTTGTTACAGGAGCAAAAGTCTCATCATAGTCGATCCCCTTGACCCGTGAGAAGCCACAGGCAACAAACCTTGCCTTGTGTTTCTCCACACTACCATTAGCTTCTTGCTTTACCTTGTAAAGCCATCGAGAACTCACCACTGACTTGTTCTCCGGTCTTGGAACAACATCCCAAACACTGTTCTGAGCTATGGAGCCATACTTCTCCACCATAGCATCAACCTAGACTCGCTGCTGCACTGGTTCCTCGAAGGAAGATGGTTCGGTCTCTACACACTCCCTAACTAGGGCCATGTAACCAGTGTACCACTTAGGTGACCCCCTCTGTCTGCGCTGAGAAGATGGTTGTCCCACATTCTCTCTCGCATCCATCAACAATCTATCAGCTTCCCTTGAGTGTTTCCGCCCATCTCTAGAAGACTCTGTATGAGTGGATGTCTCCACTCCTGGATCCTCTGCATGCGGCTTCTCTACATCAATCTGAGGCTCCTCCTCCTCAGGAACCAAAAGTTCCTCCTCTGCATGAAACTTGAGCTCCCTCTTAAGGGAAACTCACATGGCCTTCTGCTCGTCAAACTTTATATCTCTATGTACCACTGTCCTCTGACTAGTAGGCAAGAACACCCGATAGTTGTGGGGTGTATCAGTGTACCCCACAAGTATCCCCAACTCTGTTGTTGGGTCTAGCTTCTTCCGGGCATCTTTGGTCACATGGAAAAATATCGATGAGTTAAAGATCCTAAAGTGACTCACATCTGGTCTCTTCCCAGAGAAAGCCTCCTTTGGTGTCTTCATCCCCAATATGCGACGTGGGCTCATATTTTGCAAGTATACCACTGTATTTCATGCCTCAGCCCACAAATGAAGTGGTAGGCCTTGTTCATGCAGCATCGCTTGCGCTGCTCCCACAATTGTTCTGTTCTTCCTTTCGGCCACCCCATTCTGCTATGGGTTATGGGGTGCCGTCAACTCCCGTTTGATTCCTTCTGCAGCACAGAAGTCCTTAAACTGTTGAGAGACATACTCTCCACCATTGTCGCTTCACAAGGCACTTATCTTATTTCCTGATTCTTTCTCAACCAAGGGTTTGAACTCACAAAACCTTGAGAAGGTTTGATCCTTCTTCTGCATGAAATAGATCCAGCATTTATAAGAAAAATCATCAATGAAAATAACACAGTACCTTTGTTTAGCGGTGGAGGCTGTTGAGAATGGTCCACACACATCTGTATGAACTCGCTCCAGGATTTCTCCAGCTCGACTGTCTTGATCTTGAAAGGAAGATTTTGCATACTTACCCAAGGTACAACCTTTGCATGTATCCACTTGCTCCAGTTTACCCTTGGGAAGTCTGGTAGAAATCTGTTGCATGATCTTCAAGGCCCCATGGTGCAAGTGGCCCAATCTTCTATGCCATAGCTCGCCAATATCTTGGATTTGCACCAACTTTGCTTTGGAACTCAATGCAACACAGTCATCTACCTCCAGCTTGTAGAGATTCTTCACTCGAATCCCAATCCTCTTGGTCTGTCTAGTGCTAATGTGTCTAAGGAATGCCTTTCCTTTACTAAAGACCACATCATAGCCTTTGTCTTCCAACATTGTGATGGATACCAGGTTTTTCTTCAGTCCAGGCACATACTTTACATCGGTCAGGGTGGGAGGAGCTCCATGCTCCCTCTGAAACACAACCGTGCCTTCACCTAAAACACGATACTTTCCATCATCGTCATCTCTATGCGCATATGGAGGTCCATCTCCTCCAAGGTACTTAATAAACTCTTGTCGTTGGTCATGTGAAATGAGGCTCCACAGTCCAGGTACCAAACACAACCCACCATCGATGAAACCATGCATGCGATGAGGGTGAAATCCAATTCGAACTGTGAGGCCAGTGCCTCACCATCTGATCCTTTCGAGGATCCCTTCTGGGATTTCTTCTATGGACAATTTGTTGCATAATGGCCCACCTCATGACAATTAAAGCATCACACTTTAGATTTGTCAATCTTCTTCCCACCATGGGAAGAACTTGATTTGGAATGGGAAGCCTTCCCTTTCCCTTTCCTCGCCTTACTTTCTAAGGCTAGATTTTCTTCATCATCATGATTTGATGAAGATCCATCTCTGGTGCTTCTCTTGATCTCCTCCTACATCAGATTCGACCACAGTCATTCCCAATTTGGCAGTTTCTCTCTTCCATTTACTGAGTCTTGGTAGCTATGCTAGCTCTTAGGAAGATCGAGGAGAGAAAGACTCACCATGTCATCATTGACTGTCATGATTCCTACACTTCCAAGCTCATCCCTGTAGGTGGTGAGCTTGTTTAGATATGTAGAGATCATGTCGCCCTTTTCACACTTGATTTTTCGAAGCTTGTCTTTCAGCGCCAGCTTCCTCTTATCGTTGTTGTTCTGATATAGATCCTTCAATGTTTTCCACATTGAAAATGGTGTCTCCTTCCCATGGATACTCGAGACAATGTGGTCTCAAACTCCCTCCAGAAGAATCCTCCTCACTCTAGCCACACATTTCCTCCATTCTGCCAATTCTTGGGCATTAGCAGCTGCTGGCTTGGGGAATTCTTGATCAATGAAGTCCTTCAAACTGTTGTCCTCTAATACCGCTTCCATGAGATCCTTCCAGGCTATATAATTCGAGCTGCCATCCAGGGCATACTCGAGTCTTAAACCATTGAATGCCATTGGTGAAATTAGAGATGTGATAAGAATTCGATTTCTATAATCAAGAACTTCAAACTTCGAACTTCTCCCTTCTTTGTATATTGTTCTCTGCTTTGATCACCTTTGCTCTGATACCATGTATAAATTCTCACTGTAGATCACCTGATAATGTAATATACTAAAGAAAAATACTTGATCTACTTCTACAAACAAACTTGTGGAAGCCTAATCGATTTTGAGCAAGATCAAATAGAACACATATAACAGAGAATAAGAAATCAATTACACATGAACACAAAAAAATACTATGGGGAAATCCTCAGCTAAAAACCCCGCTATCTATATTATCATACAAGTGGAAATATCTCAGGATTACACAAAACTTTAGCTCACAAGCTATCCATCTCTCAGTACAATCCCTCAATGCTGCTCATAGACAGAATAGACAACACATATGCCTTCCTTCAGTCCTCCAAGCCTCCTATTTCCTTACGCAGTTTCTCTTGGGTCCTCAAGCTGCCACCTATGTGTAATTACCTCACACATTGCTCACCAAACTCAGAAATAACTACGCAATCCTCAAGGAAAGAATTCCTTCTGCATGCAAGAGATATCCTCATGGGAATATTCCTACAGCTGATAGTACACTATCCCATCCTCTGATATCAAATGGGCCTCTGTCCGAATTGACATGCATGAGTTATTTATGATAGAATATTCAGTTATCTGAAGTACACTAGTTGCATGCATGCATGCATTAACTAACTAAACTCACAATCAGTTCCACAAACTATTGGAACTAATCTAACTGGACTTAACTCAGTTAATTGAGCTAACCAATTACAACTCAAGGTACAACTCATCCTGATCTCCTTAATTAAGGGATAACTTCCTCAATCAAAGGGATAACTGTTGCATGTCTTCACATAGACTTCATGTTTTATTTTCTCTAACTAATTAACTCAAGATGAATTAATTAATTATTTTACAAACAACTGTTGAGCTGAAATTTGAATTTTAATTTAGGGACTAATTAAAACTGGAATGTATCCTGAAATGCTATCTATAGGAATGCTATTTTTAGCATTTCTTGTTGCTATTTTCAACAGTAACATTAGTTGTACCATTAGTGATTTTATTTTATTTTTGTTTCCTCACTTATTTTGTTTAAAATCAGATTTAACTTCTGATTTTATTTTTCAAATTTATGATACTTTATGCTGGCATATTGAACATTTCACTGTCAAACACTCAATTGATGCATTTCCCTATTAGGAAATTGAAATTTCATGTTATAATCATGAACATCAAAAGCTATCAATATTCTAATTTCAATCGATGCTAATTTTTTATCAAAAGCTTCTACCTTCTCAAAGGTAGTATCAACAAGAGAGTGTATTTTTACAATCTGACTAGCAATCTAATTCAATTAATAATCTTCCATTGTATCTAACAGATTTCCATCCATTTTTCATTAACTCATTTGAAAAATATTTGGAAAGTTTTCCTTCATGGAAGATTGTTGATAGTTTAACACTTACACATAACACTAACAATTTTTTTTAGGCCTGTGAATCTAAAAGCTCATATTCACAATCTGGCCTGTTATCTTCTCTTTTTAATCTCTTCCAATCATTAATGGAAATCCATTTAGATTTCTATGATCCAATTGAAATCCAGTTGGAAAGGGCATTTCAAAAGAAGGAGATTTTAAATAAGTTGCTAACAATAACTGTACATTTTGCTTTCATATTTAGCTTTCTTACTTTAATTAGATTTGTATTTCTATTACTAATGTTTGAACTGTACATATATGCAGGAATTAAAATGAGAGAGTGGTTACATTGGAAATATGACTATACCTAGTCATTTTCATGTATATAGTTAGGATAGGAGTAGAATTAATGTAGTTAGTTTGCTTATATAGTTAATTTATTTTTAACAATTCTGCAGATAAAAATAAAGCAAGCAATCAACCCTTCTCATATCATATACATGTTTAGAGAAATATTTTCCTCTCATCGGAAACTTTTTGATTTTTTCTTCCCATCTTTAAATCAAAAATTTCTTGCAGCAATACCTCTACCCATGACTACATCTTTGCCTATTTCGAATAATGTCTTGACTAAATTTAATTGAGTATGCACTTGGCACACATCACCTCAAAGCCACTTTTCTCTATTTCAACATTTCCTTCTAAGATTTTCTTCTTAGATTGTTATGTTGAAAATTTCGATGATGCAAAAGCTTCCTGATATCATTGTCCCGTAAAATATATGACTGTCTAAGCTCACAAGCTTAATGCCAATTCGATTATTATTAATCAGTCTTACTTTTTGCTGTAACACATGAAGTTCATGTTATCTTCCTCAGAATTTGTTAAGATGACCTTAAGGGTGTCCATTTTTCTATGAGAACACATTTGAATCTATGTTGATATTTTGTCATAATCAGTGGCTTTATTCTATTATGATCTTTAGTTTATTATTTGATGCTGTAATATGCACCATATTTATTTACTAAAGACATTATTGAACAGCCACCTTAACAATACAGACTTTGGTTAAGTTAATTCGGAATGAGCAAAGGTAATAATTACTGTTGCAATTCAAAGGGGAGCATATTTTCATTTACATTTCTGGTGAATTCTATGAATTTCAGATTTCCTGAACATGAATAACTTATTTTCTTTAAGCTGATTGCACACTCTAGTTTAGAATAAATAATGAGATGATTTTGAACAAAATCTGAATTTTGAGAAATCCATGGAAGAAATTAAAGATTCATGAGATAAAATTTACAGACAATTTTCTTCCAGGTACACATTCATCAGTTCATTTTCATCTATTGTTGGTTTTTCATTTTTCTTAGTTTATTTCTTATTCTTGTTCTGTTTCATTCGCAGGTTTTCATTCATTTTCGAAACTGGAGGTAAGTAGCAAACCCATTTCAAATCCACAAAAGATTAAGGGAAATTTTGTTTGTTGTTCATTAGGATTTAAGCATTCTTTAATTTTGCTTTCATTCTTTAGAGAACCCAATAGGCCTTTAAAACATTATCGCAAAATTCATGTCAAAATATTTCAACTTGAATTTCATATCACTGATACTACGATGAATATACATTTGTGATATTCCCTTCCCACTCATCTTCATCAATTCTTTACTTTCAATATTACATCATCCATATCACAACTATTTATATCGCAACATTCCATCGGAAGCGACTCTTAGCATTACTGGTAAAAAATTGCTGATACAAGACCTTTGATGTTCTTTTACATGCCTCTCTCGCAAAATTCCACAATTATCATATCGTATATCACATTTCGCATATTCGATAGTTGACTTTGCCAATGTTTCTATGTTCACACAATTCCAGACCCGATATAAAATTTAAATCAAGTTCATTAAAAATATCGCATCCATTCAATTGCAATAATGGTAGGGGCATAGGTTTAAAAGTCCCAATGTTCTGGATCCGATACGATATTAAATTCATATAATAAATTTATCGGGTCCGTTCTTCATCGCACATAGGTGTATCAATAATGTTACATCATATACGTAAATTTGCCGATCGCCGATTTCTTTTGAGATCCAAAGCAGGTCCCAACAATTTTCCACATCATCCATCGCAGTCGAAGAATAACATCGACATTTCTGACATGACTATTTCCCAATGTCCCAATATGCCGATATCACAATCGCTTCATCGTAATTTTTTATGCTCATATCACAATTATGAATCTGCGATGTGCGATGTGCGAAGTGTGATGTGTGATGTGATTATTCCCTGATCCCCGATATAACGATTCTTCGATATTCCCATCGCATCGCATATTTTCACATAGCATATGTCCATATCACAAATTTTCCACCACAACAAATATATCGCATCGCAAAACTCAAATGAAGCCTTACCTTAATATTTTTCGATGCCATAGACTTTGATACATGCCCCTTTGCCATTAACATTCAATCGTTATATCCCATATCGGCAAAGGTAAAAATCCTGGATTGAAATTTAAGTATGGTGAAGAAACTTGCGATGCGAAACATCCACTAAGACATTGCGTTGTATAAAATATTTTAAGGCAATCACTATGGTATTAAAGCAATTGATAGGAAATTTGCAACAAGGTTAGATCATTTCGATTTCTCTTATATTTCAGTTTTAGATATTCCACTCCATATTTAATATGAAATTTAAGACCTTCCCATCTATACATATAAATTTCATTATCTCGGATTTGGTCTTAATTCTGGACAATTTATGGAAATGGAGTTGATATGAAACTTATAATATTATGAGAACATTCATCATTGCAAGAAGCATAATTTCATTCTCATTTATGATGGATTTGTTTTACTTTCGATTCCCTGAACACAAAGCATTATCTCCTTATAGTTTACTGCTTGCTTTGGTTTAAATAAAACAAATAATGATTTTGGGTTATAAGATTATGGTTAGTTCAACTTCTTCATGCTTTTGATTTTAATTAAAAGAAGAATTTAGCTAGCATTGGAGAAGAGGATACCTCAATGGTAAGATTAAATGCAATTCTCCAATGGTAAGTTTCATATACTCACTTTCATTTATTTTCGTTATCCAATGGTATGTTTCATATACCCACTTTCATTTATTTTCGTTACTTTACTTTAGTTTCATTTTTGTTTTTAAATTTTCTAATATAAAATATTTGTTTTGCAGCTCTTCATAAAAGCTCTCAATCCTCCACCATATTAGATTTTTAAGCCCTATACTCTTTTCCTGGTTTGCTTCCAAGAAGCAGTGATAATCTTCGTCGAAACAACTACACTAGGTAGTTTCTGAACCTTTAGTTTGTTTTTTTCATCATTCCTTTTATTAGAAAATGATTAATATGATGCTTTGAAACAAAGAGATTGACACTAGACATACAAATTTTCATTGTGGCTGAATTTTATCATCACTGCTATCTGAAGCCTAAAACGTTTATAACCCTACAAGGTAAAATTTATCTGAATCTCGACATAAGAAGGAATGGTTACATGATTATTTTCTTTTACTTCATTTTGTTGAAACATTGGTATAAACATTCTTGTTGGAGTTTATCTTTTTCTTCTTCTTTTTTTAAACTTGGATTTTCCTTTCCGCTCTTAACTTTTTTTATTTTTATTTTTGTTTGTTGATTTCTTTTATCAATTCAGATTAGAAATTCTTTTCCTTTTATTTTTTAGATTTGATTTTGGTGACTCTGCCATAATTTATACGAAAGGCCTTTTTGTTACCTAACAATGGTCGACATACACAAAAAAAGAATGTTAATAGTCTACTATTGGCTTTTTCTTAAATCTCTTAATAAAGTTTGTTTTTCTTATTATAAAGGTAGACATACTTAGGGAAGAGATTACAAAACAAGAGAAGTTGGCAGAGTATCATAAAATCTAAGAAATTTCTTTTTTCATCAAAATTGTAATTATTTTGAAATTTCAATATTTTATTAAGATCTTTCAAAATTCTATTATCAGTCAAGAAAAGTTATTTTTAACCAAGTAAAGACACTTTACAGCGAAGCACCCTTAACTCTGAAATTGTCATTCTTAACTCTTAAGGAGTCAATAATTCTCCCTGTCCAAAAAAGTCTTGTTTTTCTAGAGTGTAATCCAAAAATATATTTAAACTTAAAAGATAAGAGGTCTCATCATGAGCCTGCTTACCATGATCATAGGGGAAAAATAAGCTGACATTACCAACACTGCTAAACAAACTAGGGTAATGGCTTATGATTGCAAACAATTATAAGACAAGGGGTCTCATCACGAGTCAGCTTGTTCAGTCCAATTATAACCATGAATGGCATTGTCAACTATCTGGCTACCAAACCAAGACACTGGCTTTTAAGAACTAAAAAAATAAAAAACAAATGCAAAGAAAATAAACATATATAAATGGATTTATCTCTAGGTTAATAATTCTTAAATAGATGGGATTCTGAATTGTTGATGATTAAAAGGTAACCCTATCAAGACTATAGATGTTTGCCAGCAGCAATGGCTCTACCTATGACAAATGAGTATATTTTAAAAGCTAAGCTGTAAAGTGACCCCTGCTTTATCTTTACAACTAATTAAAGAGTAATATAGAGTTATGAGATATTTTTATTTATGAGGAATTTTAAGAAAAATTACAATTAGATGATTCTTGTTTTTATTCAAACTAATGAACCTAGTCAAACATTTCAAAAAAATTCTCTCTTCTTTAACTATTTTTACTTTAATTTTAGGAAAATCTCATTCATATAAAACAGAGATAACTGGTTATTCTCCCGTGTGTCGTCATTGTTGTGGTAAAACACAACCACCCCCCGCCGGCGCCCCCCCGCCCTTCTCTCCGCCCCTGAATTTTTATCTTACTTTTATGTACTCAAATAATGGGGACCCTCTTTACAAATTTTTGGCTAAGAATTTTTTTTTTTTTTTTTCATTTAAGATTGCCTTACAATTTTATCATATATATATATATATATATATATATATATATATATATATATATATATATATATATATATATATATATATATATATAGTCAGATTTAGAATTTGATTGTTTCATTGAATCCGACTTTTCAAAATCTTTCCATCGATACTTGTTTTGACTCATTTGGTCAACTGGTTTATAAACGACACTCCTTTGAAGTTTGATCATTTTCTCGCCTAGACTAAAAATGCAAATAACTGTAAATATTGACTTTTAGTTAACTTTTATTAATTTTTCATTTTTCACTAACAGTCCTACAAAATGACCTAGCTAAATCATACAACAGATGAAATCATGCATCAAGATCTTCGTAATTTACTCCAATTTATTATTTTAAAACAAATTGCCAACACTGGATTCTCAAAATTGCAAAAATAGCTATAGTTCAATTTGTAGGATTAATAATTCATGCGGGCCTCACTCATCTTCATTAATTTAATAGCCCCCAAGACCCAGATCACAAAAAACTTATAAGAAAAAATATTTCTCGCAAAAAACATATCTCATATCACAAACAAAATTTCTCGCAAAATATTATCGCAAAAACTTAAATGTTAAAGCATGAAAATTTAAACATGCGATATGTGATAGGCTGATGGGATAAAATGTTTCAATCTAAGTTTTTATTGATCGCCTTATGCCTTTCTTACCTCCTCCTTACTTCACCCTCACATCATATTCCACTCACTCTACCTCACCCTCCCTATTCCTCCCTCCTCCATTAATTCCACTCCTCATGTGAGTTTGGAATCAAAACATTTCAAAGTTTGAAGTCACTTTGGATTGATTCTAATGGTTTGTTAAAATTTTATATTTATATTTATATTATAATTTTAATATAATTTAAATTATAATATAAATATAATATAACAATATTTTAATTAGTGTTTAAATTTTGTTTAGTTCTGTTAATAATTATCTGTAAATAATTTAGATTAATATCATAATTAAAATTAGATTAGCATTAATTAAAATTAATTGTATATATTAGTTTACTAATAATTAAGTTAGAATTATTTAGAGCAATAACTAAAATCTAATTTAGGATTAAAATTTAATTAAATAAATTCTGATTTTTAGCCCATCAACTGAAATTCTAGAATTCTGGCAGTTTTGACTCATCAACTTTGGAGGTTCATAGGATAAGTTTTACTTGGCCAAATGAGGCCCAAGACAGCTCATTGGAAAGATAAAATCAAGGAGAACATTTTGAGGAGGTTTCACTAACAGATTTGATCATTTATTGGGTCTAAAATACAGCAGAAGATCAAGCTCTGAATTTTGAATAAAACTAATTTTCCTGAGTTTTATTTTCTGCATTTTCATTTGCCCAAGTCTCTTCTAAATGCAAATCCATTCATCAATGATATCCTTGGCTAATTAAATCATCACAGACATCAATAGAAAGCTTATATTTTCTTTTCAATTATTTATTTAATTAAATTTGATTAGATTTGTTTTAATTCCAGATTTGGCATTTTGATTTTATTTTTGCATTTTAATTTTGTTTTGGTTTGATTTTACAAGAAAACAGTTGAAGAGATGAAGAGAAAAGAATCTCAATTAATGAAAAGGCTCCAACAATACAAGAATGGAATTTTGAGCCAATAAAAAATTGATTAAACAGATTTCTTCTTCAACAAACATTCCTAGTTTGAATTCCTTTGTAAATATTATAAATAGCAGATTGCAAAACGTAATAGAGGCTTATTTCCTCTACAATTCTGGAATTCTAAAAGCACTTCTGTAATAGGGATTTAGAGTTGTAGGTGGGAGGAGTGGAAATCTCAGATCTGGGGATTATTGAGGTTTTTCTTTTACATTCTGAGTTATGTATAATTAACAGATTTTGCACTATTGTAGCTGTGCTTTTGAAAGTAGAAGCTCAGGCATTGTAAAGGACTATTAGAGACTGGAGTTGGAGAAACAAATTCAATAAATTGGTATTTATAATACTATTATTTTAAATGCTGGTTTCATTTTATGATGACAGAAATGTGTCAATTTACTTTCATATTTGTGCACTTTTGTTGGTATGAGTAATTTGTCTCTATTTTATGTTATTATTTATCTCTGTTCTTATGGGTTGAATTCTGATTTCTGAGTAACTATTTACTCAAAAATCTGTCTTATAAAACTGATTTGTTGAATAGTGATATGTTGTGAACTTCTTCCGCATATTATTATTTAATTATTCAAGTTACTGATTAAATGATCAATATCATTTTGTGAACTTCTTCCTGAGTGTTGTTGATTAATTGTTTCAGTTAAGAGGTCTCAATAGGATGTGTTTGGTATTCATAATGTCATTTAATTGAACTACTTCATTAACTTGATATTCATTATAAGCCAGACATATTTAAATCCCGATACTTTAATTATCTTGCTCTTAATTGGGTTAGATTTATATCTGCCTAATTTTGACAGGATTAAGATAGTTCCTTTTGCTCGTATCTTAGAATAAGTTTGCATTTAGATTAGTTTATACATTCTTTTAAGTCCTCTTCCCAAAGAGGTAAACTTTATTTGTGGTTTCGTTGAGCCCCAAATCAGCTTAAGGATCAATTTCTTGCCTGATCAGCAAGAGGGTTGATCTGATGTCTCTTCTCCATTGATGAATGAAAGTCATGTTTTAAAGCCATTGGAGATTAAGAGAAGGTAACTGGACCTAGTTGAACCAATCAAAACCACCATTCCAAACGGAAAAGGAGCTGATTTAAGGTTTGGACTCGGTGGTCATCCCCCATGTTTTTGCATCAATTTTCAAGGCTTCAACAACTTGTAAGATTGCTTCCTTGCGACTAAGGCTTGGAGTAAGGGAAAACTCTCTCTTCTTAGATCAAAACTTTGTTGCAGATCAAAAATGTCAAATATTTGTCTATTCATGTCCATAAATCTTATTTTAACAATAAGGAATATACATATAATGCCAATGGTAATAGGAGTAAGGATCTTATGGAGATATTCTCCCTATGAATGGGAGTCTAATTTAGTCATCTTTATTCAAGTCATCAACATGTCTATAAAATTGTTATGCATCAAAATATCAGTCATACATCCATCATGGTCATAACATGTTAGCATCAGCTACTTCACCATCACATCATGACATCTATCTTTCATCAAGCGTTAGTGTCAAATAACTAATAGGGGTATATGTCATATAACTTAATCCATCAAGTCAGGGCATTCAATGTCATGATTACTAAACACATCAAAGCATAACCATGGTCAACAAAAGATCTTTAATATCAATCTCATAGTTACACTTCTATAATGATGGCTACCATGCTTTTCACAAATAGTATCAATAGTATCAAGTTACCATCTATTAGAATCAAGGTCCTAACCTTTAAGATATTCAAAAATGATATATGTTAGCCAAACATCAAGTATACCACTATATCAAAGATAAATATTTCCAAATAGCTCCATAGATTCAATAAATTCATTATGTCTAAAAGGTAAGATACTTGTTCAATACCAAGTGCACCATTTCACCATGAATCCAAATCACTTTCATGTGCATGCATGAGCCATTTGAGAAGAAGCATTCTCATAATACCATAGGAATTACCTTGCCATCAATATTGCATTTGAAACATAACTTTGAAACAATATACCATTCATACCTTGTAATATTCAAATACCTGTGCACCTTCTTATTTTACATAGGCAACATGTAGCGCTTCATCACCTTTTCTTCAGATGCCTCTTCCTGCACTAACCATGGTCCTCAAGAAGGATCCACTTGTCATATCTCATCAAGAAGTTAGAAGCATCCACTCAAATATATGTGTAGGAATCATAAGTAATAATAAAAAAAAAAAATCAGATCCATAAGTATAAACAAAAGTAAAGACACAAAGAAGCATCATAAATAAAAAAAGTACTTATCTTCAATGAGAGGTGATCATCTCCCTCTGAACCAACCTTCAAGAGCCATCATTATCCGTTGTCCATATAACAATGTTTCCTTAAATATTTCAATCAACTATATTAGCAACTAGGCATAGAGACTATCTGATCTAGGTTTTCATCAATTCTAACATAAGTGCTTGAATATATTCACTTTGACCATTCTAGGGTTTCTAGATTTCATATTTCAAATATTTTCCATAAGCCAAGGTTTCTCTCAAACCCTAACCTCATAATATTCATGAAACCCTAATACACAAATTGCCTAAATTTATATTCAAACCCTAGAATTATTTTTGGTCTCCCCCATATTCTCTTGCTTCCATCAAAGGTGTCTCCATGGGGGTGACCTCCATGACTTTTCTTCAGCCCAACTCTAATACCATGTTAATTTTTCTTGGGGCTATATTGTTCTTTGCTTTGATAATTGTAGTTCTTCATTAACACATTACATTCACCCCATAACATCATTACATTATCCATATTTACATGATTATTCAGCAGCATATGCAACTATGTAGAAAGAACAATATCATCATCATCAATGTAGTGGAACACAAAGGAACAATAGAAGAGAAGCATTCACACATAGAGAGAGAAGGGAAAAACCCACCATGGGGAAAATCCTTTCAAATTATTCTTCTTATTATATCGTCATCAAATGATTTAGAAAAATAGAGTACAAGGATTTGTATCCTCATCTATGCAACTCTCCAACAAAACAACTACAACATCCATGAAATGAACCCAACAATGCTTATACTTCTAAATTCTGATTCTGAAACCTGTAATGAATTATCCCTATCTGCAGTCAACTACCAAACACTTTGACCAATGAGAAAAATCTTCGGTAGACTGAAATTTAAACTTCTAGGTCCTAGTCGCATGGAGGAGGAGTCATATGAGTGACTGTAGCAGCCCATTCACTCCCTTAAGCCGGGTATGTGAGGGACAGGGGTTAGATCTAGATTGTGGCAAGCGAGTGACTAAGATTTTGAAACCATAACTCCTAGTCACATGGATGGAGATTTGTTCGTGCGACTAGAAGGATCGAGTCACACAGATGAGCTTCTATGAGATCGACTGTTGACGATTTCTTCCTGTATTGTGCTAGCGAATGAGGCCCAAAACCCTAAAACTGAGATGCGAGCTTCATACCCTGCAATTTCACCTTAGAGAAAACCCATTCCTCTGTAGACCTGCCTCAAACCTGTGCGAGACAAAAAAAAGAAAGAGAATAGAAGAATGTCTCATCATGATGTCCAAATGAGGTAGAGGTCACTTATATTCATAGCCTTCCAATGGTGTCCACTTTGCTTTAGGGTTGACCTTGTCAAATATGCACATGTGGGCTTTTCTTCATAAGTACACTTTCCCTTATCCAATTTGAGTGATATTTAGGTCGATTTTGGTCCTCTCAAAAAGAGGAATTCAATGCAATCATTATCTACATAAAATTATCTTTCTAAAGTGGAATTTGACATTAGTTTCATATTTTAACAAGATTTCAAAGAAGGGTTATGTGAACAACAAACCTAGGAGTTTCAATGAGAATGTTGTTCAAATTACAATTCATTGGCTTCCCTATTCAACCATGTTGAATTAGATAAGTCAAATAACCATGGGAACCAGGAGTGCAACTGTAGAAGTAGCACAATAAAGATTCTTGAGCAAAGCAAGGTAAAAGATATTACTGAGCACAAAGGAGAATACGAAAGATATGGAAAAGGAGGCAAGAGAAACAAGAAGAATGTGGACTTGCATTATATGCTCAAAAAAAGGGAACCAATTGTATATTTACAATGAATAATCAAAACACATGACAGGAGATCAAAGTAAATTTCTTATTCTAAAATAATAAAAGGAGGTAGTGTTACTTTTGGATATAGTGCATCAACACGGATAGTTGGCAAGGGCACATTTAGTCTTGATAATGGAAAGACTATAACTCAAAATGTGTTTTATGTTGAAGGTTTAAAGCTCAGTCTTCTAAGTGTCAGTCAAATGTGTGATCAAGGATATTATCTCACATTTCATTTTAAGGGATGTGAGATAAGGAAAGCATGATCAAGAAGATTAATGGAAAATGTAGCTAGAATCTTAAGTAATGTATATATCCTAGATGAAGTTAAAGGAAAAAAAATGTTGCGGGGGGGAATTTGTTGAAATTTGGTTATGGCATAAAAGGATGGGTCATATCAGTTTTGACCATCTAGTAAAACTTAACACAACACTATATGGAAAAGACATGCCAAAGATATCAAGACCAAGTGACATTATTTGCAAGTCACGTTAGCATGGGAAGAAAACTAGAGTGTAGCTTGAAGAGAAAAAGTACTCATCGCAAAAGCCATTAGAACTTGTTCATATATACTTTTGGGCCAACAAGAACACAAATTTTAAGAGGTGTGAGATATTTTGTGCTTCCAATTAATGATGACACAATAATGACATGGGTTAATTTCCTTAAAGAGAATACGAAACATTTAAAAAGTCTAAAACCTTCAAATCCCTATTTGAAAATGAGAATGATATAAGCTTATGTGTTTAGAATTAGATTGTATATATTAATAGAAATTTGTTACTAGTGATGAAATCGAACTAAAATAAAGATATTACAAATTTCCTCTACTATTCTGTGGAATGGAAATCACAATTTAGAAACACATGCAATGACATGCAACCATCAAAACCACAAGAAAACATGATTTACATGGGAAACCAAAATGGAAATACCCCTTCGCTACTTTGCATTAATTTAGATGAGAAAGAGAAACAGTTACAATGTCTTGCTTCAACTCTGAAGCACACCCTACACTATAAAAATGTTCTCCTGCTTCCTGACCTGCTCTACCCAACACTTAGTCAATTAAGGCCTCAAACAACCTCCTAATTTCTTGCGCAACCTTGGAGGAATTAAGATCATTAAAAATAGGTAAATTCCTTATTTCCTTTTGCAAATCCAAGGGGAATTGATCACCTGCTCAATGCAAAAGCACTATACACTCAACAATATACAATTATAAATACAAACGTGCCTTTTCCATCCACTCAACTAGGAAATTCAAATTCCATGCATGATTGTGTCTACTTTTAGTTGATTGACTAGTTAACTAAGAGATCAGTGAGTTAACAATAGTCTTAACTACTCAACTGACCTTCAGCTAACTCAACTAATGACTAGAGCATAAGAAACTTAGTTCAACTAATAATCACTCAACTAGATTGCTAGATCTTAGCAATCAACTCATGAACAACTCTACTTATAACCTACAAACTTGAATTTACTCATCTAACTAGGATACAAGACCATGTCACTCTAGATAACCGAAATCCAAGTCATCATGCTAATTTGGGAAATCAAATTACTCAATTTGACTAAGGAACTAGTCAAATGAAGCCCTTTTTTGCTACAATTTCAACACTCCCTCTTAGCAAGAAAAGGGTTATGCACAACCCCAATCCTGCTCCTCTGGAATGTACTGTAACTCAACTTCTTCTCACTATTGTTGTTTCTACTGCAATAACTACAACTGAGAAGCATCCAAAACACTGAATTAACTATGTCCCTGAGCTGCAACTATCTCCTGAGCATATGAATTCTAGCAGTCTCTGCACTCTACTAAGAAATCTGCATTGTTGTTGAGCCTCCTCAGTATCTGACTATTCCAAATGACACTGATCCTCTTGCGACTAAATATTATGGGCCCATGTAGCAAGGATAATGATCCATGATAAGAGTGTATTGCAACTGATATTGCTCTCCTATGGACCCTGCCCAAATCTCTGCAACTCTGGGACTAAGGGTCTACATCGCCCCACCTCACTCCTGGAGGTATAGTTACATGCATGGTGAAATATACCTCTAGCTTATAGATATTTTTCATTCAACTCCAATTTTTTTCACTTTCCTAGTAGCTACGTGTTTTAGAAGGGCTTTCTCCTTACAAAAAATAACATCATAGCCTCTATCCTCCAATACAGCTACACAGATCAAGTTCTTCTTTATCCTAGGTACATACATAACATATTTCAAATGAAGATGGGAGTTTTAATCCCTCTTAAAGGTGATAGTACCAATTCCTTTGGCACTATACCTCCCATCATATCCAAATTCTATATGCGGTTGGAGATCCTTCTCCTCTAGGCTACTAAATAATTCTTTGCATCCTGTCATATGGAATGAGGCACTAGAATCTAGGTATCACTCACTCCCTCATATTGTGCTTTCCATGAAATAAAAGAGGGTAAAATATAGCTTGAATTGAGCCAAGGTATCTCCTCTTGCTCCTGCTTCAGGCTCCTTGTTGGATTTCCTGTCTGGAAACTTGGTTGCATAATGTCCATTTTCATGGCAGTGAAAACATTTTATTTTGCTAAGGTCCTTCTTCTTTTCTCTGTTCTAGTTGGACTCAGCCTCACCTTGGGCCTTCTTTCCCTTAGCACTCTTTGCTTTTCCAACTAGAGAAAATTCCTCTTACCCCTTAGCTTTGGATGTTACTCCATCTCTAGTGTTCCTTTGAATTTCTTCCTGCACCAAATTAGAGCAAAGTCTCTCCCAATTTGGTAATTTGTCCCTTCCATTTACATAGTCCTAGTAGATGTGCCAAGATTTTGGAAGGCATAGGAGAGTTAGGCTCACTAGCTCTGAAGATGGAATATTTTCTCCAACTCCTCCAAGCTTATCTCAACACCGAGTGAATCTAGAGAGGTAATGTTAATGGTTTCATTTTTCTACATGTGAATGCTTCTGAGCTTGTCCCTCAATGCCAATTTTTTGGCATCACTACCATTTTCAAACAACTTAGTGAGGATCTTCCACATAGCAAATGCAGTTTCTTTGCCATGTAAATTCGAGACTATGTGATCTCTCACACCCTACATGATGATCCTCCTCGCTTTTACAGTATCTTTCTTCCACTGGGCTAATTGTTGTGCATCTGATATTGCTAGTTTTGGAATGTCAGTTTTGGTGTACTCCAACACTCCATTATCATCAATTACAACCTCCATCTTATCCTTCTAAGCTATGAAATTCAAGGATCCCTTTACGGAATACTCCAATCTCAATCCGTTGAAATGCATTTTCCCGCATAGAAGAAAACTACTTCATTGAATCTGCAAATCGAAACCTCTGAAGGGAAGATCTATTAACTAGTTTCTAGTGTGATTTATGCTCTAATACCATGTATAAATTAATAGAAATTTGCTACTACTGATGAAATTGAACTGAAATCAACATGTTGGTGGAAATTTGTAGAGATAAAGACCCTTGGTTCAGACATAGGAAAACAAAGGATTCGTTGTAGGCTAGTGTAACGCTAACATTTTCACCTTACTCAAGAGAAGTAAGGCATCTCGCTGAGGTGTGTCGCAACCTTACTAGGATATGGAATAGAACTAGGCATCAAGGAGAGTTTCACAAATAACATCATTCACATCTACTCTAGAAAATCATAGCATGACATATAACCAATGAAAAGTGTGACTTGCAACACATCCAAAGAAAAAGATGACATCCGCATTCAGGTACAAGAAAATTTTAAAGAGGCCCATGCAAACCAACACATTCTGAAACAAAGAGAAATCCTGCAACTATTTTCATTAAACTTTAGGCATCATTACATTAGGGAACTATGGCCCTTAATATGGGAACAAAAGAATCATCATTTAATGTGGCTCAAGAATAGATAAACAAAGAATAGGTCAAATTCCAATAAACTTAGTGACAACATCTTGGAATATGAGCTTCACCTCCTCCCCTCGTTGTCTTCTCCTTTGGATTTTATAAAATTTTCTCACCTGAAATGCCATTCATTTCCTCGGATACCATGCACTTTCCTCCATGGAAGCTTTTGTGACTTGGTTACGACCACTTTGTCTCTCCTTAATGACTTTTGTGACTCAGTTGCGCTTGCATGTCCCCATATTTTTCACTTTCTAAATTCAGTTTCTGACATATCTTGGTGTATTTTCTCTCTTTCCTTCGATTTTTTACTCCGCAACTACCCTTCGGTCAGACTTGGTCAAAATGTGTCAAAAAAAATTTCCCCCTGAAAAATTAAGGACCCAATAGCCCCAAAACCAAAATTGATTGACTCAACCCCAAGTCAATCCTTGGTTGATGTTGTTGTTTCTTCTTGCTACTGCGAGGCTCCTGCTTGTGTCATTTCTTCTTGAACTAGTCCTCTGTGTGCTATAGGTTCTCCTTCAAATTAAGGACCCAACTACGGGATGGATTAGATGGATACGATTTTGAATTAAGTATATTTAGTGAGGGATCACCACCACAAATCCAACAGAGTGGCGAATTTCTCAAGAAATGGTGTGATAAGTTCAGTTGTTGGTTAGGAGGGTTGGGTATTCAGGAGGGAATTCCACTGATTATTTGCTTCTACATTGAGTTTCCACAACTTCTAATAATGGACCTGTGTTAATGGGTTTAGGTCGTGGAGAAGAGCCTTGGTGGCTCGAGAGTCATCCTCAATCTATTGGATCTACTTCTCAAGCAAATCAGTCTGTGAAAACATATCCTTTTTCTAGTCGAGGTAAGGTGTAGTCCTTAGTTAAACAATTGGCAAGCCTATTAATGGAGAGCATAAATTGGTTGATTTTTCTTGGCAATGAACTTAAACAAGTCATAAACCTAAGTGAAGATTTATTGCGCCTCTCTAGTAGCCTAATGAAGGGAGGCCTTCAAAGAAGCCACATCAGTAATATTCTCCTCAATTTTAATGGCATATTGCATGTCTAGATTAGGGATATCTCTTTGGATAACTGCAATAGTCTTATGAAGTTCTTGGTTAGAAGAAACAAGGTCGACGCATGCGGTATTGATGTGGTAACAACAATTGGAAAAAGTGAAAGTCGATAATTCCTCGAGTGCATTTGGTACTACCTTGGTTATAGTAGGCCAAAGTCTCTGGAACTTAGTGTTGATACCATCGACATGCTCCTACAACACTTTCTTTTCTTGCAGGAGTTGATGGCACTCGACCGTCATGGAGACATGTTGTTACTTCTATTGCTCATGCTATGTTGTTAATGTATTATGGAGTGATTCTGCTTGATGATATTCCAATTGAATGAAGATAAATAACTGAGAGGATGACCAGTTTTGAAGGTCGTTAGGTGTCATGGTAACATGGAGAGGGAATCGGGCTTGCAGAGGTTGTCCATTGGCAACTGATTTCTCAGATAGGTCTTGGGGTGAGGTTTCTCGTTGTAGGTTTTCTATAGTATGGGTTTTGGTTTGGTCTGGAACCAAAGGTGGTGGTGAATTAGGAATGGTGTTGGGGTTCTGAGCTAGGATGTTTATAAATTGCTTAGCCTTGTGGACAAGAGTGTATGTGTTGGTCATTTGTTGGTTGAGGGCTTGATAGCTAGTAGAAAGGATAAAATATACATAGTAACTTAATGCGTGGTTGTGATGTGAACAACGAGGGCATCGTGGCTAGTTTCAATGATTGATTGAATAACGAAATCGACCTCCATCTCAGTCTCGGCACTGAGGATGTTTCCAGTGTAAGGAAGGTTTGAAATGGTTGTGAAGAAGGAGGTCATGCGGGGTGATCGATTGTGAGATGTTGGGGAAGTGTTGGATGTGGATTGCAAGATTTCTTCGATGATCTAGGTGTTGGTGAGAGAGTATGGTTCATCATCGGTGAGTAATCTATAAACTGCCATGGATATTCTACTGGACAGTTCGTCACAATAGATCTGATAATATTGTATTAAAAATTTGAGATTCTACACTATTACAATTTTATTTAATTTCTAGATCTATAGATTTTACTATAATTAGTGCATGCATGTAAAAGTAAATCAAGCAAAAAAGTAGATAATGTTAGGTCCCTATACTACTAGTGTAACCCCTTATTGTTATTAGTGCAACCTCCTTATTATATTGTTGTACCCATGTAGTCCCCGTATTGTTATTATTGTGCCTCATAGAAGCCCACTATTGTTATTATTGCGCCCTTACATTATTATTGTTATGTCAGCTCTGATTATATTATGATTCCTTAGACTCCTATATATAGAAAGGAGGTTTTATCATTTGTGTCATCCAAGAATTGTTCATTTGTGTAATGTAAAGGAGGTTGCCCCCTCTAAGAGGCTGATTTCTAAGACATTTATATTTCTTTTCTATCTTTTTGTGAGTTGGATTCATAACATTTGGTATCACAGCTTTGGATTCTAGGGTTTCGCTGCTCCAAACAGGTCATTGTGACATGTTCGCTATTAAAAAAAATAAAAATCAACGTTTCAGATGCTAAAGAAAAAACCCATTTGAGTGGAACTTTCACTGAATCTCGGGTCCAAATTTCAGATCTTGTCTCACTATAGTTTTGGAGATATGATCTGAGGAAGTTAGGGTTTTGGAAAGCTCCAAAATTCCATCTCAAACAGCTCATCTGGAATTTTCGATCTATTTTTTTTCTACGAAGTGTTATATTCTGAAATTAAAACCTATTTGAGCTGAAATCTTTGTGAAGCTTGGGCCCTAATTTTAGATCTTGTTTCGCTATATTTACAAAGATATGGTCCAAGACATTTAGGGTTTTTGCAGGCTCCCAAATTACACCCCAAACAAGTGACCTTGGTAAAATCGTCATAACTCTCTCTCTGAGCATATGATTAAAATTTCATAAAACGTGACAGAAATCGAACAGACTGTAGTTTTTTGGGTATCATTTTCAGAACCTAAGGTCGAAATAGTGACACGTTGCACGTCATACAAGTTCGCTCAACTAAACTAGTCTATAATTAGGTCATCGTTGGAGATTGGACATAGCTCTTTCTTCGGGAATCCAATTGCGATCAAACTTGCAGGGTTAGAAAGACGACTTAGAGGGATATCGCAAAATTAAATTTCAGAAGTTAAAGATCCAAAATTATAGAGTTACAGTTGTTTCAAGATCAAGCTCCTAAAAACAAGAAAAAGGGATATGAGGAAGTTTAATGGCAAGGATCTAGTAAATTGGATACTATAGATGGAGAAATATTTTGATCTACATGAGGTGCAACTGTTACAAAAGGTATGTATTGCATCTTTATATTTAGAACCAAATCAATTTTTATGGTATGAAGGGCTTTGTTCTCGTAAACCACTTGTCACGTGGTCAATTTTCACGGACGAAATGATAGCACATTATGAGGATACAAAGAGAAACACCTTCTTAGCCAATTGATAAATCTCAAACAAAAGGGTTCAATTGTAGAGCACATTGAGGACTTTCAAAAATTTAATATAAGGGTAAATGATATTCCATAGAAGCAAAGGATTGATGTCTTCATAGGGGCTTTAAAGGATAACATTCAACATGAGGTTCGTCTTTGGGAACCTAGTTCATTGGAGAAGGGATTCAGGTTGGCAAGAAAAATTGAAAGCGGAATTATGGAAACAAGGAATCCCACCACTCACAACTATAAATATGGAAGTGTTTTTTCTCCTAGCCTTCTACAACCTACAAGGTTTACACCACAACAATTGGAAGAAAAAAAGAGAAAAAGGGCTTCGTTATATTTGTGATAGCAAATACACTAAAGGTCACAAGTGTGTTGAGAATAAATTATTTTACATAGATTGTGAAGAGGAGGAAGAAAAGGATCAAGAAACATCAAAAGAAGAGGATATACACCAGGAACCAACCCCAGAGAAAGAAGAAATGAATCCAGTCATATCTTGTAAAGCATTGGCAAGAATTACCACTCCTCAAACTCTCAATATAGAAGGACATATCAAGAAGAAAAAGGTTCAAGAAGTGAAATATCACATCAAGAAAGAAGAAATGAATTCGACCATATCTTGTAATGCATTGGTTGGAATTACCACTCCTCAAACTATCAAGATACAAGGACATATCAAGACGAAAAAGGTAATAGTGTTGATTGATTCGGGCAGTACCCATAATTTTATTCATTGTAAGATAGCCAAGGAATTGAATTGCTTCTTATATCCAGCACCAGAGTGTCAAGTGATGGTTGCAAGTGGAGGAACCATAAATTTCTCTGGAAAGTGCCCTAATATCAATCTATCCATGGGAGAATATGTATTGAATAGCCCAATGTTTTCCATTCAAATGGGTGGTGCTGATGTTGTACTAGGAGTCCAATGGCTACAATCCTTAGGTACAATAGCTTTTAATTTTCATGAACTTTTCATGAAATTTTCTTTGAAAGAAAATGAAGCTGAATTAAGGGGTATCACAGGGAAACCGGGAAAGATAATCATCTCTAATGGAATGAAAAAGCTTCTAAAGAAAGAAAAATGAGGCTTAATTGCACAATTATGTTCGCTAGAGGTTCCCACATCGAAATCATCTATTTCTCCAGAGCTCCAAAAAATCTTGGACAATCATTCCAAGGTATTTGAGACTCCTAAAGGCCTCCCACCTATTCATGATCATGACAATTCTATTCATTTGATTCGAGGAAGTGTTCCTCCAAACATCAGGCCTTACAGATATCCCTATGCCCAAAAGAGTGAAATTGAACGTATGGTTGCAAAATTGCTAGAGGGTGGTATAATTCAACCTAGTCAAAGTTCTTTCTCTGCTCTAGTAGTATTGATGCACAAGAAGGATGGGTCATGGTGCATGTGTCTGGATTATAGAGAGATCAATAAACTCACTATCAACGATAAATTTCCCATTCCTGTTATTGATGAATTATTGGATGAATTGCATGGATTAATTTACTTCACCAAGCTGGATATTCGTTCAAGATATCATCAAATAAGAATGAAGACTGAAGACATTCCGAAAACAACATTATTGAAGAAAGATGCATTTTCATGGACTCCAGAAGCAATGAAGGCCTTTGAACATCTTAAAGAGGTAATGTGCCAAGCACCAGTCTTAGCTACGCCAGACTTCACAAAAACCTTTATTGTGGAATATGATGCATCAAGAAATGGAATTGGTGATGTTTTAACGCAAGAAGAAAGACCCATTGCTTTCGAAAGTTGTCCAATCAAAGGAAAGTATTTACACAAAGCTATTTATGACAAGGAAATGTTAGCAAGACTACATGCACTTAAGAAATGGTGACCTTACATAATGAGAAGATCCCAGTTCAAAAAATATTGCCAAAACTTGATGAAGAAGGAAAAAGCATATTGGAGCCTGGAGCAGTCATAGAATCAAGAACCCAACAGCTACGAAATCGATCAATTTCAGAGTATCTCATCAAGTGGAAGAACTTACCCGTTGAAGATTCCACATTGGAGGACAAGAATTTTATACATAATCATCAAGAACTACTCAAGCATTGAGGACAACACTTTTTGAAGGAGTGGGGCATGTTAGGTCCCTATACTACTAGTGTAACCCCTTATTGTTATTAGTGTAACCCCCTTATTATATTTTTGTGCCCATGTAGTCCCCATATTGTTATTATTATGCCCCATAGAAGCCCAATATTGTTATTATTGTGACATTACATTATTATTGTTATGTCAGCTCTGATTATATTATGACCCCTTAGACTCTTATATATAGAAAGGAGGTCTTTTCATTTGTATCATCCAAGAATTATTCATTTATGTAATGTAAAGGAGGTTTCCCCCTTGAAGAGGTTGATTTATAAGATGTTTATATTTCTTTTCTATCTTTTTGTGAGCTAGTTTCATAATAGATAACAAAAAAATAAGCTCACACACACATATGACACAAGATATGCTCTCTGGGAAACCCTTTTGGGAGAAAACCCAGCTGGAAGGTGAGGCTGTTTCGTTCTCTTTCTATGTCTAGAAATATGGTTGCAGATACAAAGAAGTAATGTCTGTGGCTTGTGGGCTACTATAGTTCACAGATCCTCTTTGTGTGCTATACCTCTTATCTCTCTTGGCTATATTTTCTCATCTATGGAACAAAATTATCTCGTAAGAATGGAATACCTCTTCCTCTTAGTGGCCCGGTTATTACACAACTCGATAGCCTACTAGTGGTTAAGTTTGACTACATCAAATCTTAACTAGAGTTACGAAATAGGCTCCTCCAGAGTCTTTTACATCACAAACACGTGACTAGCCCATTTTCCATGAATAATGGGGGCTGACGCAACATCCTCCCAAACTATAGATGTGAAAAACGGAAGGTCAACTTATGAGTGGCATAACTTTTGTATACAGACTCTGATTGATGCGCTTCTTACACTGTTGGAAAGGTCTCTATGTGTATAATAGCATGAAAATATGCATGCTAAAGCAACATATTTTTACCCCCAAGAAACATCGTTCAATGCCTCAAAACGATCCCGGAAGGTTTCAGACCCTCTTTCGCTAAACTGGGTCCCGTTGGTAAAAATAGTTTCGTGAGCTGATTCCTCCACTTTTTCCAATCCAATTGCATTGTGATCGATGAAAAATAATATAATGATCCAATTATGATCAGTGAGATCGATGACCTAGGGAGAGGTGACTAGAATGATTTTTTAGGAAACTGAGGGAATTTGGGTAGTAATCGGCAGGTGTCCTAGACTGTAGGATGAATAACAGAATGAGGGCCAACCAGGGAAGGGAAGGCAACCACCAGGTTGAATGAAAAAGTATTGAACAAACTAGCAATAATAATTTCATAAAAAGGGTAGAGAACTTATTAATGACCCAAGATCTTTTAAAGTGTTTCAAACTGACATCACAGTTGTCTCAAATCTCCTTAAAACATGATTGAGAATCTCTTCTCATACTTTCTTCTGAGAGTTAGAGGGATTATCATCAGGTAGTGGTTGTGGAAACATCCCTTCAAAAGTGTATTTCCACTTGTTGTCCTGGACTTCACCAATGATGCCTGGCCAAGAAATAACTTCACTGTGGAACACCTGTTTTGAGAGAATGAAAGGCAAAGCCCACATATGGAATGTGTTCGGGTTGACAACCTTGGTTAGAATCTAGGTGGTATTGTGGAAAAAAATGAACCATACGACATGATAATATTCATCTAAGAGAAATTTTTGTATTCTAGGGATGGCTTTTGTGACAATGAGCATCTTGGCATACCAACCAGCGAAGGAGACCTTGTTGATTTCTTTATTGTTTGGGTCCCTTGATGTATGCTATGGGGATGACTTGAGTTCTAGGGGTTGATATTTGGAGACTGGGGCTATCTCTCTACCTTCAAGATGGTACCACTTCATCATTGTCAGAGGGACGAATATATACCCATAGATAAAGTATGTCACCCGCTTGTATACATCCCCGTAGGATTCAAATAGTCCATTTAGCAAGTAATTCCACTAGTTCAATTGTTCCCCCTTTTCATAGTCTTCCATCACTAAGATGGTATCTATAGTGCATTCACCCTTGGTGTAATTGTTATAGACATTTTTGTGCCTTACAGCATAGAGCATGAAATGTCAATAATCTAAGGGATCCAAAGTCCCTAAACATGTTGTTCCTACCCCTAGAGGAACAAGGTCAGCAAACCACAGCACTTCAGATCAGTTCTCCACTGAAAAAAACTCAAAAACAGGTCAATTTTGGATCAAAGCAGCTGCTCCACTAAGCATCTGCGCTGAATGTCAAAAGCTCTATGGTGTACCTGCGCTGCATAGCAAGTGCAACAAAGGCTACCTGCGCTGGGCGTACTTTGACATGTGGAGGAATCTTTTCTCAATGTGCCAGTGCCCAGGAAGCTTCCAAAATGACACTTGGATCAGAAGATTCGCCTAATGATGAGTTAAGAGCTTCTAAAACTCCAAGTGGAAGGTAGAAACTCCGAGTGGACTCAAGGACTGAAGAACAACGGGAGTTGAAGAGGACAACTGGTTGAAGGGAAAATACCCCTAGGGTCCTTTGGGCTAAGACTCTACCAGACTTAAAATTGCTTATACAAAGAAACACACACACACAGCCATCTTTTTTACTTTTAAGCAAATTCTAATGTTTAGGGTACATACCTAAGGTCCTACGTTCGAGAAGACCGTTAGGGTGCAAACCCTTCTTGGAGTTCCCTTCTTCTTTCTCTGACCTGCAAGACAAACAAATCAAAGAACACAACAGTACATGTATAGAAGTTTATGTATAAATCATCTTTATGCTATAAAGTTAGTTATAAAAAATCTTTAAGTAACCACTTTCATAAGAATTCAACACAAGAATCTCATAAGCATAAAGAAAGATTATTCGGGAACAAAGACGTGTTTCTTTATATATAAAGGCAAATAAAGTACATATATCGGAAAGATATCACCTGAACACCTTCAGCAGGCTCCAAGCAAGCTTCCTCCCGGATTCGTTCCAGCCTCTAGCCTCCAACAAGAGCTCCTTCCAAGTCTTACTCAATGATGATGTCAAGGATGAATGATCACCAATACACATGGAAACAAGGGTTTCCTATGCAAAATGGGGGAAGTGCAGAATGCACCAAGGACTTCAGACCTGGTCTAAGGGAAAAATCTCAGCATAATAATCTTGCTCTCCTTTTTCTCTCCCCTTGGCCTTCCCTTTGATGTCTTTTTATACCCTCTCCAAAGTAGTTTTTTAGTTAGGAGTTGGTTGGGAACAGTTGGGCCACGGGCACTAACAGGTGATCCAGCAGGTAAACCCGCGATCACCGCCCGAAAAAGAGGAAATTATATTTTTTTAAGTGTTTTAATAGATACACGCGGGTTGGGTATGACAGACCCGCGTGTACACGCGTTTAACACAGGGCAAAGTCGCGTATAGGGAATAAAACACTGTTTTTTAAATTTTTGGACCAGGTCTGGAAGGAGGGGTTGCCCTAGGCCATAAGTGCAGCATCACAAACCATAAGAGTGAGATTTGGAGCTATAACAACAACAAGTCACACATCAAGCTGACTTATCTTCACTCCAAAACTCTATATAAGGATCTCATCCCATGGGATCTGGAGGCCGGAATTTAGTGTAAAGAATTGTTGTTGGTTTACCGTTGTGAGTATTAGGTGATTGCTTGAGGGAGGTGAAGAGGAGATTTCTTTCCGTCGGGAAGGTGATGCTGGATTGGACCTCTCACGGTTGTATCACCGCCTGAACCTTACTTCCTTATATTAATAAAGCATTTGAGGTTCTTCTATTCGCATGTGTTTCAATGGTGTATTGTCTTACTTGCGTATTTGATTTATGCTAATCCTTGAATCAATTATGAATGCATGCTTCTTGTAGTTTCCTTTTCTTGTCTTGTTCGCAGGATCTCGTGTAGCTGGGCCCGTGAGAAGACTTGGAGCTGGGAGCAAGCGGCAAATAGAGGAGATTGGATCGACCATTTGCGCAAGACATCGGTAAGTGGATCTCTTCCTTTCGTCTCTTGCATGTCATAAAGAAGTAACTTTAGATAGCTTTGCTTCAGCTGTTGCTAAGGAACTATCACCCTTAGAGTGGGATAGGGTCATTCCGTGTTGGATACTTTTCCCCACAACAGACTGGCGACTCCGCTGGGGATCGTGTCTTGTTGGTAGCTTGTGTTTCTTGCTATTCATTTCTTAAACAAAGGGAGTACCGAATCGAACTGCATCCGAATCCTTCGAATGCAAAGTAGAGGGCAACTACTCTAGCCCAGTGTTGGGCATGTTTATGATTTGAAGAGCTGATCCACAAGGACTCCTTTTAGCTCTTTGTGATAGTGTTCATCTTCCTTAATCATCCTCTAGTGTATACTTGGCTGATAGCCTCTGATTTGGCCAAAAACCATTGATTTTTGAGCAAACTGTGACCCGGAATCTGAGAGAGACGAGAGTTGTCTCTTTAGTGCAGCTGCAACAAAGGCTACCTGCGCTGCAACGCAGGTCCCGAAGGGGCTACCTGCGCTGCATGTCAGATTGACAGTGCAGCACCTGCGCTGATCCAGTTTTTCCTTGTGCAGCTGGGGTTCCCTCCTGTCTGTTGCCCAGTTTTCAGTATTGTTTTTGCAGCCTGTTGTCAACCTGTATACCCAGCTGAAACTACCTTTCTTTGCCTTCATTCTACCTCAGTTGTATGAAGAAACCGTGATTGTTCTTATTGTATTTCTTGCTTTCACTCACAGTTTCCCATAGCGAAAGTGAACTAGTCTTGCTGTGACCTCTTGGATCTAGACCTGTGAGAAAGTGTCGTTGTGATTCTAAGAGCTAGTTTATTGCTGTTCATAGCTGCTTGAGCATTTGCTTTCGTTATATGGTTTGGATTTCAGTATTTCTCGTGTTTGAAACGAGTGAATCTTAAGGTGTTCTTTTTATTGTTGGACAAAAACTTGTTTGCTTTCGCTTGAAATTGAATTCGAAATTATACAACAGCTTTCTTTTTGTAATACATCAACATTAAGGAAGAAGAAAAGAAATACTTGCATTGTGCATGTGCATTTTGACAGTTTGCATGTCGATTTAGGAAAGTGCATCAGTGTGTGCTCTATGATCTGTTTGAAAAGATGATGTCTTTCTTTTCCTTCAGTAGTTAAGATTTTCATAAGTTGAAAGAATTGAAAAAGCTTGCTTATCATTCTCAGACTGCATTTAGGAGTTGTATCATACATCACGTGGTGATCCATAAAGGCAAACTGCTAAGCAAGATCAACCTAAAAAGAACTGAATTTATCTAACAACGCTTTGAAACATAACAAAACACAGTAGAGGTCTAGGTAGAGACGTGAATCGGTGTCGTTAAACATAGTGACTGTCGATCTCTACGAAGGTGGGTGATTCCTCCTGAGGGACGATAGCACTAATACGGATTTGTGCTCCCGCGTACCGTCGCATATATTGGGAGACCCCTATAGGAATTTATCCATAGGAAGCCGTGTCGGCCGCCCTACTGATCGCGATGTAGTGAACACAGCATTCACGAAGATCGACCACTCGTACCGTAAAACGTATTTTGTGGTTTCGCAAAAGGTTTGGCACACCCTCTGCCTAGAACTCCAGAGTAGTTTCTTTTGGCCTTTTTCAAACTCTATAACTGAAAAAGTCCATCCGAGCATTTGTCACTTCGGGCTCGTTAATACATCGAAGGAGACTAGAGTCATCTTTAGCTTTTTCTCGACTCTTA
The DNA here is from genome assembly GCA_031772625.1 of Pinus tabuliformis. Lineage (NCBI taxonomy): Eukaryota > Viridiplantae > Streptophyta > Pinopsida > Pinales > Pinaceae > Pinus > Pinus tabuliformis. Next base: position 1,146,258,100 of record CM062815.1, read on the forward strand.
AAAATTGAAAAAGCGAGTTGTGTCTCAAGCGTCGTCATATAAAATTCATTCTAAATGGAACATAATCACCCCTTATTCCTACGTTGATCTTTAGGTTGAGAACATGGAACACACCAACCAAGGGATTCCACATGATGGAAACCCTAGCCCTTTCTCCTCTTGGGGAGAAGTTGGTGCGCCCCACATGGCCACGTTGTCACTTCCAGGACTGACAATTGGCCTGCCAGTTTGGCTATTCTCAACCACTGTAGTTCAGACCACCACGGTTCCTGAACAGTCGAGTCAACAGTTAGACTAGTCTAGAGCTACCCTCCAGCCTTCCACTTCTTATAAGCCTTCCTCCGATCCTTCTTCTTCGAAAGGTCAAGCCGCCGAAAGCGGAGCTCCCATAGAAAAGAAGAAGGAGAAAAAGAAGAAAGAAAAGAAGCAGAAGGAGCCAAAGGTGCCTGGGGGCAAGCAAAAGGCATCTAACAAAAATCCACACACAGCACGGACCGGGCCCAAATCGCCATGTGTCATATGTAGAGGGGACCACCTCCACCGTGATTGTCCCAGTATTCCCCGGATACTAAGGGACTGGTCCCCTCGTTTGCACAGTTCGGAAGCGTCAACCTCTGACAACCAGGTTGAATGCTTACCGTCGACCAACGAAAGTGAAGGTTCTAGACGACGAAGGGGAATGAGATTCCCCTGCGAACTGTGTGAAGGCAATCACACCCTCTGCCGTTGTCCCTTTTTAGATGAAGCAAAGAGAGTTTTGGAAGATCAACCGGTTGCACCGTTGCTACTTCCTCCTGGACACCAAAAACTCGCGCCAAGTCCTTCGTTGGTTGAAAATACAGCTGCCCTGCTCATAGGGCCAGCTGAAGTGTCAGTAACTGAAAGTGAACCTATTGAATCCGGACCGGACGAAAGTCCAAAGGTCGAAATGGCAGTTGACCCGGTTCTCCCTTCAGAAGTTTCATCTTCAAATACCACAGTCACTGAGGATTCATCTTCAGCTGACACCCCCACCGAAGAGAGTAAGGATGACACCGTCCAGATTCTTTTCATCAACACCGATTCTGATGAACATCAGGGCAATGTGCCCACTCCTTTATCGCAAGAAGGAGCATCGTCAGGATCATACCCGACCGTATATTCGGTCCCACCACCAAGCAACCTGGTTGTGTCCTTTGATTGGAACCAACTAGGCAGACCCCGGTTGCCAGCCAGTATACCATTTAGAATTATAGTCCAAATATACAAAATGGTGATGGCTGGAACTATCATTGATGAAGGGGCATCTGTGAGTATCCTGTCCTCTATTGCTTGGAAAGCACTGGGTTGCCCAGCGCTTTTGCCTGAGATAAGGAATCTCTCGGGTTTTGACAAAGGAACCAGTCGACCATTAGGGATTCTACCTAATGTGCCTATTACCTTGAAAGGGAAGGCTGTCAAGATGAATTTGATGGTCGTCCAAGGACCCTTGGATTATAACCTACTCCTTGGACGAGACTACATATATTGCATGGAAGCAATAGTCTCCTCACTCTTTTGAATAATGTGTTTTCCATACGAAGGAAGAATGGTCAAGCTCGTAGACCAACTTTCACTTCCGGGATCACGCATCACAAATAGTCACATACCTATCCTGAATGGTCTTTTCGATCAAGAAAGGTCTCTACCTCCAGTTCTTCTTCCTGATGAGTGCGAGTGATTCAGGAAAGTAGGGCCGGAACCCAGGGGGCATGCATCCTGGTCTGCTCTGGAGGCAGAAAAAACCTTGGGTGTAAAGTAGAATTTCCGCGGGAGAATATGACTAGTCCGTACCCCGTCCCCTCCTTCATCTTCGTAAAACAGAAGGGCCGGCAAGAGCTCTCATGCAGAAGAAGGGGCAGTTAGGAATGGGGTTGTTCTGGAAAAAGATTCTTTTGTTAAAGTTAAGTGTGTGGCGGAGCGTCGTCATTCACCTTTGTCTAGAAAAGTGGGCTCTGCCAAAGAAGGGGATCCGTTTGCGACAGCAAGTAGTAACCATCTTTGGATAAGAGGCAAGCCTCACCCATTAAAACAAATGTTTTAGAGGATAAGTAGGGGCAGCCTCCAAAGAAAGGGATTCAATTGCTGCAACAAATTGTAACCATCTTTGTGTAACCTAATGATAGACATCGCCGAAGAAAGTTTCTGTTTGAAAGGATTAGCAGAACGATCTTTGGGTAACCTGAAAGAGGTAAGCCTCACCTGTTGAAAACAAAGGTTTTTAACGGAAAAGTAGGGGCAACCTTGAAATTAGACTTACACCTGGGGGCATGCAAACCTCTTGGAATGCAAGCTCGGGCGGCTTTTTAGTTTTAGGTAGGACTAACCCCGCTAACCCGTAGATAAGCCGATACCCGGCTTTCACAAAGAGAGGATATGGAGCAATACATAGGGAGATGAAGCTCTTTAAAAAATAGCGATCTTCCATGAGACCTTACTACTTTATAAATGGTAAAAACGAGCAGTTTTGGCAAAGTTCATGCTCGTTAAAAAATAAACGCAAGATCCGAGCAGTTTTAATGTGGAAATTCATGCTCGTTAAAAAATAAACATAAGCTTGTGAGCAGGCTTTCCCCAGAGTTCAAGCTCATTCAGGGAAAAAAAAATGAACCGGTAAATAACCATTTGAGACCGTAAATTCATCAGCCATAAAAGCCTTGGTCGTGTTTGTGTACCGTCACATCCACTTTTCATTTGGCCGATCATTCACATCCACTTGATTGTTTACCTATTTTGAGGAACAGCTGCGAAGAGTGATCCCACCTAGCCATCCTTGTAATACTGCCGTGATTGGAAAATTCCAACCTGTACCTGGAATCTGCTGCTATCCCTGTTTATCACTCGTTCCTCAAAATACGAGTCTTCTTTGAGCTCTTTTCACTGACTCGTAAAAAATGAAAAGTTTGCCGAGTTTTGGCCTTCCAGCTCGTTAAAAGGACCGGAAAAGCTATCCCTCCTCTAGATTTTAATCTTTTTGGACCTGAGGGATTATTGCACAAAAAGATCGAGCGCTTGTCTAGTTCGGCTCGATAAAGATATCGAACATTCATCCCTTCTGTATTGTTTTATACTTTTTCGGACTTAAGGGATTAGATGACGAAAAAGGACCCCTGGAGTCCACTTTATGTACCCTTTTCAGACTCTCTAAAAATGAAAAGGACCGAGTTGTCTTTGTCGCTGGGCTCGTTAAAAATATTAGATAGCGACAAACTTGTCTTTAGACGAGAACGAGTTTCCCTATCGCTAGGGTCGTTAAAACATAGCGATGGGCTTGCCCGAAGGGAAGGTTATAGAACAAGCATATGTTATCCTCCTCAAGCTTGACAAAAATAAAGAGGTACTGGTCAGAAATGACTGGGGAAAAATTGGGAGAACCTCAAAGCTTAATGGTAGCAAGTCGCTCTTGAACATGACACTTTTGCCTCCGTAAATATCGGGTTGGGTTATTATCATTCACCGGTCCCTTCACCATGGTCTTGCCATACCATCCATACACGGGGTAATGCTACCGATCCATCACATCAGTGTCGTTATATGTTCAAGAGATGTCATTCAGAAAGTGTCAACCGGGTCCCATCCACTACCATACATCATCTTTCATCCTTCCATGACCGCCACCCTGAATCATATTTCACAGATTGTTTTCACCATCATCACTAGCTCCGTTCCGTGTCACTGATGTGGGATTCATTAAGGCCCTCCTTTGACGCATCACTTCTTGTCGACATCAGCTCATTATCCAAGAAGTTGATTTAGGAACACCCCCTCAGTACTTTGAAGCTTGCATGCCTCAATGGCAAGTTTCTCACTTCCGGCGATAGGTATACATTAATGACCTTCGACCAGGAGACTTTGCGTGGTGTTCGACGTCAGATCCTATATTCACGCCACGTGAATTGTGCTGCAGTACCTTGAGGGTCATCATCATTATCGGTGATTCCTCTCACGCTTGTTAACAGTTTACATTATTGACTGGTAATCAAGCAATGTCTTTCCATGTTCGACTTCAAGAAATTCTCACATGGATCGACTTGTACTAGAGTGAAGATCGGACAAGTTTGAAGACCCCGGATCTAGTTTCATCCATCCGGGCTGCGATATATATTCAGGAGATAAAAACATAGACATGTGCAGCAGATGATCATCCTACTAAAAGGATGATAATTAAAAGCAGAGAATTATCAGTCTATTATCAGACGATCGTCTGTCTATGTACAACAAATGTATTTATAAAGCTGAGCATGGGAAATGCCCGCATCAGCTAGATCATGAAAAGAAAGTATGAAAAGATAATGTATTGTATTGTATTTTGTTACAGGTCACCTCCCGACGATTGAATGAACTTCGGATCCTCCTAATAAAGCATTTCACCCGATAAACGACCTCATACTTTAGGGGGCAACTGTTATAGACATTTTTGTGCCTTACAGCATAGAGCATGAAATGTCAATAATCTAAGGGATCCAAAGTCCCTAAACATGTTGTTCCTACCCCTAGAGGAACAAGGTCAGCAAACCACAGCACTTCAGATCAGTTCTCCACTGAAAAAAACTCAAAAACAGGTCAATTTTGGATCAAAGCAGCTGCTCCACTAAGCATCTGCGCTGAATGTCAAAAGCTCTATGGTGTACCTGCGCTGCATAGCAAGTGCAACAAAGGCTACCTGCGCTGGGCGTACTTTGACATGTGGAGGAATCTTTTCTCAATGTGCCAGTGCCCAGGAAGCTTCCAAAATGACACTTGGATCAGAAGATTCGCCTAATGATGAGTTAAGAGCTTCTAAAACTCCAAGTGGAAGGTAGAAACTCCGAGTGGACTCAAGGACTGAAGAACAACGGGAGTTGAAGAGGACAACAAGTCACACATCAAGCTGACTTATCTTCACTCCAAAACTCTATATAAGGATCTCATCCCATGGGATCTGGAGGCCGGAATTTAGTGCAAAGAATTGCTGTTGGTTTACCGTTGTGAGTATTGGGTGATTGCTTGAGGGAGGTGAAGAGGAGATTTCTTTCCGTCGGGAAGGTGATGCTGGATTGGACCTCTCACGGTTGTATCACCGCCTGAACCTTACTTCCTTATATTAATAAAGCATTTGAGGTTCTTCTATTCTCATGTGTTTCAATGGTGTATTGTCTTACTTGCGTATTTGATTTATGCTAATCCTTGAATCAATTATGAATGCATGCTTCTTGTAGTTTCCTTTTCTTGTCTTGTTCGCAGGATCTCGTGTAGCTGGGCCTGTGAGAAGACTTGGAGCTGGGAGCAAGCGGCAAATAGAGGAGATTGGATCGACCATTTGCGCAAGACATCGGTAAGTGGATCTCTTCCTTTCGTCTCTTGCATGTCATAAAGAAGTAACTTTAGATAGCTTTGCTTCAGCTGTTGCTAAGGAACTATCACCCTTAGAGTGGGATAGGGTCATTCCGTGTTGGATACTTTTCCCCACAACAGTAATGGCACATGATCTTCCAAATAATTATGTGGCAGGTAAACTTAATTGAGGGCACATTTATCAGATATATGGTGGCTACTTTCCTGTCACACTAAGTAGCATACTTAGTATAGTAGTTTTTGTCACCTGTTTTCTTCCTGCACTTAGAGGTGGTCTGGAATGCAGATGAAACTATGGCTCTTATAGCAGATAGACCTATCAATTGTTTGATATCACTGACGTGTATTGGGTACTCCCTTTCGAGCCATATGGAACCTCCATGCAGTCGATTGATATGGAACTTCGTGCATTGCATGGTCATTCCTGAAGTGCCGAAGACTGGAAGATTTCTAAAATTCATCAGCATTAACTGTTATAATCCTTGGAATTCCTCTTTTATCTTAGAAGAGTGGCTTCCATCTTGTCTAATTGTATTTTCTGTGAAGACTTCGAGTTTAAGTGTGAGGAAATGGAAATAGTTTGATAAATCGTTGTCGACGTTCATAGCCTTCTCACATTTACCAAATATAATTTCAAGTTTTGTCACTCTGGGGTTGGAGGGAGGGGTAGGAACAACAACTCTAGATACTTAAGTCATGACTGTAACTCATCGAATGTACACAATAGACATAGGCAGTCAGAATTTGGACTGAGAACCAGGGGAATTCGACACCGAAGCTAGAGTGGAAACTCAACCACCTAACATTTTACAATGCAGAGTTCAACATTTCCATGCGAACTATATAGACACACTTGACATGATGCTTGTGATTAGACCGTTTAAATAATAAATATGAGAAATTATTATACTTTCTTCAAATTGTGGCACTAATGACAATTGTGACTGGACCTGATTTGGATGATGCAAAAACTCAAAAGTAAGATGATCATGATGGCCAATTATTATGAAATGATGGAAAAACCATAAAGTTGATAAATAGAATGTGTCAGGTATATTACAGGAGATATTTAAACTAAATTCGAAAAGATGTTGGAAATTATTACTTATTATGATAGAAGAGACAACTGCCATGTGTGTTTCCCAACCACAATCAGTTGCACAGGGATACACTCAACTAACTAACAGACTTGATTCAATTAACTTTATTCATAACTGACATAACTGACTCAAATTCAAATCACACTAATTGATTCTATCCTAAACTTAACTATGATCTCCTTTCATAGATCAACCAATTAATTAAGAAGTGGGTGTGCCATGGAAGGGCTTTAGGCATGCGCCATTCACCCAACCAGGAAATAGAATCTCATCCAATTGCACAAGTTTAATAGCTCCAAACTCTCGCACTTCCACAATAATGAATGGTCCCAACTAGCACATTTGGATCTTCCCAAGATACTTTAGAAACTTACTATCATATAGGATAACCATGTTCCCAACTGAAAAATGCTTCCTCTTGATTTGTCGGTCATTCCATTATTTTTGTCTCTCCTTCTCAACAGTATAATGGAAATCAACTAGAAACCTGGCTCCATCCAACTCCCATAGTTTGTTCAACCGTTTTACAATAGACTCGTCCTTTGTCATCTGAGTGGCTTGTGCAACAAAGAGGTTGGGAATGATCAAATCAGTAGGTACTACATATTCTCATCCATAAACAAGATGAAACAATGTATATTTATGAAATCAATTGAAGGTGGTACAATAGGCCTACAAGGTATCTGGTACCCACTTGTCCAAGTCATCTTGGTTTATAGCATAAATCTTGGTGAGGCCCTTCTCTAGGATCTTGTTGAAAGCTTCAATGGTGTTGTTCGCCTATGGATGGTAGGGGCTACTTTTATGATGTTGGATCATGAAGTTCTGTAGAAATGCAGTGACTGTGTCATTAATTAAGTGGTTCCCCTAGTCATTGGTGAGGCTCTAGGGGCACCCAAATCGAGTGATGATATTCTAGAAGATGAACTAGGCAATGGTGTTAGCAGTGCAATCTTTAACTGATGTGACTTCGACCCATCGGGTGAGATAGTGTGTAGTAGTAATACTGTACCAAGCATGCGAGTGACACGATGGCGCATTAGTAGGCCCCAAAAAGTCCATAGAACACTTTTTGAAATCTTGGAGTGCACGTACGACTATAGATGAAGTTCATTCCTGTGTGATGTTCGTCCCACCCATTGGCAAACATCACATTTCATGACGTACTCCTCCGCATCCTGGAAAAGCATGGGCCACCAGAGTCTTGCTTGCAGTACTTTCCCCACAGTGACTTCTCCCCTATGCGTCCTCCCACAACTCCAAAGTGGCATTCCCATAACACATCTTCATTTTCATGGTTGAGTACACATTTTGCAATTGGGTCGAGATCCATCTTGTACAATTGGACTTCGATCAACTGGTAATCTACAACTCGAACCACCATATGACTTCTATGGTTTGTTGTACTCTTCCGGACATTTTCTAGTGGTTAAAAATGGTGCAATGTCTTTCAAATAGTCGGGGATGGCCTCGACCCAAAACATATCAACATCCAATAGTTGGTCATTTATTTACCCCCCTGCTTCGCCCAACTCTAGTTGGGAGAGATTTTCAGGCCCCACATTAATCCTTCCTAGTTCCACAATGACTTTGAATGTAAACTCCTGAAATACAAAGATTCAATTGCAAATTATCCCTTTCAGCACAATCTTATTTACCATATACTTTAGCATAGAGTGGTCAATAAAGAACTTATAGGGGCCTCCCAGAAGATAGTACCTAGATTTCTGCAATGAATACACCATCGGAAGAGCTTCTCATTAAATAGTGGTGTAGTTCCTTTCTACAGTGGAAATATTTCTGCTCATGAAATAAATTGGGTGGTATAGGTTATTGTCTCCTGGCTGGGCCAAAATAGCTCTGAGAGTGATCCCGGACGCATCGATATAGACATGAAACTATTTATTCCAATCTGGGTAAACTGAGATTAGTGCACTTTATGGCTTCTCTTTTAGCGTATTAAAGGTGGCATTGCATTCATCGATCCAGTCGAACTACTCAAATTTCTTCAACAACTTCTCGAATGGTGCAATAGCCAGGGCATAATTAAGAAGGAACATGTGGTAGTATCATGTGTGGTTGAGAGTCAATATTAGCTACTTGACATTGGTTGGTGGATGCATATTCAGGATTACCACAACCTTGGCAGGGTCAGCACACACTCCTTTACAAACTATATGCCTCAGCATCGTTCCAAAAGGGACGACAAAAATGCATTTCGTTAAGTTCAAAGAAATCTATAGTTTCTTGCAGCGATCGAACATTACTTTGAGCAAGCTAGAGTGTCTTTTCAGTAAGTTGTACATTGTCCAATCATCCATATCTACCTCCATGAATCTGTGAGTATAGTCATGGAAGGTAACAATAACAATACTTGAAAACATTGTTGGTGCATTCTTCAATCCGAACGACATGACATGGTAGGAATAAGAGCCTCATTCAGTCGTGAAGGTGGTTTTCATCATATCTTCCATTGCAATGTGAACTTGGTGATATCCAGAGAAGCCATCCCAGAAGGAATAGTTCTCATTACCTGCAACATTATCAAGGATTTCTTCTTAATGAAGTAGGGAAGGGATCATGGATGCATGCATTGTTCGAACTCCTATAATCTACACAGACCTAGAGCTCTTCAGAATCCTTGTTGTTCTGAATGACAATCAGACTAACCCACTCAACTTCTTCAGCTCGGAAGATGAGGCCTACCTCCAACATCTTATTGATCTCTATCTTCACCTTCTCCTTGACCCTTAGGTTTATTTGATATGGGTGATGTTTCACTGGTCTCACATCCGGCTTTGCCACGATATTTATTTCTCCCAACTCCCCTTTAATTCCTTTGAGCTCTGCAACAAACAAAGGGAAAAGATCCTCATACTCCTTCAGGAGATTGAAGATCTCCTTAGTGGTATGCTCATCCTAATATTCCTTAATGGAAGACAATTTTGGTTTTTCTTCAATTTTGATGTTTTGTTTCCGTAAGTTCATAGATTGTAGTTATGGGCCAATCATTACAGAGCCATCTTCTATGCCTTGTTCCCCCTCGAATTCTTTGAAGGTAAAATTCCTTAACCCTTCTAAATCATCTCTGTCGGGTTCAAGATTATATTTCCGCAAGCGACAACATTGTGAAATCTAGATTCATAGGTATGAATGAAGGCATCCTGGTCACAATAGTCCTCAGTAAGCTCTCCTACTAGGATCATGACCCTCTTTACTACTTTTAATGAAACTGTTATCCTTTTGTCATAGTCGGCAAAGGAGAAATCACGGATGATCTGGGATGTCATATGATTCCACTCATTGGTTTGCCTCTTGATTTATTCCTTAAGGTACCAAGCTTAGGAGAATGTTCCCAAAGTGTGGACAGAGCTATGCACCCACATACACTCAAGAAGTCCTTCCCTGGTCCACCTATCTTTAAAATTCTGGATATGCTAGTGAGGATCAATGTAACTTTCATACTTAAGGAGATTGAGTGAGTAGTCTTTTGAATACATGAATCTGCATATCATTGTAGACTTGAACATCTCCTATCACGTGAGGTGGTTGCAATGGAAACCCCACCACCTTGTCAGTGTCACTTAAAGGGCGACATCCAATAAGGGTACCTTATGTGCCTCCAAAATGTTCAAATCAACTTCATCGATAAAATCAATAATGGAGCCCATACCATTAAAAATAGGGAAATTTCATACCTCTATACCAACCTAGTGGATATGACAAATAGTTACACGTCACCTTGAGTGGATCTCATGGCCTCCTTGCTACCAATCATCCCACACAAATTCTGATCCAACTTCATAGCTTTGAAAACTTCTCCAACTAATTGACCCATCTACGATAGTGCTGATGTAGTCTTCCCTCTTTATTACTATGAGCCGGTATAATTGATCCAATAATTCAGGTTCTTCCATGTCATCGACTAGATTAGTGATCCTAGGGCCTTGATAATGATCCAAGGGTTGAATCACCCAGACTCCATCTACCTCGAAAGTCATGGTTTCCCTCTTTAGGTCAATCACTGCATAGTTTTCAAAGGCCCAATCTATCCCTAGCAATGTCGGATAGGGATCTTAGCCTCCTATGATGTCTATGACCTCAAAGTCTACATACGTCTTTACCCATTCTATGTCTACTTCCACATCTTCCAGGTGTCCAACTGGGAGGATATAGCACTGATTCGCCATGTGCAACTGAATAAGGGAGAATACCAACTTAGGTATTCCCAAGGCTTCCCAGGTATTCCTTGGTAGAATTTTCATGTCTGAACCCAAATTTAGCATAGCGTCCTTGATCTGGAACCACATTATCTAGACATCGAAGTGAAATTACCTCCTTGTCTTTTTCTTGTTCCTCTACACTCGTCTAGAATTCCTTTTGGGAAAATTGGCAGAGATGAGCCCTTCCAAGAGCTCCCCATATTTGATAGTAACTTTAAGCCTCTTCTGCAACTACCTCAACATCTTCTCATCGATCATGATTTGCAAGAACAACATGAACCATTCTACAACAAGTTGGGATTTTTTTGTGGTAGTTTTGGGATCTTGGGCTTCAAAAGTTCTGGTTGCTCTCCTTGAGTGCCATCATTCAAAACTAGTTGTTTGAATATATATGTGGAATCTTTATAGTACTAATTCCACTGGTTGGAATCAGAAGGATGCTTTAGCAAGATAGGATTTATGATCCTCAGTTGGTCGGTGGCCTTAGAGTTAGCTCTGGTCTTGTTTCACCCCCCAGGTGACTATGTTAATGTTTGACATCAAAGCTGGTTTAGGTTCTCGTGGTTATGAATTAATCAACTTTTCTCCCCTCTACTAGTTTCACTCCTCCCATCTAGCAATTATTTCCAAGCAATCCTCTGTTGTGTGTGTGTTGACTATATACTGGGAGCATCAGGGTCTTCTAGGAGCACCAGGGTTTTCTGGGTAGTGGGAAATCTCTAGAAACATGCCCTTCCTAGTAACAATTATAGAAATGAATCAAACCTCTACATCATGTTTTATCCCCCCCCCCCCCCCACCCCTTGTTTCTCCACCTCCTCACCCTCGATGAGTTTCATTAATTCTCAAAAGTAGAACAATCTAGTTGGTCAACTAGAGTGTCTAAGGCTCTACACTGATCAGTGTGATGAGTCGATGAGCCACATAATTCACAAAATACATTGTTCAAAACATTCAAATATTTATGTAATATTGAATAGAGGCATGGAATATGTCCATATGTTTTGAAGATTTCACAATATTCATTTGGAGATGCACCCTGTTGGTTGGGAAATGCATGAAACTATGTGCAACCCAGATATAATACCTGCGTACCAATTTCCATGACTATGATGGCGAGTAAGAATGTAGAGGGTGTCGCCAACATAGAGGGAGTGCTTGACCCCCTCAGTCTTGGGCACTCTCTGACATGATTCCCTTCAATGTGGAAATTGGTACCCCATATGTGAGGTCGCACATGTCGTGATGGGTTCATGTCCCTCAGCTTCTTAGTCATATCAACAATCTGATGCTGCAACCCTATGAGAGTAGGATCATTGGAAACCCATCCCCCTCAATGCTCATGTAGATATCCTTCCATAGCCTCAATCTTGGTTTCTTGTTCAAGTGCATCTTGCAAGGCTTCAATCTTCTATTGAGTTAATGATGTGTAGGTGAGTGGAAACGATTCTTTGATGAACCAATCCCACCAGTGATTGGGATCAATGGGGTAACTCATCTTGTCGATGGAATCCTTAAACCTTTGCATCATTTTCCACACGGTTTCTTCCTCTCATTGCTTGATGTCCCATATATTAGATAGGCCTTGTTGGTTAGTCTATGGAAGTTTGAATTCTTAACGAATTCCCACTGAACTTCATCTATTGTTGGATTCTACTGCAATGTGGACCACTTGATGAACCACCTAAGCTCTCTTTCTCAGAGAGTGTTATGAAATTCAATGAGTTTAGTGGCATCCAGAGTTTGATGAGCCCTCAAGATATCCTCACACAAGTACCAATGTTGTTTGACATCATCACTCCCTTTCCCAAAGAACTCAGGATATCCAGTAAAAGATCCTGCCACGTTTCCAGCCATACGCAGGTGAACCGATGAGACAATTATGAACCCACGTGAACCGTGTTGTATAGAACCTTGGGGACCTAAGTGACAACTACTACTTCTACCACTAGAGAACCAACCTTGTAGGTATTATGTACCTTGAGAACCTTTATTATTTTAACTAGCTTAGAGAGAAACTGAACAAGGTTTTGCTAAAGTACCACGAGAAGGTTGGGGGAAGTGTTATCTAAATTAATGGGCAACAAGTTACTATTCTTAGGAGATGCATCATATTAAAAAAAAAAACAAAAAAAAACAAAAAAACAAAAAAAAACAAAAAAAAAAAAAACCTCATAGCGAAGTGAATGTCATCATTCGGGCCCTCCCCTTGGCCCATAGGGCCTGCTCCATCCGACATCTCCATTTCCCCTGGTGGGAGGAAATATCTACTGCTTCTTTCGACCTGTGTCACTGTATCCATCTCAACTTCTCCTACTCATCCAGACCTAACCTTCGTTCTGCAACTCCAATTGGCATACTTTCCATTCTCGTGCTTCTGGGCTACTCAACGCCGCTCCTACCTTGTGTAGCTCCCTTTTTCATCTATGGATCTCTTGCAAAGCCTTCTCCTTCCATTCCTCAACTATCCACACCTTCCTCTATGCCCTCTCATCTCTAGCCTTCTGAGATTCATCTGCGTCCATATATCCAACATTTTCATTGTTCGTAGCAAGGTAAAGTATCCCCCCTATAACCCTCCCCCAGTACCAAGGCTTTAAGAAACCATGGACTGACCTTCAAACGTAAGAAGATTCTCTTACACCATTAATACTTTAACCCATAATGGAATCTCATTCAATAGCCTTCCCCGTAACCCTGAGTCAAACACATCCTCAACCTTGGAAAAGGAAAAATGGACTTCTGAAGGAAACTTGATGATGTATCCTTCTAAAGTAGCTTGTACCCAAAGGTCGATGACCTGAGTTAGGTCTATATCGATCCGGTGTAACTTGACTAGGCTAGCCTGAGTCCAAGTACAGGGATATCTAGTTTGACTGCCAGTCCTTTATTTCATTTGCAACCTTCGCATTCAATTTTAAAGGTCTTCTAGGAACTTACACCAAAATATCTCGTACTGATCGCTCGCAGGCTCTACATACAAATATTCTTCCTTCACTCGCTTCACACTCTTGTGAAAGAGTTGCACTTGTTGAAAGATAAACCTCTTTACTTTCTCATGCCACCAATCGTTAAGATCCTTCTTAAAAATCCTTGACACCATGTTCCAGATTCCGTTAATAAATTTCAAGTCTCGACAATGGAACCATTTGTTCATGGAAAATTGTAAAGATAGATATATTGGGTTCATATGTAGGGGCCAACAAAGGATCCACTATAGTTTAGCGTAACGCTGGAATTTTCATCTTACTCAAGAGAAGTAAGGCATCTCACCTGAGGCATGTCACAACCTTACTATGATAGGGACTAGAACAAGGCATCAAGGAGAGTTGTGCAAATAGTATCATTCGCATCTACTCTAGAAATTCATAGCATCTGACATATAACCAATGCAAAGTGTGACTTAAAAAACATCCAAAGCAACAAATGAAATCCACATTCATGTACATGAAAATCTTAAATATTCCCATGCAAACCAACACATTCTGAAACACAATCCCGCAAATATTTTCATTAAACATAAGGCATCATTAAATTCTAGCACTATGGCTCTTCAGATAGGAAAAGAAGAATCATGATACAATGTAGCTCATAAATAGATAAACAAAGAACATGGCCAAGTCCAATCAAATAAGCGACAACATCTCGACATATGAGCTTCACCTCCTCTCAATTTGTCGTCTCCTTTGTATTTTATAAACTTCGCTCAACTGAACTTCTAGTCATTTCCTTAGATACCACACACTTTCCTCCTTGGCAGCTTTTGTGACTCAGTTGCAACTGCTCCTTCTCTCCTTAACGACCTTTGTAACTCGAATACACTTGTGTGTCCCCATATTTTCTGCTTTCCAACTTCATTATCTGACATATCTTGGCATATTTTCTCTCTTTCCTTTAGTTGTTTCCTCTGCAACTGCCCTTCAGTCAAACTTGGTCAAGATGTGTAAAAAATTGTCCCCTAAAATAGAGGACCCAACCCAAGATATTATAAATTTACTCTAATATTCTAAAGAATGGAAATCGTAATTTAGAAACACATGCAATGACATGAAACCATCAAAACCACAAGCACACAATGATTTATAGGGGAACCCAATTGCGAAAAATCCCTCTGTTGCTTTACATTAATTCAGATGAGAAAGAGAAACAATTACAATGTCTTTCCTGAACTCAGAAGCACACCCTACACTATATAAATTGTTCTCCTGCTTCTTGAGCTGCTTTGTCCAACACAACCAATTCAAGACTCAGCCAACCTCCTAATTCCTTGCTCAATCCTGGAGGAATTAAGCTCCTAAAAAATAGGGAAATTCCCTATTTCCTTCCGCAAATCCAAGGGGAATTGATCAACTTCTCAATGCAAAAGCACTATACACTCAACAATATACAATTATAAAAACAAATGTTCCTTTTCCATCCAATCAACTAGGAAATTTGAAATGCATGCATGACTATGTCTATTTTAGCTAATTGACTAGTTAACTAAGAGATTAGTGAGTTAACAACAATCTTAACTATTCAACTGACTCAACTAATGACTAGAGCTCAGTTAACTAAGTTAAACTAACAATAACTAAACTAGTCTTCTAAATCTTAGCAATCAACTCATGCAAAACTCTACTTCTAGCCTACAAACTCAAATTTAATCATCTAACTAGGATACAAGACCATGTCACTCTAGCTAACTAAAATCCAAGTCATCTTGCTGATGTGGAAAATCGAATTACTCAATTTGACTAAGGAACTAGTAAAACGAATCCTTTTCTTGCTATAATTTCAACAGAGAGAGAATAGGTGAGTTTGCTTCTAATGAATTTAATGATTTTTTTGAAAAATCATGGGATTAGAAGACATTTTTCAATAGCAAGGGCTCTCCAAAAAAGTAGAATTGTTGAAAGGAAAAATAAAGTCGTGCAGGAAATGGAAAGAATAATGCTCAATGAAGAAAATACACCAAACACTTTTTGGTGAGAAGTGGTTAATACAATACTTTGCATTCTAAATAGAGCACAAATCAAGTGAATAACAATAAGTATCCTTACGAATTATGGAAAGGCATACCATCTATTGTCAAATATTTGAAAGTATTTGGAAGAAAGTGCTCCATAAAGATAAATGAAGACAATTAGGGAAGTTTGATTCGATAACAAAATAAGGAATATTCCTCAGTTGTTCATCTAGAAGAAAGGGACACAAATCTTACAATAAAATATTTCACAATATAGTATAAAGCATTGATGTAAAAAAAAATGAAGGATTACCGCCAAAAGAATCCATAAGAAAATGAAGATCTATAGGGTAAAATTAGTATACAACATGAAAAGGAAGAGGAAGAACAAAAATATTAAGAGGAAGAGGAGAAGGAGATAGAGAATCAACATCCAAAGAATCCATCCATATATGCTCAAATGAATCATCCATTAAATCACATTTTTGGTAATAAAAATTATAGAGTTTAGACCAAAATAACATTAACAATTAGATTAAGGCAGTCAAACATTGCTTTGCTATCCAAAATAGAACCCACGATCTTTGCACAAGCTAGTGAAGTTGAGCATTGGGTTAGTGATATGGAAGAAGAGTTGAATCATATTGAGAAGAATAAGACATGAGAACTTGTGCCCAGACCAAAAGATAAAAATGTGATTGGCACCAAATGGGTCTTCAGGAACAAGATGAATGAGGATGAAAAAGTAATGAGAAATAAAGCTAGATTGGTTTATCAAGGTGTTGTGCTATACAACAACCCTCCCCATTTCAATTTTTTTTTATATAAAACTTTAATAAGAAATGGGCCCCCTTTTAGAATATAAATAAAATCAATAAAACATTTGAAAATAAATTTTTATAATAGGTCATATAAAATTTGCTTTTAGGATAGGTTAAATCACAATCGCAATTTGCAAATCTATCAAACCCATGAAAGTCCTCTTCATAAGTTCCGATCTGATTTGAATTCTAATAAAACCTTATCATAAAGCTTTATCGAAGGAAAACAATTATAAAAGGAATATGTCGCATCGCGCGCATCCTTTATTTCACTAGTGGACTTAAAGTGTTCCATTGAGATCCGCTGATGTGATAACTCTATCGGAAATCACATATCGCTACTCATCAAGAAGTCGTCCCAAGTGTTGCATAGAAAACCTCCGATGCGATAAGCCGATTGCAATCGTGCATCACTAAAATCATGAAACACATCCCAAAAGCCCCTTTGAAATCTTCCGATGTGATTTCATTATCGTGTAGCGCACTTTCAATAAAGGCAAAACATGAAGTAATACGAACATGTGCGGTTTAAAGTTATAAGTCAATTATAATGAAAATTTAAACAAATTATCAATTTTAAAGCATGATGCAGCCCCATGCTAGCTCACCACTGATCGCAATCGCAACCATGCAAAGGAACCATTTAAGCATGGCACTTGTAACTCCTAATCTGTGATATGCGATTATCGCTAATCGCCGATCGGGAAGTCACAATACCTATTCTAAAAAGAACCATTATAAATTTGCGAGATGACATACCATCACGGCATTAAAGTTTCATGTTGGAAGTTACGGGGAAATCATTAATAAGTAGTTATGGTTGAATCCTTCAAGAAATTCATCCATGATGGCTTAATATATCATAGATCCGTAGCGTCTATTACGCTTACTTGTTGTTAGTCCTATGCAGTGTATATTAGCTTTGAACATGTTTTTCCACTATTACATCCTTCTGTTTCATTTTGAAGAGCGAATCTGAAATCATCAGTCCAATAAAAATGTTTAATAAATCTCGGAAAGTAAAGGTCCCCGTCATAGCGAAAGATGAACCAGCAAAGTTGGTACTGATAGCTGATACTACCAGTTCAGGCCTTGGAAAGACATCATGGGAGGGCATATATAATATACTCAAAGCCGAGGATCCAACCAAAATTGAAGAAGAAGAAGCAACAGCTGGTTCAATTGGTAAATCAGAACATACTCTTAACGATTTAGCCAGATCCTTCCTCCACAAAATAGCAGCCCATGCAAAAGTGTTACCATACAATGACCTGGTGAGATGGGTAATAGAGAGTATCAACATAACTGACAAATCATTCTATACAACCGATGGAAGGATGTTCGGGTCATTCAGGGCAGAAGATGTCAAGAAGATGTATCATTCGTCGTACCCCAGAAACATTACAACAAGGCATTTTTAGAAGCTTTCACCAAGGAGAATGATGTAGAATTGGACCCTATCAAACAATGGAGACATTTCCCAAACAAGCATAAGCATGAATCCTCTGGTATGTACTCCGTAGACTCTTTAGCATCTCCCTATTGCTATGTTGGTGCTATGATATGTAGACTCTTTGGAGTCTC
The DNA here is from genome assembly GCA_031772625.1 of Pinus tabuliformis. Taxonomy (NCBI): domain Eukaryota; kingdom Viridiplantae; phylum Streptophyta; class Pinopsida; order Pinales; family Pinaceae; genus Pinus; species Pinus tabuliformis. The sequence goes on from CM062815.1 coordinate 1,146,276,128, forward strand.
TGATTCAGCTAGGTTTTCCATAGAAATGGTGCATTTAATGGAAGCAGCAATTAACTCTTATATCATGGATTGGGCAACCATTTTATCAGATAAAATGGCCAACCAAATCCTTGATTATAGAAGAAATAGGTTTGTAACTACCCGGGCAATACCCCCATTCTATATGAGCGCCTACATTATGGATACCATCTGCTTCAATTCTGACTTCCCCATTCTAGGTTGGAAATGGACTCCTCAAGACCCAACCCCTGTTCACATTTATCATAAGTATTTGTGGAAGGCCCAATATAAAGATCATATATATAGAATTTTCCATGGTTTTGTTTTACCCATCCATCAGGCCATATTCAACAAGCCTACTCCTCGGTTATCCGATGAGGCCATCATTGACCTAACATCAATCGATAGTTGGTTCGGTGAAGGAAAGTTCACCTATCTCAAACTTTTTGGCAGCACCACAGATCCACATGTTCTCCCCTTGTACATTCTTGATAAGCTATTGGTCAGAGAAATAGCTTACCAGATAACAGAAACAGGAATGTCCAAGAACCTCAAAGAGTCCAAGAAAAAAATGTGGCCTTCATTTCCCCTCCACTGCTGTACTTATTCACTGCATGATTTCAAACATGCAAAGAAAGAAGTAGAGAAGATAAAAATTCTGAAATTAGCAGTCATTCCCAAGAGACAGTATGATCCAAAAGCAGTGGCTTACAAATTTACCACTCAAGTGAAGCTTGCCAAATTTGAACATGAGAAAGATGACTATGATGACTTTTTCTCTTTAGCTGAGTCATTTTCACAGGTAAATCATCTAGCAAAGATCAAATTAGGAGCAAGGGGGGTAGATAAATTTATGCAGTTCAGGACACAGAGGTTATAAACACTGCCTCTGGATTTATTGAACACTACCCCTATGGTGGAGCAAGAAGGCCACAGTGAAGAAAAAACTATTGAGAAGAGTCCTGAAAAGGAGAAAAGTCCCGAAAAGGAGCTGACAAATGAAAAGACTAGCGAGCTCCTAGATACCGATGTACATATTAATTCTAGCTTAATAAAGGAATGGGAGCAGTTTGATCAAATGATCAAGAACCAGAATGACTCCCAAAACGTCATTATGCCAAAATCACCCACAACACAGGCGCCTATTGTTACTAATATTCTAATTGAAGGGGTGGTCGGCACAGTTAACACTCAGCATGATATTGAAATAATTCTAGAGAACCCTTCTGAAGAGATTTTATTGAAGGTAGAGGAAATACCACCCTTGGATGTATTTTACAGCCCAAAGCATAGGGTTGTGGTCAAAAGACAGAGGAAAAAGAGAAAAATTGACTAGGGATCATTCTCAACTCCTCAAGCTGAACTGATGAATGTGGTATGGAAAGACTCAGAAGTCAATCCTTCTGAGAATTAACCTAGTTATCTCAATATGCAGGTGCCTATCAGTCGCTATAATGGACAAGGCCCCTGAAGTTAGCCAACTAATCAAGGAAAAGGATCTAAGGATCACCCAACTTGAAGAGAAAACGACAGTGGAACAACAGAAAATCGGACAGCTTGAGCAACATCTAGCAGAGCAAAAACAACAGAATGAGCAACTAAAAGAATAGTTAAATCTAGAGAAACAAAAGATCGATCAGCAAGCTCTTCAGAAACAACAAAAGTTGTCTCAAGAACTTAGCAAGCTTCAAGTGGAAATTCAACAGGAAAAGAAGGCTAAAGAAGAACAAGTTGCACAGTTGCAATTACAAGTGGAGAAATTCAAAGGTTATCCAAAGATTGGTGAATTCAAGAAAGAAGCCCTGGAGGTGACCAAAGCCTTATCTCGGCAACTAAATATCCTTTGCCATAAAATATCATTGGTTGACCCATTGTGCACTATCACTGCATCACTCCTTGAACAAGCAGTTGAAACTAGGCTAGAATTTGAAAATGCAGATGATAAGGTAACAAAATTTCTCTCTTGGCAAAGTTCAAAAGAAGGCATGGCTGCTAATCTACCAAAAATCCAAGAATCGCACAAAGAAATCTTGTTTTCGGAGTGGGAATCACAATTAATAAAGGCCGAAAGAGCTACTTCCAGAGCCAGGGCTACAATGAATAGTGTTATCGAGTTGGTAAATGATAGCTTATATGGAACTAACTTGATCTTCGATTCTCTCCAGGAAAGCTCCCGAAAGCAAAAGCACTAGAAGATCAATGGAGACAGGATCTGGCCAACGGAGAAGAACAAATCGGCAAAGTGAAAAACTTGACTTCGGATGCATTTTGGTTTTTCCTAGTCAAGCCGCATTGCCAGCAGATGGCCACCAAATGCCTTGCTGACATTGTCAATCTCATGGTTCCCGAACTTTCAGATACTATGTACACAGCTCAACTACATTCCAGGCTGAGTCATCCTCCAGAAATTCAACAAATGCTCTTAATTTGTCAGCTGCAAGTACAAGAGAAGAAGTAGATACAATGAATCAATTAAAAGGCTATCACATTGTTATTTTCATAAACCAAATCCCAGATTTTCATTTTTGCAGTTTCAACAGCTCAAAGCGATTTTCATTAACAATTAGTTTTCATTTTATTATTTAAACCCTTTCATGTCTTTTAAGAAGGGGTCATCAATTTGCATAAAAAATTGATTTGAGAAGTTACATGTTTGTACTTCTGAATATATTTTTTTATCAATAGTGGATCAAGGTTCTGCACTTTTGTGAAGAAAATTTTTCAAGACCTACACTTTTGTATCTCCTAGAAGTTATCTCAAATAAGAAAGTGGAATCGGAGTGTATTTGCATTGGAATGACTCAAATGCATGCAGTATTTCTATCACTGTTCTTTTGTCTTGTTTCCTTATGTGATGAAGCATTCCTTTTAAAAGTTTCTATTGTTGATGTATGTATGCTCCTCAAAATAATTCTTTATCATGTCATTTCTGAAGATTTAGAATTGTTATACTTTAAAGATATATGTCAGCGATATACATTGTTATGAATGTGATATGTTTTATTTATAATTAATTTGTTTAATTTCTTAAAAAAAGTAATCATTATCTATGAATGCATCTTTCTATCAATCAGTAATTCATCTATATGATTATTTGTCTATTGGAAATAATCAGAAATTGCATTGTTAATATATTACCCGGGTTAGATAAGTATATTTGTATATTTTTGAGTTATAGGTTAAAGCACTTATCATCCTTATACATTATAAAACAAAACATCCATCAAACCATTCATTATATGGGAAACTGGTCCTATAATATCCAGTCAGAGCCACCACACCAAACAAAAAAGGAGTTGTATTAAGGTCCGGACCAGGTGGTTATCCCCAATGTTGGTGCTAGGATTTTAGAGGCATCAACATTTTTGGTGCTAGAAGGAGGGCATGAAATGTGAATGGCGAGTAAATCTAAATCCATGGGCCATTACAAGAGTAAAACTCCCTCACCATATTCTCCAACTTCTCCTTCACATTCTAAATCTCATATTTCTAGGGAAGAAGTTGAAAAGAAAAATACAACACCCACTGTTGAAACTCTAAACACACCAGATAACTCTTCTCTTGAATCCCCTGAAGTGCAGTCTTTAATTCATAAGCTCCAAGGGTTTTCGCTATCTCAAGAAGAGTCTGAGCTATCCCAAGGCAGTGTGACTTCACAATATATTCCATCCTAGCCTCTTACTAGAGCACAGAGTGAAAAGCTTAGTATTCCACCAACTGAATTTCCTCTGCCAAGTTGAAAAAGAGCTAGGAAGACACCTTTAGAGTTTGACAGTGAGACTCTTTCCTCATCATCATCCATTCCATCTAAACCATTGCAAAGCCATCCACCTGTTTCACAAATCCAAATCATAGTCCATAAGGGTATAGGTACTCCAACATCCTCTACCCAATCACTTTCAACTGCCTCCTCACCTTCTTCTACCAATAGCGCAACAATGGCACAACCTCAACCAAGGCCATGGACCAATCCAGGAGTTTTCACAATGCCTACACCTTTGAGTCAATTACCATCTCATCTTGAAAAATGGTTACCAAAATTTAATCCATATATTGGCATCTTAGCAGAAGAACGTATAAACAATTTCATGTTGTCCATAAACTTGAATAGGTTAACAGAAGAAGATGTTATTGTTAGGCTATTTCCATACACTCTACAAGGGGCGGCCGGAACATGGTATTTTTCATTACCACTAGGATCCATCAGTAGCTGGGATGCTTTTCAAGAGAAATTTTTAACCAATTTTGTTGACGATAGGTCCACAATGACTTTGATTAATGATCTCTCCAAATCTAAAATCTAAATCAAAGGAACCCATCAAAGATTTTAACTCCCGATTTAATAAACTGTTGAATAAAATTCCTGCAACATCCAAGCCTAGTGAAGAAGTTCGAAGTGAATGTATCTTTTCCTTGCTTTCAAACATAGCCATCTTCATTGATAAGGCTGCCAAACCCACATTAGCAGAAAATATGGAGGAAGCGATCGCTTTTGAAAAACGTATCATTGCTTTGGAAAAGAAAAATGCTCTTGAAAAAAGAAAATAAAAAAAGTTTACTTTCAAAGATTATTCAAAAAAGAAAGCAATTAAAGACCCATATGACATGAAAGGTTTACAAAAGGTTCTAAAAACTATGTCCAATGAAATGGTGGAAATAAAAAGGCAGGTAGCTGAAACTTCTACTAAAAATCCATTTACAAACTTTAGAAGAAATCAGTCAACTGATCCCAAACCACCTAATGCTATATCCAATGCATAATCATATCTAGATGATGATGAAGATGAAGACACAATGTTGTCATCGAAGGAAATGGAAGAAGATGAAACAGTTGAATGTCATGGAATGTGGGACTTTATCTTGCCTAACTCTGATACTGAAAGTGAACAAGAAGCTCTCCCAGTAAATACCAGAAGTAAAAATGTAGCAAACCCTGTTCAAACAAATCCAAAGAAGAAAAATTCAAGCTCTGCTACTAAAGATAAAGCTCACATGAAGAAAACTCTAGTTGTGCCTACCAAAAATCAACCATCATCCTTTAATCCTCCCTCGTCATCTAAAATGTTAGTAGTTTCTAACTATATGGATTACAACATTGGGGAAGACATGAAGAAGACTCGAGCAAATATTTCTTTACACAAACTTAGCAAGCTAAAAAATCAACAGAAATTGTTACTTAAAGAGTTAAATGCAGTACCTTCTTCTCCTCTTCCAACCGGTGTATTATCCAAGGTGGCTAAACGATCAGGTCAGCCACCATCGGATAAGGTAGATGCTATTGATGTTCTTTCATCATAGATAGGTCTAATTCTCATACTCCTTTTCTCTTGACTTATGAGATCTATAATAGAAATCTGCATAACTGCCTGATAGATTCAGGGGATTCATCAAACATAATGCCAGCCTCAATTTGTTCAGTTAGATTAGACTAAAGTTCAAGTTTTAGGAGAGGTTAATTCAGTTACTATTAGGTTATTAGTTGATCCCAGAGTAGTTCAAAGAATTGATATATTGATTGCCAACATCCCTTAATTTTATGGTTTAATTCTAAGCAAGGATTGGTCTAAGAAACTCCACGGTTACATTTCCACTGATTGGTCTCACATGTGGCTTCCCTATAAAGGGAAACCAAATCAAATCAAAATAGATCGAGAAAAACACATGACTCATACAGTAATGGAGTTTGAACAAGAAAACCAACCTATAGCTTTCAATAACAATATTCTCAGAAATTACTCAGCTGAATCATTTTTTGGAAATTTTAATGCTCAACAATCTCCTTTTCCTGTTAATAGTTTCATATCACAAATTAAAAATTTCTCTCATACTGATACCTCAAGATGTGTTAGTATTGCTAATGAACTTGTAAATAAATCTGTAGATAAGCCTTTATGTTGGTCTTTATATTTTGATGGATCAAAATCCAATGACAGTGCAAGAGCAGGGTGTATTTTAGTTAGTCCAGAAGGGGAAAAAACTATGCTATCATGCAGGCTAGAATTTGAGTGTACCAATAACATTACAGAATATGAGGCATTGATCCAAGGGCTCTATAAAGAAATAGACCTGAATATTCAATATCTGAAAGTATTTGGTGATTCTGAAATTGTCATCAAACAAGTAAGGAACACTATCCATTGTCTTTTAGGACATCTCAAACATTATCAATCCCTTGTTCAAGATCTCATAACTCATTTCTCTAGCATTCAACATTTCTCCTATTCCTAGATCTAAGAATGCAGTAGCTAATTTATTGGCTAATGTTGCTTCTAAGCTCCTTCCATCTGAGGATTATAGTCCAGATAGGTTTTCAATTGAATTAATTTTTCGGCCATCTGTCCCAGACAATGTCACCAAATGGCGGGTATTTAATCATGATGAAGACATCTTAAATTTCTTTACTTCTGAAAAATATTATGATGATCAGATTATTGATGAAAGAGATCATGATCTTTAGCTAAAACAAAGACTAAATGAGAATTCTATTCCTAAATCCATGGTCAAGCTAGAAGATCTCTATGATATCAAAGATAGATTCAAAAAGGTCACTAATGCAAAACTTCAAAGTTCTACTTTAAAGTTTAAATTAGTAAATCTTGGAACTAAGGCCAAACCACAAAATATCAATCTAGGGCTTGAACTTGCATCAGAAGAAAGATTTTCTTTCATCAGATTATTAAACAAGTACAAAAATGTTTTTTCTTGGAATTACGAAGATCTGAGAACTTATGATACTTCTATCATTCAACACACAATTCCAATGATTCCTGATGAGAAACCTGTACAACAAAAGTTAAGGAAAATTCACCCAAATATGGAAATTCAAATCAAAGCAGAGTTGAATAAACTTCTGAAAGCTAAAATAATTTTCCCAATCAGACATTCTAAATGGGTTTCAAACTTGGTACCTGTAAGAAAAAAGAATGGTGATATTAGGATTTGCATAGATTTTAGAAATCTCAATAAGGCATGTCAAAAAGATAATTTCCCATTACCAACAATGGAACAGATACTTCAATTAGAAGTTGGTTTAGAGTTGATGTCCTTTCTTGATGGTTTTTCAAGATACAATCAAATACTAGTGCATCTAGATGATAGACTAAAAACTACATTCATAACTAAATGGGGAACATATGCTTATCAAAAAATGCCTTTTGGTTTGATAAATGCTAGAGCTACATTCCAACGAGCCATGGATATAGCCTTAAAAGGTTTGATCAATTTTCAATTGTTGTTTATTTAGATGACATAACTGTATTTTCTAAGAAAAGGGCCAATCATTTACATGATTAAAATACATCTTTAAATGATGTAGAAGTATGGGATTTCTCTAAATCCCAAGAAATCATTATTTGTTCTTAATGAAGGCAAACTCTTAGGGTTTATTATATCCAAAGATGGCATATATATTGATCCTAATAGGATAAAAGAGATTTTTGATATCCCTTTGCCACATAATAAGATATCAATGCAAACATTTTTGGCACAGATAAATTTTGTAAAAAGATTTGTTCTTGATTTTTCTCATATTGTCTTGCCTTTACAAACTATGATTAAGAAAAAATCAGTTTTCAAATGGGGACATAACGAAAAATAAGCCTTTGACTCAATCAAATGGGCAATCATTAATGCTCCTACATTGAATACTCCCAATTTTTCTAATCCTTTTATTTTGTATACTTTGGCCACTGAAACATCTTATGTTGTTGTTTTAACACAAATCAATGATCAGCAAGTAGAAGCACCTATATCCTTCTTTAGTTCCAATTTGCACAGTGCTGAACTCAACTATTCTAAAGTAGAAAAACAAGCTTTTGCTATGTTTAGATCTATCAAACACTTTAGACCATTTCTCCTAAAAACATACACAAAAGTAATAGTCCCATTCTCCGTAGTGAGGCAATTGCTAGTGCAAAGGGAAGTAGGAGAAAAGAGAGCTAATTGGGTAACATCCTTACAAGAGTATGATATTGATATTAAACTAGTGAAAATTGTTAAAGGGAAAGGTTTTTGCAGGTTATTAGCAGGAGCTTCTAATATTCCAGAAAATGAAGATTCAGATAATACTCTTCAAGTCAATGAGATAAGTATCATAAATTCTGAATCTCAGTATGTTGATCTGATCTTTTACTTGAGAAATGGATATGCTCACCCTAATTTCAGTTACAAAAAAAAATGTGCCTTAAGATGAAAAGCAAAACACTTTGAAATCATTGATGATGTGTTATTTAGAAGAAATTATGATTCAATTTTATTAAGATGCCTTGAAAAAACTGAAGCACAAAAGGTTTTGCAGGAATTACATGATGGTCCAGCAAGTGCACATTTTGGAGGAGATACTACAGCTCACAAGATAATACATGTTTGATATTATTGGCCCACTTTGTTTAAAGATGTCCATGATTATGTAAAGAAATGCAAGATATGCCAAACTGCTAGTGGGAGACAAAGGAAACCAACCTTTCCTTTACAACCAGTAAACATTGAGCAACCATTTGAACAGTGGGGGCTTGATATCATAGGAGAGATTGTTCCACATTCTTCCAAGCAACATAGATACATCCTTACAGCCACGGACTACTTCACAAAGTGGGTAGAAGCAATTCCATTAAAGGTAGCCAATTCTGATGCAATCATTGAATTCATTGATCAATTCATCATTACCAGGTTTGGTGTACCTAATGCCCTTATTTTTGATAATGCATCTTATTTTTCTGGGAGTAGTATAGTTGAATTTTCTCTTAAGAGAGGTTTTAAATTAAAATATTTTACAAATTACTATCCTCAAGGTAATGGTTTGGTAGAGTCAACTAATAAGAATCTCATTAAGATTATTAAAAGAACTGTTGATCAAAATCAAAAGAATTGGCATAAATCTTTAATATTTGCATTATGGGTAGATCGCATAACTCAGAAGGCCTCAATAGGTACTTCTCCTTTTAACTTAGTATATGGGAAAGAGGTTGTAATACCTTCCAACTTAGCACTTCCATCTCTAGCCCTAGTACAGTGTATTGAAGAAAATCCTTCTTCCTCTATTCAATTAAGATTTGATAAAATCCTCAAATTGGAGGAAGAAAGGGAGAAAGCCAAAATCACTCATGCTAAACATCAACAAGTCATTAAATCTTCTTTTGATGCAAGTTCTACTGGCTCAAAAACATTACAAATTGGTGATCTCGTGTTGAAATGGGACAAAGCACACGAAGACAAAGGTAAACATACCAAATTTCAAAAGATGTGACTTGGACCATTTCAAATCATTGAAAAGATAGGCTCATCAACATTCATACTGCAAGATTTATCAGGAAAGAGAGATTCTCTTCCTATGAATGGGCTTATTTTAGAGAAATTCTTTCTTAAGGAGGTAACCCCTTCTTACTTGTATATATTCTTTATGAAAGTTTGTTTATTTTAGAAAATAATGTTGTAAACAGTCTTCCATTGGCCTTTTTACTATTGAAAATCTCTTTGAGAGAATATTGTGAATACTTGCTTTCAATAGGTGGAAACTTTTAAGGAAATGATTACAGTTTTGGAAAGTTGAATAAAACATGAAACTCTGAGAACCTCTTTAAAGTTTGTAAAATATTCCAAAACCTTGAGAATATTGTAAATCATTCTAAGTTTTATAAAGTCGAGAAAGGTTATTCTTAAAAAGTAAAGACTTTTCCAAACTTAGCATCCATAACTCTAAAATTGTTATCCATAAACTCTTAAGGAGAAAGTCATTCACCCCATCCACTAAGTTTATAATTTTTCAGAGTGTAATTCTAAAATATGTCTGATATAGAAGATAAGAGATCTCATCATGAGCCTGCTTACCATGATCATAGGGAACTAATTAAACTGACATTACCAATATTGCATATCAAAACAGGGTAATGGCTTATAATCATAAGACAAGGGGTCTCATTACGAGCCAGCTTGTTCAGTTCAATTACAACCAGTGAATGGCATTGTTATAAGCTGGCTCCCAAACTAGGACAATGGCTTTTTATCTTAAAAAATTAAAAGAATATAAAATCAAAAAATATATATGTAAACATATCTTTATGGATTTATCTTTCAAAAGTTATACTCTTAGATGGATGGGACAATGAATGACTGATGGTCAAAAGGTAACCCTATTGAGACTATAGATGTTTGCTGGCAGCAGAGGCACTACCTGTGACAAAAGAGTAAATTTAAAAGATAAGTTGGAGGAGCCCCCTACTTTATCTTTATCAACCAATCAAAGCTTGAAGAAACCCAAAAAGTTTTTATTTTTAAAGGATTGTAAAAGAAATTACAAAAAATTGTTATTTTATTCAGAGTTAATTTTTATTTAGCTATTCTTAGATGGTTTTCTTTGTCCTCAATTGTTTCCAACCTAAGAAAGTTTTAGATATTGCATTATTTTTCAGAGATAATTCTTTCTCCCAGTGAATCGCCAATTTTTGTGCTATACAACAACCCTCCCCATTTCAAAATTTTTTTATATACAACTTTAATAAGAAATGAGTCCCCTTTTAGAATATAAATAAAATCAATAAAACGTTTGAAAATAAATTTTTATAATAGGTCATATAAAAATTTATTTTAGGATAGGTTAAATCACAATCACAATTTGCAAATCTATCAAACCCATGAAAGTCCTCTTGATAAGGTCTGATCCGATTTGAATTATAATAAAACCTTATCATAAAGCTTTATCGAAGGAAAACAATTATAAAAGGAATATGTCGCATTGCGCACATCCTTTATTTCAATAGTGGACTTAAAGTGTTCCATTGAGATCCGCCGATGCGATAACTCTATCGGAAATCGCATATCACTACTCATCAAGAAGCCGTCCCAAGTGTTCCATAGAAAACCTCTGATGTGATAAGCTGATCGCAATCGCACATTGCTAAAGTCATAAAACACATCCCAAAAGACCCTTTGAAATATTCCGATGCGATTACATTATCGTGTAACGCGCTTTCGATAAAGGCAAAACATGAAGTAATATGAACATGTGCGGTTTAAAGTTATAAGTCAAATATAAAGAAAATTTAAATTATTTATCAATTTTAAAGCATGTTGCCTCCCCATGCCAACTCACCATTGATCGCAATCGCAACCATGCAAAGGAACCATTTAAGCATGGCACTTGTGACTCCCAATCTGTGATATGCGATTATCGCTAATCGCCGATCGGGAAGTCACAATACCTATTCTAAAAAGTACCATTATAAATTTGCGACGCGACATACCATCATGGCATTAAAGTTTCATGTTGGAAGTTACGGGGAAATCATTAATAAGTAGTTATGGTTGAATCCTTCAAATAATTCATCCGTGGTGGCTTAATATATCATAGATCTGTAGCATCTATTACACTTAATTATTGTTAGTCATATGCACTGTATATTAGCTTTGAACAAGTTTTTCCACTGTTACGTCCTTCTATAATTTTGCAGAGCAAATATGAAATCATCAATCCAACAAAAATTTCTAAGAAATCTTGTAAAGTAAAGGTCCCTGTCATAGCGAAAGATAAACAAGCAAAGTTCGTACTGATAGTTGATACTACCTATTCAGGCCTTGGCAAGACATCATGGGAGGGCATATATAATCTACTCAAAGCCGAGGATCCAACCGAAATTGAAGAACAAGAAGCAACGGCTGGTTCAACTGATAAATCAGAAAATACTCTTAATGATTTAGCCAGCTCCTTCCTCCACAAAATAGTAGCCCATGCGAAAGTGTTACCATACAGTGACCTGGTGAGATGGGTAATAGAGAGTATCAACATAACCGACAAAGCATTCTATATAGTTGATGGAAGGATGTTCAGGTCATTCAGGGCAGAAGATGTATCATTTGCCAGACCCCCAGAAACATTACAAAAAGGCATTTTTAGAAGCTTTTTCCAAGGAGAACGATGTAGAATCGGACCTTATCACTCAACGGAGACATTTCCCAAACAATAATAGGCATGAATCCTCTGGTATGTACTCCGTGGATTCCTTAGTATCTCCCTATTGCTATGCTGGTGCTATGATATGTAGACTCTTTGGAGTCTCTGATGCAGCTAGGTTTTCCATAAAAATGGTACCTTTAATGGAAGCAACAATTAACTCTTATATCGGAAAACGAATATGAAAAGACGGGAGATTGAGGATGTGCTCTGCTAGGGTTTGCAGACGCTGCCACAGCAGGACCTGACCAGCGATCGCTGCACGAGTCGGCGCGGGCGAGGCTGAAGACGGCAGGACAAGAAAGAGACCCGGTCAGGAGGGTCAGACCCGATTGACGTTTGCTTAACCTATTGGACTAGGATATCAACAGAGAGTCAAGCGCTGAGGGGAAATGGCAGAGCCGACGGGGGGGGGAGAGATCCCCTCCTTCAAGAATGTGGTAACTAGGGAGAGCAGTGGGAGCGGAATGAGGAATAACCAGATGGATAGCCAGGCCCCAGTCATGGGGAATCTTTGGCAGAAAAGGATGAAAGGGCAATGTGTACCGCGGGCTCAAAAAAAACCAAGATATGTCATACCTTTCAATAAGCTGGAGGAATACAATAGCTATATGAAAGACCACGCCCTGATATGTAAATTCATTGGCTATTGGCCTTCGGAAAAGGAGCTACACCGATGGATTGACCAGAAATGGAAACCTCGAGGTCATATCGATCTCAAACTGGGGGCCAAGGGGTTTTTTACAGCCATCTTCACGAACGTGGAAGACAAGAACAGGGTATTCGAAGAAGGGCCCTATTTTTTGAATAATGCCGGACTCTTCATGAAATATTGGGAGGAACGATATAGCCCAGAAAAGGAAAAGCTGCTGGAGGCACCAATCTGGGTCAGACTCTTTGGCTTGCCCGACGAATTCTGGGACCCTGAAATATTAGAAGGCATAGGTAACTCAATCGGGAAGTTTGTTAAAATTGCAGAGGCTACAAAACGGGGTAAATATAACTCCTTTGCAAGAATTTGTGTCTACATGAATCTGGCGGAACCTATTCCTGATAGCGTTGAGGTCGAATATCATGATGAGGTTTGGCAACAGCCATTAGATTACGAGCACATCCCCTTTAGATGCCGAAACTGTCACGAATACGATCATCTATACAGGCAATGCCCGTTAAATAATGAGGAGGAACGGAAGAAAAGTCAGGAGGCAGGGGTTGGGGGTTTCCAGCAGGTTACAAGAAGACGAAGGCAAAATAAAGTAGGCCCTAGATCGCAATCTCAAGGGAAACCTGCTCCAATGACAAGCCCGAACAAATTCCAGGTATTACAGGAGGGTGATGAGGATTACAAAATAAATTTAGAAGATGATGAGGATCCTGGGAACATCCCTATGGAAATCACAGGGGAGGACAAAGAAAAGGAAATAAATCCGGAGAAAATCGAGAGAGAACGACCAGAAGAGCAGTTGGAAGATATCACACTGCAATCACACATGGAAGTGGAGCACCAGGCAGAAAATGCGGTTGAAGAGGAGAGAATAATGAGAAGACTTCTTCAAGAATGGAAATACCTTGACAGCAAATTCATCCCGGAAAAACAAAAGCAGCTATATAAGGAAGTATTTCAGAAATATAAGGAGAAAATAGGAGAGAATATAGTCAAGCAGATGACGACCGGAAATGATCAGGGGACAGGAGCAGTGGGAATGGACAGCTCTGGCAAAATCAGCCGGAAGAGGGGCCGTAAAACATTGAACGAAACAATCCAGACGGTGGGAGAAGAGTTGATCAATTCAGGTAAAGTGATACCTCTGTCAGAGGTCTTTTTTCCTTCTTACCAAAAGTTATAAATGATTGTCATAAGCTGGAATATTAGGGGTTTAAACAGTAAGGGTAAACAAAGATATTTGAAGGACAAGTTAAAAGGAGAGAAACCCAGCATTATGATTCTGCAGGAGACTAAAATATCGATGCAGCAGCTTGAGGGTATTTTAGAAAAAAATAATCTTCATTATGAGGTGATGGGGTTGGATGCTATTGGATCTGCAGGAGGTATAGCAATTTTATGGAACCCTAATGATATTATCATGGATCGGTGGACTAGTATGAGTAGAATCCTGACTGGCCAAGGTAGGATAGTGGGAACCAAAGAGCAGGTTGTTGTTTCAGGGGTTTATGGACCCCCCTCCATAGGGGAAAAAGCAAACTTCATAGCAAGCATGAAAGTCATTCGCAGATTATATCCTGAAGCTGCCTGGATCATAGGGGGGGATTTTAATTTAATCAGATCCTTGGATGAGAAAAAAGGAGGAGTGAGGAAGGGGGATCAAATCATGGATAAATTCAATGAGGTGATAGAGGAATTAAGACTTGTTGACATCCAAACTATCAATGGGGTATTCACCTGGAATAACAGGAGAGGCGGCAAAAATCAAATAGCTTCCAGGCTGGACAGATTCCTAGTTTCAGAAGCTATCATGAACAAAGACATTTTTGTAGAGGCAAAGATAATACCTTCTTTGGGATCGGATCACTGGCCGATTAGATTAGAAATTGACATCAAAAAGAATCGTGGGAGGAGACCTTTCCGGTTTGAATCTTTTTGGTTGAGAGACCCAGAATTCATCAAGAAAATCGAGGAATGGTGGAGTCAATCTTCTGTGCAGGGTAGGGGACGGATGCAAACGTTCCAATTAAAACTGAAAGAGCTGAAAGGAAAAATTAAAAAGTGGAACAAAGAAGAGTTTGTTAACATCCTTGAGGATAAGCAAAAATTAGAAGGAGAAATGGAAAGCATTCAACAGAAGATGATATTAGAAGGCAGGACAGAGGATAGCATCAACAAAGAAGGGATCATCCTTGGGAAATTGGAAGAAAGACAAAAAGAGGAGGAGGTGCTCTAGCGTCAGAAATCCCGGATAAAATGGTTAAGAGAGGGAGAACGTAATACGAAATTCTTCCACCAGGCAATGATTAAGCATAGACAAAGGAATAGAATCCTCTCCATCAAGGATAAGAATGGAAGGAGAGCTGTGGAGCAAGAGGAGATCGAGCAGATACTGGTGGACCACCACAAAGAGATCCTATCGGAACCGCAGGTCGATAGATCTAGAGCTATACAGGAAATCTGCTCGGCCATTCCCAGCCTTGTCACTGAAGATCAAAACAAGGCTTTAATGCGAGCTGTGACCCTCGAGGAGGTAGAGGAGACGGTGAAAGCAATGAAAAAGGGGACAGCCCCGGGACCAGATGGCTTCACAGTAGACTTTTACCAGGCAGGTTGGCATTTCTTGGGGGGAGAGATACTTGATCTGGTTGAAGAATCAAGAAGGAACCAAAAGGTATGGCCGGCTCTCAACTCTACTTTTTTTGCTTTAATTCCCAAGGGTGAAAATCTTGAGGATGCTAATGGCTTTAGACCAATAGCGTTGTGTAATATAATTCACAAGATTGTCACGTCCCTGATAGCTAAGAGACTAAAACCCCTTCTAGACCAGCTAATATCCACAGAACAAACTGGTTTTGTTGAAGGAAGACAGATCCTTGATGGTCTTGTCGTAACCCAAGAAGTTTTGCACTCTCTCAAGGATAGAAAGCAACAGGGCATGTTGATCAAGCTGGACTTGTCTAAGGCTTATGACAGATTAAATTGGAATTACTTGGGAAAAATCCTAGAGAGTTTTGGGTTTAATAAGAGATGGATTGCTTGGGTCCATAGCTTGATCTCCTCTCCAAATTTTTCTATCTTAGTTAATGGCACTCCAACAAAAACTTTTAATGCCTCCCGGGGGATTAGACAAGGGGACCCTTTATCCCCTTTTCTGTTCATACTTGCAGCTGAAGGTTTGGGTCGGTACATTAAACAAGAAAGAGAGGCAAACAGATTGAAGGGTCTCAGGCTATGGGGGAATAATCTGCCCTTAACCCACCAACAATTCGTAGATGACATTATGCTGTTTGGGGAACCAACCGTCAAAGAAGTTAGACAGATCAAAAAAATTCTGGATTTATTCGCGGAGGCATCAGGCTTGGAAATCAACAGGGACAAATCCTGTATCTTCATCTTCAACACGGCAGATCAGGTTAGAAACCATCTTATCAGATTATTGGGTTTTCGCAGAGGGGATCTCCCTACGAGGTATTTAGGCAATCTTTTGGACCTTACCACTAAAAAGGTGAAAAACTGGCAGGGGATCTTGGATAAACTGAATGCTAAGATAGCAAACTGGGCCTTCAGAACTCTTAATATTGCAGGCAGAATTGTCTTGGTGAAATCTGTTCTGCAAGCCATCCCTATTTATTCTCTTTCGATCATGGCTGCTCCTCTGGGGGTTTGTGCTAAAATCAGAGAGATCATCAGGAATTTTATATGGAGAGGCTCTGATCAGAAAAAGAAGTGGGCTCTTGTTTCTTGGGAACAGTTAACAAAGAGAAAGGAGAGAGGAGGATTGGGGCTGAGAGACCCTGAAACTCTCAACAGGGTCCTGGGAGCCAAGTTGTGGTGGAGGTGGCTCCGGGGGGGCAATGATCTGTGGAAGAAAATATGGAAGACTAAATATAACATGCCTGATTCAACGTTAGAGATCCTAAGGCATCGGGTAACGCCTAAAGGATCCTCCATTTGGGACTTGGCTCGCCAGAACCGGGATTTGGTGGAACATCATGCTTTCTGGGAGATCCGTGGAGGAGCAGAGGCAAACTTTTGGGACGATAGGTGGCAGCAGAGGGAAAGACTGAGTAGAATCCCAGATCTTCAGCAAATCCGAGCCAAAATAGAAGGAAACAAGACTTGTGTTAGAGACTATTGGAAAGCCCAACCGGCGGAAGGAGGGTGGCGAGCTTGGATAGATCCAATGGATTGGGACAGAGAGATTGATCAAGATACGCAAGACAATTACAAAAAAGAAATTGGGTCCAGGAAAATTAGAGCTCGGGAAGGCCAAGACATCCTGAGGTGGGGAAACACCACGAAAGGCCTGTTTACCACCAAAGAAGCCTATTATTTAAGTGACTCTCAGAATGGGGAAGTGGGAAACCTTGAGTGGAAAGTTGTCTGGGAAAGCAAGTGGTGGCCAAAAGTTTCCATGTTCATATGGCTGGCTGCAAAAAATAAGATTCTCACCTGGGATAGAATCCAGAAGAAAGGTTTTAATGGGCCATCGATATGCTGTCTTTGCAAGAAGGAGGGGGAAACCAGAGATCATCTCCTAATTAAATGTCAGTATTCCAAGAAATTGTGGGTGAACATTAAGCGAACCTTCAACAAACCTGGATTTGTCATCAGTGATTTCAATGAAGTGGTCTTCAACTGGAACAAGGAGGTCTTCCAATGCAAGGTCGTGAAAAGAGCCTGGAGCCTTATGCCGGGGTTTGTCATGTGGATGCTCTGGAAAGAGAGAAACCGGAGGATCTTCCAGAATCTGTCAACGGATCCAGAGACTACCTGGATAAAAGCTGTAGAGCTCATGCGGGAAACAGTCCTTGTGGAAAGGTGGTACGAGGACGATTGGAAGGCCAAACAAGAAGAACAAGAAATTTTGATTAAGTTAAACTTAAAGCTGGAGATGGTTCAACACAAACTCATTGCCCCTCAGGACATGAGGAGCCAGAGCCTTGACAAATTCAGTTTTCCCAGGGATGCCTTCGTCAAATTAAATTTCGATGGGGCTTCGAAAGGAAACCCAGGGGAGGCAGGCTTCGGAGGCATATTCAGAGACAGTAATAAACAGGTCAGATGGATATATGCAGAAGGCGGAGGGGAGATGACCAACAATGAAGCTGAATTTTGGGCCCTCCATCAAGGTCTAACGATTGCAGTTAGAAATGGTTACTCTAACCTGGAGATCACAGGTGATTCTCAGATTGCCGTGGACATGGTAAAGAAATTAAATAATGGTAAGAGCTGGGAAAAAGCCACCAGCAGTTGGCGTACTGCGGGGATTGTTCAGGACATTGAAGTTCTCTTAAAAAAGCTGGAGTATAAGGTAGTAAAGCATGTTCGCAGGGCAGGTAACCAGGCAGCTGATTACCTGGCCAATTGGGGCAGCAGAGGGCGGGGTAACAGGTTGGACCAACAATGGAGGGCTGTGTGTGGCCGAAGCGAGTGGAAAGAGTTAGCCGGGATCATCAAAGCGGATTATGACCAAGCCACATAAGCACCTTGTCGGATCAATGAGCTGGCATGAACTAAAGAAGTGGAGATCCCAAGGTTTGATCAAAGATCAAACGACGAAGCTTAGTGTAATTATGGTTGAGTGCAGAGGTGTACTGTGGCAGTATGAGAAGGTAATGGCACTCGTTTTTGCCCAAAGTGCGATCATTAACCTTTGCATTTGTAGTGGAGAGAGTGGTGGGCTGTCAGAAGCCTCGATCGCAAACATAAATCATGATATAACTACCATTAATGATGTCAACCGTGCTGTTAACTGGCGGCATTCGATCGCCGGTGATAAACGGGATCAGGAGGTAAACATCTCCACTTATATTAAGATCGGGGAAGAGGCTCGGATTCTTGTTTGTATCCAAATTAGGAGAGGAGCGAGTAAGACGCTGGTGAGTTATCTGGCTGAGTCCGAGAGTGCAGAGTACCGGGGACTGCCCAGTAAAGTGAGACAAGTTAATATGGAGACCAGGCAGCGGACTAAGGAGGCCGAAGAATACCAAAGGATGGCGACAGAGGTGTAGAATCAGAAGGGGAAAGAAATTGCCCAGGACAGCCCTTCGACTGAAATTTGGGAAGTCGAAGATGAGTCGGAGGAGGAAATTCCCCTAGGCGGAGAAGGAGGGTGGTCGGTCCCGATGAAAGGGATGGCTGCTGAGGGCCAGCACCAGCAGTGCGAGGGGTTCTGTGAGACAAGCGGGAAGAAGGGGCGGCGCCCGAGGTTGAGGAATAGTGCTACCACCCCTGTCCAGGAAACTGAGGGAAGTAGGAAAAGAGGTTTGGGCCCGCGGAAGAGGGTCCAGGGGGAAAGTGAGAGGATGGGGCGGAAGCCGAATCCGGAGAAAAAGACTCGGCTGACGGTGAATTACAGACTCAAACGGGCGGAAAGGGCGTTCTTGAAGGAGTCTGATCCCGCGGTCCGTAGAGTGATGCAGTTTATGGAGGAGGAATCCCTCCAGAACCAGTCTGCTGACGAGATGGAAGAATGGGCATCCTTGCTTCACGACCCCGGCCATACTAGGGGGCGAATGACGCTTTTCAAACAGTCATTGCACATTTATTGGGTGATGAAAGGTCTCCTGGCGAAGGCGCTTGAACAGGTGGCTCAAGAGATGGTGGAGTTGGCCAAGGGTGACCCGGACCTTCGCAGGGAGCTGAGTTTCATTCGAGTGGCTATGGAGCGTCAGGAGGAGAAGATGGAGGTCCTGCATCAACTGCTGAAGAGCATGCAAGGAGCTGATGCTGGAGGCTCGCGTCAGAAACCGGACCTGGATACCGCCTGAGCTAAGCTATGCTGGAAAATCTTCATAGTCTTTTTAACTGTAGTTTTTTGGGAAAGGTAGAGGCTGATACTTGCGTATTACAGATGAATAGTATTAGAAAATCTAAGGACTGTCTTGTAATTTTGGCTAAAATTTTGAGACTGTGGGCCTTTTATTTTTGGGCAGCCACTAGAAACTATAGGTGGTTTATCACCCGGTTTCCCCATGTGGGCAGGTTCTCTTCACTTTTCTGATATGTTGTAAAGTTTTTATTTCTATCGAGTAATAGAATGGGTCCTACCGTAGCTTACAAAAAAAAAACAATTAACTCTTATATCATGGATTGGGCAACCATTTTATCAGATAAAATGGCCAACCAAATCCTTGATTATAGAATAAATAGGTTTGTAACTACTCAAGCATTACCCCCATTCTATATGAGCACCTACATTATGGATACCATCTGCTTCAATTCTGACTTCCCCATTCTAGGTTGGAAATGGTCTCCTCAAGACCCAACCCCTATTCACATTTATCATAAGTATTTGTGGAAGGCCCAATATAAAGATCATATATATAGAATTTTCCATGGTTTTGTTTTACCCGTCCATCAGGCCATATTCAACAAACCTACTCCTTGGTTATTCAATCAGGCCACCATTGACCTAACATCAATCGACAGTTGGTTTGGTGAAGAAAAGTTCACCTATGTCAGACTTTTTGGCAGCACCACAGATCCACATGTTCTCCCCTTGTACATTCTTGATAAGCTATTGGCTAGAGAAATAGCTTACCAGATAACAGAAATAGGAATGTCCAGGAACCTCAAAGAGTCCAAGAAAAAAATGTGGCATTCATTTCCCCTCCACTGCGGTACTTATTCACTGAAAGAAGTAGAGAAGATAAAAAATTCTGAAATTAGCAGTCATTCCCAAGAGACAGTATGATCCAAAAGTAGTGGCTTACAACTTTACCACTCAAGTGAAGCTTGCCAAATTTGAACATGAGAAAGATGACTATGATGACTTGTTCTCTTTAGCTGAGTCATTTTCACGGGTAAAACATCTAGCAAAGATCAAATTAGGAGCAAGGGGGGTAGATAAATTTATGCAGTTCAGGACACAGAGGTTACAAACACTACCTCCGGATTTATTGAACACTACCACTATAGTGCAGCAAGAAGGCCACAGTGAAGAACAAACTACTAAGAAGAGTCCTGAAAAAGAGAAGAGTCCTGAAAAGGAGAAGAGTCCCAAAAAGGAGAAAAGTCCCGAAAAGCAGCAGACAAATGAAAAGACCAGTGAGCTCCTAGATACCGATGTACATATTGATTCCAGCTTAATCAAGGAATGGGAGCAGATCAAGAACCAGAATGACTCCCAAAACATCATTATGCCAAAATCGCTCGCAACACAGGAGCCTATTGTTACTAATATTGCAACTGAAGGGGCAGTCATCACAGTTAACACTCAGCATGATATTGAAATAATTCCAGAGAACCCTTTTGAAGAGATTGTATTAAAGGTAGAGGAAATACCACCCTTGGATGTATTTTACATTCCAAAGCATAGGGTTGTGGTCAAAAGACAGAGGAAAAAGATAATAATTGACCAAGGACCATTCTCAACTCCTCAAGTTGAACTAATGAATGTGGTATGGAAAGACTCAGAAGTCAATGCTTCTGAGGATATAACCAAGTTATCTCAATATGCAGGTGCCTATATAGTTGCTACAATGGACAAGGCCTCTGAAGTTAGCCAATTGATCAAGGAAAAGGATCTAAGGATCACCCAACTTGAAGAGAAAACGACAATGGAACAGCAGAAAATCAGACAGCTTGAGCAACATCTAGCAGAGAAAAAATAGCATAATGAGCAACTAAAAGAATAGTTAAATCTGGAGAAACAAAAGATCGATCAGCAAGCTCTCTTGAAACAACAAAATTTGTCTCAAGAACTCAGCAAGCTTCAAGTGGCAATTCAGCAAGAAAATAAAACTAAAGAAGAAAAAGTTGCACAGTTGCAATTACAGGTAGAGAAATTCAAAGGTTATCCGAAGATTGGTGAATTCAAGAAAGAAGCCTTGGAGGTGACCAAAGCCTTATCTCGACAACTAAATATCCTTTTCCATAAAATATCATTGTTTGACCCATTGTGCACTATCACTGCATCACTCATTGAACAGGCAGTTGACACCAAGCTAGAATTTGAAAATGTAGATGATAAGGTAACAAACTTTCTCTATTGGGAAAGTTTAGAAGAAGGCATGGCTGCTAATCTACCAAAAATCCAAGAATCGCACAAAGAAATCATGTTTTCGGAGTGGGAATCACAGTTAATAAAGGTTGAAAGAGCTACTTCCAGACCCAGGGCTACAATGAACAGTGTGGTCGAGTTGGTAAATGACAGCTTATATGGAACTAACTTGATCTCTGAATTCTCTCCAGGAAAGCTCCCAAAAGCAAAAGCACTAGAAGATAAGTGGAGACAGGATCTGGCCAGTAGAGAAGAACAAATCGGCAAAGTGAAAAACTTGACTTGGGACGCATTTTGGTTTTTCCTTGTCAAGCCGCACAACTAGCAGATGGCCACCAAATGCCTTGCTGACGTTGTCAATCTCATGGTTCCCAAACTTTCAGATGCTACGTACACAGGTCAACTACATTCCAAGCTGCGTCATCCTTTGGAAATTTAGCAAATGCTCTCAATTTGTCAGTTGCAAGTACAAGAGAAGAAGTAGATACAACGAATTAGTTAAAAGGCTATCGCACTGTTATTTTCATAAACCAAATCCTAGATTTTCATGTTTGCAGTTCAACAGCTCAAAGTGATTTTCATTGACAGTTAGTTTTTATTTAATTATTTAAACCCTTTCATGTCTTTTAAGAAGGGTTCCTCAATTTGCATAAAAACTTGATTTGAGAAGTTACACTTTTGTACTTCTGAATATATTTTTTTATCAGTAGTGGATCAAGGTTCTACATTTTTGTGAAGAAATGTTTTCAAGACCTGCACTTTTGTATCTCCTGGAAGTTATCTCAAATAAGAAAGTGGAATCGGAGTGTTATTTGCATTGGAAAGACTCAAATGCATGTGGTATTTCTATCACTGTTCTTTTGTCTTGTTTCCTTATGTGATGAAGCATTCCTTTTAAAAGTTGCTATTGTTGATGTATGTATGCTCCTCAAAATAATTCTTTATCATGTCATTTATAAAGATTTAGAATTGTTATACTTTAAAGATATATGTCAGCGATATACATTGTTATGAATGCGATATGTTTTATTTATAATTACTTTTTTTAATTTCTTAAACAAAGTAATCATTATCTATGAATGCATCTTTCTATCGATTAGTAATTCATCTATATGATTATTTGTCTGTTAGAAATAATCAGAAATCGCATTGTTAATATATTACCCGGGTTAGATAAGTATATTTGTATATTTTTGAGTTATAGGTTAAAGCACTTATCATCCTTATACATTATAAAACAAAACATCCATCAAAGCATTCTTTATATGGGAAACTAGTCCTATAATATCCAATCGGAGCCACCACACCAAACGAAAAAGGAGTTGTACTAAGGTCCGGACTGGGTGGTTATCCCCAATGTTGGTGAGAAGATTTTAGAGGCATCAACACAAGGATATGAAAAGTTGAGGGTGTTCCCTTTGAAGAAACATTTGCTCCATTTGTCAGACTAGAAGAAATTAGAATGTTCTTGGCATTTGCGCATTTTATAATTTTCAATTTTTGTTAAATGGATGCCAAGTTAGATTTTCTAAATGGAAACTTAGAAGGAGAGGTATATTTTGAACAACCAAAAGGATTTTTGCTATTGGAAAATGAAAACTATGCATGAAGATTGAATAAATCACTTTATGAACTAAAGAAAGCTCTTAGGGCTTGGTACTCAAGACTTGAAAAATATTTACAACAAAAAGGATTCAAGAGAGAAGCGATAGATAACAACCTTTACATCAAAATAAAAAATGAAAATATGTTAATCATTGTTATTTCTGTGGATAGTATCATTTTTGGAAGTGATGTTGACACAATGACCCAAAGGTTTGTAGCATAATTGCAGAAAGAGTTTGAAATTTCCATGCTAGGATAATTGTAATTATTCCTAGTATTGTACATTTTATAATCCAATAAAGGCTTATTTATCTCCCAAACTAAATATGTTAAGGAGACGTTGAATAAATTTCGAATGGAAAACTATACACCTGTTAGAACTCACATGGTCACAGGATGAAAATTAAGCAAAGATGATGAATACCATATTCAAATCAAATTTTTTATAGGTAAATGATTGACAACTTATTATATTTGAAAACATCAATGCCATATATCATGTAAGAAGTAGGATTCATTGCAATATTTAAATATACACCAAAGGGCACACATGTGCAAGCAGTGAAGAGAATCTTCAAATATTTGAGGGGATTGTGGACTTTGGTTTATGGTACTCAAGAAGGAAATGCTTCACCTTAATAACATATACAAATATAGATTAGACAGGAAGTGTTGATGACAAGAAAAAGCATTAGTGGAGGAGCATTATTTCTAGGAAATTGTATAATATCATGGTTGCACAAGAAACAAACCTCAAACTCTATATCCACATCTAAAGTTGAATATATTACGACAACAACATGTTGCACTCAGTTTCTGTGGATGAAGTAGGCTCTCAAGGATTACAAGGTAAAGTATGATCAACCCATATCAATCATCTTTAATAATAGAAGTGCAATCAATATCTCAAAGTATTCTATTATGCATTAAAGACAAACATATTCCAATCAAATGCTGCTTTCTAGGAGAAAAAATAGTTTACTATATTGTCAGGGTGGAATTCATTGCTACTAAAGAATAAATTTATGATTCTTCACCAAAACCCTTCCCAAAGAGACATTTTAATATCTAATATGGAAGCTTGGAGTGATATCTATCTCCTATAATCTACAAAAAGAAGGATAAGTGACCCGGATTTAAATAGGAAAGAAGCAAATTACAAATATAACCATACATACAGAGATGTAGCAGAAATAAAACTTCATTTCATTACTGTAAAATACTGAAATATGCTTACAAATAGAAATGGAAATAAACTAGCTAGGGCGATGATAGCTTATCTCTAAGAAGAGATATGGCGGCTATATGCCTCTGAACTGTGTTACAATGAGGCTCAAGGGCGTTCTTATTATTGAAAAATAAGAGCAAACCCTAAACAACCAAAACCCTAACCCGAGGAGATGTAACACCAAGAGTTTATGGGCCCCATTGGGGTGAGTTGGACAACCAACTTCCCAGGGTCGCGACTTGGTCATATTATCTCTGTTTGAAGCATATGATAACCCGTTGGAAAGATCTCTCCGAGGACTGCAATGGAAAAGATGATTTTAGATATAAAATTGTTGGTGGTATATTTTCAAAAAAACGTTGTTTAGAGCCTCAAAACAGCTCCGAAAGTTTAGGACCTGAAAAAATGCTAAAAATAGTAAACTTTGCTACAATTAAAGAAACAATGGTGGGGGTCCAAGTGGAACTGGTTGGTGGCCACCAATATCCACTTGGATCATTCCCGCCCCCCCAGGAAGCAATGGTCCCCATTGTGTTGAGTTCCTCCATGAGATGAGGAAACTTATGTTGAACTTGGTCCCTGATGAGCCACTTGCGCTGGTGAAGGAGTTGGCCTGCTTTGACAACTCGATACAGTTGGATCTGCTGCTGGCAAGTGTGCTTGATCTGTGTGTCCATGATCTGATCAGTTGCAACTTGTTCCATGCAATATGGATTTAACTCTGTTGGTGTGAGTTGTTCTGCAATGTCGGATGTGTCTAGTAATGGTAGAAAGTATGGCCAAAGGTGGTCCACATTAAACACTGGGTGTAGGCCAAGGAATGGGGGAATACTGAGCTCAAATGCATTGTCTCCCATAGCCTTGGTGATGGTTTAAGGACCATATCGGAGTGGTCTGAGTTTTCGATAGGCTCCGGTAAGGTGCTCCTTTTGCAAATGCAACTAGACTTTGTCGCCCACCTGAAACTTGTTTGGCACCCGATGTTGATCATGTTGTTGCTTGTAAATGGCATGGCCACATCAATGGGACATAGTGGTTGGAATCCCAAGCCCACCTGAAAAGGGTTGTGGCCAGTCGAGTTGTGGAGAACCCAGTTATAATTGTGCTAAACATAAGGGAGGCTCTCATCCCATGTGAGTGGATGCTTTGAGTTGTACATGCACAGAATGTGTATGATCATCCTGTTGACAACCTCTGTCTGGACATTAGTTTGGGGATGGAAGGTTGTGGACTTAGTGAGTTTGGTGTCTAGCATCGACCAAAGACTGGACCAAAATGTACTGAGGAACCTGTTGTCCCAATCTAAGATGATAGACTGTGGGATCCCAAAGTCTACCTACACTCATTCAAAGAAGAGTTTAGCAGTGGCTTCTGGTGTGATATTCTTCTTGCAGGTTGCCATAATGGCCATCTTCGAGAACTTGTCGACGACCACAAAAAGGCAATCATTTCCATGCTTAGTAGAAGGAAGGCCCAACATGTAATCCATGGAGATGGATTCCCAAGGTCAACTAGGGGTTGGCAGCGGGCTATAGAGGCCTTGCTTCTTGATGATGAACTTCCCGACATCTTGTCGAAGATTTGGCCAATAGAATACTTCTGCAGTATTGCCGCCATTTTCTCGACTCCAAAATTCCCAGTAGCCTGACTGTAGTGTGCTTCCCAAATCATCTTGGCATGCTCACTTGAAGGAACACAAAGATGACCCAAGTGGCATAATAGGGCATCCTAGAGGTGAAAATCTGGAACATGCTGACCCTCCAAGAGTGTCTGGTATGTGTGGCTAAATTCTAGGTCGCTTTTGTAGAGAAGTGGCCAATCCGAAGTCTCATGCCCACAAGAGTTGAGAACGATGGTTAACGCTATGATCGGTGGTCGATTGAGGCAATCCGAAACATTATTGGTGCTACCCTTCTTATACTTGATATTCAAATGGAACTGTTGCAGGTATGTGGACCACTTTTGATGGCGATCATTCTGCAATTTCCCTTGGGTCTGCATGAACTGCAGGGGCCACTGGTCTGCGTGGATGACCGTTTCCTTCCCCAAAATGTAATGCTTCCATTTTCGGCAGGCCTGCATAATGGAATACATCTCTTTTTCATAAGTGGGATACTTCTGGACTGTGTCTGAAAGTGTCTCACTGTGATAAGCCACTGGATGCCCATGTTGGGTAAGGACTACCCAATAGCATAGTTAAAGGCATTTGTCTCGATCTCAAATGGTTGTTGCAAGTCTGGTAATGTGAGCACTGGTGCTGAGCAGAGGCGATGTTTCAAATTTGTGAATTCCTTCTATTGAGATTCAAACCAAAAGAATTTTTCTTTCGCTCCTCCATTGGTGACTTGACTCAAGGGCCAAGTGATATGAGAAAATCCCAACATGAACCTGTGGTAGAAGTTGGCAAGACCCAAAAAGTTGCGGAGCTCTGTTAGAGTGGTTGGAGATGGCCAATCCCGAATGACTTGGATCTTGGTTGGATCCACATGCACTCCCCGTTCATCAATAATGTATCCCAGATATTGAACCTGGGTCATGCCAAACATGCATTTCTCCAAATTGGCACATAACTTGGGTTGCCGCAGTGTTTCGAGAACCCGTCGGATCTAGTGGAGGTGCTCTTCCCAACTTTCGCTGAAGATCGAGATGTCATCCAAGTATACCACTACAAATGAGTTGGTGAATGGCCACAAGATGTCATCCATTAGCCTCATGAAGGTTGCAGGAGCATTTGTCAACCTGAAAGGCATAGCCAACCATTCGAAAAGGCCCTCATTGGCTTTGAAGGCAGTCTTCCACACATTGAAGGGTTCAATTGGTACCTGGTGATATCCTAACTTCAAATCGATCTTGTTGAAATATTTTCCCCCCTTCAGTTGGTCCAAGAGGTCATCAATCCGTGGGATCAGGTACATATTCCAGACAATGATCTTGTTCAGTTCCCGATAGTCAATATAGAGTCTCCAAATCCCATCCTTCTTCTATACCAACATGATCGGGCTCCCACAAGGTGATGAACTGAGACGGATGTACCTTTTTGCAGTAGCTCCTAAATCAGCCTCTTGATTTCATCGTTTTCCATAACGGAGCACCAATATATTGTTCCATTGGGCAACTACACACCTAGGTTCAAATCGATGGAGTGCTTGACCTGACAGTGTAGAGGAACCCCTGTGGGGGAGGTGAAGATGTCCTCGTACTCCTCCACGACCTTGTCCATCTGTACTTGTGGTGCGGAGGGGTCCTATCTGGAGGTCGTGGCCATCGTCTTCTTCTTTCCTTAAGGGCATATCATCAGGAAAACAAATTTCCTGGTTTTGGAAATGAGCTTACTTCATTGTTTTGTAGTAACCAAAGAGATGGCAGTAGGCAGTGCTACCTCTAGTATCTTGTACAACTTATTTCTCAAAGTAACGATAACAACACGAGGCCTTGATTCATACACAACAAGTCACTTCCACAAGTATGGTTGGCTTAATAATACATCACAAACATCAAGGGGAGCAATGTCACACAATACCTCATCCGTGAAGGGCTTGATGTTGAATGGAAGGCAACACTGCTGGCTCACGCAAAGATCCCATCCTTGGTGAAGCCACCTGAAGGTGTACGGTTAAGTATGTGTTGTGATCAGTAAGCCTGGCCACTTCATGACCTCTGCCGAAATGAGGTTCTTTTGGCTCTCGCTATCAACAATAAACTATAGGAGCCCTTTACCCACATCTGGGAGTGGAAGAGGCGCTCCTCCTCCTCTGGCTCTTCAGATTCCTCCTTCTGGATCTTCATGGTGGCAATAATGGTGTTGGGCTCCACATCGATAATATGCTTCCCTTTGTCATTCCCCTTGTTAGGTTCTGACTCAGAGTTAGAACATGCATCTGATTCTAAAACCTTTAGCTTGGCCACCAGTGACTGCTTGGCCCAAGACTCACGTGTGTTGTGAGTGGAGCTCTTATGGAACTCACACCACTTTCCCGTGTCCTTTTTTAGCTTCGCGGTATTGTTCTTTGCTTGCGGCTTTGGCGGGTTGTCTTGGGTTGTCCTGCCTTGGCTTTGTCCTTTGTTCTGCGGTTTGGGGGCACCTTTCCCTTGCTTCAACTTCGCAGATCCAAAGTCTCGCTTCTTATGTTTAAACTTTTGCTCGATTTTGACGGCATACCGGTATGCCATGCTAAGCGAGGAGATGTTCAGGAATTCTATTTCGTCTTGGATGTACTTGTGTAGGAAGCCACGGTATTTGAGTACCAAATGATGCTCTGAATCCTTGATACCCAACTTTGTGCGAAGGGTATGGAAAATATTGATGAACTCCAACATGTCTTGATCCCTTACCTGCCGCAACGTGGTCCACTTTATATATTGATCCTCATAGCTTTCGACAGGGTAATACTGCTCCTTGATGGTAGCCCAGAATGAATTCCAAGTGGGCGCGGTTGAAAACAGTGAGGTTGTACTTTCATCCTTCTGCTCGCAGTAGGTTCCCACCAATCCTTGACATGGGGGGCGGCTTTGAGAAGAGCGAAAGTAATCTTTTCCCGATCGGAAAAATCATGAATAGAAAAACACCCTTCTAGTAGATTTAACCATTTATCTACAGTGTCTGCATATATCTGACCCTCAAATATGGGAATGTCAAAGTTAACTTGTACCTTAAAGTGTGTGGCGCTTCTAGAATAGCTGCTGGAAGTAAATGTGTCGCCCCTGGGTATCCGCTAAAGGATCTGGGCAAAGTTGTCCATCATCGCATTCCTTTGTCACTTGAGGGCCTCTTCGAGCAAGATTTTGATAGGATCTCCTGCCCCCTCATCTTTCTTTTCATCCGCCATGGGAGGCCATCGAGATTTGCGAGGCTGGTCTTGCAAA
This sequence comes from Pinus tabuliformis, assembly GCA_031772625.1. Taxonomy (NCBI): domain Eukaryota; kingdom Viridiplantae; phylum Streptophyta; class Pinopsida; order Pinales; family Pinaceae; genus Pinus; species Pinus tabuliformis. The sequence continues at coordinate 1,146,305,442 of CM062815.1, forward strand.
GGTTCGACTAGTTCAAGCCCTAACTCCTTATATCTCGACCTTGTTGGGGACATGCAAAGAAATATAGAGAAAGAGCAAACCGCTCTGATACCACTGATTCGGATTTAAATAGGAACACAACAAATTACAGATATAACCATACATACAAAGATGCAAAAGAAATAATACTTCATTTCATTACTATAAAATACTGAAATATGCTTACAAATGGAAACGGAAATAAACAAGCTAGGGCAATGGTAGCTTATCTCTAAGAAGAGATGTAGTGGCTACATGCCTCTGAATTGTGTTACAATGAGGCTCAAGGGCCTTTTTATTATTGAACAATAAGAGAAAAACCTAAACAACCAAAACCATAACCCGAGGAGATGTAACACCAAGATTTTATGGGACCTATTGGGGTGAGTTGGACAACCAACTTCCTGAGGTCACGACTTGGTCATATTATCTCTATTTGACGCGCATGATAACCCATTGGAAATATCTCTCCGAGGTCTATGATGGAAAAGACGATTTTAAATAAAAAATCGTTGGCGGTAGATTTCCAAAAAAATGTTGTTTAGGGCCTCAAAATGACTCTGGAAGTTTAGCACCCAAAAAACTGCTAAAAATAGTAAATTGTGCTACAATTAAGGAAACTAAAAAACTAAAAGAAACAATGGTGGGGGTCCAAGTGGAATTGGCGAGTGGCCACCAATATCCACCTAGATCAATACGCTTAGGGGGAGTAGACTCTTGCTTTTGATATATATAAAAGGAGGGAAGAGTTGTAGGTGAGGAAGAGCATAAATTCAAAGGGAGAAATCCTTTTCCATTTATGTCACAGGGGGAGAAGTTGCAGACATGGGAAAACAAGTTGTAGAAAAAGGAGAAGTTGCAGACAATGGGGTTTTCCACAATAGTACTACAAATCTGTTTGAAGCTATCCATCAATAACAAAGTGGGAGAATGTCAAATAATGTGGTGTCATTGATGTCAAATTTCAGGGGAGACTAAAATGGAAGCTTTCCCAACTCATGAGGAGACCCCAACGTGAATAATTTTTTTAGGGGGAGACCTGTTGTCGCTTCAACAAACACCCTCCAAAATTTTTCCTACGCTTGAATTTTGGAGCCTACTATGGATCTTACAATCAATCATCCTGTAGTCACTTCTTGGTCATTTGATGATTTATTAAGTCCTTGAGATCCCTTTTGAATCATAAGTGTCAAAGTCACATTCCCACACATTCTAATTCTGCAACAAGTTCATGAGAACATTCTTTTATGCAAGTTTGAAAAAGCATAACAATTTCCATAAAGACAGTGCATGTGCAATAATCAACCTATGTTAACAATCATAGCATGATTTCATTAATAGTATCTCACTTTGGGTTTCAATTGTACTTCTATTTCGGTGATCCTTTCAAACTGTCACTTTTGCATGCCTTCACTTTCGTGAGTCTCGCTTTCATGTTTTCAACTATTTCTTTCACTTGCTTTCATTGCGAAAATAGTATTACAAATCTATTTGTAGCTAGACATCAATGAAAAGGGGGAGAATGTTGAATAATGTGGTGTCATTGATGTCAAAGTTCAGGGGAGACTAACATGGAAGTCTTCCCAATTCATGAGGAGACCCCAATGTGAATAATGTTGTTAGGGGGAGACTTGTTGTCGCTTTGACAAACACCCTCCAAAATTTTGCCTACACTTGAATTTTGGAGCCTACTATGGATCTTATGATCGATCGTTTCATAGTCACTTCTTGGTAGGTGATGCTTTGATAATTCCCTGAGCTCCCTTTTGAACTTTAAGTGTCGAAGTCACATGCCCACACATGCTCAGTCCACAACAAGTTCACAAGCACATTCTTTTATGCAAACTTAAACAACCATAGCACAATCCGTCAAGACAGTGTCTGTAATAATCAACCTATTTTGACAATCATTGCATGCTTTCATTGACAGTCTCTCACTTTTGTTTTTGATTGTACTTCTATTTTGGCGAGCCTTTCAAACTGTCTCTTTTGCATGCCTTCACTTTCGTGAGTATCACTTTCATGTTTTCAACTGTTTCTTTCTCTTTAATTAGTGTCGTTTTCATGTTATCTTCACTCCGACATGTGTTACTTTCACCATCGTTCGCATATCGCGAGTGTCATTCACAATTTTCTTCTCATATATAAAGTGTCATTTTTTGGCATGGGAAGTGATGCTTATAGTGTAAATTTGGGTTCTGGTGTGTTTCAAGAGGTAATATCTACGTTAATGAGTTGTACTTACCTTGTAAACATGTATCATACTCATTTTCAGAGTTTCAAGCATTGTTGCACAAGTGTCGTCACTATCGCCGCAAAGTGTATCTTTATTGTCACACTTGGTGTAAGTCGTCGTAAAGTTGTCGCATTGAGGGGAAATATGTAGTTCATTTGTTATGAGTGTTCCTTGTTGTCTCATCAAGTGATCTAAGTGTGTGATCATGCTCAATTCTTACTTGTTCAACTTTTTCTCACTGATCCAACACTTAGTCGAAACTGGGAAAACTCCCCGACCAAGTAACTCAACCTCATTCAGCCCTCCTGAACTACGCACTGGGAAATCTCATCCCTTAAGTAGTAGCCTTGTATCTTGGCACTGTCCAATGTGCAGTTTCTACCTTCCAGAATTGCACACTGTGCAATCTCAATGCTCAAGCCCAGTCATTGAGCTCCAAAACTGCACAGTCATTATTTCCAACCCATCCTTAATTGTGCATTGCGCAACCTCAAGCCTCAAGCCTCAACCTTCAGTTCTTGATTTATGAAATCACATATTCACTAGGCCTTCTCTTCCTCCCATAACTGTGCAATAGGAAAATTAAGTGCTCAAGCTCTTAGCCTGGCTCCTTGGGTCCCTCAGTCACTCAACCCTAGTCTTCTAGAACTACGCATTACATAGTATCAAGCATAAAGCCTCAGCCTTGAGATCTTGAACTATGCAATTGTACAATAGCTTGGCTTTTGTCCCTCTGGAAGTGCACATTGGGAAATCTCAAGCATCAAGCCCAAACCTTGAGCTCTTGAACCCCTCAATTGCGTTATCACTTAACTCAGGCCATCCTGAACTATGCATTGCACAGTCTCTAGCCTCAGTCCCATACCCTGGTCTCGGGAACGGTGCAATCCCTAAGTCATTCATTCAATCAGTCACCAATTCTATCCCTAACAAGTGATTTCATGAAGCATGTTATATTAGTGGTTTTCAAACTGATATCTTCTTGTCATGAATGGATTCTAGTTGCAAGTACTCTATCTTATCATGATAGGATGATGATGGAGGGAAAGGAGAAGGAGACCATGCTAGAAGACACCTATGCAGATGAAGAGATAAGATGATCATCAAGAGAGAAGGAAAAGGAAAACCATATTACAACTGAATACCAAATATCAACACCGCATGAAGACTCCATACTAATTTACAACCCTCTAGAGGGTGGATATGAAGAACAAAGTGTATCTCTTACGAAGAAGAAGTATTTGATACATCTCTTATCAAACAAAGCAACAAAAAAGAGTGTCTTGACATTTCCATGTCATCATGCAGTCCATGTCATTAGTGTCATGTCATGAATCATCATGTTCCACATCATTATGTAGATTATGTAAAATTATATTGGAGAATGTATTGTAAAGTGGAAATCCAAGAGTCATGTACATAATATGAAGATTCATGTAAGAGTTGAAAATTCATAGAGAAGTCGAACAGTCATGAGGGTAGTTCAAAAGTAATAAGGAAGGTGAATGGTCACGCAATTTGTTATATATATACCCTTATAGCTCAGTAAAAGTAATTTTGACCTTGGCTTCTCCCATAAGGAATCAGAGAGACAGAGTCAATACTTTTGGGGAGCAAGTCACGGCTCCAATTCTCCACTATTAAAGCTAGCGATGTTCATTGTATTCATGTATCTTGGAAATTTTACTTAATGCTTCAAGCCTAATGACCAAAATGTTTTAATGCATGGATTGTGAATATTGTAATATTTTTCTATTGATGTTTATAATTCATGTTTCCTTTCACTTGTACTAAATTAGTTGAATTATTTTGATAATTTTAGTGCTTACCTTATTGAAAATGTGTTATAATGATTGTAACAATCGCCACATATATGTAGAATATTTTGCTTGATTTTAGGTGATTCTCTTTCTCTTGTGTGTGCCTCTACTAGGGTGGTACTATTACCTCTCTCTTAGAGGCCCAATTTTCCTCCCTCTCTAGTAGAATAACCTTGATACACCTACAACTGAACATTCACTAGGCACATTTACTTACTTTTCACAAAGACACATACACACTTCTCTCTCTTACTAATAGCTTAAACCAAGGAAAATATATAAGAATATATGATAGTCGAGCTGATACTCTGGGTGGTGCTCCTACTCCAAATGGTGTGAGGTCTATTTTGGAATTCACATCAGGGATACCCCCTTGGTTGACATATTTTCAATACCCGTCAACAAATGGTGTAGAAGGAGGGACAAATGATAGGTTGTGCATGTTGAGTCTAATTTGAATCTCTTTTCCAAATGGTTCTTTCCCAAATCATAAACCTAAGATGTTTTTCTAAAGATCTTGATCTTACCATCCCCGTGGGATTTATTGATAACTTGTCCCAATTTTATTTTGATGGCAAGTGTGAATTAAATCTTCGAGAACATTTATTTCAAGTTGCCTATTTTTTCCTTTCCAATGGAATACATTGCAAGGATGTCATGGCTAGATTTCTCACCCTCACATTTGAAGGTCATGTTAAGAAATGGTATCATTCATTACCTGTTGCTTCTATCCACTCATTTAACCAACTTGCGAAGGAGAATCATAAAGAATTTGATAGCTATGATTATTGGGATGTTCTTAAAAGAATTGATAAACTAAGAATGAAGCCTACTGAATCAATTGAGGATTTATTTGATTGATTCCTTCACCTTTTTTACGAATTTTAGGGAAAAGACAATGATTGGGATTTCTTTAAACCAAAGTGTAATCACTTGGTTCATATCTCTTTACACGGTGAATTTGAACCCCATGATGTTTTCACTTCTCCAACTCTTGTGAATCATGAGGTACCTCTAATTTCAAAGGAGGAAACTATTACTCCTTTTGTTACTTGTCCTCCTCCTTTTCCAGTTCCGATGAGGGTGCCTCCTCATGATGATAATAAATATGGGAAATCTGCAAATCAAATTACTAATCCATATTTTGATCCTCCTTCCAGTTTTCATTACTCAGATCCCATGAAGGAAATCTCAGAATGGTACATGAAGCCTATGATGAAGATTAATTTCTCCATTCCTTAAGATGATATTAACACTCATAAATTTAATATCTAATCTGACTTGGATTCCTGTCATCCTCTACCGTCTCTTTCTCATGACCCCTTTCTCCATCATTTTCTTTATCAACCTATTCCAAATCCAAAAAGTGATCAACTGTGGGGTAGTCACATTTCATAGGTAGAGAAGCAGGAAGGTGAGGATTCTTTCAATTTGTCTTCTCTTTTTCAAAATCCTTCGTGTGAAGATAGTGTTTCCTCATTCTTGGTTGATATTGAATCTGGTAACCTTGGTATTCAATCAAATGTGACCAGTTTTCCTTATTAATCTCAAATCTTGGGCAACAATCATTCCGATGAGGATAACTTCATTGACATATATGATGACTAATGCCCAAGTTGATCCACTAATCTTTCTGTTTCTCAAGAATATTTTGTTTCAAAAGATTTAGATCTCAAATCCATTTCAGTCAAAGAATATTTTATTATGAACACTTCTTCCTCTTCACCTCCCTATGCTTTGTGCTCTACTGTTTAAAATGCATCAAATTGAGACAGAGACTCTCAATGCTCATCAAGTTTGTTATTTCATGAGTTGAATCTTGAAATGGAACGGGATAGTGAGAGTATCCATGATGAAGAAGAAAGCAGTGAAATTATCGATCATCCATTCCATCCCTTATCATCTCTTGTTTTGTATGGGGGCAGCGCTTCGAATCAATGTGATCATGAGATTTTTCTGATTCATACATCCTTAGACTTGCGATTAGAGGAATATTATGACTTGAGTAATTTATTTATTGAATTTGAAAAATCTAATCAAACGAACGATGTAGATAGCTTCCATCCAGATAATGGTGATCTTATTAACTTAATCAATAACATTTGTCCGCATGAAATTTGTAATCTGACTCAGTTTATAAAATGTTCTTATATGTTTTCTCAAATTTTTGAAACTTGTCAGGAAGTTAAGGCACTTCAACTCTCGTTGATGGTTGATCTGGAATCTACAAGATTGATTATTTGTGCAATTTCACCAACATTAACTAAATTTGCATATGTGTAAATGAAATAAGGAAATTAAGATGTTAATATGCCTTAAACATCAAACTTTGAGAACTGAAATGAAGAATAAATAGCAGAAAAAAAATATGCAAAAAAAATAATAAAAAAAAATGACGGAGTTCGTCCCTCCTAGACTACGTCTTTGGTTCCACTTCCATTGGGCATCCATTATATTAGGAATGCTCCAAAAAGGTTCTTTACATGGAATTTCACCAACTGAACTTTGCACGCAGGCACTGCTAGTTACTGTAAAAAATAAGCCCTCTATCTCAACTTTCCAACGCATGTCTCCATTCTCAAAATGGCTCAAGGATGGCAAAGATATTCTTACATGAATAAAAACAGTCACATACAACACCATGTTCTAAAACTCATTGTTCACTCCTAACTGCACTGGTGCAATGGCTAAGGTTTTATAAGACCTCAGGCTGGTTCCAGGGTTGAACCTCCCGGGCTATACATAGTAGTTATTTGGTTGGGTCAACAAACTTTTTACATGGTGCAATGATATTTCAACACCCATGCGCACTTAGCTTAACGCATTCAACTGATCCAAAAACATATAAATTAAATACCTTCTAAACTTTTCACATTACTAACCACATATCATTATTACAATAAAACTATGGCGCATTAAACTAACCACATTGTATTTTGTTATAGGTCTGAAACCTTGGCAATGGAATTTAATTTAATTCTGAACTCGACACTAACCATTTTTTTTTTTGTTCTCAGTAAAACTAGCTAATCGATTATATTATATACAGGTAACATTACATGCAGAAAAACAGTTTGTCCAGGGCCAACTGTGGCACCTTGGAAGACCTTGCTTGACACAGAATTTGCCCACGCAGGGGCATCACCTCCATGATTAACCAAAACATCTGACACAGACTTGAACTTAGATAGTAGTTTAGCAGCCCGCGCAGGGGCGTCCAGCAAAAAGACTCATAGTGGACCTTGCCATGACACATAGCAGATGGACATAGAGTATGAAAAAGAACTAAAAGCATACAAACATAGCGAGAGAAGTAGACCAGAGAGTGCCTCTGAGGATTAGTCTTCAGGCTCTTCCTCAATGATATAGCACCATCCTTGGCCTTCACGAACACTAGCCCACATTGCCCAGGGATCCTTCTCAGTGGCCGACGGAATCTGCTCTGGAGGCTGAGGAGGGGCTTGCTGCGGCTCCTTCCCTGGATTGCCCTTTTCAATTGTAGATTGCAGCTCTGGACCATCCTCGCTATTGCCTTCAGGAGGCATCTCAGCCGAAACCGGTTGCTTTCCCTTGTCGTTCTCCTCCGGAACCTTCGTAAAGAGGATTGATATATGCGCATTGATGCCTGAGTTTCCCTGCGAGCTGCCCAATGTGAAAACCACTGTGCCGAAGGCTGGAAGCCCGGCCTCACTTTCACTGGAGCTGCCCACCTCCAAGAACTGATTGGCCGGAACTGGTAAGGCTCCCGCCCTCCTGTAGCAGTAGCAGCAGCAGCAGTGATGGTGTTCATCTGCTGCAGGGGAGCGAGAGGATGTCCCGCGTCCAGATCCCCTCCTGCACGGCTGTCTCTCCCGCAGTCGTGCCATGAATTCCACGATTCCTTCAAATTGCTCCAAGAATGAACTTGTGGGTTTGAAATCCCAACTCTTTCTGCTGCCTGAGTACCGTCCCCAACTCCAAACAAAGCCGAGTTCAATTGCCCAGGTACCACACGCAGGATGGGCCAGCAAGAATCAAACATCGCCCAGGTGAACGCCTTCACCTCCTGCCTCAGATGCGTTCCTTCTACCCTCAGAACTCTGTGTTGCTGGCTTGGCTCTCTGAGCCCTGAGCAGCAACATTCTTTCCCATTTAACCTTGCATTCATTCTCTTGGGATTTGCAGGCATTGAATTCCCGCTGCGGGCTCTCCATCGTTCCCAGCATCGCCATAAAGATCTCTGCCGCGCCTCCCCCTTCTTAACGTTTCGGCGGCCCTGGACATTAACTCCCTTCGCTCTTCACGTGGCAGCACATGCTGAGCATGTGGCACGCCATGCCCGGTGACACCCGCATCCGGGGAACTCGACACTAACCATTAACCCCGATGGTGATGTGAAATTGTTGCATGTGAACCGGTTGGTGGTTTTACAGGTACCAGTGGTCAAACAGTTTATAGTCCCGTGGCTAGCTGACTCACATCCTCCGGCGGTCATGGTCATTACTCCGCCACCATGTGACTAGACCTCCTCGGTGGTCTCAGCTTTACCGCAACAGTTCTTCGATGGTTCAGTAGAAATCTGTGTGGTGTTGTTACTCCCTCCATGTATGAACTCTGCATGGAATTGTTGCTCCCACCATGTATGAACTCCACGTGGCATTGTTTCTCCCGCCATGTATGAACTCCGTGTGGCATTGTTGCTCCCCACTTGGATCCACCATGTATGAACCTGTTTATACTTTGTTATAACTCCACAATAGGTTCATTACATATTCCACCATAGAACTGTAGAAATATATATATAAACCAAATTTTAAAACCATAAAATTTTGTGAACTGTTAGATTCGGTCTTTACATCCCTCCGTCAGAGATCATTTCTCTTATTGCATTTCATTTTTAGGTGTCTCATACAGTTCATTCATCTGCATTCTGTAAGGGGCATGCCATAGTCTGACAGAAGGGCCTTGTCACTCATTCCCCTCATGTCTTGTACCAGCTGGCTCAGGTCTTTTCATCAGGGTCCATAAAAATCATTTTCCAATCAATGATAGTCAATATTTGGTCTCTTGGTCATCAAAGGGTCATTTTAGTCATTAGGTCTAGGGTTTAGTGAATACAGTCTTCAAAGTGTCCAATAATTCCAGCATGCTAGAGGGAGGTTCTAAACAAGTTTTTATTTCAAAAAAATTCATCATCATATTGTTGGACTATGACTTTTCTTCAAAACTCTGTTTTGAAGAAAATTCGACATTTCGTATTTTGTAATAAATTGCCATGTAAATTTCAAAATTTTCAGTTCTTGGATATTTTAGATGCAGCCCTGGTCATCCTTTGCCTAAACTCAATGCCATCATCCCTGCAAAAAATTGACAAGAGTTTCATCATTTCAGCCAAAAATCAAAGAGGAAACAAAAAGAACAGAGTTGTATTAAAATGAAAAAAGTGCCAAAACAAAAACATAAGAAAGTGGGTTTTTGAGAAACAAAAATCAAACCCATCACTGTATAAGATATTTTCATTGTTTGAAACACCCATTGGTATGCCAAGAGGTCAAATGAAGTCGACTTAAATTTTTGAGGAGTGAAATTTGTGTTGAAAGCTGGGACTGTGCGTTGGAATGTTGCACGGCGCATTGGGAGGTAGTCGCGGCGCACTGGGAAGTCACGGCGCATAGAGCTGCTGTTCGTTGTGTTAATTTGAATGGGCGCAGCGCATACAGCCTGTGCGGTGCACTGGGTTGTGCACGCGGCGCACAAGGCCGACAAGTGAAATTTCATCGCTGCTTCCGAATTTGTTCCAATCAACTCAATCTTCTATGATCCAAGTAAGTGTGTGAGCCTTTTCCATTGCTATTAAACAGTGTTTGTTGTGATTTGGAGGGAAGATTTGAAAGTTTAAAGTTTGAAAATATAAACCCTATATTTGTATCAAAATCTGCTCCTTTGGGTTTTGAAATTGGTGTTTTGAAATTGTGATTTTGGTGCCAAGTCTCCTTTCCCACCTGTGATCCTTTCCCTTTCATAATTCTATCATTATAGTCAATCCCTATGCCCTAACCTCCCAAACTACTCATATCCCTGCTTCTCATTTTCCCTATCCTAAATCCTACCATTCCCTATCATTTTCCCTCTCCCATATCATTTGTAGCAAATTCCCAAACCCCACATCCCTAAACACAGTCAAGTGACTATTAGCACATTTCAAATTTCACTTGACAAACTCCACCATCCACTATACCCACTGTCCCTATTTATCACAGTCCCTCATTTCCCTGTGGCACATTTGGCATTGAAAACAAAACACCTATTTCTCATTTTCAAACCAAACCAAACACATACTTGACATACACCTTTGCAGCGCCATGACAGACATTGATTCATCATATGAACAAGACAGTGATTCTACCACAGAGCTTCATGCACCGAGGAGGCCTCGTAAGGGTGGTCCATAGAATTTGGGAGAGAGTTTCTGACACCCCTTGTCTTTGAGTGATGTTTTTTTATATGGTTGTAGCCGTAAAAAGACCTGATCCCCTTCTTGAAATTGGCGCTCTGAGCGATGCTAGTCTACCTGTTGGTTCATGCGGTTCTAATCTTGATGAAGATTCTCTCGAAGATGGGCGAGCATGGTTGCGCAGTGTTGTAAGAGTTTATCCACTGCTTGTACTTTTGAGCATCCCTTGAGATACGAAGTAGGTGAAGGTGGGAGTTGACCATATACTGCTTCATAGGGAGTCATTTTGGTGGTGGCATGATAGTTGGTGTTATACCACCATTTAGCCAGAGGTAACCACTGTACCCAAAGGTGTTGCTTTTCTGAAGTGAAACACCTAAGGTAGGTTTATAGACATTTGTTGACGGCTTCGGTTTGACCATCTGTTTGCGGATGATAGGAAGTACTGAGTTTTAGTTGAGTGCCTTGTATTCTGAAGAGTTCCTGCCAAAAATTACTGGTGAAGATTGGGTCACGGTCGGACACAATAGAAGTGGGCATGCCATGCAATTTGAAGATCTGATCCATGAAAGATTGAGCAACCAAAGTTGGTGTAAACGGGTGGGGTAGGGCGCAGAAATGAGCATACTTCGATAGTCGGTCCACAACCACCATGATGACTGACTTATTCCCTGACTTTGGAAGACCTGTAATGAAATCCATAGAAACCTCCGTCCAAATTGATGCCGGAATGGGCAATGGTTGTAATGTGCCTGGTGTGTTGACAGTTTCCCCTTTGTGGCGTTGACAGACATCACATTCTGCTACGAAAGTAAGGATGTCCTTTTTCATGCCTGTCCAAAAAAATGATCTTCTGGTGTGAGCATACGTCTTCTGAAAGCCCGAATGTCCTGCAATGGGAGATGAGTGAAATTCTGCCAAAAGGCCACTTTTGAGGGTGGATGTTGGTGATATTACGACTCTGTCCTTGTAGCGAAGAATATCATCCTGCCACGAGTAGCCCTTGGTGGAATTTGGATCTACCTGCAATTGAGAAATGAGTTGGGAGAGCCCGGGGTGTGAAAACCATTCCATGCAAGCCTCTTCAATCCATTCTAGAATGGGGAGGGAAATTGCTAGCATAGTACTTTCCTCCTCAAATTGGCGAGATAATGCATCTACTACACTATTGTCTTTCCCTTTCTTGTAAATGATCTCATAATCACACCCCAGCATTTTGGCGAGCCATTTATTTTGTTGTGGGGAGGATAGGCGTTGCTCCAAAAAATATTGAAGACTGTGATGATCTGTGCGGATTTGGAAACGTCATCCCAATAAGTAAGGTCGCCAGGTCTTGACGGCATGTAAGATGGCCATCATTTCCTTCTCGTACGTAGAGTGGCCCAGATTCCTCCCACTGAGTTGTTGGCTTGTGAAGGCCAACGGTCGCCCTTCCTGCATTAAGACCGCCCCAATACCTGTACACGAAGCATCACATTCAATGACAAAAGATTTGGTGAAGTCAGGTAGTGCTAAGACTGGAGTGGAACACATGGCATTTTTTAGAGCTGTAAAGGCCTGTTGTGCTTCCTCATTCCAGAAGAATGAATTTTTCTTTAGGAGTTGGGTGAGGGGCTTCGCTATGCGACCATAGTTGCGGATAAATTTACGATAATAGCCTGTGAGACCCAAAAATCCTCTCAAGCTCTTCAAGGTCTGAGGTTGAGGCCATTCCTGCATTGCCTGGATCTTTTTGGGGTCCACCTTGACACCTTAACGCCCCACAATGTGGCCCAAATACTCTACTTCTGCCATTCCAAACGAACACTTGGACATCTTGACAAATAATTTATGCTTGCGGAGCAGTTGCAAGAGTAGATCTACATGTTGAAGATGTGCGCCCAAGTGCAACTATAGATGAGGATGCCATCGAAGAAGACAAGGAAAAATTTCCTGAGATATGGTTTGAGAATGTGGTTCATAAGGCTCTGAAAAGTAGAGGGGGCATTACAAAGACCAAATGGCATGACCAGGAATTCACAATGGCCTTCATGAGTTCTAAAAGCAGTCTTGGGAATGTCGACTTCCTTCATGCGAATTTGGTGGTAGCCTGAGCGAAGATCCAGCTTAGTGAAGAATTGAGCCCCATTGAGTTCATCCAGCAAATCATCAACCACCGGGATGGGAAATTTATCTTTGATTGTCAACTTATTGAGGGCCCTGAAGTCGGGACACATCCGCCACACCCCATCTTTCTTGAGCACCATGACCACTGGGGATGAATAAGGACTAATGCTGGGACGAATGACACCTACTTCCAAAAGTTCCTTGATGATTTTTTCTATTTCATTCTTTTGGGTGAACAGATATCTGTATGGGCGCACATTTGGGGGTTGGGCCCCTGGAACCAAGGTGATGCTATGATCATGTTCCCCTCGCGAGGGTGGAAGCTCATGAGGCTTGTCAAAGACCGGCAGATGGTTATTTAAAATCTGTTGCATCTCAGGATGAATTGGCAGAGGCTTGGGTTCGACTGCCTGGATGGCATTAAATTGAGCTACAACTCCATGATTTCCTTTTTTTAACAATTTTTCCATCCTATGCGAGCTGATGATAAAGGGGGCTCCCGCCTGGAGTCCACGGAGGGTATGTGTGTAGTTGTTCTGCTTAAAACTCATATATAACTCCTGGAAATCCATTGTGATTGGCCCAAGAGTGTTGAGCCATTCAGCGCCGAGGATAATGTCGCAACCCCCCATGTGTATGGCAAACATGTGGGTTTTCAACTGATAATCCCCCATTTGAAGTTTGACATTTTCACAGTGGCCTTCACATTTCATTATGCCTCCATCCACAATTTGAACTTGGAAGTTAGAAACTGCTCGTACAAAACAATGCACTGCTTCTGCTACTTTTTGATGGATGAAATTATGTGTACTTCCACTATCAATCAAGACTACTACTGGGCGATGTTTAATAAAACCTCTGATTTTGAGAGTTTGAGGGGAAGAAATTCCTGCCAAAGCATGCAACGAAATAACTAGTTCGTCAGCGACATTGTCCTTTTGGTTGTCTTCTTCTAGCGGCTCATGTTCCTCCAGTGGTGGATCTTCCTCTGTTGAGCTGTAGTCAGTGGCATCAATTTGAAAAAATTTGGGCTCCTTGCATTTATGACCTAGGGAGTATTTTTCATCACAGTAGTAACATAGGCCTTGCTTTCTTCTTTCGGCCATTTCCGCAGGTGACACCTTTTGGACCTTAAGTGTTTGAGTCGTGTTGTGAGCCTATGGGGGGCGACCTTTAGCGGAGAAATTTGGGCGACTGTATTAGGCTGCTAATGCACGTTCCACGTTACGAGCTACCTTGCAAGCCTCCATCCATGTGGGAGGGTGGTGCAGTAGGACTTGGGCTTTGATAGCTTCTTTAAGACCGCTGATAAAACATTCCGTGTAGAACACATCTGAGAGACCCCAAGTGCGGAAGGCTAAGGCTTCAAAAGCTGTAATATATTCATCCACTGTACCAGTCTGTCGGAGCTTAGTAAGATGACCCAAAAAAGATGATTCCTGGTCAAAGCGGTCTTGAGGAGCTTTGGTGAATTTGGTCCAAGTCCTAAAAGGTCCGGTGCAACGTTGATGCCATTCCCACCATTTCCACCTTTCATTGTCCAAGTACATGCTCCCCAACATAAGCTGAGTCTCATCATCGAAGATGTGATTCAGTTTGAAATACTACTCCATTTGTGCTATCCATGCCGACGGGTGAGAACCATCAAATTTATGCATATCCAACTTGGGAGATCGCTGACTGGGTTGTTGGTGGGTGTGCCAGACGTGAGGAGAGTGGCTAGACTCACCCTCGTTGTGTTTATTGCCATTATACACCTCCTCATGGGCTTGCTCCTTGCCCTTCGGGACTATTTTCTCGACCAAGCTACATATTCCGCTAAGCTGAATGTGGAGGGATTGCACTGATTCTTCAAGTTTGTCCATCCTTTCATTGGCCATCGCTTGAGCTCTAGTTTCTACCATACGCCGGTATAGGAACCCTTCACAACGACTCCGATCTGGTGGATCTAAGAGATCTGAATGGCGGATCTGATAGCTCTGGGCGGTGGAACAAACTACTTCTGCGGATCTGATGGATCTGCGAACTCGAGACTGCGGGACTAATGTCTGTTGCTGCTGCACCCCTTTGCACAAGCGGATCTGGAAGAGATGATGTGTGATCCCCCGATAGAAAAGGGAACTATGGTCTTGAGGAGTGTCAGGTGATACAGATCGCAATATACATAAGGGTCTGGCAGTAGTACTCGGCCCAATGTTTCAGGGCTCTAACTAAGGAGGATCGACCGTACCCTTAGCCGTAAAACCCGACTACCCTATCATACGGGCGAGTAGTCTCTCCGAGTGTTGTTCTCGGTTTACTGTAGCCGTAAGACGGCCGACGGTTTATCTATGGCAAGGTTTCAAGGGAGCCTAGGGGGCTTCCGATATACCCAGAGGGTATGTGGAAGACAGTCCGTGCGCGGTTCTGTCTAATGCGCTACTACTCGAAGGGGTACCCACAGGGGTTACAAGGAAGTCCAACAGACGTGACCACCTCTTGTATTTCCTGCGTGCATGCCTCCCCAAATCTGCAGGTTTATGCGCTCAATGACAGATCTCGTGGTTTAAAGACGCTGGAACACGTCTCTAGCCAAAAAAAAATTGCTAAGAAATGGAGATCCCACTAACCCTGGAAAGTGCTCTGATACCACTTGTTATGCTCTTAACATGCAAAATGATACCCAAATACAGAATATGCGAAGAAAAGATACCCAGAACACAGAATAGCAATGATTTTATTATTCAGAGAGTAATGTTCACTTGCCTCTTCGAGGGGGCAACCTCCAATAGAGCAGAGCTCGATTACAAAATAAGACACGATGCTCCTCGCAGGGAGTCTCTATCCTTTACATATGACTCATACATGAAATACCATGGGCCAAGACCGTGGGTTTTATTAATACCATCTATCTAATACTACGGCCCATTTGCAACTAACTGTGGTTCCGTCATTAATTGCAGATTAACCACTTACAATTATTAATATGGGCTTTATTGACTCTTGACTATGACGTGATCCCATTACATAAATAAGGGGGTTAGGGTGGGACCCTAACATACATGATTACAAGCAAGGAGAAACCGATTAATCATCCGATTAATTATGTACATACAGATTTAGAGTCTTTTGTTTTGTATTCAGATAGTTTCAATGATACCGATAGTCAGTTAGTTGTAGCAGATGATATTTTAGAAATAGCAGAGAATTTCAGAGAAGTTTTGAAGAAAGAAGGACAAGAACAGGAAAATACCATTGAGCAATCAGATAAAGATAATGGACAGCGAGCAGAAAAAACAGAGCTAATAGAGTTTCAACACTTAGAAGAAGAGGAAGATGGTTTGTGGACCATGGATTTCAATGGAGCAGTGGGAAGTGATGGTGTTGGAATTGGTATTTGGGTACGCAGTCCTTTGTTTGCTTCGAACAAAGTGCCTAGTAATGTGCGGGTATGTTCTTACAAGCTTGCTTTTGATTGTTCAAACAATGAGGCTGAGTACGAAGCTTTGATTGCTGACCTAAAAATTCTAAGAAAGATGAATGCTTAGAGGATTGTTGTATATGGTGACTCCGAATTGGTGATTAAGCAAGTCAAAGGCGAATATCAAGCAAAGCATCCTCGGATGTGGGCTTACCGAAATGCAGTTCTAGATATCCTGAAGTTGTTTTCAGATTATACCTTGACGTGTGTGCCTCGTATTCAAAATAGCATTGCAGATGCACTTGCTAAGGCAGCAAGTAATTTGAAGATTCCGATGAACTCAAGTAATAAATTCGAAATCCATGTGAAACATCGTCCGACTGTCCCGGACAATCAGAGATATTGGCAAGTTTTCCAAGATGACGAGGAGATTGATGATTTTCTACAAAACAAAGGTAAGTTTAAAGATACCTCAATTGATGTAGAACATGATGATGGTAAAGATGATGTGCATATCAATCAAATGGAAGTGTTGCAGCTTAAGGATAATATTATTCCTAAAGGCTTGATACCTTTAGAAGAACTCTTTGATCACGATGACGTAGCCTGCAAACCAACATTGCAGCCATCAGAGAAGGGAGTCGAAAAGGTGAATATTGGAATAGCTGAAAATCCAAAGATGGTAAAGCTGTCCAAAACATTGCCACAAAAGGTAAAGGCCAAATATATCAGTTTGTTGTCATCCTTTGCTGATGTGTTTGCTTGGGACTATTTCGACTTGAAGACATATGATACCAATATAATTCAGCACACTATTCCTATTAAGCATAATCAGAAACCTTTCAGATAGAAGTTGAGAAGGCTAAATCCAAAACTGCTGCCATCAATTGAGAAGGAGGTAAACAGGTTGTACAAATTAGGAATCATCTTTCCCATCAAATTTTCTGATTGGATCTCTAATTTGGTGCCCGTATGAAAGAAGACAAGTGAGATTCGTTTGTGCATTGATTTTAGGAATCTCAATAAAGTTTCTTTGAAGTACAATTATCCGTTGCCAAAAATGGATCACATACTTCAGCGAGTAGTTGGAGCATCTCGTATGTCACTACTCGATGGTTATTCGGGATATAACCAAATTTTGGTCCATGAAGACGACCGAGATAAAACAACGTTCACCACTCCATGGGGGACTTTTAATTACGCTAAAATGCCTTTCGGTTTGAAGAACTCAGGTGCCACATTTCAGCGGGAAATGGATATGGCTTTCGCAAATGAGAAGGATGTCTTTTTGGTTGTGTACCTTGATGATTTGACGTGTTTTCCAATTCAGATGAAGAACACATGTATCATTTGAAAATTGTCTTTCAAAAGTGCAAAAAATATGGTGTGTCGCTGAATTCGAAGAAGAGCTTGTTTGCCATGGATGAGGGCAAACTACTTGGAAACATTATCTCAAAAGATGGCATTCGTATTGATCCAGCATGTGTAGAGGCGATTCAGCAAATTGACCTTCCTTGGAACAAGAAGGAGATACAATCTTTTAATGGTAAGATGAATTTTTTACGCCGCTTTGTGCCTAATCTTGTTGAACACCTAAGAGAGATTACAAACATGCTTAAGAAGGACAACCAAGTGAAGTGGACAGAAGAGGTTGTAAAATCTTTCAATCTAGTAAAATTGGCTCTTTCTTCAGCTCCGGTTCTAATCAGCCCAGATTACACTCAGGATTTTATATTGTTTTCATTTGCTTTAGAGCATACTATGGCAGCTATATTAATGTAGAAAAAAGATGAGCACGAAAGACCAATTGCTTTCTTCAGCCGAACTATAAGAGATGCAGCCTTGAAGTGCAACATCATTGAAAAGCAAGCACTTGTAAAAGCATTGAAAGATTTTCGGGTATATATTTTGCAATCTCATATTTTGGCTTATGTTCCTAATGCTGCTGTCAAAGATATTTTGGTACAGACAAATCCAGAAGGAAGACGAGGCAAGTGGATTGCAGCTTTGCTGGAGTATGATGTGGAGATAAAGCCCACAAAGCTTGTTAAAGGACAGGGATTGGCAAAGTTAATGGCTGAATCAAATTTGCATGTCTTAGACATAAATCTGATTGCTGCTATGTCCGATGAGAATGAGGAAGGTTCGTCAATTCAGGTATCTGAAATATTTGTTCTTTCTCTGTGGTATTCAGATATCATATATGTGCTTCAGAATTTGTCACCACCACCCGGCACGGCTAGAAACAAAGCTAGAACCCTCAAGTTAAAGGCTGCTAAGTTTTGTATTTTGAATTCTGCACTTTATTGGAAAGATCCCAGTGGTGTTTTGTTGAATTGTTTGGTGGAAGAAGAAGCGAAGCAGGTCATGGAGGATTTCCATAAAGGAGATTGTGGTGGTCACCTTTTTTGGAAAACAACAGCAAATAAAATTCTGAGAGCGGGATACTATTGGCCGACATTGTTTGCTGATGTATATAAGGTTGTCAAGAGCTGTCATAAATGTCAGAGTTTTGAAGGAAGGCACAAATTACAGCCTTTGTCACTTAATCCCATTGAGGTGAGTGCCCCTTTTCAGCAGTGGGGGTTGGATTTCATTGGTGAAATTCATCCTGCTTCTTCAGGTCAGCATAGGTGGATCCTCACAGTGACAAATTATTTCACGAAATGGATCGAAGCAATTCCCACCAGACAAGCTACGGATGCGGTAATAATTTCATTCCTTGAGAATAACATTTTGTCTCGTTTTGGTTGCCCGAATAAGTTAATCAATGATAACGCAGCAGCTTTCAAATCAAAAAAGATGATTGAGTTTTGTAACAAGTATAAAATAATTTTGGGACACTCAAATGCCTATCATCCACAAGGCAACGGATTGGCAGAGTCTTCTAACAAATCTTTGGCCAACATCATTAAAAAGTTGTTGGAAATAAACAAGAAGAGTTGGCATAAGATGTTGGTAAATGTACTTTGGGCAGATCGAGTGAGTCAGAAGAAATCCATTGGTATGTCCCCCTTTGAGCTAGTTTATGGAGTTGATACAGTGTTTCCTACCTCTCTCGCAGCTCTAGTAGTCAAATTTCTTCAGGAGGCTGGTAGTGAAGATGATCCTATGCAAATAAGACTAAATCAAATGATCCCTTTGCAACAGATGAGAGAAGAAGTTTTTCAAAACACGTTCAAGTTGCAGGAGAGAATTAAGAAAATTTATGACAGAAAAGAAAAGGCGGAAAAATTTCAGTTGGATGACGTGGTGCTGAAGTGGGATGCAAGGAATGAGGAAAAGGGTAAGCACGATAAGTTTGAAAATCTCTGGAAAGGTCCCTTAAAGATTGCAGCATATCGAGGTTAGAATTCTTTTCTTCTGAAGGAGATGAACGGGGAAGATTGTCCAAGAGGGCCGGTCAATGGTCGACTTCTCAAGCAGTACCATTTCTGAATTGTTTCTGTTGTTTACATTGTCATTGTATATACCATTTTATTTCAGTTTCATTGCAAGTATGCGCTGTGATCTTTTCTTCAGTCTGGGGCCCGAAGTGAAGGCTATAATTCTGAAGAAAGATTTTAGTTTTGGGATCAGTTTGTCGAGTCAGTTTTTCAGTCATTTTGGTTTCATAATTGAGTCGATTTGAGTCAAGTTTTAGTCGCTAAATAGGTCAAAGTATTGTGTTAATTTGTCAAAATAATGGACTCCATAGCCCAATGGATGAAGGCACTGTCTATCTCTCCCAGAGATCTGTTGTTCTTGGCACCTCCAAGGAGCTACCATCCCCATTGGAGCCAATGTTAGATTCAGTCTTTACATCCCTTTGTCAGAGATCATTTCTCTTATTGCATTTCATTTTTAGGTGTCTCATACAGTTCATTCATCCGCATTCCGTTAGGGGCATGTCATAGTCTAACAGAAGGGCCTTGTCACTCATTCCCCTCATGTCTTGCACCTGCTGGCTTAGGTCTTTTCATTAGGGTCCATAAAAATCATTTTCCAATCAATGATAGTCAATATTTGGTCTCTTGGTCAGCAAAGGGTCATTTTAGTCATTAGGTCTAGGGTTTAGTGAATTCAGTCTTCAAAGTGTCCAGTAATGCCAGTAGGCCAGAGGGAGGTTCTAAACAAGTTTTTATTTCAAAAAATTTCGTCATCATATTGATGGACTATGACTTTTCTTCAAAACTCTGTTTTGAAGAAAATTCGACATTTCGTCTTTTGTAATAAATTTCCATGTAAATTTCAAAATTTTCAGTTCTTGGGTATTTCAGATGCAGCCCTGTTCATCCTTTGCTTAAACTCAATGCCATCATCCCTGCAAAAGATTGACAAGAGTTTCATCATTTCAGCCAAAAATCAAAGATGAAACAAAAAGAACATAGTTGTATTAAAATGAAAAAAGTGCCAAAACAAAAACATAAGATTGTGGGTTTTTGAGAAACAAAAATCAAACCCATCACTGTATAAGATATTTTCTTTGTTTGAAACACCCATTGGTATGCCAAGAGGTCAATTGAAGTCGAATGAAATTTTCGAGGAGCGAAATTTGTGTTGAAAGCTGGGACTGTGCGTTGGAATGTTGTGCGGCGCATTGGGAGGTAGTCGCGGCGCACCGGGAAGTCGTGGCGCATAGACCCACTGTTCACTGTGTTAATTTGAACGGGCACGGCACATACAGCCTATGCGGCGCACTGGGTTGTGCACGCGGCACACAGGGCCGACAAGTGAAATTTCATCACTGCTTCCGAATTTGTTCCAATCAACTCAATCTTCTATGATCCAAGTAAGTGTGTGAGCCTTTTCCATTGCTATTAAACGGTGTTTGTTGTGATTTGGAGGGAAGATTTGAAAGTTTAAATTTTGAAAATATAAACCCTATATTTGTATCAAAATCTACTCCTTTGGGTTTTGAAATTGGTGTTTTGAAATTGTGATTTTGGTGCCAAGTATCCTTTCCCACCTGTGATCCTTTCCCTTTCATAATTCTATCATTACAGTCAATCCCTATGCCCTAACCTCCCAAACTACTCATATCCCTGCTTCTCATTTTCCCTAACCTAAATCCTACCATTCCCTATCATTTTCCCTCTCCCATATC